>OU744260.1:16705000-17938501 GCA_916610215.1 Omphaloscelis lunosa
CGTGTCGGACTACGCACACTAAAGAGTTCCGTAGTTGAGACGAATTTATCCCAAATACAAACTTAACATTGTAATCGAAAAACATATTCTCCATTTCAACTGCAAATATAAGTTTGTACGCACAATATTGAGAGATTTACCATGTTATTTTAAGACCATAGTCTTCTTATAGGTTTTCTGAAATCTATGGGTAAAGAACCATTTTCTGTACTTTTTTCAAAATTTCAGACTCAGTAGTTTCGGAGATAAGGGGGCAATAGTCAATTTTCATCTATTGACTTAAATATCTTTAAATGTATTTATTTTAAAATGATAAAAAATATATTTTAAATTCTAACAACAACACCTTTAATTTAATATGTCACACGATACAGTTTGAAAAACATTTTTTTTTAATTTTCTTGTTTGCCCCCCAAAGATGACCCCATATTTAAAATTCATTTATTTACATAACACTTCCGTGTTTGGGTCACAGAAATACATATGTGTACCAAATTTCAACATAATCGGTTCATTACATTCGGAGCAAATTGGCTATGAGAGACCGACAGACAGATAGACACATGAGGCATCCGGGTTAAGGGTTCCGTTTTTTTCTTTTTGAGGTACGGAACCCTAAAAACAATCTTAGAAAGGTGGATATCCAGATTAAATAAGTTACCTCTTCCCATCTGCATGTTTCTCGACTCTCCCGAAAAGTAAAAGTGGTATTGCTACTTTTGCTATATCAACAACAACAAACTGGGTTTAGAATCAGTAATATGAAGTAGGCTTTATCATCTTTACAAATCAATGCTTATTGGAACAACTAGTGAGCCATACGTTACTTTATGGGTGACAATCAACATCAAGCTACACTATGCTGTGCAGTCCGTTCTCTATATTTCATCTTATAAAACAATACGTGAAGCAAAAACTTTGTGCCCTTTTTACGAAAATTACACGGCCGGAGGAGTACGAAAGGCAACAGTTAAAGTTAATATGGAGGAGGAGTGCAAAAAGCTAATAATTTTATATAATATGCATAAGAAATAAATTAAAAAAAAAAACATTATACACACTACCGTGCGTTTGACACACACAGTCTTTTCTTTATGGTTAAAGAATTACATGACAGCATGGAATTAGTATGAACAATCCTAAACTATCCAATCAAACTTAAAATTTTAATGAATTTTTGGGTGACCACTAGTTCAACTTATACGCTCCTCCTCGCAGATACAAATTTCAGAAGTCCAATTTAATGATACAACAATGTTAAAATACCGCAGCAATGTATATTTTCATTGCACACAGCCCCATTAAGACCGAAAAAATATAACCAAACTTCACTGCAGTAAAAAATCCAACTCATTTAACAATAACCAAATTTGGTCATTAAATCTGTCGGCCCACAATTTATGGGAACACCACACATAATGACAGAGGTTTTGTCCATTAACCCGGTGTTAATGGGAGCTTGGCAGAGTACAGTTACAAAGTTCAACTGTGTTTTACTGCTAATCAAAATTCAAGTATGCTAATTTTGGAACACTATTAAGTTGAACGATGAAAGCCTGCCATTTTGCGAATTTCGCACATTTCATGCTATTTAATTATACAGTCTGTTTGTAACTGCGTGTTTACGTTGGGCCTATTTTGACGCGAAATCGATTCTGATGTCTTCCTATGTAAAATAACAGAAACGAGGATACACAATACACATCAAACGTCTATGAAAACAGGTCTATTATGGCATTATAGTTATAACCCTGTAACTGCACGGCTGAAGGACATTCTTTCATAAGGAGAAGGATATAATGTCAACCAGATACTGGTAAATACATGGGCAAAACCGTCGTCGCATACAAATAACTAACAAGCATTGATTTCTACGCTTGCTTGCTGCTTCTGAGCTTTTTCAGGCCATTTAGATCAGGTTCATTCTCGAATGTTTCCTTTGTCTATGAATCACTAGGATTTTAGATTCGCTAAAGAGGTTGAATTTAGCACTTGCCTATCAATTTATTCAACCCACAAGCTGGTGCTATTTTCAGCCCACGACGACTTTAACACATTTGAGTCCACCCACTTTTCATAAACCTCAAATGGCATGCCACCGTACATATACGCCATACATTGCGCTAAAGTAAACCCTCCAGGATGGCTCCCGGTACTGAACGTATAACACAATGTAATAAATATTAAATTACGAAACTTTAACTTCGATGAACGGAATATTAATTCTAGTTCGCAAACCTACCTAAAGCTGTTTGACTTTCAAACTTTTAAAACGATAGATTTTGCGTAAAGTAAAACAAAACCTTTAAGAATCTATTAAAAGTAAAATGTAATTTTATTTCATCGTGTTTAATTTATGAGTGGAACTTATTACTGCAGTACCTATAGATTTAAATTAAGTATGCAAATTGCTTTTAGAGTAATTAAAAGTCGAAGCCGCATCGTCGAGGAATGTTATAGTCAATACATCACTTAGTAACTTCAACCTCCACGTTCGAAGATACATAAGTAGTAAGTATAGTCGAGCTCGTAATTGTTCTACCAATTTTGACAAAAAATAATTCCCAGTAAAATGTAACTCTCTAGCATAATCAGTCTATTATAAGCCTGCCTGTAAGACAGTGATTGCCTAGTGGAGTGACCGACGGTCTCGAGTTCATACCTCTGACTTTTTGAATTCATATGCGTATTGTTTAATTATCACTTGTTTAAAAAACGGTGAAAGAAAATATCGTAAGGAAATCATCCTGAGAGATATTTTTCGACGGCATGTGAAGGCAAGTCAGAACCCATGGATGGCATAAAAACTCTGACACCAGGTTAGTCACTAGTTAGTGACGAAAAATACGAAAAAGAAAAAGAAACCTATAATCACTGTTGGGACACAGGCCTCCTCCCTTCGAGAGAGAGTGGGCTGTAATCTTTCACGCGGGCCCAGTGCGGATTGGTGGATGTCAGCTGTCTTCAAATTTTTGGTTCTAGACCATACCGCTTTCCTCACGAAGTTTTCCTTCACCGTTATGAGATGAAAATATCTAACTCGCACATAGACACATAGACTTTGTAGCTTTATGGCGTGCAAGTGAAATTCAACTTTATATCTACCTAGTTTAGGTATACTTTAGATCAGCACTGCTCCCAACTTTGCTGACTGGAAATTTTTTTCTACTTAACTCTTGCCGCAATCAATCTTGAATTCAAGCTGATCAGAACTCTTCGATACGGAAACTTCTGAGGTAGTTCGAGGTCCAACAGTCCATCCTTAAAACAAGTCCACTGTCATCTGCCTAGCTTTTTCTCAACTATATTGGAGGCAGCTTCCAGTCTAAGCGGACAAAGCAGTATTTTACATGGAGCGACTGCATATCTGACCTCCACAACCCAGTTACTAGGTGAACACGACACCCTTTGGTAATAATGAAATCCACTGCTAAACAACAAATTATGGTTAAGCATATTTTCGTTGTGTTTGCTACCCTCTTGCTGGTTGAAGCATTCACAATTTATTCAATGTTACTCACTCATTCGTTCATTCATTTAACTAAATACTGACACCGTTGACTAGAAACCATTTTAATGCTGTATTTCACAGGTGTTGTAAGCGTAACCCAAAAAAGCGGACAAGTGCGAGTCGGTCTCGCACACAAAGGGCTCTGTACCACTGTGCAATAGTGAACACTATATTTTTTATAATACGTTAGTAAAAAAATACGCCAATATAAAAGCGTTTCTAATATGTCTTTCATTTTTAACTATATTGCACGACTCATAATACGAAGCATTAGAGAGTGTTCTGCGATCAAAAAAAATTGTTTTACCTTGTTTTTTATTGTTACACTCCTGCTAGTACACAGAACCCACTTAATTTATATACCACTGTAATTATTATTTAATGGAGATTAATACTGTACTTTAGAAAAAATGATTAAATACAGCAGAAACGACAAAAAAAAATTAAACAAAAATCCCGTCAATCAATGTTTAAAACCTAAAAACAGTGTGTAGTGCTTGCGAGAAAATAAGTTGAGTCAATTTTTTATAGATTTGTTTTAGCCATAGGGAGAACCCAATTGAAAATGGATCTCTTATTCAAAGTAGTTTAATTAAAATTAATAAAAAACTAATTAATATAATATCTATATCTATATATTTCCAACTTCGACCTTCTTCCGCGCGTTGCCTAGCAACCAACAAAGAAAACCTAAATAGTTTTTGACAGTACGTAAAGACTGCGAGGTGAGAAATTTTACCCATATTGATGGATAAAAAAGCTGTCAAAACATACTATATGAAAAGTCCTTTCAATATTTTTCTGTTTTTGAATGAGCGTTATGAGGCGTGCACTTTTGGATTTTCTAAATATTTTATTTTTATTATTTGTTGCTATAGTGGCCATAGTATTATACACTCTGTGAAAATTTCAAGTGTCAGTGATACAGCCCTGTGACAGACAGATGGACAGCGGAGCTTCAGTAATAGGGCCCCGTTGGCGGGGTTTTGGATACGGAACCCTAAAAATGCAAAAACATCCCTGGACCAAAAACTTTTGAATTAAATCAGTTAACAAAGGTACCCGGGCCAAGTTCCCCGGATTGTTTCAGAAGTGGGTGGCAAACTGTCAGTTCATTTAGCCAAATGAGGTGCTACTACACACATCAAAAGTGTCTAGGGATCAAGCATTTTTATGCGGATTTCTTGAGATTGAGATGTGGCTTTGTAATAAATTTATGATTATATAAATTTATATGGATCCTTTTTGGTGCATTTCATAATTTGAAACAGGAACTGTTAATCAAATTCGAGTAAAAGATGAAAATCAGCTGTCAATATTTTCCCTATAAAAACATACAACGCATTGAAGACATTATTAGTGCTACTGTTTCCCTACTACTGATTAAAACCAACGTTATTATGGAGCGGCGACGTCATTTAAGCAGGGAAGAAATGCTCAGAGCCGTGGGAATGATAGAAGCTGGTTCCCGGCAACGTACTGTGGCTTTAGCTCTGAATACAAGTCAGAGTGTTATCAGTCGACTTTGGACACGTTACCGAAGCACTGGTACCGTGGCTGAGCGCCATGGAGGACGGTATCGCTGCACCACACGGAGACAAGACCGATACATTCAAATCTTAACTCGAAGAGCTCCAACAATAACCGCCATGATGTTAGCCGTGAGGCTTCATCACTCTTCAGGGAACTTAATTAGCGACCAAACAGTCAGAAACCGCTTGCATGAAGTGAACCTTCATTCCCGAAGACCGCTACGGGTACCACCTATAGCAATGCACAATCGTAGGATTCGATATCAATGGGCTCTTGAACACAGAAATTGGGCAGAAGAACAATGGCGTTTCGTGTGCTTTTCTGATGAGTCTCGTTTTGGTATGAGACCGGATACAAGACGTATACGACACTGGAGAACCCCTGGACGCCAACAGCGATTAAAATCCTGCCAGGAAGTCCATCCTTATAGTGGTGGAACCATCATGGTATGGGCGGGTATTTGGATCGGCGGAAGAACTGAGTTGATTTGGATCAGAGGCAACCTCAACGCTCAAATTTATGCTGAGACGATTGTATCTGACGTCATCGTTCCTCTACAAGTGCAAATCGGTCCCTTATTTCAGTTAATGCATGATAATGCACGACCGCACACCGCAAGAGTTGTAAGACAGACTCTCGCCGCAGCTAGCATCAATGTCCTGCTCTGGCCTGCTCAGTCGCCAGACTTGAACCCGATTGAGCATGCATGGGATATGCTACAGAGAAGAGCTCTGCCGAATATGGAGGGTATCCAGTCGCAAGAAGACCTTTTTTTGTTGTTGCAACGAACATGGGTGGCCATTCCACAGCGTGATTTGGATGAACTCATTTTGAGTATGCCAAACCGATGTTCTTGTGTTGTTAGTGTTCGCGGTAGAAACACGGATTATTAATTGTTTAAGTTACCCAATAAAATTTTAAAGAAAACTGTTATTTCAGTCTTTTTTTCGAACTTTAATGTTAGTGGTTCAAATGTCAAAAATCCCTTTATTAGGAAAATGGCAAATTTCTTTATTAATGCAAAGGTGACTTGGTTTATCGTTACTGTGACAAACGAAAACACTTTATTTGATGAATCCTTAAAGAAAATTTTAATTAATATCAATCAGGAGAAAAGTTATTGCAAAAATATATGTTGATCCCTAGACACTTTTGATGTGTGTACATTATAAAAACAATGGTACCAATTTCAACCTTAAAACAATAACGGTAGGAATCATTATGTTGACTGTTTCGGAGGTGTGTGAAATTTTGGAGTAGTGTGAAAAATTTTTAGCAATGCTAAATAAAAATGTTGGGAAAAATATACTGTTTCTCCGCTTAAGTTTTAATATGAGTATCTGTAATTACGTAGGCATGTAAGTATCCCTTCTGTCCACATAGATAATTTCTTTCCCCTCAGGAAAGCTAACTAGGCCTCCGAAAAGGTCATAAGGCGGGCTTTTTGGCAGAAACCCAGAACATTGCCGTGTATTTTCGTGATATTGAAACAAAGCTGGTTCATTCTTGTCAACGTAACGGGTTGGAAAATATCTACTGCCGAATATAAGCTTGCATGTTACAACGTTTTTTTAATCAATTTTGCAAAGACCATCCTGCCTTAGTTTTTCTTAGTTGATACCTACAGTTAACTCGTAACTGCTACACTGGGTGAATGCACAAACGTTTTTTTACATTATACTGTACTAATTGCACCCCGCGGTTATACTCGCATAAGTCTCGATTCCGTGGGAATATTGGGATAAAAAGTATTCTATGTCCTAATCCACGTCATGGTTTACCTATGTGCCAAATTTTATCCAAATCCGTTCAGCCGTTTTAGCGTGAAAACATAGCAAACAAATAAACAAACAAACTCACTTTCGCATATAATAATTTTAAGTTAGGATACTCTTGTTTTTACAAATTAATTATGTTTTAAACTTGAAAATTTCATGTGTGCGAAAAACAAGTTATTAATTTTCAAATGTTGCGTACTTCAATTTATTGCAGAATATTTTGGTGACTGCCTCGTTGGTCTAGCGGTCGCGAGCGCTACTGCTGAACATGAGGTTCTGGGTTCGATTCCCGGGTCGGGCAAACTGTTATTGGGTTTTCCATCTGGAATTTCTCAATAGCAGCCTGGAGTCTGGATTTGTGCCCAATTGATGACAATAGGCTCGCCCCCTATTACATGGGACTTAAACATAACTGGCGAAATGTTGGTGTACTGTAAATACACCTCTGCCTTACCTTTCAGGAAAATACAGGCGTGATGTTATTGTTATAAATGATCTTTTATGTTATTATACCTTTCTCATAAACCGAAATGAGGTCCGTTTAGTGCACACCTCTTCTAGAAATAAAAGCATGATGTACCCACCTCATGTCCCCCACAATAACTCTACTAATCTTATTATATATATATATAAAATTCTCGTGTCACAATGTTAGTTGCCATAGTCCTCCGAAATGGCTTAATCGATTTTTATAAAATTTTATATGTATATTACGGTAGGTCTGAGAATCGATCATAATCTATTTTTCATATCCCTAAGTGAGGTGGTCCAACCCAAACATTTTTTTATTTTTATTCAGGCTTGGCTTGCATGAATTTTGATGATATCAAAACTCAAAAAAACTCAAAACTCAAAGCATTTATTTCAAATAAACCAATTACAGGCACTTTTGAATTGTCAAGGGGTCGGTCAGTCAGAAAGATGAAGCTAGTTGCCCATTCCAAAGCGTAGTAGGTACCTATGGAGAAGAACGGGCAAGAAACTCCATGGACACTCTTTTAAATCACAATATGTTTACAAAATATTGGTTACATCATTCATATTAAAGTTATAAATGTGAGAACGATGCAAAACGATAAAAGCGTCCGTAATAAAAAATAAAACAAATAAAACAATTCAAAAATCAAATTAAAATAAGCCATGGCAGCTAGAAGATGACCAGTTCCTACTGACAGCGCCCGTTCACGAACATGACGCATGGATTAGCACCATTCAGCTCAACCATTTTGAAGGGAGCTAAATGATCCAACACACACGCCACCGTCAGCGAGACATTAGAGTGAGCATGACATATTCTCAGCCGCAAGGGCACATTCAAGTCAATGAAAGACGTACCTAGTAAATGGTAGCTTTAAAGTAGGTACATAGTACTCACATGTGTTATGAAATTATACAATGCTAAGGGATTGAATTTATACAATGCAAAGATGAGTAGTTTTTAAATCTTCAGCAACTCCAACAATATTTTCAAATGCTAATCAATTAGTTTATGCGCCCTTGTGGAGCAGGACCAGCGTTTAGCCAGGCATTTATATCAGCGACGATGTAATCCCCCAAATTATAATATGGTTGACTGCATAGTGTGCGTTTTATATAAGATTTAAATTTCGTTTCATTCAGTTGAAGTATGTGGGGAGGTATGTTATTGTAACATTTTAAACAGTACCCCATGAAAGATGAGTCCGCTTTAGCCAATCTGAAACCTGGTTGAACTAATTGGTCCCTATTTCTAGTGATATAATTGTGTCTTGCACCTCTTTTACTAAAAAGATGTAGATTTTTCCTTACGTACATAATGTTTTCATAGATATACTGACAAGGTACCGTCATGATGTTAATATCTTTAAACAGTTCCCTTAGAGAGTCGCGCCTGCGTAGGCCATATATGGCTCTGATGGCTCTTTTCTGCAGAATAAAAATAGACTCGATGTCTGCAGCCCGACCCCATAGTAAAATACCATATCTCGGTAGATAGGCAGGTATGTAGGTTGGTAGGTAGGTAGATAGGGTAGGTAGGGTAGGTAGGGTAGGTAGGGTAGGTAGGGTAGGTAGGGTAGGTAGGGTAGGTAGGGTAGGTAGGGTAGGTAGGGTAGGTAGGGTAGGTAGGGTAGGTAGGGTAGGTAGGGTAGGTAGGGTAGGTAGGGTAGGTAGGGTAGGTAGGGTAGGTAGGGTAGGTAGTTTGGGTAGGGTAGGTAGGGTAGGTAGGCTAGGTAGGCTAGGTAGCGTAGGTAGGGTAGGTAGGGTAGGTAGGCTAGGTAGGCTAGGTAGGCTAGGTAGCGTAGGTAGGGTAGGTAGGGTAGGTAGGGTAGGTAGGGTAGGAATTTTAAAATCCTAAACATGCACATTCATTGACTTTTAGGCAGAACGAAGTTCAGCTAGTCAGATAGTAAGGTCAGCTAGTATAGAAATAAAAGATTCCATCCAAATACGCAAATTTAATACTGATAGTAAATTACAAAAAAAATGAATTCATATTTACTGTTTCTCAAACTAAAAGGCGTGAGACCACAAAATTGATTCAACAAAGAAAACAGACCTTCGCGTCATTAAACACAGACTCAACAAATAAGTAAAAACGCTGAAAATGCAACACTGCATTGTTTTCACATCATTTAATTTTAAAGGTTGTTTTTCTTTCACAATATCCACTCACATTTGCATAAGTTAATTGGCATATTTCGTGTCGAGTCCTTCCATATAATGGATTTTATTATCACACACTGTTGTGTTGGATGCACTCAAATGATCGGGCGATTAACTCTTTTCGTTCATGAAAGCCTGGTATTTAAATATCTGTTTTTCTTTATTTTGCGATTGTGTATCGGGTATGTGGCCTGTCTGTGCCTTTTTAAAATTATTATGAGTGGCATTACGTTTTCGATTCGATATTCTTCTCGTCATCATATCCTAGTGATTCTCAAAGTTGACACGGCCGTGACCCACCTAATAGTACCGATCCATAGAAGAACGACCTTCCCCCATCTGTTTAATGGATGAAAAGTATTTTAAATCTAATTTAGTATGTTAGAAAATATATTGCGAGTAGGTTAACTATAAAATTCCAGGCTAGACTTTGATTAATCAAAAATGAGTTTTTTTAAACATTGTAAGACATACACCAATCGAAAGAGCTTTTCGAAGAGAACCTTTTCTACGAACTCGACTTTTGCCAGTTGTTAGTCAATTCAGAGTTATTCAACTTTTTGTGTAGTTAGTGACTAACCTGGTGTGAGAGTTTTAAAGCCGCCCATGGGCAACTGACTCAGACCACCAGTGGGTCGCAACTCATAGTTTGGGAACCACTGATCTATTTCAATTTATTTGGGTTCCGTGCAACATGTGTTTTCTTTCTTAATTCTCTATTTCATTTTTCTTATCTTGTATCGGCACGAAAAACTCATGGTTAAATAATAACAGCCACACGAGTAAATCAAAGATTAAGCTACGCTTGTCGCGGTCGGTTCATGGATGGGAGACCATCTATTACATATCGAGACCTCTCTGTGCCTCAGAAAGCACGTTAAGCCGTTGGTACCGGCTGTCGTTCGTAAATCTCTGACAGTCGTTACGGGACAGAAACCCAAAAGTCTGACAACCAGTCTTAGCAAGGGGTATCGTGTTACGTAGTAACAGGATTGTGGAAGTCAGATAGGCAGTCGCTCCATATAAAATAATGGTATTCAGCTGCATCCGGTCAGACTGGAAGCCGACCCCAACATGGTTGGAAAATGGCTGGGCAGAAAGATAGAAAAGAAGATGGTAGCAGAGCAGTGCCGAATGTACGCTAGACTATGTAAACATCGTTACAGCTACATTTTAAGCATATTTTATTAATTTGATAATAAAGCCTTGTAAAGTAAATCGTTTATTTTCATGCCTTGAAGTCGGTAGCAGTGAAACCTACATAATACCAGCCATGTTACAGGATTATATAAAGGCATTATAAATTATTATAACCGTTACAGAGGTTACGCACCGGGGCGGAGTTTGTATGCGTGATAAGCCACATTTAACTCAGACATGGTTATTACTTCAAGCCCTTTACAAACTAACGTAAGAAGAGTTACAAAGCCTTAAAAACGTATGGTTTATCTTGACGTTTATTGCTAGGAAGATTAGATCCCTGTAATTTTGATAAGTTAAAATGCCAAGTATGCCTAATAAGTTAGCGTAAGTTATGTCTTGTAAAGAAAGAAAGAAAAGAACGAAAGAAAGAAAGAAAAACATTTATTTGGCCACAGTTCGTGAAACACAAAAACAAAACAAAGTGTATATAATGTTTTAACAACAATAGTGTGTACCTCACGGCTGCGCCGAAAAGGTTAATTTCAGAAATAATGCCAGAAAGATACTGTCTGACGCTGGTTTTCTAATGAATCCTTAAGGACAAGTAACGGGGAGTACAAACAGTTTCAACATACCTAATACATATTTTGTATACTTAAAACTAAAGAAATAAATAAGCACGTAATCAAATATAAAACGTAAACAAAAAACATACACTGCACAACATATAATGCGTCTACAGCGTTCGCAGAAATTTGCGGTCATAATATTTAAAGGTGTGGTACAGACCATCATGCTGAACAACATTCTGCATGGGACCAACATCGTAATTGCAAAAGACCGAGTACTCGACCCACGTGTGGGACAGCTAATTATTTACCCTTAAAAATATGACCACACATTCTTGATACGCGCTTGAGGACCTCGTAGCTAAGTAATAAGCCCCACGGGTCGATCCATCAGGTTAAGCTATGCTTGCCGGTGACCATCTTTACATACTGAGAATCCTCCGTGCCTCGGAAAGCCCGTTAATCCTTTGGCCCGGCATAGGTAATATTTTTGTTTGCAGGTAATATTTTTTGTTTTTGTTTTAATTATTGTGAATGTGAGGGCTATGTGGGTCATATATATATATATATATATATATATATATATATGTATATATATTTATTTTTCTCAGTTACTTTTAATGATAATCTGGCAGTTGTGAGTACTTTATGCGTCCTACCCAAATGTCCTTTCTTTGGTATTGTTCGTCGAATCATTGAGCTCCTTTTTTAAGTTCTTAGTTGAGCTACACGATTACTGACAAATGCGTGCATGGAATGGACAGGTTCACTTAAATCTGTATGGTTCTTTCCTCAAAAGACCATTTCAGACACAAATCTACATGGTCCTCAAATGAAATGCTCTGTCCAAGATTATTTCCTGGTTTTTATATACACATTGACATTAATGAATTTTATATATACAACGACATGAATATTTACTTTTAAAGTATTATTTTATTTAAATTTTTTGTGAATGTGAAGACTATGTGGGCCATTCCTTTTTCTTTTTGTTTTGTTTTTAATTTTTTCTCAGTTAGTTCTAATTATAGTCTGACAGTTTCAGTAATTTATGCGGCCTACCCAAATGTCCTTTCTTTGGTATTGTTCGTCGAATCGTTGAGCTCCTTAAATTCTGAGTTGAGCTGCACGATAACTGACAAATGCATGCACTGACTGGACAGGCCCTCTCAACCTGTGTGATGCTTTCCTCAAAAGATCACTTCAGACACCAATCTACATGGTCTTCACATGATCTGACCAAGATTATGTCTGGACTTTAAAAGAGACTGTGACCTCTGAGTTTGTTTCGGCCTTTCTTCTCAGAGTAGTCAGAGGAAACGCCGACCTCATCTAGTTTTTAAAATATGATTGACGTGTAAAAGTGTTTGTACAAACCTATTTACAGAAATAAAATCATTTATCATTTAGTCGGGGTTGTCAAAAGCCCGAAAGTCTGACAACCAGTCTTACCAAGGGGTATCGTATTTACGCAGTTACTGGGTTGTGGAAGTCAGATAGGCAGTCGCTCCATGACAAGTACTGGTATTCAGCTGTATTAAGTTAGACTGGAAGCCGACCCCAACATAGAAAAAGGCTAGGCAGATTGATTGATTCTTGATACACGCTCTGTATAACTATACTACGGCATCAATATAAATAAATTACTATCAATTCATGACTTCGCGGACCGAAATACCAAGTGTCACACCAATCTCTTCTTCACCAAACAAATGCACATAAATTCGAAAAACCGATAAATATTAGGAGGAATCATAACAAATCTCCTCAATGTTTATTCGATTCAATTTCTGAGAAGCGTCGCAAGCTACATAATATCGAAAACATGGCCCCCACACCGCTACATGCTTGTGGCAATGAGCCAAAGGTTCCTCACAGCTGGTTCGCAGTACACTTTATATTTATTATATCTATTATTAATAATGTACTGTATATTTTGAGACGGGTATGGTTGTAAATAATGTGCATCTGCAGTTTCATTGGTACTTCGATGTTTATTTTGAAGAGAATGAGTTTTCTCGTAGTCTCGATTGCGTTTTCGTTTTAGAAGTTTGTAAAATATATTTTCTTACTGTATACACGTAGCATAACATCACGCTGCTATTCCCAAAAGGGTTAGGCAGAGGTGGACCCATAGTAAACCCACATTTCGCCAATTAAGTTCAAGTTCCATGTAACAGAGGGCGAGCCTATCGCCATCAACCGGGCAGAAATCCAGCCTCCGGGCTACTACTGAGAAATTACAGATGGAAAAACCCATTTACACTTTGCCGGACCCGGGAATCTAACCCAGAACCTCTTGCTTAGCAGTAACACTTGCGACCGCTAGACCAACGAGGCAGTTCGTTTTAGAAGTCTGTAATAGTTATTTATGCTACAAGTGCGAAAGTAGGTGATTTCCGACGATTGGCATTTTTATTCCTGAGCGAACGAAGTGAGCGAGTGTATAAGTCGACACGAGTCAGAAATTATCTTACGCATGTGTATCATGCAACGTTTTACTATGCATTGTGCGAGGAAACAAAAATTAAAGGTGCATATGATGTGTAACATCTTGGCTGACGTATATAAATTATATAACGTATATTTTAAGATAAGATAAGATAATTTTATTTTGCAAATATGGGTAACAGCAAATGATGACAAAAAAATAAAAACTCAGCCATATTTTACCTCGTAGGCATGCAAAAGATTTAAAACATTCAACTTATAACTAAATCATTAAATACAATTTTAAAATTACACAATGAACTAAGTACAAAAAACAATATATACGCAAACACTAGCTTAAAAAATATTTCTCACTTAGGAACTCACACACATAATACTAAAAAGCTGCTATGCTTAATATTATAATATGCTTTCGCCACTAAAAAGCTTCGGAGTTTCTTTATAAATAATGAAAGCGGAAGCTCTTTCCATGTCTTGTGTTTTGTTGTCTTCTTACTCTATATGGATGGTATTCGAAACTGAGAGTTGAAAAGTCTGTCCTGTAAAGGAAAATTTACCTGGAAAATGATCGTAGCGTATGACCAATTTGAACGAGAAACCAATTTTATTTTTAAATATTATTAAAATCTGCACAAGACCCATACATTTGGGTCAATTAAGTATTGAAGTTGTGATAATTTTGGAACACGCTGTATATTCGTTATAAAAAGGACTATTTTTTTCCAAGTGTATCATTTTATCGGCGTCAATATAATTATTTTATTACTCGTCAATACCCTGCTTTCATTAGCACAAATGGAACGATAAAATTTTAATTCCATTGACAACGTTAATGAATTAAATTCATTTATCGCTTTACCATCTCTTTTTATAGCTAAAAGCGAGCTTTTATCTTTTGCGTTCAAGGTTTGGTTGCCATATTGAACACTTCTAATGATTACAGTGATATAATTAAATACATACATCACATCACTGTTGTTGATTTTATTGTATGTGATTATTGTATTATTATGTAGTTATGTGTGTAGTATGTGTGTGTATGTGATATGTGCGTTTGTGTATGTGTGTGTTATGGAATTATGTGAATTATTTGTGTGTGTGTTGTGTATGTGTGTGTTATGTGTGCGTTATATTGTTAAGTTTTTTATGACTCTTTAGCAATAGTTAAACGGAATAGGTTACTAAATATATCTACGTCTATTGTATTTTATAATGGATTTCCTCAAGGTCACGCCTTAATCAATTAAATAGCTATTGTGTAGTTTATGTGAACCTCTAACAGGATATTTGTAAAATAATCACTAAGAAAATTGCGGCATATTTTTTTTTTTTTTCTAACTTTGCCCCATACTAGGAATTTCTCCTGTATTGTGGGTGCGTTTACAAAAATTTAAACTCACATATACAAACAGCCCAGACCCGGACTAACTACTTGTAGATCGTAAAAATATTTGTTCCATGTGGGAATCGAACCCGCGACTTGCAGCGCAGCAGTCAATCTCTTAACCACTGCGCCAACCGTGCCGTCAAATTACCACCAATATTTTTGATGTGTAACATCGCTTTCCTACAATCTGTGGAAGTAATTTTGTGATCATAACCCTCCTTTTTGCTTCGTCTTAGTTGGGCAAAAAGGGACGGAAGTGTGTAGCAGGTAGCCGGGCAAGCGCGCGCTATTTGATTTGACCAATGAGCGCGCGGTGCTAGAGTTCGCCGTCAGATGCTACCAACCCATTTTCCGAGAGGTTGGTACTGTCAGCCAAGATATCAGTTGTTACCACAGAACATATAAAAGAGGTTAGAAGGGCCTTGTGGGCGGGGCACGCGCGCCGCGGTCATGAGCAAATGCTCAATAGCAACCGAAATTTACTTTACCGGCCAGCAATCGCGCTCTTGTTTTGACAGCGTACGTGAGCTCCGCAAAAAATATTAAATTATGCCGTCTTGCGCTATTATAACGTGTCGGAAAAGAAATCAGGTGTGTAGTGTAGCACGAGAAGGGATTTCTTTTCACCGGTAAGTCGAAAAACATTAAAATACTTGTGATATTTGTAATTTTAACATTAGCATTATGAAGTTTGTAGACAAACACGATATAATCGCAAGCAGACGAATAGTAATACATTGCTTGCAATAGATGGGTACCATTTTGCACTACGTGAGCGATCGCGCAATGTATTACGTTTACTGCGAGAGTCCCGAATACCGAACCAAAGGTTCAATTCCACGAAATCAAGGCATATCGATAGTGCTGTGCCAATTTGTAAACAATGTCGATAATTACTATGATACAATTGATTATTATCGATAGTACACTTTATAACTAAAATAATATTATTTATTACGACCAATATTACGAGGTTTTTGTATTTAAGTTTTATGTAATTTTTCAATTGAAACTGACATATTATGATTTAATATGTTGTAGGTTTCCAACAGATCCAGGTATAAGAAAACTGTGGATTGAGACAACTGGTAGAATTGATTGGATCCCTACTAAATGTAGCACAATTTGTTCGCAACATTTCGATGATGATAATTACATAACAACAAAGTCAGAGAAAAGAAACTTAAAATCAGGCGCTTATCCGCAAAAATATATCGTTATGTGTTGTTCAGTAAGTAAACTGATTTTATGTTTTAGAAAATTTTATTTTAGTCTCGTCAGTTAATCAGTTTTTGTCTAAAAATGGCGACATCAAAATCATCTTTTATATTAATTTTTATAAAACTTCTGGTTGAAAACGAAGGAAATTGAAAATTATGCCTTTTTCTTTACATTTTTTTTATACTTCTTTGATTAATTTTTTTTTAACGTGGTAAAATCATCAAATGAGTCCTCCCACCCAGGGCAGAATGGGAGGGACTGTCAGACTCGTACTGACTAAAATCCACAGTGTCCTTCAATAGCCCTTTACGTACCGGGGTCACGGTAAATCATAAGTATATTAATGTTAGATTGCATTTCATTTTGAAAAACTCCTATTTAAAAGAGAGCAGGCGTATGCTACTAAATAAATACGTATTATTTCAGGGACAATATCTTTTTCTTTTTGAACGTGATAAGCACCGGATATGTAAGATTGAGAGACAAATAAAAAACATGGAATATATATTTACCATGTTTATTATTTGTTTATTAGAGAAAGTCATCAGTCCATTGAGAGGACTCATTTGATGATTATACCACGATAAAAAAAGTCATCAATCCATGTTAATAATTAAATTGGTTTTAAAATTCAGTTTTGTATTTTTTATTTGTTTCACTTTTATTTATTTGTTTCTATATTCGCATGAATACATGTTTACAACATGCATTACAGAAGTCCACATAGTCCACAATACTTGTAAAGAAAGAAGCAAGATTACATTAATCTTATCAAATCATTATCATCATTATCATTTTTTTTTTCAATAATCCACTGTTTAGTCGCCCTACCATACATGAGCTTTTACGCGTGTATGAGTGTACGTCAAACGCAGAGTTTGCGTTAGTGTGAAAACCAATAGCAAACTCACGATTTAAGTGCGTGTTGTTTATTTGTGTGCGTAATCCGCGTAGGCATTGGTCTCTTGCTTGTAGTGAAGTTAAAGAGTGGGAGACAAACGGCGACACGCGTTCTGATGCAAATCCGAAACTATTTCCTTTCTAACCTCCTTTATATGTTCTGTGGTTGTTACACATCTTATGCGACTACTGTAAGATTTGCTCGTTTTCTTATCATAACAGTATAATAGGTAAATATTCATACAGTACAACCTACCTATTTTTTTGGAAATTAAAATAGGAATTATTTGAGGAATCCCAAAAAGAGGCTCATCTTTTATGTTAGCGTGTCTATTCATATTTTTACGAAGCGAGATTCTTCGGTGTTCAGATGCCATGATAAAATATCTGTTCCAATCGTCAAATCTCACAGCGAAAGCTCGATTCTAATAGAAGTCTGATAAAAGAAGAATGTTCACGAAATAAATTAAATGTGGGCACCGATTGTTCTCGCAAAACTTTGTTTTTAATTTTCTACAAAGAAAAAAGACTACGTCTTTAATTAATTAAGAAAGGTCGTTTTTTAA
Organism: Omphaloscelis lunosa; assembly: GCA_916610215.1. Lineage (NCBI taxonomy): Eukaryota > Metazoa > Arthropoda > Insecta > Lepidoptera > Noctuidae > Omphaloscelis > Omphaloscelis lunosa. The sequence continues at coordinate 16,722,703 of OU744260.1, forward strand.
AACACAATCAAGTGTCTAATGATTGTTTTTATTTTTTTCTTTTCTTCGTTTATCTGTAAGAACTTTTTTGACGCAAGAGAATTCTAATTGGATGGAATGTTTAGATTCTGTCGTTGATTTATTTTTGTTCCTAGTTTTTACAAAGTCTTTTGTTCTTCAACATTCTCCTTCTTGCTTGTTAAGAAGAATGTTTAAAATAGAGCTCAACGTGTTAAACGTATTTTCGCGTTGAAGTATTTTACCTGATTTTGAATGATTCTGCCACGCTGATTTCAAATCTGGTGTCAGTTTTTCTCTAGTAGCTCTAGTTTCTGAAATATTAACATATTACATTTCATCGAAAAATACTCGAATTATAAAATGAAAAAAAATTGTTTCTCTAACCTAACATGAAAAAACCTTTCTTTTATAAGATTTTCTTGCATGAAATGAATGCCATGAATGCCTTGTTTTGAATGCTTCAGCAGTAATCAGCCATCACATTTGCATTCCAACGACCCTGGTATCGCTCTTCCATCGTGTAAATGTCCTGATGAGCGTTCTCTTTGTTCTTCGCTTAAATCCCCTAAATTTTCTGGAAAGCAGTCTAGATGGCTGAAGAGGAAGCGCATCTTGATGCTCATGTTACGTCTTTGAAAGAGCAACATGAGCTGCTCAATGTGTCTGAATGTAGTCTGGAGACTTTTTATTTCTTCAGAAATTTTGTACAACCCAAACAAATTCAATCGATTCAGATTTCTCTTTATCTGTTATACAGTCAGTAAAATTTTGATCCTTTATTAGTTCCCTGATTTAAGGACTGTCAAAAATACCAGTTTTTATTTAGTCTGTGCTTAATATCGGGAATATTTTACTGATACGTTTAAAAATTGTTATATTAGACCTAATTTTATATGGAGAGGGGGTAATATAATGGTCTAATAGCTGATTTTAAATTCGGGTAAATCCATTTGCAACGATTTTTGTGGTTTATTCCGGTAATATTCACAACACAAAAATAACAGTCATCGTGATGATTAGTCGGTTCATGCCAAATCATAGGACTTTTGAACTTCAAAGTAGGTCTTTTTACTAGCCCATAAACATAATGATGTTACGCAACCACCACTTACAAAATTTAGTATCTATGGCCACTTAAACACTTGTAATAGCGTCCCAAAGAAGTCCAAGTAGGTCTTTTTTATAAAGTCAGACGCACTTAAACAGCATTCTCGAAATATATATTCACCACAAACAGCACAAAAACTATTTGGATCGTTTAAGCAAGTTTTTCTTAATGTAGACATATAGATTTATTTATGGAATTTAATCATTTTTTGCACTAAAAATAGATATTAGTAAGTCGCGTAAAGAAATTTTAAGAAGTACCTGTATCACAAAAACTAGAGCTGCTAGAAAAAAACTGAAGGTAGATATGAAATCAGCGAACTCAAATTACTAAGAAATAGTTTAGACACTTCATAAAACGAAAAAAGTTAAATTGAAAGTAAAATTGTCTGAAATTTGACGATTATTGTTGAAGATGTCGGAAAAAATCATGCTGACTGTGAGCTTTATTGGCGTGCGCCGTGGAATTCGTAAAAGTTACATAAAAATTATGTTCTACAGTATTTAAACTACAGTATTTACGGTTATACATCTTAAAAAGTTCGTGATGGCATATGTCTATCTTCTAAGGATTACCCATAGTAACTATTATTATTTTTCAGAATTTAATGAAAATTTCATTGTTTTTTCCGAAGCTATTTTTGACCGGTATTATATTAATCCTCATCCAATAAAATATGTTATTTAAGTTGGGCATTAAATATAGATTAAAATATGTCTTGACATCATATCATTTAAATGAATAGTTTAAAAGATATTAGTTTCTAAATTACGCGTAACTACATAATTATGGTTGACGACAACGCGGGCGCAGCGTCATTATTCAACGACATTTCCTCGGCTATTAGGTATGTAATCCCGGTATAGTTAGTACGTTCCCGTGGGATATTTTACGACATCCAAGGGGGCGAAGCCGCGGGCAAAAGCTAGTAAAAAATAAGAGAAGGAAAATTCATATAAATATAATATGAACCGCGTTTCAAAACACTCGGCTCTGGGTTTTACCCGATGCAGTACTTTTTCTATAAAAAATATTATGAATAACGAAATATCCTTTTTACCGTAAGAGAAAATGTTTGCGAACAAAATGAGATTCCAATACTTGTTGCGAAATAGCGGCAAACAAGCTGGAATAAAAAACTAAAAATATACGCTTTTGAAGATTACACCTTTTTTTTTTTTTGGGTGGGAAATCATCAAATAACTTCTCCCGCTCTGGGCGGAGCGGGAGGGTGTGTCAGACTCTTACTGACTAAAACCCACCCGTGTTCCTTCGGTTGCCCTGTTGCCGGAGGCCACGATCTCCCTTTCGGGTTTCTTCGCAACCCCGGCAGGCATCGGCCCCAGCGGACCCCGTCAATTCTGCTGACATCTCTTTGAGGCGCGCGTGGAACACAACGCGCCGTCAACCCGGGCCTGGTCGTTATCGGACGGTGAGCTACCCATTGCTCACAGTCCGCAAGCCCGCGCCTACGGTGGCCAGAAATCGGCTTGCGACTCCCGACGCCCTGGGCGTCTCCTCCTGCGGCGGTTAGGGGCGTGAGGGCGCGAAATTTGCCTCTCCCTCACGCGTTCCGCCTCCTCCTTCGCGAGCATTACCGCTTCGCAGAAGGAGGTGACGGCCTCCCATTTCCTCTCGCTCCGTACCATGGCCTTAACCAGGGCCGACCGCGAGAGATCACTGCCGCCGATCGCCTCGACGAGGACACGGCGATGCTCCGCCAAGCTGGGCAGACCTCCACTGATGATGACACCCGGGCGTTTCCTCCCGCCTTATCCTGTGCAGGAACCTCCCGAAACAGCCGTGTCCGGTGAGGACCTGCGTCAGGCGGAAGGTGAGGACGCCGTAGCGCCTCTCTAGCCACTCCTCAAAGAGGGGTCTTATCGCCGCAATTGTGGCGTGCCCAGCGCTGGGATGCGACAATCGCATTCTCCATAACGCCATGAGATCCCGCCGAAGCTCTGTCCGCTGTGCCGTGATTTCTCGCGGCAGCGGAGTTAAGCCCCGGCGTTACTCCCACAGGTGCGCGAGGACCTTTGCCTCCAGATCCCATGGCGGTAATCCGGCAAGGAGGCATTGAAGATTACACCTAATCAGGAATTCTTTCTTCGCGGCACTTAAGAATAATCTGGAGGTTATTATAAGTAGGTACTTTCTTTAATCAGGAATTAATTTATTATTTAATTATGAGTGAGAATTACTAATTTAAACTAAATTTATTTTAAGTAAATGTAATAACCTATCATTTATTTTTGAAGATTAAAGGAAGTAATCTTTTAAAAATGCTATAGAACGTGGAAGACTTGGGGAGGCCTTTTCGCAGCAGTAAGGGCTAGTAAAATAAAAAAAAATACTTTGAAACCGGCTATATTTAATGCTTCTTTTTTTACATTTTGTAATACAATTATGTGATAGTTCGTAGGACGTACACAGAAAAATATTAAGTTTAGGCCTCCTCTGTTATCTATGGTTATAATAAAAATAAATTATTTTATCTATGGTTAGATGACGGTTAATGAGGAATCCAGTGTGTTGTAAACGTACACAGAAAAATAATTAAGTTTAGGCCTCCTCTGTTATCTACGGTTATAATAAAAATAAACTATTTTATCTATGGTTAGATGACGGTTAATGAGGAATCCAGTGTGTTTACAATCTACTGTTATAATATTTTAGTGATAGCTGTTTGTCGCGAATCCGTAAGAATGCAACAGTCAGTGTATCTGTGTTGAACCATTAGGTAGTTTCTGCGGGAATGCAGGGTTCATTAATTCACTAAAAACGAAAAAAAAAACACTTTCTTGTACTAGAGTCTACACCGTTTAGTAAGATTACTAAGCCAACTATTTTTTTTGATTAAGAGACATTATTAAGCCAATTTACTTGCGTATGTAACTTTCTCAAAAAATATTTTGCAAAGAAAATAAAGCGTTGCTATTGGTTACAATAATAACTAGTCATACGCTTAACATTACAAATACCAATCGGTATATTACATACAAAATCTCGTCATTCGTTTTGAGAAATGAAGAACTTCTCAGCTCTTATACTCGGTTCCTATACAATATAAATAGTTATAATAATATATTTATAAATAGATTCGTAAGATAGTTTTACCTGTGATAGCTACTTCCATATGGAAGGGCCTACTAGGGTCTACTATGCAAAGTAATAATGTAATTTCTTCATTATTGATAAAGATACAAGAGTCTTAATTTTAACCAATAACGGTCCGGTAAAAATGGGAATCGGCCATTAGTCACTTAGCAAACTAACTATTAAGAAACCGAAAATAAGACACTCTTAATTCCGCGATAAGACTTAGGCTAAGCCCAAATGTATCCACTTATCTAGCCCAAAAGCTAGCCACAATACGACTTGATCCATCGATTACTGAATCATTAGGTTACTCTTCGAAATAGCGTCGTTCTTTCAGCTATTTATAAACGTTTGGTCACGAATACTGAATCGATCCGGTTAGCAAATGGATTCACATACTCACACCTGGGTTTATAGTAGCAGTTGCCTGCGCCTTCGTCTGCATATTTTTATACAGGGTGACTTTGAAAACAATCGAAAAAAATCAATGAGTGTTCTACCCATCAACTATAAACAACTTATAATATGTGACCATGGAATTCGCAAAAAAAAACTGCCTTTCCATGTCAAGGTACATACTTGATTGGATCTTTTTGTACAAGAAGGGCGTTTCTTTTTACTGTCGCTAATACCGCGAATGACTTTCAATAGGTAGGTAGGTAGGGCGTTCACCACTGAGACGTCAGATTCGGGCACCTGTCAAAAGTGTCAAAGCGACTATATTTTAAATAAATGAATGAAACGTCATCATATATTCTACATTCAATGTTAAAATGGAAGACCTCTTGTCAAAGTGGCGCCAACTGGTGGCGTGAATTTTCATAAAGGTCTAATTACTAAAATCATTTTAGGTCATCAGTTTTTTTTTACTCACCCTCAAAAAAAAACTACAAAGCCTCAGACAAATTATTCAGAAAATAAATATTTTTTATTCATCCTTACAAATAAAAGCATCAAAATAACTTATTCCCCCCAGTTGACTCGTCCAACTTAAGCGGAATAATAAGCGTCTCTTGTCAATATTCCTCCATTTTTCCGTCCCGAAATCGACGGAGACATTTATTTACTTATTCTGAAGGAAATAAGACCTCGTTATAATTACGACAAACGTAACTGGTATCGTCAAAGTTAGATTGGTGTTCCGATTATATCAAATATTCTTTTTACTTCGTTTTAATGAGTTTGTTTCTTGTGGATTTCTATTTATTTTTGTGGAAAAAAGGATGATATTGAGTTTTATTTTCGTTAAAAGATTTCTTAGTGTCAAATGGCAAAGTTGAATATAGGGTTCACAGATTAATCGCTGATTCAAATGTCTACAAACAGTAAAAAAAACAGTGGCACTTCGGGAGTGCCGACAGAATTGAAAACTTGAAAAAAAATCGGCAGCGCGGCAATCAACGCGTTGATGTCTTTTACTCTACGCAGCGCGGTAATCAACGCGTTGATGTCTTTTTAATGGTCAAAAGTTGGTGTCATCACGGTGTCGCGAAATCAATTGTTTAATCCCATCTCAAAAATTCCCAACGCGCCTAAAGAACTTTTCACTTCAAAAATATTTCAGAGACTCTCAAACTCTTGCGATATTATTATACGGAACACTTATCGAAACAAACAATAGTTATAATCTGTACACCAAATTAAAAACCAATTTATTAATGAATGAAAAGACCAACAAAACAGGGCCCATTTATCCACTAAACGTATCAGCTAATCTCTTAAGTAATACATAATTAAACCTAGACACATTATTCATACCGTACAAATTATACTAACGAAATACTTTCAGCCTGACAAACTATTTACAAACTATTTAATTAGTCGGGAAAGTGTTATCTTTGATCTCACCACTTCTACCGCTATCCACATAAGGTCTCGTTTTGTTCAGTAAGGTAGTTTAAAGGCTGCAAATATTTATTGGTAGCCAGCTACAATTTTCTGAAGTGTCAGTGGCAATTTTCCTCACAGTATGCTGTAATGTAAAGGGAAGATTGACGTTTAAACATTCGCTCGCTGGCATCAGCCCCTAGTGGGGTAAAACTTCGATTACGTTAATACTCTGTGGGTAATATGCTGGGTTTATTAACACGTTTTGGCTGACGTGGCAGTAATTGATGTTTTGGTCGTGTGCTTGATTGGTACGCCGTGGATTTTACGCGTGTTTTTCAGTGCTCCTTTTCTGATATCGGCTCGAAATTCCGGAGAATAGCTGATACTGTATAAAATAATATCAGCGAGGAAGCGAGGCTAACTGTTCATACGGTAGGGTACATATTATCACTTTTATGGACAATATTTTAATACATCTCAATTTTACGGGAAAATTATAGCCATTTGCGACACAGTAGGTAATGGTAGCTGAAAAACTAACAAAAAAAAAATAGGTGCTTAGACCTATGTAGTATTAATCTTTTTCAAATAAAAATGGATAGTTACCTGAATCATATAGCGATGATATATTTTTTTTTACCTTTAGAATATTTCAAATCAAATGGTTCACATTAGACCGAGTAACAGCACAACTTGAACGTCAAAATTACCTAAGATAGTCCCCCAAAACACCCGCCCTTCACCACTTCATAGTGTTTAGCTAGGAAGAAGAAGTGGCGCAACAAACTCCCCAGCAGCAGAGCTGTCTGTTCAGTTAGATGTCATTTAGATGCTTAATTTATGGACCAGTGGCTACCGAACATGTTTTAAGCCATTGGACGTTATAGCTAGTAAGAAACCCGAGTCTGACTACCAGTCTCACCAAGGGATATCGTGTTACCCAGGAACTGAGTTGTGGAGGTCCAATAGGCAGTCGCTCCATGTAAATTACTGGTATTCAGCTACATCTGGTTAGACTGAAAGCCGACCCCAACATAGTTGCTCAATCTAAAAACAACATTCAAAAACACGCAAATAGAAGAAGTAGCTTACTTGGCATAAATATTGACACACACCAACTGGAAGTCACTCATAGAACATATAAAAACAAAACTCCCTTACGCTCTTTTTCAAACTAACACACAAACAGCTATGGCTGCTTACTACGCATACGTATACTCATGGCTGCAATATATGGCCACATGCTATGGAGAAATAGTGTTAACTTATATGAACTATTCATAATGCAAAAGAAGTGTATAAAAATTCTAGCCCAAATAAATATTACGGAGAGCTGCAAACCATAATTTATAAAATATTAGACTTTAAATCTGCCGTCAATATACGTATTCATATTTGACATTTGCGTATTTGTTTTTAAAAACCGGCCGAGTGCGTGTCTGACTATAAATATAAATAATAGTTAAGCGAAATTTTAGTATCTTATTCGCGATCTCCTGACTTTGATATTATATTTAAGTTAAAACTTGTTCCCACAAAAACAACTTAATGATCTCCTAAAACAGTGCTTCCTCTCTCCTACCTTTTTTGCTGTGCCCTACAGGGTCCATAATGATCTAAATTATATAATTACTTCCTAAGTACACATTAGGGTAAAGCAATAAAGATATTAAGTATTGACTGGGTATTGACTACGCACAATGAAGGGTTCCGTAATTGAAATGAATTTATTTATCCCAGGAACAAACTTAACATTGTAGTTGAAGGGTTCCGTAGATAGGATGAATTTCAACGAAATACGAACTTAACATTGTAATTGAAATACATGTTCTCCCATACATTCCAACTGCAAATTTAAGTTTGTACGCACAATATTGAGAGATTTACAACGTTATTTTAAGACCATAGATTTATTGTGGGTTTTCCTGTAATGTATGAGTAAAGAGCCATACTGTGTATTTTTTTTTAATCCAGTAATTTTGGTGATAAGGGGGGAATGGTCAATTTTCATCGAATTTCTTAAATATCTTTAAAAATATTTATTTTAAAATTATATAAAAAATATTTTTAAAATTCTCGCAATAAGCCCTTTCGTTTGATATGTCACACGGTACTGTTAGAAAAACTTTTTTTTTTTAATTTTTGTTTGCCCCCAAAAGTAACCCCTATATTCAAAATTCAGTTATTTAAGTTACACGTTCGTGTTTGGGTTATAGAAATATATATGCGTACCAAATTTCAACTTAATCGGTCAATCAGATTCGGAGCAAATTGGCCGTAACAGACGGACAGACAGACAGACAGACGAGTGATCCTATAAGGGTTCCGTTTTTTCCTTTTGAGGTACGGAACCCTAAAAATATCGACAAGTTCACTAAAGTAGAAGATACGCACAACGTCAGCAATCGCCAAAAAAGAGGTTATGCGCTCCATTCTCAAGAATTAAAATATAATTTATAGTGATAGCCTATAAATTATATGACAATAAAAATATATAATAAGTTGCCCAACTTGTTTAAAACTGAAAAATCAGTAACAATATTCCAAAAAAGGCTAAAACTATACCTAATCCAAAAATGTTTCTACTCCGTAAATGAATATTTAGAGTTTAGCTTAAAATAACGATTTTCTCTCATGTTCAAAAGTAGCGATCTGTCTTATACAAACAATAAGATTAAAGGCTCTTTCAAACAGAAGCGACACGCGACGCGACACAAAGACACCGTTCGTCGCGCGACGCGACGTACCTTTGTGTCGCGTCGCGTGTCGCGCCTGTTTGTAGGAGCCTTTAGCCTATCCTATTTATTTGAAACTTCATATAAAATTATAATTATAACTACCTGAAAAGGATGACATTAATATTGCTGGATAATTGTAATAAAATTATTAGGGGAAAGGTGTACGAGACGATCCTTTGAGGTGAGATGATCCTTTTTTATTGCAACGAAACTATTAGCGACATCTAGTTGGTTTCATTGGTAAAACGTAGTCCCCGATATTCTCAAGCCACAGTCAATCGTAATGGCGCCGTGAGTGACAGCCAAATTTTTTGTGAAAATAATCAAAAATTACGTGACATTGATCTAAGGTAAGGTTGACTTTAAGTTTATGCCAAATGTGATCTAGGTAGTCTATTGTGAAGGGTGTTGTATTAGTACCTTTGTTTATTGCTCTATTTTGTTTTTTTAATGGCGTGGTAAGAGTTGAAAAGAAATAGGTTATGTTATAGAACATTAAATTAGAAAGTTGATGTTGGGGCGAGATGATTATGTTACTGGTGTACAAGATGATCCCTGCGGATCATCTTGTACACAATCTTTAACTATTTGTATGTTAATAGATTATGTTTTAATCTATTTATTTTTTCTAACAAATATGACTTAATTAATTGCCTGCATTATGGACAAAATAGTAGTAGATTTCTATTCGTTCTTTTTATCGATTTCAATTAATAACAAAACAATACTTTATCTTGTTTTAGACTATGTCTCGCAATTATAAAAGAAAAACTAATCGTGGTGAGTGGTCGGAAGACTCCATGATCAAAGCGCTGGATTCTGTAAAAAATGGTGTGGCATATAGAACAGCTAGTAAACAGTATGGAGGGCCTGTTATGTCACTAAAAAGAAGAGCTAAAGGCAAAAATGTTGGTGCAATAAAATATTTAGGCTGTTGGTGCAATAAAATATTTAGGTGGAAAAAAAACAGTTTTTACGATAGAACAGGAAATTGAGCTAGTGAAGCACATTCAAGATATGGAGACGAGGATGTATGGATTAACACGACAAGATGTCTTAACGTTGGCATATCAACTTGCAGTTAAAAACAATATCACCCACCCTTTCCACTGAGAAAACGCTGGATATGACTGGCTGAGAGGTTTCCGTCAGCGGTATCCAGATTTAGCTCTTCGTGCTCCTGAATCCACTTCAACTGCTCGAGCACGGGCGTTTAACAAACCTGTGGTAGACAGGTTTTATTCTGTGTTAAAATCCATTCAAGACACGAGAAACCATCCATGCCATCGAATCTATAACGTTGACGAGACGAGCGTTTCTACGGTACCCACCAAAATCTCAAAGGTGTTTGCAAGAACTGGACGCAAACAGGTAGCACGAGTTACATCAGCTGAAAGGGGGGAGACTACGACAGCTGTAATTTGTATGTTTGCTTCTGGAACTTTTGTTCCACCCATGTTTATCTTTCGAAGGATTCGAATGAAGATAGAACTAATGGATGGTGCACCGCCGGGGTCCACATGGGCATGTAATTCATCTGGATGGATGAATCTGGAAGTTTTTACTAAATGGTTTGATCATTTTTTAAGACACACGAAGCCTTCTGCAGAGGACCCAGTCCTGTTGATTTTAGATGGCCACCTTTCACACACAAAAAATTTGGAATTAATTTTAAAAGCTCGGGAAAACCACGTCACCATTGCCTGCCTGCCTCCACACTGCACCCACAAACTACAGCCGTTAGATGTCAGTATGATATACCCCTTGAGCGTGTACCACAATCAATCACTCGAAAAATGGATGAACAACAATCCTGGTAGGCCTGTGACTGTTTTTCAAATTGCAAAGATTTTTGGAGAGGCTTACTTAAAAGCAGCAATCCCATTTAATGCCATCAATGGATTTGCCAAAACAGTCATATATCCTTTCGACCCGGATGTGTTCACCGAAGCTGATTATGTCGCTGCTGCAACAACCGAAATGGAATTGAATGAAGACTCAAGTTTAGCAGAAATGCCTACGATGGGTTTAAACACAGAGGAACTGCCAACAACGGATCCCTCACCACCACAAACACTCACTGCTGAAGATTTTGTTGATTATCAGAGTAAAACACCATCACCAACCCCTCTAAATGATGAGAATATCTCTGTTCGCAGTCCTCTGTCGCCAATACCATCTACAAGTTACGCATGCAACCCAAGTGTATCGCCGTCCATCCTTGAAGATAGCCAACGAGAAACCTTTTAATGTTACACCGGCCCAAATTCATCCATTGTCAAAGATTGTAGGCAGAAGAAGTCATCTGAAGAGAAAACGAATGGACACGTCGATTCTAACTAGCACGCCATACAAAAATTATTTAGAGGAAGAAAGAAAAAAAAAAGACCGATAAAGAAAATAGAAAAACTCAAAAAGAACACGATGTAAAAAAAACTCATCCTAAAAAAAAACAGAAAGGGAAAGGAGTAGGCAAAGGAATGTCAAATAAAAGGAAGAAAACTAATATTGTGCCAGAGTCATCCGAAGAAGAAGAAGACGCGGAATGTCTATTCTGCACTGAAACATTTTCCAAAGATAACAGGGGCGAGGGATGGATAAAATGTTGTTTATGCCAAAGATGGGGTCATGAAGCTTGTGCAGGGATAGATAGCGATGATCCTGATGAATTCACATGTGATTTGTGTGCAACAACACCAGGAAAGCGACGCTTACAACTATAAAAGATTTATTTTTTTGAGTTTCATTTTGATTGTTTCACTGGTAAAGATAATTATAAAAAAAAATATTTCTTTTTAAGTGATTAAATCACTATTTTATAAGATTTGCGTTTAATGTTGATTATGGTATGGATAGTGCGATTTGTCATTTCTATTATTTTAGAAGACTATATATATTTTGTTAAACATTTACTGAACGATTGATCTCATATGTGATGATTGTTAGCTATTAATGATATTGTGGCTGACTATTAATTAATAAGACTGGCTCATTCTACCTAAGTCAAGGTGTATAAAATATTTAATTTTGTAATTAAACTTATAGCTCTGATCAATTATTGTTTATTTAAACCTACCAAAACCTAGGACATTCCCAAAATAGGGGCAACATGATCCCAGGATCATCTTGCCCCTACCATATGGATCATCTTGGACACCGGGGTGTACAAGATGATTCTTTGGTAGCGTTTTAAAAAATGTGAATTATAATATTATGAGATCTAAAAAAATTACATTTTGAGTATGACAACAGGTAGACAGATAAATTTACTATGAATAAACGCTTTCACATCTGCATTAAGTTGAATGTCGTTTGAACTACAAGCATTCTCCCTTAAGTGAATCATCTCATGCACCTTTCCCCTACTACTATTGACACTGAAGTTTGACATAACTATAATTTCTCTATTTAATTGTACTAATATAAAAGAAAATAATTAAGTAATAATAATGTTTAATGCATGCCAATTTAGGATGATGAGGGTAGGCGAATGATAATTGAGGAGTAACAAATCAAAGTGTATTAACTCCGTCAATTTAACTTTTGAGATAAAGGCATCATCCATAATACTTTAAAGAGAGCACACAAACAAACAACTTTTCTGTATAATAAGGTTTATTAGAAGTCAATTCAGCAAATAAAACTGTAATCTACATACATTCTTATTATTAATTGTGATAAAAAATCCGTACTATTCTTATTACGGTGGGAGGAGTTAATACACTTTGATCTGTTACTCTTCAATTGCAATGCTTGTAAAAGGCTGTTAAGTCATAAGTACTAACATAACATAACATCAACATTGTACACTTAGTTCGCAATAAACGTTTTTGACTTTGACTTAGATGGGAAAAGGCTAGGCAGATTGATGGTGAGATTATGATAAGGACTAGTGCCTCCGAAAAAAATAAGGACCAGCCTGCCCAAGCTCCAAAGATTTTATCAAGGTCTATAGATTCAATCCTAGATACCATCCACACGTAACCGTTTATGTAAATAATTCAAAGCCTAGTTTTGGCTGGTCGCCAGGGTCGTACGTCTAGCGGTGCGTTAGTGACCACTTAGTGTCAATCAGTATCACTTAGTTAAGTAGAGGTTAGTTAATGGCATGGTAGTAGCTGTGAATAAATGTGGCTGTTATTATAATGGGGTTCAAAATAATTCTAGAAAATGTTTTAAGGCCTCGCCTCTCTTACACAAGGTAGTGGGTTCAAAACTAGGCAAGTACCTACCAATGTGGCTTTTTCAATTCCTATGTACTTACTTTCTAATTAATGTCAGTGATGGCTAAAGCGCCATATCCACGGGTGAGAGAATCGCGGCGATACTATCGCCGCGATACTCTCGCCCGTGTAAATGGCGCTTACAATAAACTATTAGCTATCACTGATATCAGTGAAAGTGGAGGAAAACATCGTGAGAAACCTGGACTTATATATAATTAATATAAGTTTGAAATCGCTAATCCATCTTGAGCAAGCGTGGTGATTAATGCTCAAGCCTTGTTTGTATGAGAATAGGCCTTTCAGTGGGAAAAATACAGGTCAATATTTGTGGTCTTAGCAGCTCATAAGGTTCCTTTTGTCTACCTTGTTCTAATGCAGCTAGGACCTTTTTTTTTAGGGTGGGAAATTATCACTGACTAAACCCCACCCGTGTTCCTTCAGTTGTCATGTTGCCGGGGGCCACGATCTCCCTTTCGGACGTTTTCGCAACCCTGGCAGGCATCGGCCCTAGTGGACCCCGTCAATTCTGCTGACATCTCTTTGAGGGGTACGTGGAACACAATGCGCCGTCGACCCGGATTCAGCGTCCGGTTAATGGCAAGGGACTCTTCTAGTATGACAGATAATATATAGGACGAGCTTATTCTTCTTCTTTTCGTGTGGTTAGTGACTAACCTGGTGTCAGAGTTATAAAGCCGCCCTTAGACCTCTGTCTTGACTTCACATGCAGTCGAGAAATATCTCTCAGGCATACCGGGTTCCTCACGATGTGTGCGATGTTTAGTCACGATGAGCTTTTTGAAAAATATACGCAATATACAGTGCTCTCCAATTACTGTTCAATAAAAAAAGTACTTAGTTAACCTTTTAGAAAACCGCCTTTTTATGTCCGACTAGCATCTGCCAGCGGCTTCGCCCGCATAATATTTTTATAAATTATAGCCTATGTTATTCAGTGATTAGCATTCTACTGGTGAAATAATTTTTAAAATCGGTGCAGTAGTTTTTGAGTTTATTTATTACAAACAATCATACAAAAAATCAAATATTTTCTCTATTTAATATTAGTTTAGATATTAGAGTTACTTCTGAATGAAAAGCTGTCCCTTCATAGATTCTGAAGTCAGAAGTCAATAATATAACGGATGTAAAAAGACGCTTAACGAAACCGAGAGTCTCTTGTACCCCAGTCATTGTGATCATTTTTTTTTTAACTATACTCTGTCTGGGAACATTCGGGATGCAGAGATATTGAAGTTCAAAGTTGCTTGATACTGAATCTTGTCGTTCTAAGATCAGAGTTTGAACCGCACTTCATTTAGTCGCACTTGAACTATTTGGGGCCCTTTGATTAAGCATTCAAATTACTTAATACTTTGGTCCTTTGAGTCGCACGTTAATATTGATTAAGTTTGAGTTGCTGAAGATACTTAAACATGAATCAAGTAGCAAGTACGAGTCAAGTTATTGTGGTTTGTCATATCGAATGTGTGTTGAAATTCATTATTTTTTATGTTATGACATGTTTCTACATATTATTTCGACTCTTCTGTCAAATGCTATTTTTGGAGCTGCTTATTCTTCTACAAATGATGATGACGCTGGCACTATCGAGACACCATGGTTGATTAAGCTTCATTTAGTAGACCAATTTTCGGCAATAAACGTTTACGAATTTGGGTAATAACGATATTTTTTTTAACTAAACCATGTAGCTGTCAATTTATGCTAATCAATTAACAATATAAAACTCAGCATTTTGCCAGAATAACCTATAGAACATGTCCCACCAAACACTCCAATTAGAATATTATGTTATAATCATAATACATATTATCTACACAGATTTTTACAATTATGTATGAAACAGTGTTTATTTATAAAATTATGGTGACATATTATTATATCATGTGCATTAATTCAGTTACACATTAAAAAATATAATAGAAGTGTATATATTTAGTAACCTGTTGTTCCGCTTAGCTATTTCTAAAGAGTCTTAAAAAAAAATCCTGAAAGAAATCGACACGTGTTTCAACTCTCAACGAGACAGCCTCAGGATGACGATTGACTTGTCGTGAACTCGAACACGGCGTGTTGCCACACTAAGCACTGAGCGCAAACTGAAAAACAGTGCCTAAATATATCCACTTCTATTGTATTTTATAATGGATTTCCTTAAGGTCACGCCTGAATCAATTAACTATCATTTACACATTGTATAATTATAAAATATTTACCACTTCTAAACTATACATACTAGAACTTACCCCGTACAGCTATTGTAGGTAACATAGCAAAGCCATGTATGAGCGTCCAGAACAACTTCCTATACATCTTCATGTTTGTAATATAATTGTCACTTTTCCCATGTTTCACTTAACACTAGTGTTTTGATTGCACTTCACTGCAGGTATTATGTTTCTTCAGCATCTGAAACAATGAAAAACTACACGTTAGTTTAAATTATTAAGAAATTAGCGAGCCGCCTCTGCTCAATAATTACGGTTTTATCAATTTTTTTTTTTTTTTTGGTAGTCGAATTATCAAATAATTCTCCCGCTCTGGATGGAACGGGAGGGCGTGTCAGACTCATACCGACTAAAACCCACCCGTGTTCCGTCAGTTGCCTGTGTGTTGCCAGGGGCCCTTTTGGACTTTCCCGCGACCCTGGCAGGCATCAGCCCTAGCGTCAGTTGTGCTGACATCTATTTGAGGCACGCGGGGAACACGACGCGCTGTCGACCCGAGCCTAGTCCTTATCGGACAGTGAGCTACCCATTGCTCACCGTCCACAAGCCCGCGCCTACTGTAGTCGGGAATCGGCCTGGAATTTCCGACGCCCAGGATGTTTCCTGCGGCGACTAAGGGCGTGAGGATGTGAAATTTTCCTCTCTCTCACGTGTTTAGACTCATCCTTAGCGAGCATTACTGCTTTGCAGGAGGTGACGGCTTTCCATGCCCTCTCGCTCCGTAATATGGCCTGGACCAGGGCCGGACGCGAGAGACGGCGGTGCTCCGCCTAAGCTGGGCAGACCTCCACACTTAACTTTTTTTTTTGTAATTATTTTTTGTATTGCAATATATCTGTTTAGACATTCAGCAATGAGTAGGAATTTGTTGTCAGACTTGTGCGGTACTTATCCATTGGCAAGTCCGGTTTTCGTTTCAGTGTATAATAATAGATCCTGAGAGTATTTTCTTTTATACCTTCGGTGCCATGGTTGGTTCATCCATAAAGTTTTTTGTAAATATGGTAGGATGGTACGCAATTCTTGCCTTATTAATTTAGCAATTATACTGTATGGAAATAAGAAATATGGCTAACTAGTGAACTAGAATATAACACTGAATTTGATGTTGTAACTTTTTTAGGTGTAAAAGAGGCATTTGGAAAGTTTCCATTTTTTTTTACATCTAAATCTAAATATTCGGTGTTACTATATTAATTATTGCATTTCATAATCAATATTTTAGTTCACTAGTTAGCCATATTTCTTATTTCCATACAGTAATATTGCCAAATTAATCGAAACAGCGAAATATTTGACAGCTATTTAGCTGTTTGCTGCTGTTTTTTTACCTGTCAAATAGCTCTTAACAGTTTTCACGTTAAGGTCATGATGTGATCTGTCATTAATTTGTTATACATGTACCATGGTTCGTTTTTTATTATATGTAAGTTTAATATTAATGTATTACACAGGGTGACTTTGAAAACAATTGTAACCTGGTAGTGTACAAACGCTTGCTTAGCCACTGCGCCAAACCAAACGTGCCAAGTGAGGCAGATAGGGACAATAATCGAGAATTAATTGTCATTGCATGTTAAACAGATATTCATACATAATAAGCGAGATACAAAGTTCTTTTAGTACTAGACGAGTGTTTTAATAACTAGTTACCTTAGATATATGTGCAGTTCCATACAAAGTAATGTATGCACATAGCTATATTCAAACACGTGTCGATTTCTTCCAGAGTCTTTTTAAGACTCTTTAGAAATAGCTAAGCGGAACAGGTTACTAAATATATCCACATCATCATTTTAGCTATATAATGAAAAACACAATGAAAATATCGTACAATATGGCACCCAAATGGCGTCCACCACAGATCATAATACTAAAATAAAATAATTCTGCTTCTTCTCGTGTGGTTAGTGACTAGCCTGGTGTTAGAGTTTTAGAGCCGTCCATGGGTTTCTGACTTGGCTTCACATGTTATCAAGAAATATCTCTCAGGAATGCCGGTTATAACCAGCCGGTTGCCGTTTGTAGCAGTGATAGCCTAGTGGTGTGACCGTCAGATTGCCAAGTCATAGGTCTCGAGTTCGAATAAAATCATTGAAAACTGTTCTTTAACTAAAAAACTTAACGGGAAAGTACTTTTAAAAAAACAGTGGCACTCCGGGAGTGCCGACAGAAGTGAAAACTTGAAAAAAATATCGGCACCGCGGTAATCAACGCGTTGATGTTTTTTACTACACGCACCGCGGCAATCAACGCGTTGATGTCTTTTGAATGGTCAAAAGGTAGTGTCATCACGGTGTCGCGAAATCATTGGTTAAGTCCCATCTCAAAAATGCCCAACGCTCCAAAAGAAATTTTCACTTCAATAAACCTGTGGATAAAGTTTGTCATTATGGTACTATTTTTGATCTCAAAATAAGAACTTTATTTACGAAATGAGTGTAGAAAAAATACTCATTCAAAAATACTCAATATCAATCAATCCGAGTGGTTTTTCGGAATTGCGAAGAACGAAACAAAAAGCTACTTGCAGACTGGGGCAACGCGACAGCGCGACGTGACAGCGCGACGCGACAGCGCGACTCCACAGCGCGATGCGACTCTAACAAAACAATTTCTAAAAAAACTTAACGGTAGAACAATTACCGGTACCGTCGCGTCGCGCTAGTCAGCACGAGGTTTAACACAGGTGAACTCGCGTTTATAACTTATACATAATAATTGATTGAACGTTTACGTACATCGCGGCACGCAATACCGCTATGCCCCGTTCACGCTCACTCTTCGTAACACTAAAGTCAAACAAGTCAGCACACGTAACGCGATTATGTTCACCAAGCTTTTACGCAAACATGTCAATGTATTCATGGTCTTTACTTATGCATCAATTGCACGTCGAACCATGTTTACACTAGACATGACGACAAGTAAGTTCAAAAGAAGGAGCTAATAGATTTTGACTTGCACGATGACTTGCAAGAGATATTCTGAAATAAGTGGCTTCGTTTGACAGAAAAGTTGTCTGGAAATCTTATGTCATGTTATAGACGCGTCGAATGAGGTTTAAATTCACTCATTGGTAAACAACGCACAGCCTAAACTACTGGTTATAGAAGCATGAAATTTAGCACATGACTTTCTTAAATAACGAAGGTGAGCATTTTTGAAAATTCATCCCCTAGGTGGGTTATACAGAAGATGAAAGTTTGTATGGAAGTTGTAATTTTTGCCGAAGGAAAAACTCTGTCGGGCTTGTATCATTGAAAAAATATTGCGTATAAAATACCTTCACTTGGATAACATTAACACGGCATGGGTCAATAAATGAAATACTTATGGAGGTAGGTAGGTACTTGATCTAAGATCATAAATCGAGATAAACTTCATGGAATGAACAAAGGGGCGAAGTGTGACAAATGGTGACGAATATCGTTTTATTTAACCACCTCTGTGGTTTAGTGGTTAGACTACCTGTCTCAGACCCAGAGTTTGGTTTCCAGTCGGGGCAATATTTTCTGCCCGATTGGGTTGGTGGTAGGACTTGTTCTAAGTCAACCAAGTTAGCTACCACCATCTTATCCGTCTGTCGCCATAACAATAATGTTAACAGCATTGTTGTGTTTCGGCATCAGAGTTAAGATAGCCAGTTCCTCCATAGTTGAGGATTCTGGATGAAACTCGCTTCCACCTTCGGCCTGATCATCACTTACCATCAGGCTGTGTATCAGTTCAAATGCAGGCCAAGAGCATCCACGTATCGGTAAAAAAAGAAAAACTTGCGTACAAACGAGCCTTCTGATAAATGTCATCCCGATGCAAACCCTTTACTCAACTCTGACGTCATCCACGCTATAAAGTAAATAGTTTTCATACCCACGACTACATGGCAGCGTTGCAGTAAAAGTCAAATAAAGTTACATCGTACGCTGGCTGCTATTCGAGTTAACTGCTAGGTTTACCGCTTTCACAGCACATACGGAACATCACGGTTTTGTAGTCTAACGAGGTGAGTAAAATTGTTAGGTAGTAAAATGTACTAATGTGGATGTCATTTGTACCACTAAAATGAATAACTTACTATCAATCTGCCTAGCCTTTTCCAAACTATGTTGGGGTCGGCTTCCAGTCTAACCGGTTTCAGCTGAATACCAGTATTTTACATGGAGCGACTGCTTATCTGACCTCCACAACCCAGTAACTGGGTAATACGATACCCTTGGTACGACTGGTTGTCAGACTTTCGGGCTTCTGACGACCCGTAACGACTGTCAAAGATCCACGAATTACAGCCGGGACCAACGGCTTAACGTGCTTTCCGAGGCATGGAGCAGTCTCGGTATGTAAAGATGGTCACCCATCCACGGACCAACCCCGGGAAGCGTAGCTTAACCTGATTTATCGACCTGGGCGGCTGTTATTACTTAGCCACGAGGTCGTCAATATGAATAACTAACAAGGCAAGTTAAATAAAAGCTTGTAAAAAGACAAAATCTTGTAATGATTTTCCATCTACTGTAAATAATGATCACTATGTATACTAAATACCATTGGGTGATAAGCAGTGATAGCCTAGTGGTGTGACCGTCGGACTGCCAAGTCGTAGATCTTGGGTTCAAACCCCAGGCACGCACCTCTGACTTTTCGGATTCATGTGCGCACCTATTGTATCCCTCGTTTAAAATAAAAAAGTTGTGGCACTCCGTGAGTGCCGATAGAAGTGAAAACTTGAACAAGATCGCCTTGGTGGAAGAAAAATACTTGTATAGAACATTGGTCCGTAACCTTATCTAAATACAGAGCACAATCGCGTTAAAAAAAAAAATACTTCCGAAACCTTTAAAGAACAAATACTTGCATAGAACATTGATCCGTAACTTAATATAAATAAAGAGCACAATCGCGTTTACAAAAATGAGGTGTCGTCATGGTGTCGCGAAATCAATGGTTTACTCCGATTTCAAAAATGCCTAAAGAAGTTTTCACTTCAAAAACGTTGAAGGAAAACATCGTGAAGAAACCGGATACCTGAGAAATATTTATCGACGGCATGTGAAACCAAGTCAGAGGCCCATGGGCGATATAAAACCGTTGACACCAGGTTAGTCACTTACCACACGAAAAAATCAAAAGTTACTTCTCTTATAGTCTAGTCGGAATCGTACATGGAGGGTTCCGTACCACCGTACAATATTTAGCAAAAAAGCCCGAAATAAACACGTTTCTTGTGTGGACTCTAAATTTTATTTTTATTGTTTGTTGAAAAAGCGGCAATCAAAATAAACAATCTGTGTAAATATCAACTGTCTACCTATTACGGTTCCTGAGATAAAGCCCGCTGATAGACAGACGAACAGGGGAGGCTTAATAATAGGGTTCGATTTGGCACCCTTCGGGTACGGAACCATAAAAACCAATGACGTGATTTCCAATAACATATTAAAAGAAAATTGCATATCATTCGAAAAAAGAACATGTCAGACCTCCTCGTGTCGACCTCGAGGACGATACGTAACTAATATACCTCGTAACACCTATAAAACGCTTCCCTGTTGGGGAAAAATCTTCAGCGATAAATAAAAGTCAGACTGCGTTTTTGCCGCCACACCACGGAATTCTCACACGCGGCGAGGGAGGGAACATTGATCACTAGCTTGTTTTGTTTTTAAAGGTTTTTCTACGGTATTCTTTTTGTTAAAAATGGCAGTTTTATTTAGGAGAATAGTAGTAGATATTCTTCTTCTTTTCGTGTGGTTAGTGGCTAACCTGGTGTCAGAGTCTTAAAGCCGCCCATGGTCCTCTGACTTCTCTTCACATGCCGTCGAGAAATATCTCTCAGGTATGCTGGTTTCCTCACGATATTTTCCTTCACCGTTTTAAAAGAAGAAGTAGATATTTAATTTTATGTGTATTTAGGTTCCTTACCTCAAAAGGAAAAACGGAACCCTTATAGGATCACTTGGTTGTCCGTCCGTCAGTCTGTCAAGACCCTTTTTCTCAATTAATATCATTTGATAATGTTTTTAGAGCTCCATGAAACCGTAGACCTACGTATTTACGTACGTACGCCTACGTATTTTAGTACATTTGCAATTGGAGAATAATATTGACCGTGACGTATATCAAATTAAGGGAGAACATGTTTTTCAACTACAATGTTAAGTTTTTTTTTTTGGGATAAATTCATCCCCACCACGGAAACCCTTCATTGAGCGTGGTCCACCACGCACATGGCAGGTTATTATTGTTTTATTTTTTTCATGCAAATAATTGCATTGGACTCAACGTCAATAGAGCCAGGTTCTTTTTAAGGATGCAACCAAGATTATGCTTTATGGCAATGATGGACGTAAGAAAGTGGTACGAATACAGAGACCTTTAAACAGAAATATACCGGGTGGCTGGATTCATGTGTGACATATAAAATGGACAGTGGTCACCGCTGCCGTGCCGCTGAACCAAAATAACTCTTAAGTCTGGTCATGCCACTAAAGATGTAACTTAGACGTTACTGCATTGCGCCAGTCACCTAGACAATCAGCAGGCAACTACTTCGACCAAAATAATGCTGTTTGGTGGTAGAAATAAGTAAGGTATTTCTTCGTAAAAAGTTGTGATACTGTTAAAATAATGGTCGCAAATCGTGATCATCTTTAAAATACTTCTTTTTCAACCATTCAATGTTCACAAACATCAACACTTTTCATTCCACGCATTTAAAACTATTGTTCGTAAAACTAAAACTTCAAATTCCATACATTGACTACGTGTTGCCGCACCACAGCCATACCACACGCGATTCACACAAACACCGGTTAACCGCGTTCACAGCCTATGATTAATCTGTTTATCCCGAAGCTTTGTGGCAACACCCTTTATGTAATACTTCATGCATTTTGTTATATATGTGTTCGGTATTGTTTGGAGTTGTAGTTTTGTGATGTGAAATGTATATAGCTAGGAAGAAAGTGGCGGAAATAATGCAGTCATGATTTTTAAAGAAAACTGTTCCATTGGCTTTTGAGGAGCCATTTTGTCCCACTCGCTGATATTCCTCCTCGGCTTATAAGGTAGCCTTCACTTATTCTGGCTGTTGTTAAATTTTTCAAACTTTATTTTTGTTTTTATTGAAAACTGGTAAGCTCTTGGCCTGAATCACACCTGATGGTAAGTCATGATCAGGCCGAAGGTGGAAGTGAGCTTGACCTGGAATCCTCAACCACAGAGGAACTGGCTATCTTATCTCTAACTGCTGTAATACAACAATGCTGTTGTGTTACGGCATTGTTGTTGTTATAAGCGGACTTCTAAGTCTTGTTCTTCTAAGGCTTGTTCTAACAAGCCCTACCACCAATCAAACCTAGCAGAAAATGTTGCCCTCACTGGGAATCGAACCTGGGACCTCTGGGTCTGAGACGGGTGGTACCTCAGACCACAGAGGCGCAACCACCAGACCACAGATGCAGTTAAAACTTTATTTTTATGACCCTGCATCATATACACTGGATGCTGGTATAGTATGTACCTATGATCAACTGAAGGACACCGATCCATGTAACCGTTTCGTATATGTTTCACTAAGTCTTCTTTGAAATCGACTTTATATTCTTGCAGATCCATGTCATCCAACAAAAAAGTTTGAGTACTCACTTGAGTACTTACTTTGATGACGTCACTAGGTATACTAGGAAAAGCCTCCACAATTACGTTCACCTACGTCCTGCGTCATAAAATAAAACCTTTTACGATGAAGGCTAACATTTACGAGCATATCCTTATAATTTTCCTTTACTAGGAACACTGAATGAGATTTTTCGGTGAAAGCCCAAACTATACAGGGAAGGAAGTGAGGGAGGCTTTATGACTTACGTAATTTAGTCTAGGTTCTCAAAGCTACATTCTGAATGATACGTTAGGCATTTTCTTTCATAAGTTCTGGATAATTTTATTGATTTAAATATCATTCGTCTTAGGCCAAAACAAGGTTTATTTTAAACCATGAAGTCATTTTCAAATTTCGAACTCAATTCTGACAAAGTTAAAGTTTTAATTACAAAAATTGATGTCAAACCCGAGTTTCAGTTGTCAATTTTGTTAAGGACTTTACAGTACTCGGAATAAAGTTTAAATTACAATAACTGGTTCTATGGTTTAGGCTTGGACTAAATTTAGAATTCAGTTTGTAATAAGACTGTATGTCTCTAAAATTAATTGGCCACCTCATGCAAATGCGCCTGCCCTCCAGACTCGTAGGTGTCGTAAGGCAACGAATATTTATTTATTTATTTAAACTTTTCACACTCAAACGGTATAAAGGCTGACTTAATGCCTTAGGCATTCTCTACCAGTCAACCAAGGGTGGTGAAGAGATTGGATGGCAGGTGCTCTGTTTAAGAGGAACAAAGAAAAAATTATTAAAAATATATCATTAGAAAAATATAGGTAGGAACAACAGTACATAAATAGGTTATAACTTATAATACACATACATATTTAATGTAATATACATATATTTATTATATATATACATATATACAAATTTAAGGGAGAGATGTTGAGATGACTCTATTTGTTTTGAAAAAAAACTCTGCAATTTTCGCTTAAATGCATCCATAGAAGACTGGACTGAATGTGAAAGGAAGAATGAACAAAGTCAGAAGAATGAGAAGGACAAAGTAGGAGAAGATTGTTAGAAGATCGCAAATTCTTAGTGTGTGAAGAACATAGATATTGGAAGTGAGACACAAGATAAGAAGGAGGAGTGGGAAAGTTGAGAAGGGAGAAAAGCGTGGTCAAAGCGCGCAAACTTCTTCTTTGGCGAATGGACATCCATTTGAGCTCAGACCTATAGCTCGACACATGATCATATTTCCTGAGATTGAAAATGAACCGGATACAATTGTTGAGCAGTCTGTCGAGCTTATCCAGCAAAACCGAATTCAAGTCAAAGTAGCACACGTCACCATAGTCGATGATAGGGAATATCAAAGCCTGCACAAGCATAGTTTTCGTCTTAGCGGGCAAAAAGTTTCTCAGATGATACAGGGATCGCAGAGTGCCGTTGACCCTTTGACTAACACTAGAGACCTGGCGGTGCCAGCTAAGCGTCGAGTCAAGATGCAAACCGAGATCTTTCACAGTAAAGGTAACGGGTATGACGGTACCATTGAAAATAAGAGGAGGAATTGAGCTAAGCATCACCCTACTCATCATGCGTGAGCTCCCAATTACAGTGGCCTGACTCTTTGAGGGGTTTACTGACACCCCAAAACTAGAACTAAATATCAAGAGGATCACAAGAAGTGTCCTCCTAATAACTAATTGCAACTAAAACCGTTCATCAAAATCTTCAACCAAGCGTGTTGAATGACAATTTTACTGCACAGACCTATCAAGGTATGTGCTGTAAAATAGAAAAGAATTTAAAAAAAAAACATAGAGAATAATAAAATACAAAGAAAGATAAAGCATAATGTTTAAAACCTGATGGTTTTAAGCATTATTCTAACTCTCTGCTAGGTTTTGGAAACCCTTCAAATAGATAGCTAAAACCATGCCTTAAAGTGTTAGAAACCTAAAATCAAAACTAAGCCTTGTGATAAAACCATATAACTTGACATTTTTATTATTACAATGTAAAATCATCAAAATATACCAGTTTTATGTACACATTGACATTGTTGATAATTATATTCAAAATGACATGATTACTTTGTAAGTATTATATTATTTTAATTATTGTAAATGTGAGGACTATGTGGATATTATTATTATTTTTATTTCTCTACTAGTTTTAATGATGGTCTGGTAGTTTGAGTAGTTTATGCGGCCTACCCAAAAATCCTCTCTTTGGTATTGTTCGTCGAGTTGAGCTCCTTAAGTTCTGAGTTGAGCTCCACGATTACTGACAAATGCTTGCACTGACTGGACAGGTCCACTCAAATTTGTGTGGTTCTTTCCTCAAAAGACCATTTCAGACACTAATCTACATGGTCCTCATATGGCCTGACCAAGATTATGTCTGGACTTTAAAAGAGACTGCGACCTCTGAGTTTGTTTCGGCTTTTCTTTTCAGAGTAGTCAGATAGGAAACGCCGAACTCAACTAGCTTATTTTTTTTTTTTTTTAATATGACGTGTAAAAGTGATTCCGATATCATATCTACAGAATAAACAATTTCATTTCATTTAATTTCAAAACAATTTTCAATTCACAATTTCCACTCACACTTAACAAATATACGTGAATTTGTTGTTTATTTTGTGCAGAAACTGTGACTTGAATCAAGTCGCACATGCACTATTCATACTCCGTTGAATGCTTGGCACTCGATCTAAGTTGCACCGGTAGGTCTTGCCCATTCCAACCAGATTTTAGTGTAGAACATTCTATAGAAAATTTTCGTGTTTTCTTCGGAATCGTTTCGGAATGGCTCTAAAGCACGTCATTGCATTTCGATTTGTTAAGAAAAACTCGACTCACAAATGTTATTTTCGGAAATACGGAAAACTTAAATTACTAGAGTTAGCTTTTCAATGACATAAAAGACTTGTCCATTGTGAGTTACTGCAAACGTTGTAACTGAATATGACTGTTACAACGTTCAAATTCAAACTCAACGTCAAAAGCTGGTGCACGGTTCCAATTGGTTTCCTGAGGAGAAGAGCCGGCAAGAAACTCCACGGTTACCCTTTTAAATATAATTGGCTTTTACAATATTTCCAAATATCAGTGTTAACAGATATGGGAGGACAGTGTAGGTCTTTCAACAAAACTTCAAGACCTTCCTCCGGACATGTTTCTCCTTACTCTGCATGCTATAATTCCTTGTTACCAATAGTTATTACAACAGAACATAGGTATATAGCTACCTAGCCCCTACGGAGGTGATTGCCTGAACTGTTTGCAGACACAACAAGCCGATAATACCCCACGTCTAAGCTTCGAAATGGCAATCAAGAGGTTGTGAGTGCAAACCCAACTCATTGAATTAGTGCTGGGAATTAACTCAGACATATATTTCAGGCTTAATGGGTACTAGACGGTAATGTTCAGCAAACATAGATTTAATTATAGTCCTGTATAATGTAAAGGCACGAGGTAAAGAGGAGGAGAGTTAACCGTTGTGATGTCATAGGACACTGGATAAACTAATTTCTCTCTAGACTTGACTTAGCCTAAGCTAAACTCACAGCACCTTAATTTAACACCATGTAAACATATAACTTTTTTTAAACTTATATAAGCAACAACAATATCTTTAGTTCTGTGTGTGTGTGGCTTACAGAATCATCGGCATTGGCTTAATCCTCCGGGGCAAAAAGCGTGATTTGTTATGTCTACACACACATACAAGCAGAGGTGGCCCAGGAGCAGTGATAGTCCAGTGTTAACGGCCCCGACTTACGAGTTGTAGGTCGTGAATTCAAACCGAGGCAGGCAATTTACTTTATTTGAATAATTTCATCACCACTGCTCTCAAAACGTTGAAGGAAAACATCGAGTGGAAACCAGCATGTCCTAGAACCAAAAAGACATGTAACATCTACCAACCCGCTCTAGGGCCGCTATTATAGCCCACTCCCTATTGAAACTAGGAGGACTGTGTCCCAGCAGTAGGTTATAGGCTAGTTATGATTATGATGACACATACACACACACCTTTTATCCCCACATAACAACAAGCACAAATGCCAGCTCCACAAATATTTTCCGAACACAAAAAGCGTTAAACCAAAATGCAAATCAACTGCCACAAATAAACTAGTTATAAACACTGCAGTCTTATCAAAAACCGCAACAAATCCAAGTCTATTCAGCAATTATTCAGTGTTTTGGGTAACTCCGCCGTGCCAGTGCTTTCGCACACAGACAAATTTATTCTTCAGCCAGAATCGCTTGACGCAACAAATCACGCCCCGGAAAGCAGTTGCGTGAGGTTAACAATCTTATTAATTAATCTACAAGCAAGTCTGAACTTTATCTCTTGTGTGCTAAGTTTGATATTCGTTTTCGTATGTTTCAGCTCTGTTACGATCCAAATCAAGGTAGGTTTTGTTTCGAAATCAGGATGTTTACCAACGATTACACGTAAGCACGGCTGGGTACTGACAATATAATTTATACAGTTGAGATATACTTGATTAACCTTGGAAGGAACACAGGAAACTTGGTGAAATACACCGTTTGTGCAAGGTTAGAGATAGATCCTAATTTAGGGTATTCTCTCTAGGGGAAGAAGGGGGCTGATGCGTAGAACGTTAATAGCATGCGTCATTTGTTTGATGATGTCTATTTACTGGGTACATCAGTCATCAGACTATAATTGTTGTGTTGGGGACTCTCAAAATATGACCGGAGGTTGACCATGCTAACAACACTATAAGGAGCTTTGCGCGAGTCTTATAAAATGTAGGTATAAGCAGGACTGGAGGTGAGACATAGTCATTTTGGCACCACTTTCCCACTGTAGACTTTTTAACCATAAATTTGTCGACCATTAACTATTTTATTAAGAACCTGATACTTGTTCACAGTCCTGCACTGTCCTCCTATTCCTTTCAACACTGTTATTTGTAAATATTGTAAAAGCCAATTAGGTTTAGAAGAGTAACCGTAGAGTTTCTTGCCGGCTCTTCTCTATAGGAAACGACCAATTGGAACCGTGCACCTAGCTTCTGGCATTTCATAAGTGACCATGTATAGTGCGCGCCACGAAAGGAGGCCCATTGACGCGGCGCTAGTTTGTGCCATTACACCACGTTGCATTAAAAATGTAGTTCCCCAATTTTCCACCGGCCTTCTTTTGCGGTGTATGAAATAAAATATTTTAATTTTGATTGATTGTTACCTGATATGGCTAGTTATACCTGCAGTGGACCTTACTCAAAAATCCTTGTAAAGGAGCGATTTCATTGGTTCTGCATAATAATTGAATTCACAACTTGGATTTAAAAGGTAGAGAAGCCATAAAATGCTTTAGTTTTACCATGGAGAATGGATGCCTCGTGTGACATTATTTTTTTACAAAGAATGACGTCACACCATTAAAGTATAAATCGTAATCCACGTTTTAATAAAACGTGGATAACGAGAGTAACTTATGACATTCAAACGAAACGTGCAATTTGATACATAGAAAATAATGAAAGCTACAAATGGAGTTTATTACAATAAAATTCAATGACATTGAAGCTGCGCAGTGCGGGAGGGGTGACAGTTGTCACAAGTTGACGAATCACTGAGCTCTCGTATCACGACACCACCCCCCTCCCACACCGCGCAGATACCTCAAGAACGGACTCAGTACGCGGTCGGCCTATAGCTTTTGCCCACGGCCTCACCTGCGTGGAGGTCAGAAATTATTCCACGGGAACGTACCTACTACCGGTATAAAAGTACCCCATGTCCTAACCCGAGTCAAGGTCTATCCTTGTGCCAAATTCAGCCGTTAAGGCTTCAAAACAGACGGACCAAGAGCAGGCAGAGTAACTTTTGCATTTATAATATTAGTATGGATGGATATGAGTAACAAATATAACTTTAACGGTACAAAATTATCAATTTAGAAAACTACCTATAAGATCATTATTAAATTAGTTTTATTACTATCAGTCTGCATCATCTCACTGCTGGGCAAAGGCCGATATAACCACCATGTGGAGCCCTAACACAGCCAAAATGTACCGCGGGGGTCCAAGTCGAAGATAACGGGACCAGTTGGGTATCGTCTCCAATATTATAAAGAGAAAAGATTTATGTATTTGTTTGTAATGAATAAACTCAACACCACTGGACCGATTTTAAAAATAATTTCAAAATTTCAATCTCAAATTCTTTCACCAGTGGCATGCTAAAATTTAACTGAGTAGATAACATAGGCTATAATTTAAAAGTAACCAATAAATAATGGTTCAAATTTGCCTTGGGAAGAAATATGTAGCTGGGAGTCATTAATATTATAACACTAAAATTATATCCGATTTTTAGATTCCAACAAAAGCAACCTAACCTAATCAAAGGTCAAGTAGGTTCTTGACCTTTAATTAAAACAATCCTACACAAAAATTGCCTCCCTTATCGTAATTCTACGAAACGACGAGATCAATTAGAAAGGCCTATCTTTAAAAATAAACAAAGAAAATAATCTTGTTAATTTAGCACCAGAAAAAACTCCGGCAGAATGAGAAAAGGCCTTGTTTCGTTACGAAAAAATAAAACAACTAATTAATGACACTATTTCATTAGGGTCAGTGTTAATTACAGAGCAAATAATTCTCTTTCTGAAATAATTGTTTGTGTAAATTTTTGTTGCAACACAACAAATAAGGGTCATTTTTCATTGGTTATGTTTTGTAATTGTTGTTTTAGAAAGTTTAATTATTTAATATTTGCTTTGTAACCTTTCGCTGTCAAAATTGGAGGTTTGTTGTTCTGATTTGCTGACCAAAACAAAACAAAATTGTGTTATGTAATTAAAATAGTCATCAGATTGAATTGAATAGTGCATTAATCTATATGTGCACTAACTAGTAAGGAAACAATAGATATAGTAATCCTAATAAATATTATTAATAATTAGGGCTTTATATTATATTTATAGTTTGTAATAATTATATGTGTATCTTCATATTTGAATATTTTTTTTTATTTTATGCCTCAATCATTGTAATTGCACCTACCACTGTTTGTCTCTGCATCACCCAAAGGTTGACTGATAGAAAATGCCTATGGCATTAAATCCGCTTCTATACATTTCTGTGCTTGAAGTAAATAAATAAATGTGAAAGTGAATTTATTTGTTTGTTTGTTACCCTTTCTCGCTAAAACGTCTGAACGGATTTGGATGAAATTTGGCAAATGGGTAGACCATGACCTTAGTTAGAACAGAAGATACTTTTTATCCTTGTAGTACGTTCCCGTGGCATAATTTCCGACATCCACACGGGTGAAGCCGCTGACAAAAGCTAGTTTCTTTATAACTATTCCATAATTTGGTAAAGTCCTCTTCCAGCAGTAGGTAGTCTAAGTTCATATTACTTTTAGATTTAGGTATCTGAAACCTGCTTCAGAACCTCATTGAGAAAACGAACAAAAAATTTAATATTTCCGAAAATCAGGTAGCAGCTTCAGGCTGTGAAAAGTGTAATACGAGTTGTGAAATTCAGAGTAAGGATTTGATATTGGAACTATGCCCAGTAAACTCGCTCACCCAGAATCAATTGGCTCTAATAGTTTTGTTACCTACATTGTATAAAACTGTTAGAATACTTGTAACCGAAGAACTTGTAACCGAATGGAACAGTTTTTTTTTTTAAATTAGACTTTGTCAATATTTTTTTAGGAGTTATTACATTCTCTTAAAACTATGTTATTAATCACGAGACCAATTAATACATTTTGGTAACATAATACTCGAAATAAATAATTGAAAATGAATTAAAATAAAATTGAAATAACTAATTGAAAATAAATTAAATTAAATAAATTTAAATTTAATTGAACTAAAAGCAAATAATTGAAAATAAAATAAAATACAAAAATTCATCAGGCAACATGCGAATTACTTTTAGTCCAATTTAATTGTGGGTTTTCCCACAGCTGGCGATACTGGTCTGTCTGCAATAATCACACCCACTGACAATTCTTCTCACAATTATGCTTGCAATTATGCTTACTGGCAATTTGAATCGGTTTTCATCAATTGTGCGATAAGTTTGAATTGCACGACCTCACCAATGCATGTTTCCAATCATTGGGCTCTTATCACTTCAGAACAATAAATTGTTCAATCGAGTAAGGTATATTTGTAAATACTTTTTAGGGTTCCTTACCCAAAGGGTATAAACGGAACCCTATTACTCAGCCTCCACAGGCTGTCCGTCAGTCCATTTCTCTGTCAGCGGGCTGTATCTCATGAACCGTAATAGGTAGACAGTTAAAATTTTCACAGATTGTGTTTTTCTAATGCCGCTATAACAAATGAAAAAGAAACCATACAAGAAACGTGTTTTTTTTTTCGACGGCTTTTACTCGATCTTAATACGGTATTGAACCCTTCGTGTGCCATACCGACTCGCACTTGGCCGGTTTTTATTAATATTAAAAGAAATATTATAGTCTTTGTTCCGTTACCATGGAAAATTGTTTTTTTTTTATAGACGAAAAGTCAGATTAGAAAAAAATAATAATTTCATAGTTTTAAGTTTTTATTTATTTATTTTACAGTTTATGTACACACTTATAAACAGACAAGAAGAAAGGAAAAGAAAAATACGTACAAAGGTGATGCTTATTTCTAAAGAAAGCTCTTCCAGCATACCTGCGATAGGAAACTAGATAAAGAGATAGTAGACAACGTCTGTAAGAGTAGAAGAGAAAACAGAATACGTAAAATAAAAAACTTAACTATTCACTAATTTAAATATAAACATACAATATGAGAATATACTTAAATACATACTTCTAAAATACATATCGTTTTTAGGGTTCTGTACCCAAAGGGTAAAACGGGACCCTATTACTAAGACTGCGCTGCCCGTCCGTCTCTCTGTCTGTCCGTCCGTCACCAGGCTATATCTCATAAACCGTGATAGTTTAGCCAGTTGAAATGTTCATAGATGATATATTTCTGTTGCCGCTATAACAACAAATACTAAAAAAACAGAATAAAATAAATATTTAAGGGGGCTCCCATACAATAAACGTGATTTTCTTTGCTCGTTTTTATAGATAATGGTACGGAACCCTTCGTGCGCGAGTCCGACTCGTACTTGGCCAGTTTATTTTATGTTATTGTATTTATTTATTTTAATATGGATTCGATTTTTTTTTTTACTATAATGTCAAACAATAATTATGTATAGGTAGGTTTAAAGAAAAGAAAGAAAGAAAATACAGACCATAAAGCACACATTATAATTAAACAGCAGATAAAAAACATAAAAAAACAAATAAAAAGTGTAAGGGGCGATGTAAGACAATTAGCATGGGAGTGTGCCTCACGGCTGCGCCAAAAAGGCTCAGTTCAGCAAAATTGCCTGACAACTAAGTGCCCGACGCTGGTTTTCAACTGGACCTGAGAGTGTAATGTGACGGATGTAAATCAGTTTTATAATGTAACGTGTGTATGTATACTTATATAAAATAGATTTGTAAAGATATTTATTTCCCTTAAGAAATATATAACAGTTCACTTATAATGAGATACAGAGTTACTCTAAGTACCGTCAATTGCCCTAACTTCGCCTGGCGTCATAAGTTTGCCTATGATGAAAAAGCTGTTATATCATTTTCATTTTACTTGTATGGCAATCGAAACTTTGAGTTTTCATAGAGAGCTTTAAGTTTCGATTGCCGTACAAGTAACCATAAGTACCAAGTACCGGTAATAATATATAATATTTGCCTCTGGGGCGTTGCTGACGTTGTAGGGTACATACATGTTTTTTTGAGTTTGCTCTTAAATATATCAATACTATCACATCTCTTTATATTTCCCGGCAAATTATTGAACAGATGTGTTCCCTCCACTAATACTGTTTTTTTGCCGTAATTAGTCCGTAGGTAGTAAATGCATAGGAAAATAGATATTTTAAATTCAGATTTTAAGTACATAACCCTTTCCAATTTCCAAATTACAAGATCTAAGTGCAAGTTTCAACAGCAAAATTCACTCTATATTTCAAAATGATCACATCAGAATCTGATCAATTTTAAAAGTATTTTTTTTGTAAAAAGAACGTAAAGAAAAATATTTACTTTAAATCTCTCTTTCGAGGAGAAACACGACAATCCTTTGGCACGACAGTACACCGTGCAACGTTGCAACTTCTAAAGTATATATTTTTACTACAACACTCGTTTGTGCCCGCTTTCCGTAAGGATTAAAAGTGTATTGTGGAGGCGTTTACTTTATAAACGTTGATTGATAGATAGCGGTGGTTGCATAAGTGAACTTTGTAAATGATTTTGTAAGTACATCTTTGAAGGCGATTTTAAAAACAAATGTTAACTGGATGGATTTCAACCTAAATATTACCAGGATTTCCAATAAGAATAGCAGTGAGGAAAAGAAAAATCTATTCTCGAACAACTACGCATAAAAGATAGACTATCCACGATCTGTTACCGAAGGATTCTCGGTTACTTTGGTTATATTGCCCGACGGGAACCGGATAACCTTGAAAAGCTAGTGGTGATGGGCAAGGTAGATGGGAAAAGACCTCGCGACTCCTAACCGCTGGTCAGACCAAGTAACCGGCCTCATTGGACTCTCTGTTGCGATCGCCCTGAGAGAAGCGGAGAACCGAACGAAGTGGAAAAATCATACACAAAGCCACGAAGGCCTTTCAGAGACACGACATTTAGTAATGAAGTACGCAACCAAGAAGAGAAGAGAAAAAGACACCAACGAAAAATAAATTAATTTCACAAACTAACAATGCTAAGCGGTGATAACATAAATATTACGACTGTATTCTCCGAAGGGTTAAGTAGAGGTACACCCACATTTCGCCAGTTATGTTACCGCCGGCTGGTTATAATCGTTTGGTAAATTCAAAAGCACAAAAACGTCTCGTGTATCTGCTACGACAGCGTGGCCTAGGTACTGGCGTAGATACACGATCGCTACGCCGTAGCTCGTAGCAGCTTTACTATCAGCCAGAACCTTAAACTCAATAAGTGTTTAGCAATACAGTTGAGCTCCTTAAGTTTTGAGGTGAGCTCCATGATTACTGACATATACTTGCACTAACTGGACAGGTCCACTCAAATCTGTGTTCTTCTTTCCTCAAAAGACCATTTCAGACACTAATCTACATTGTCCTCATATGGTCTGACTGTTGGGAATCGAACCCTGTTGGGTTAGACCACGCGCAAGGTGTTCCTTGCGCGTGGTCTGCATAAGCAGGCTGCGTAATCAACGCATCATCGACATGCTGAGGCGCGGCGCGGCGACGAATCGGCTCGGCCCGATGAACACTCGATTCCACGGACTCCACCGGGATGTATGATATTCCTTACATAATAACTGTTTGGCCGGGACATTTTGTAAATAAGTAACTACGGCATTAAACCATTGCCTATTACATACAGTCCACTCTTTTATTGCTCGACGTGCTAACACTGACCAAGATTATGTCTGAACTTTAAAAGAAACTGGGACCTCGGAGTTTGTTTCGGCCTTTCTTCTCAGAGTTCTGACTATAGATAGGAAACGCCAAACTCATCTAGCTTATTTAATTTTTTTTTAATTGAAATGTAAAAGTGATTCCGATATCCTATTTACAGAATAAACAATTTCATTTCATTTTGTTACAAATAAAAGCCATCATAAAAATGTACCGTCTATCAACGCTTTACCAGCAATAGCACCAGTCACACCCAAATATCACAACATCAAACGCACAAATTAGAGCACATTACGCAAAAATCAACCTTCAAATTAAACATGTCGGTAATTAAAACGCAACAGGCGTCTGAAAATGAAACAAAAGTTACGAAAAACACCAATAACATTACGGGAATTTAGACAGACAGCGGTCGAAAAAAAATCCCCATTAGCCTTTGGCAAAAAGGTTAATCACGAGAATTAACGCGAATGGGGAGTCGCGTGCCTGTAATTGGCTTTAGGCAGGGTATTTGGACACAGTATGGCTGGTGCAGATGTCCGAAAAATTGATCGATAAAATTGATTGATTGGGTTATATTTTTAGATGAATATTTTGCCGTGTTAAAAGGTTGAATGTTCCTGATGAGTTCTGTGTGTATAAGAAGTGTTGAAATGTTTCACAGCTACTCACAAAGTCTGTAGGTATTCATAGACTAACTATAAAGGAATAACAACAACAGTTCAAGATCTGATTCATAATAAAAGGTTCACAAACTGACAAGTGGCACGTAATTTTCTTATTTCATTACTTAAATATGTGACTTATGTTAGCTTAAGTATAGTCAGCCTATAATGTTCCCACTGCTGGAACACAGGCCTCCTCTTGGTTAGAGGGACTAGGCCGTAATCCACGACGAGGGCCCAGTACGGGTTGGTAGATGCCATCTCTTGTTCTTTTTGGTTCCAGGACATGCCGGTTGGCTCACGATATTTTCCTTCACCGTTTTGGGAGCCGTGGTGATGAAATAATACAGGAATGAATGAGCACGTAGGGGTTCAAACCTACGACCTAGAACTAGTAAGTCGCGGTCGTTATCACTAGGCCACTGCTCTTACTCACTGCTAAGACTATTGTTAAGTTGAACGAAAACATCAATTACGTTTGAAGCTGAAAGTCTTACCAACACAGTCAAAATCAGGATGTTTGATGCTGTCATGAACTTTAATTACGATGATAATAGATAATAGGACAAACTGAAGTGGCAGTGGGCTGGCCATGTTTGTCGAAGGACCGATGGCCGGTGGAGCAGAGGAATCCTGGACGAGAGGCCGCGTATCGACAAGTGTAGTGTGGGATACCCCCCAGCTAGATGGACCGATGACCTTAAAGAAGGTGGCTGGGACAGACTGGATGTGGAAGGCGGTGGATAGGATATTGTGGCGCAAACTGGGAGAGGCCTATGTTCAGCAGTGGACTACTATAGGCTGAGTTGATTGATTGATTGAGGTCACGGGGTGAAAATTAATATTTTTAATGCCCATCAGCAAAGTGATAGCGGAATTTCGCTTTCACTATCACTTTAATTAATATAAAATAAATAATATATTATATACATATTATTAAATTTTATATATATTATTTATTTATATATATTATTAAATTTGTTTACCAAGCTATTTATATGTTTACCAAGTTATTTTATAGTATATCTGTTTATTCCTAGCCTGTGGCAATTTCATGTTTTTTAGTCATAGTAAAAATTCCGTCGTGTCGTGTCATCGATATCATGTGAGCTTAAATGGGATTTGCTGCATAATCGATGGTATTTTTAAAGATTCGTGTAGGAAAATGTTAATGCCTGGATTTGATGCAATTTGCTTTTTTAATACCTAGTTGTTTTTTAAAAACTGATATCGCTAGAAAATCTGTTGTATGTCGGTATTAGTAACCAATGTGGTTTTATATAAAATTATTATATTAAAGTGTAAATTAAAGTTCGATGAAATCAGAGAGCTGCATGGACAATGGAGATGCAAGTGATTTACGAGGAGAAATAAAAGTAGAAATGAAGCAGAATTTAATAAGATATCAGCTTTTGCAATATGTTTTCTTTTTCTCAATATGAATTTAAAACATCCTAAACAATTAGCCCGCTACCGTCCTTTTGCAGTTCATCTCGAGTAAACCAATTAATTGAAAGACGCAACATTAAAAAAAAAAGTATAACACAATTTCATCACCAACGATGATAAATGAACAACCTCCGTAATTGAAAAGTAAATATCTCGGAGCGTAGAAAAAGTATGGAGTTCAAAACTGCTGACGTGTAACTGCAAGAACGCTCGATTAAACAGAACTTTTACGCTGATGTTATTAACAGTTACGTACTTCACAATATTCTTGTTTGTAAGCACCTTTTGAAAACTTAATCAGTAAGCTGAGGAATCGCGTACCATAAAACGAGGTGAATAGGGATGCAGGGGTGAAATTGGGTCGAAACTTTAAAAGGGATTTTAACATTGAAATAATATAGTTTGCTGCCGAAAACGACTCTAACGTGTTTGTTGTATTAAGTGTCCTTGTTGGCAACAAACTATATTATTTCAACGTTAAAATCCATTTTAAAATTTCGTCCCGATTTACACCCTGCATCCCTATTCACCCCGTTACATGGTAGTTGTTTACTGCCATTACCAATATATTATCACTTCGCTTCAAAAATGGTGAAGGAAAACATCGTGAGGAAACCGGCATGCCTGAGAGGTATTTCTCGACGGTATGTGAAGCCAAGTTAGAGGCTCATGAGCGGCTTTAAAACTTTGACACCAGGTTAGTCACTAACCACACGAAAAGAAGAAGACCAACATGGTTTGCGAGAGATCTACAACGCTACATGGATATTTAGCGCGTGGTCAAAATCGGAACTAAAGCCGCTATCTTTTTTGATCAATACAACTTGTGTGACAATTTCACAAATGTTTACTAACACCGCCCCCCGTCAATGTCATACAGGCGACAAAAGATCCTTGTAATATTATAAAACTTTAAAGTTTTAATTTCTCTTTTTGTTTTTATTATCAGTTTTATTCGTCGAATTTGTGGCTTTGGATTAGTGTGTGTATTTTACATTTATTTTATAATGTACGTCATAATTTCGCAGAATAAATAGCTTTTTTAAATGTTTCTTTTCTTTATTTACTTGTACACTGTATTTTGTAACTCGAGAATTTATTAGCACAGATTTTTAACGTACTTCAAAAGGAGGAGATTCTAATTACGTCTGTTTAATTTTTTATAGGACACTTTGCTGCCATAGAAATGTTAAATATTCTTGGAATAGAATAGGCCCTAGACCTGTGGGTGTCATAAAAAAACAAACGAAGAGATTATGTCAGAGGATAGCGACGTTTTCCTGTGCCCCGTTTTTAACGATAATAAAATTACTCGCTTGCCAACGGTGATAATTATGGTAATATTATTATTCACTTATCTTTTTTTTTGTCTTACATGTTATGTAAAGGCCTATTAAACATTAGATAATCGCCCTGACATTTCATGACATCACGCTTGTATTACTGGAAGTGGTAGGCAGAGTACACCCACATTTTGCCAGTTCTTCGAAAAAGACCCATGAAATAGGAGCCGAACCTATTGCGATCAACCGCAAACTCATGAGAATTCCTTATAGAAAATAACACTTACACTGCCCGATCTAAGAATCGAACACAGGACCAGTGGCCTTAGCACGAATCCGCGACATAAACGTAACGTAAACGTATAGAAAATGTAACGTAAACATAACGTAAACGAAACGTAACGTAAACAAATCGTAACGTAAACGAAACGATACGTAACGCAACGTAAATTCAAACGATTTGTGATTCGGAGATACAACAGCTATTCTATATAGCATTTGTTGCTTAAAAAAAAATGCGACAAGCACAATTAGTATCCATGGGTGATGAATATGATTTTTATTATTTGAATAGTCTTAAAACCACACATAACCTATATATAATACATCCATATTTCGCTAGTTAAGTTTAAGTCTTATGTAGTAATAGGGGGCGAGCCTATTACCAGAAACCGGGCACAAATCCAAACTCCGGGATCCCACTGAGAAATTCCAGACGGAAAAACACAATAAAACTTTCTCACTGTTTTAAAACTAATTTAATATTATGTGAGATACGAGTATTTTCGATGTCACAGTCGTTCGAATTTATATTACGTTTGCTCTTCCCGTTCATGCTAGGCCCACAGGGTATCATACCAAGCACTGATATCGAAACTTCTGCCTAGCATAGCACATTATGAAATTTACTTCTATATAAAAAAAATATGGAAGGATCTAAAAAAGAAAACATGGAGTTTGAAAGCGCTGACGAGTCCTACTTACAAAGTGTAACTCTAGAGTACACTCGATTAAACTTTTACTTCTTTTACTTCGATGTTATAAACTGTTACAAACTCGGGAATATTCTTGTTGATAGAATTTATCGCCGTCTCGTGATGAGGCCCTGGTACAAATAGACCGGGCTGAGAGGGTTAGATGTGAGATAAATAAGACCGTTATGATTCTCGGAGTAGAATAGGAACAAACCTTCTGTGCTTGTGAGTGTCATAGAGAAAACTGCCATTATAAAGAGGGTAATTAAATTAGCTAATTAATATATATTTACTATCGATGATAAAAAGAAGATTTGGTGATTTATTATTGCTATGATGCTTACTCTTGCCAACTCCATTCGTGGTGAAATAGATGCCTTTATTGGTTAGACTTAGAGATTTTTTTCTATAATTATTTCTTATATTATTTTTTTTCCCTAAAACTTTTCCATTTCTTTAATGTGTAGGATTTTTTCACTTTATTTTTATTTAGTACGTGTCATTTGGAATTGTTACTTAAAATATGCATGCTAGATTCACATCTAGTAGATATCAAACAGACATATGGTTTTATAGCTGTTCTACTGCATTTTGTGATTGTACATCAGTTTTGTGAATAAAATAAAATTTAAAAAATCTAAAATATTCTCTTCAATGACCTCCTGTAGTGTAGTTGAAAAATTGGTGAAAAAAATTAGTTACCAAAATGAAGATGATTATCCAAAGCTCGGATAATCAGCCCCGTTAGAATATTTTGAGAAAACCAATAATTTTACCACAAACTTGAACATGCATGAACATGCGGACAAGAAAGAAGAAACATTTAAATTATTACACTTCTCTAGAATTAATTTTTTTCTTAACAGATTAAAAACGATAACAAAATATATTATTTCGATACTTTCGCCCAAGTACACCGCAACCCATCTTCCCATCACCCTCAAGTAGTCATCTATAAACGTCAGGTTCATGTACAACCGTCCGTTGAACATCGCCCATCAAGGATATGTTCAAACGGGCGGCATGCGACGAAATTGGCTGTCCCATCTCTGAAAATAGATCTGTACTCTTACACAGTTATAATGCAATCGATTTAGACTTTATTCCGTTGTTGCAGAGACGAGTTTTCTTTGTGTGCTGGTAGGGTTTAGATGGTAAAGCTATACGTAATGGTTAGCAATACAGGGTGAATTTGAAATAGATATGTCAGTTTGATGTGTGAATAGTTTTTAGGGTTGATTGTATTTTTCTACAGTTAAATGTTTTAATCGTATGAAATTTTTACTGAATTAAATTTAGTTTGGTGATGTTTATCAAAAAGGTCAGGTACGTAGTACTCGCAGCCGGCGTGCAAGTATGGCCAGATGTATGAACGTAAACGAAGCAAAAGGAGTATAATATAAGGATCGTTGGAGGAAACATTTTGTGGTTTCTGCCTATCCACAAGGAAAGAAGATGAGAATTTATGTATGTATTAATGAATATAGCTTATGAACCAGTATATATCAACAAACACTACTTAACAATGAAAAACATTTACCGACAACAAATCGTAACAACATTGTGTGTCTACCTTTGTTAAAAGTGCACAATAAATAAAATCAATACTAACAATTGCAGTCGCCTTACAAAACCAGAAAGCGAATGGACTCCTTACAAAAAATCTAAAGAAAAATGTATGTACCTATTCAGCTGCAGCAATTATTTCCCCGATCTTATCTCTTATTTCCAAGATAAAAAATCAGACATCGAAAACAGGGTGGATCGAGACGAAGCCATGATAATTGGACTGTCAAACCACCGAGCATATTGTTATATTGTTTTAACTCAACGTCAAAAACTAGGGCTACTGATTTTTTTTTTTATGTTTTCGCGTACTGGCTAGGTTTCCAATTATTTTTCGGACAGTTAGAGGTGGAAGTCATGCTATGTCATTGGCTTTTTATAACCCCCGATGCAAAGAGCTATGTGTGTGTGTGTCTGTGGCACCGTAGCCCTTAAACGGGTGAACGGATTTGAATGCGGTTTTTGAAGTGAAAACTTCTTTAGACGTGTAAGGCATTTTTGAGATAGGAAAAAACCATTAAACTCGCGACCTGTTACCGACACCTAATTTTTTTAAACGCAATTGTGCTCTTTATTTATATTATGTTACGGATCAATGTTCTATGCAAGTATTTTTACTCGCCAACGGACGATCTGTGGAGTAAAAGACATCTACGCGTTGATTATGGCGGTGGCGAAGTTTTTTTTTTTTTTTTCAAATTTTCACTTCTTTCGGGACTTCCGTAGTGCCACTATTTTTTTTTTTTGCAAAAAAAAAAAAACAAATCGCTTAATTTTACTAATCATAATTATTCACTTTTTAACTGATGGGCTTAAAAGCAGGTTTATACGAGCCCAGTAACGAGGCAGTACAGTAAGTCAGTTCAACACTGACTTACAACTGGGCTCGTGTAGACACTACTCTCAACCCAGTCCGGTGCTGATTTCGCGCCCTCAAGTCAGTCCAGTTGACTAACTTACCCGTCTGACTTACCTACTGACTTACTGCTAATCTCGTCTATATGATACAGACTGGGTCTGAAATTCTGAGTCACTGGTCCGCCATCGTATAAACCAAGCATTAGTGAGCGGTTTTGTGTTCGATACCCAGGTTGAGCAAAATTTCATTGGTTACCTGAATTAATTGAATTAGAATTTTCTCACTCGCAGTGGTTGTACTATTTACAATTTTTTTACATTCCTTCGGGAAATACAGGCTTGAACTATGTTATGATTATTGAAAACATCATGAAAACACACGGCTAAGGCCTAATAAAATTGTACAATATCTCACAAAATACAATGATTCTAAACATGATGAAACATAATTATTTTTCTGTCAGTAATTGAATGAGGGTATAATTATATTGCAGTTTATAGCGAGTTGCTGTGCATGTGGTCTTCGGTCCTTGAAATCGCAAAATGACCAGAATTGATAAAAGACATCGCCTTGTGACGACATCTACATTGCCACATGCGCACTATTCAAAGACCTGGCATCACACAAAACCCTGCATTGCGTAGAGTTTACCGCGCGATCAACATAAATATATAACTTCCCCGACATCTATCGTTGAGCAGTTGCCCGCCAGATACGACACCCGTCTGGTCGGCGGATTCTCCCTTTTCTGTAGAGGATAATTAAACTTTACACCCTGTTCCTCATACCAATAAAGCCTCTTAGGCTTTACTCTCACGCTTAATGAATAATTTCTCAGAACCTCAAATAATATTCAGTAAGTACAGATAAGTATTCAGATAAGTATTCAGTGAGTAAAGATGGCGGTTAAGTATTAAGCACATGAAATATTTCACGTGGAGACCAGATAGGTAGTCGCACCATGTAAAATTATTGTTATATTAGGTATTCAACTGCCCCAGCATATTTGGGTAATGGCTAGAAAAATGATGATGAGGATATTTCACCGTGAAAATCATAAATTGCTATTGGTCAGAGATGGTGCTGACCACTTATCATCAGGTGGGCCGCCTCGGTACTGATTTAAAATACAATAACATGAAAGTAAAAAATAAAATGCTTGCAAACTATTCTTGTAGTTTCTATATGTGATCGAATCAAAAATGAAGAGATCCGCAGGAGAACCAAGGTAACCGACACAGCCCGAAGAATTGCCAAACTTAAGTGGCAGAGGGCAGGGCGCATTGCTCACTGACCAATAGGGCTGAAAGGTTCTGGAGTGACGACCGCGTACCGAAAGACGCAGCGTTGGAAGGGCTCCCACAAGGTGGACCGATGACCTTGTGAAGGCCGCAGGTATTCATTGGATGCGGTAAGCACAGAACCGGTTGAAATGGCGGTGCTTGGGGGAGACCTATGTCCAGCAGTGGACGTATTTTGGCTGAAATGATGATGATTAAATAAAATGATTTTCTATTCAAACCTAAGCAATACCTACCAAACATACCGTCGATTTCCACCAATACTATATTTTCTTTTCATATGAATAGAGCAAAAATATTTCTCTCTATTCATATTTTTCCTACATTTAAAAAATCAATAAGAAGCATTTTTACGTCAACACGCAAAGCTTTACCGAAAAAAGTTTCTCTATGAATAAATTCAACACAGAAATCCTTCACGGAGGTTTCATAGTGAATATCTTTATTTTTTTCCACGGCATGCGCCATTTGGTTCATTCGTTCGTTCACTCGGTCGTTGAACTGATAAATCATTCATCGTGTAGGGAATGACTGGTGATACGAATCAAAATGTACGTGCGAATATTGCCTGAGGTTAAACTGTATTTACAAAAGATACTATTTTTATTTCATAGAAAGGTGTTATGAAATATTCAAAATAAGTACAATGATGCATACAATTTTATTAAACCAAGCCACGCAAGGCTTTCTGAAGTCACACAATGATAGAAAAGGAATTAATTAATTGTGTGTTATTAGCAGTGATCGGAGTAGGTAGATTGATTTGGAGTCAATGAACTAGCACGTAGTGCAATATGGATATGCCTCCGGGATTCCGGGATTTTGAAATTGTTAAGATTTTTTTAAGGAATTTCAAATGTTGTAATGTATAGAATAAAGAATACATCAATATGAATAAGAAATGTTTAACCCTTTTGCTGTTATTGCATTGAATGCGAAAGAATATTAAGAAGTATAAAAATATATTTTTTATTTATTTATTCAAGAATAGTAACAATTACAAGCAGCAGATAATATACTTACAAGAAATAACTAGTAAATTAGTCATTTTATGTAATTTGGACGCACAACAGTATGATTCACTTTATTATTTGATAAATAAGAAAAAAAACAAATTTAAATGTTTATCCATTCTATAAATTTCTAATGTAGTAGTTTAAAAATCCTTACTTTTACAATATTTGATTTAATCTCGTAAGTACCAAAATGAAGTCTCGGAAAAAAGGCTTATCCATGTTATGAATTCTATGACTATTCATGATGCGAGTACGTAAAATCAATCTAGCTACTCCGATCACTGGTCATTAGTCGACTTTGAGTCATATTAATATCACTCTGGTAAATTCTAAATCTGCTTTTCCAATGGGCTTTGTCCAAGATGTTGTCAGCTCTTAAGTTTCTAGAACTTTAATATAATTCGAATGTACCCCCAGAGTTAATATTAGATACGTGCTAGCTTTGTTCTCAATAGCTTCGCCTAAACATGTTTGGGTCTGCTTATTCATCGGACTTAATCTATTTATGTATTCACAGCTTATCTGAAGAGCAAAAATCGAAGCAAATGACCAACATAGCACTTACAATGTAGATATTCGCCTATAACAAGGCTGCCCAACCAATTTTGAAAGTGGGACATAACTTAAATTCCTTGTCAGCCGGCGAGCTATCTAGTAAATAAAACTTGCTTACAGTTTTGGTACAAAACTCGCTATTAAAATCTAAAATAAAACTCACTGGTACCTTTGAAGAAAAAAATTTTTTTTATCAATATTATGATTGAGGTCAATAATCGAATCAATTCAGAAAATATTTTATTGTTGGCTAATTCTCTATAGGTACAGAAAGAATATTACAAAACAATACCCTATTTTTTTTTCACTAAACCACCAAAATTATTTAACTCTCTTTGAAATCGAGCTCGCCGCTTCTTTGATACCTTCGCTCTAATTGTCAAAGGTTCCGTTTTTACGTTTTAATAATTAAAAACCCAACCTGTATAACGATAACAATTTATCATTCTGTAACAAACTCCACATTAAAGACTCCTTACCTCAACGGCTTATAACATAAACAGCATGTTCAATTAAAAGTTACACGTCGCTCAAAGAGTAACAATGAATAAAGATCCGGTAAGTGGCACAACCCTAGCGTTTAGGGGTGGCGCTCGACTAATATGAATATTTTACTAAGTCTTTTGTAAACGTTCACGCGACTCGCCTACTTAAGCTTCGCTGTCTCGGTATTTCTTCACAAAACATTACTTTTCACACAATACTCTGTTTATCTGACAACAAGGGGGTAAGAGTTTAAGTATAACACTATCTTAGTCTGAAGAAGTTTGATGCTGTTCACGATACTCTGCTTAAAAGTACTGTTGAAATAATGGCACATAATATTATCTTTTGATATAAATTGTCATTCAGATCAACAAAAATGTTTACAAGCATCT
Source organism: Omphaloscelis lunosa (assembly GCA_916610215.1). Classification (NCBI taxonomy): domain Eukaryota; kingdom Metazoa; phylum Arthropoda; class Insecta; order Lepidoptera; family Noctuidae; genus Omphaloscelis; species Omphaloscelis lunosa. The sequence continues at coordinate 16,767,632 of OU744260.1, forward strand.
AAATACTGAGACAATGAAAAAGAAATCTGGGACAAAAATCAGACAAAAGAACTAAAAACAGACATCGGCCAGTGACCTCTGTTAAGTAAATTAAAATTAAAGGTACAAATATAATTCTAATATAAAAAAATATATTATTTTCCTCTTCTTAGCGCGTCGATGGCAATCTATATAGACTCGGCCCAGAATTCGGCCACGTGTTTGACGCCATCACTAGCGTCCATCAGTTCCTGTAATTTACAGCTGACAGGACAGGCAGGACACGACATTAGGTGACCATAGTTTTGTTATTCTATTCTACGAAAGGAACATTCAAAATTAACTTCAGAAAATCAATTCAAAATATGAAAATTTGAACATAATTTAACATTCTGAATTAGGACATTTCAATATTTAAATGAAAGCGACCTTTGACCAGCAACTAGTAAATTAGGATGGGGTCACTAAGAGTATTCGCTTTTAAGATATCATGAATTAATTATTGCGTTGAACTTAGCGCGGTTGGAGCCGCGGTCTGTGTTTCAGTGGGACTGGAATAACAGTTGGGCTTCATCCAGCGTAAGGAGCTTGCGCGAGCGCGAAATATCAAACATATATGTAAAACCAACGCTAAGCCGATATCGGACCTTCACGTTTTGTTCATTTTAACCGTTCGTTCGTCATTTTTCACTGAAAGTGAATCGTCTGAACACAAAATGAAAAATGAATTCATCGGTGAACCGATCCAACGATGTTGGATTCGACCACTGCATCGGCATCTTTCATTCGCCTACCGAATGATCGAAGAATGAATTGAGAGGAGTAGATGAACGGTTATTCCTATTTATAATTTAATCGTGTGAACGTGATATGAAACAAAAATGAAATTTCACTCGACTGAACCACTGACTAGAGTGAAACTGATATTAGCTAGCGAGCGACCGTCAATTGTTTAACGGTATGGAAATACTTCAACCCTCCGCTACCCACCACATCAACTCGCGATGCGGTGTGGTCACTTAAACGCTCCCGTCACCGCGCCCGCTACCGCCTCGTCACCGTCACGCTGGATGAGGCTTTGGGATCAAATGTACACAGATTGTATTATCAATGAACTTGAAACATGACCTTTGTTTCCTCTTGTGATCTCTAAAGGGGTGCAGAGGTATGCTTTTATGTATCCATGATCCAAAAGTGGTAACCACTACAGGGAGGGAGTAAAAATGGATTTCCTGGAAACTTTAGAACTAAATCGTCATTTTAACTGAAATAATTTCACCACCCATAAATAAAAGATTTATAAAGTCAAACCATACATTTCCTGTCGTCCTCTTGCTTTCATGTTCTGAAAACGACATGTTATAAAGAAGAATAATTATTAACGAATTTCGGCCCCTCCCTGATAAATATGTTTTACATAATGAAGGTCCGTAGTTGGAATGAATTTATCCCAAGAACAAACTGAACATTGTAGTTGAAAAACATGATCCCACATACAATGGTACCGCAAATATAAGTTGATCGACTATTACTCATGAACTTGTAAAGCCTACATAGCTGTGATAGTTTTCCTTTTAACTTTGTTATAATTATATCCTTCTGCCGTGAATTTTTTCACATATCAAAAAACAATAATTTAGTTGGCAGGGGAGACACTTGGGAGTCCGTCACCTCCTTCTGTGAAGCGGTATTGCTCGCGAAGAAGGAGGCGGAACGCGTGAGGGAGAAGCAAATTTCGCGCCCTCACGCCCCTAGCCGCCGCAGGAGGAGATGCCCTAGGCGTCGGGAAACGCAGATTTCCGGCCACCGTAGGCGCGGGCTTGCGGCCGGTGAGCAAATGGGTAGCTCACCGTCCACTAAGGACCAGGCCCGGGTCCACGGTGCGTTGTGTTCCCCGCGCGCCTCAAAGAGATGTCAGCAGAATTGACGGGGTCCGTTAGGGCCGATGCCTGCCGAGGATGCGAAGAAAACCGAAAGGGAGATGGTGGCCCCCGGCAACAGGGCAACCGAAGGAACACGGGTGGGTTTTAGTCAGCGAGAGTCTGACACGCCCTCCCGCTCCGCCCAGAGCGGGAGAAGTTATTTGATAATTTCACACCCAAAAAAAAAAGGGGGGACACACTTGACTCTAACAAAAATTAGGAATTTAAATTTTAATATTACGCAAACGGATCCCTCTCTCTCCTCATTTATCCCAAGGCGTGCGAATATCTGAGCTAAGCCACGGACAAACATACAGATTGACATGGCGAAAGGATTCCTTGTTGATTTCGGAACCTTAAAAATCAATAGATCACGTCGCTTTTGAGAAACAATATGCAGAAACTTAATATTACAGAATGAACATTTGTAGTTTGGTAACATCATTCGTAGGATTCAAAAGAATATAGGGTTCTTGAGTTTTCGCCAATCACCAGAAAAATTGATGCTCGTTATCATTACAACACTCCCGCTAGACATTTTCACCCAAAACTTAGTCTACACCCATTATCTCAGAATTACTTCAAATGCCAAGTCTTAACACCGAAACCTAATAAAAATTGTGGCTTAGACTTTTTAAATATTCAGAAGGCGAAAATTTTGACGCTGATCCTAGGGAGGCATCAAAGTATTTTCATTAGTCTAAAGTGAAATTCATTTCCCCAAAGCCAATAGCCCAGTTCAAACTTTAGATATTCAACGTCGACTAAGAATATTAAAGGAATTTTCATAATCCATCAATTTACTACTATAAAGTCCGTTTTCGCTGGTTCACGTTCAATTGCGTAGATAATTTCACGAATGAATCTGTTTTCAGCTCTAGGAATTTCTTGATGTTGAAGTTCCTTAAAGTTTGGAATTTGTTCTTAAATAACCCTATTATTATCTCCTTCCTTAGGCGTCTTTCGGTCGTTGACTTTTGTTAGAAGTTTATTGAAATACAGACAGTTCGTTTCTAGAATCCTAATCCCATTTCCGAGTAATTCAAATAAGATGGCAGACATGCTAAACAAACTAACGTAGTCCACTATTGCTTTTTGCACCGACTTCCAAAAAGTAAGAGGATCTATGTTCGTCGAATACGTTTTTATTTTTATGTATGTCCATCGATATGTTTGTCAATTGTGGAGCAATTTTGAAAATTATTTTTTTCATTTGATAGAAGAAATTTGCGCAGTAGTCCCATATACACTTAATCAACTTTGCTTGGGTAATTTTTGAGTTAGCTTCAATAATACGTATTTTTCCAGCCTTAACCTATGTGGTTGATGTTATAATAGCTTTCCGTCACTGTTATTTACATTCGAATTTACCACAACTAAAAGGTGAAAAATTATACAAAAAAAACAACCGACTTCCACAAAAACACTATAAAATTAAAAATTACTTTCGGAATTCGGTAGCAAAAAAACGAAAATTCAAAACCAAAGACACCGACTTCCGAAATTAAAGTTATTTTTCACTTTGTTATTCTTTTTTATTCTTATGGCCGTGAGTTAATGAATTTGAACTGTCGTCATCTATATTATCCAAAATGACGATGCCATGAGTACACGCCACAGTAAATAGACTATAGAAGTAGAAACTGTACATGAACGTGATACTTTTCGGTTGCTAATGATAGCGGGAACAAAAAAAACTCTGAATGTAGTTCATTTAACAGAACTGTCACCTAGGGAAATGACTTCACAACGACATAAATTCTAACGGCCTCCATTACAACAAAAAAAGAAAAACTGGCCAAGTGCGTGTCGGACCACGCACAATGCAGTGTTCCGTAGTTGAGATGACTTTATCCCAAAAACTAACTTGACTTTGCAGTTGAAAAACTTGTTCTTATACATCGATATACGTCACTGTTAATTCTCCAACTGCAAATGTAAGTTCTTAATCTCAAAAAAAAAAAACCAAGTTTGCGATTTTCAGACATTTTCCTTTACTTGAGCTGTGAGACCTTGCTTCGTGCCAAATTTCATGATTAATAGGTCAATGGGAAGTACCCTGTAGTTTTTTATTTATTTACGAGTGTCAAAATATGTCGCTTAAATGGCCGTATTTTGTATCGTTGACTTAGAAGCTCTAAGAGACCACACACCTACGTATTTGATATTAATTTCAACTTGATACCTCCACGCGTTCTTGACAAAAAGTTTCTTGACAGACTGACGGACGGACAACGAAGTGATCCTATAAGGGTTCCATTTTTTCCTTTTGTGGTACGGAATCCTAAAAACAAAGGTCTTGTACTGATATTATGTTTGAACTGACTAAACAGTTATTCTGTGAACAGCCATTTGGACTGTAACATTTTTTACTTGTTAGAGAAAAAAATAATTTCGATTTTATACTAGTTTCTCCCCGCGACTTCGTCCGCGGGAAAATTCTTGTTTAAACATAACATTTATTCGGCAATATTTTCCTATTAGTGAATAAAATTGCGGAATCGGATCAGTACTTCGAAATGACCACTACATACATACTTACAAATTTTACCTCTTTATAATATGGTAACATACTTAGTATAGATTAAATCAGTATGTTGTTCAAAATTTATTGAAACAAATAAACGAAAATCTCAAAACCTAATTTTAAAACCACAAAGAGCAAAGTCAAAAACATTCCCACAGCGGCCTGTAACAGTTCAATACATACAACATTTGAATCAATTTGTTAGTCCAATACCGCCCGATCACATAAATCACAAATCGCCACTATATATTACTGTTATGTGCGTACACATGACGGTTGGAACGGTCGCAGCCCAACGACAGTAATTTGTTGAATTTTATGCATTGCGTGGACTATTGTATGACGTGATTCGAAATACGTTGCGAGCTATCGTTTGTTTGGCGTCCGTTATCAGTAGATGTGTACAGGAATTTAGATACCTATGTGCTTTAGGTGATATTTTTAAATGGATGGAAGGATTTATAGTTTTGCATTAGTAACAAATTTCTAAAGGAATGTTACTATTTGTATACATTGAAGTCGAAATAAGTATATCTTATTATTATGCTAAATATAATAGTGCATTAATTTCAACAAACGTTGAGTGTGGTCTGAAGGTTAATTAAATTTAAAAAAAAAACAGTGGCACTCCGAGAGTGCCGACAGAAGTGAAAACTTGAAAAAAAACCGGCACCGCGGTAATCAACGCGTTGATGTCTTTTTAATGGTTAAAAGCTGGTTGGTGTCATCACGGTGTCACGAAATCAATGGTTTAGTCCCATCTCAAAAATGCCCAACGCGCTTAAAGAAGTTTTCACTTCAAAAATTACGTCATCGTATTATTATGTTATTGAAATCATTAAAAGGGGCTGACAACAGCTAAATTGCGGTCACTGTCGGATTACATAGAAAAGAAAGAGAAGCGTGTTGAAACAACGCTGGTAGAGGTAATTTATTGCAAAATATGAATCAATATTATCTATTTACTAAAAATCTATTAATTGGACTAAAAAATTAAAACAAATATAACGTTAAGGCTCTTTCAAACAGGCGCGACACGCGACGCGACACAAAGACACCGCTCGTCGCGCGACGAGCGGTGTCTTTGTGTCGCGTCGCGTGTCGCGCCTGTTTGAAAGAGCCTTTATTTGTTGTTGCTGTTTATTATGTTGCTTGTCATAAAATCAGAATGATTGCATGTATATTAATGAGGTTTTAATCGTTAAAATATTTTTTTACAGGTATCTTCGTGATTTTTCTTTATCGTATCAAATTAGTTATGTTTTCAACATTCTAAGTAGCACTACATCCTGAAGAATATCATATACTTTTCTTATTTTGTTTACTGCAGTACATCATATAAGTACTTTTAGGTATTATAAAACTTGCGTTTAGCTCCCGTAGTCCCCTTGAATTAGGTGAAAGAATACAAAGTAACTATCATTTGTTTTTTTTTTTTGTAATCTTTACATGATTGAGCTCATAATATGTCAATACACCAATGTCAATTTTTATCTTTTGTATTTTTAGCAGACTCGGCTTGTTATAAAAATAGGGGAGCCATCGGTTGCTTATGAATAGCATTGAATTGATTTCTAAAGATTGTGAGGGTAGCTCAATGATACTTGTAGCGATGACCCTGCCAGCAGTCATTACTGAGCTATTGAGAACATTCAATACCCTGCGCGTAGGTATATCTGAAGTAGGTGCCGATCTCGAAATACTATTGGTATCATTTCAAACGTATATATACTACGTAGGTTGTGTGTCTGTCTCACATTGTGTGGGTATCGTATCTTCATTCTCAGAACTCACTAAGTACTAGGGTTCAATATACTAGCCACGCCACAACATAACTAAGGAATTGATTTAAGAGCTTTTAATTTGATTAGATTATCAATAGAACTGGTTGAAGGTGATTTCAAATAATAAGTACCACATTTACTATATTACCTAGTTGGTCACTCAAGTAAAAAATATATTCAGTGCACACAAAAGCACAATGAAATGATAACAAATTACATGAATATATGTAAAAACAAGATGCCAATAAATAAAAATCATACTTCAAATCAAATAAACAAGGTACGGTGTACGTCTCAAGGTTGCACCAAATGGGAGTCCAGCTCAGCATATGTCAGGCAAATATACCTGACGCTGATATTCTGCTGGATCCCTGCAGTGACATACATAGTACATAAGAAGGTTTAAATTCAAGGTGGACGTGAACCACTGTGCTTGTGATTTAAATAGAACCCAGCCCCTCAAACGAAGCAAAAAAAGGTGGTACCACCGACAAACAAAAACACACAAATTCTTGTGTAACGTAGTTCAATAAACTACAGATTCAATCGAATTTGTCCAGCGATGCTAGCTTTACGTGCTATCGTAGAAGATGCAAACTATCAGAGACTCACAGAACAATGCTTAAAACTCGAACGAGACGCTTATAACAATTGTAGCCCTTTTCAGTCCAATGGTTTTCATGGTCCAAAACCCCAATTATAAACCTCACTTTCAATCACAATTCGACGAATTTTGAAGGGATATTGCTAATCCATTGCTTCATGAATGCTGGAAAAAGTCTGCTCGACAACGTAAATCACGCATTGAAAATATTGTTGGATTACCAAAATGAAAGGAACTATTGTGTGTTACGCAATTACGTCGCAGAAGCCAGAATATTATCCGTTGCAATATTTACATTACTCAAAAGAAGTCTTGTTCTCGTGTCGATGGCTTATATTTTTTCCAACCAGTTGCGACCTGGGGGCCTACTCTTTAAGTCGTTCGAAACTTAGAAGTGAACCGTACACCCGATCAATTAACCTTTTCGCAAAACCACTTCGGAAATAGGAATATCTTTCAAATCATGGTTTCATTAACTCCTAGGTCGGGCAAACTACACATTTATGCTAACGGAGTAGACCTCCAGAACAGCTCTTTCGTTTGCCTTATTTAAGTCCTGGAGAAGGTGCGGCAAAAACTCAGATGTAGTGAAATGTGGTTTATTTCAGCTGAAAACTGTAACAGAATTTCCCACGTATTTACAAAACCGAGCATGCTAATCACGACCAAAACCTTTAAACCATTACCGCCCTTGTAGATCCATGATTGATGAACCATCGAACATTTTATCTTTATCTCGAACATAGCCAACAAACATACAAATCCGAAACGTTGTTCCATTCAATCGGGAGTGGGAAATGTATGCGCATACATTCAACCTCGTTAGAGTCCCACTTTCAATGGACCACGGGTATCGATGTGCAAGATGAGATATTGTTGCTATCCTTGAGTGTTGATTGATTGAGCGTTTGAATAGAGATTGAATACATAATATTGGGATTTGAATATTATGTTCAGGATTTCCAAACTTGATCCTAGGTTAGTATTTTATACATTGTAACAGCGAATCAATTTTCACGCCTCCCCCTTAGGACCTAGGCCAAATATTTTTTGATTTATTATTAATATGAACTTAAAAACTAAAAAAAAACGGCGAAGTTTCGCGGGTTAAAGCTAGTTGGTTAGAACACAACTTCTTGCTCTTTCTAATCAAACATTATTTGGCCTATTAATAATTATAAAGACTTAACCTCATTCATTAATTATAAGACTTAACCTCGAAACCTCAAATACCTCGTACACTGCAAGGTCTCCGGCAAAACTAAGGCATGAATAAATAGGAAGGACCAGAGTTATGAAGAGAGAAGTTGACATCACCTACTGGGCCTGGGGGAGGCTAGTTTGCAAGATTTGAGAGAGATATATTTGATGCTTTCACGCAGCATTATTTACATATTCTTTAAGCAGGTGATAAAGCTTAAAGTTAGCAACGCTAAGATTGAAAAAACCCCAGGAAAAATAATCAAGACCTATCCAGCATTCCAAGTTCTTTTACATCAGATTATTCCAAAGAATATCGGAAATTTATATTCTAACGATGGCCAGTAATTGGAATTTTATATTGGATCGTGTTCGATAGCGTCAAGCCCCATTCTGTATAATTAGGAACAACAAAATTTTGACTAGATTATCGAAGGGTGTTGGGACAGAATGTGTTTTTATGTGATTAATTATTTTGTATTAATTTGTTTTATTAGGAAAAAGAAACAAAAATAAACAAAATACAAAGACCAACATTAATAGGATCTATTTAGGCACCGATATAGCTTGAAGAATTGCCAAACTTAAGTGGCAGTTGGCAGGGCTGATGGGGCCGAAAGTTTCTGGAGTGGCGAGCGCGTATCGGAAGACGTAGCGAGGGCCTCTACAAGGTAAACCGATGACCTTGTGAAGACCGCAGGAATCCGCTGGATGCGGGAAGCACAGAACTGGTCAAAGTGGTGGTGCTTGGTTGCTATACAGCAGCGAACGTCTTTCGACTGAAGTGATGATGATTAAGGTACTGAACTTGACTCCTACCAAAAAGATTGACCCGCAATAGCAGAGGACAGACGTTTGTGGAAAACGGAGAGGAAGGCCTTTGCTCAGATGTGGGTCATTATGGACTAGAAAGGTCAGATAGGTAAGTAGAAAGAGGAAGGTAGTTAAAAGTCTACAAGCAATCATCAATACAATAAGTTAACGTTCATTAATAAACGTAAATGTCCCAGTTTCCACAAACCTACTGCCATTTCCGCAACCCCAGCAAACCTCACAAGAAAAATAAACATCCGTTTCACTCCATTTTCTTTTACACAGCAATGAATCCCGAAATCATCAACTTTGTAAAAAATATGGCCCTTAAATATATCTATCGTATTGATAAGTAATACGTGCTTACATGTTATGGTTACCAAAACCCATACGTTCGGAGTTTTCATGAAACTTTTATCAAGGGAACGGAACCGGGTAAATCCATAAATAATTTATTACCAGAACGTTTTAATACCTACATTTTTATGGTTGTACTCTTTTTTTATATTCGAATTTCGGAGTTTTTTTATTCGCTTCTGAATCGTTCTATCAAATGGTCGTTATGTCGATCGGTTTTGGTAGTCTTTAAAACGTGTTGTATTTATTTTTGATTACTGGCAACGTAGATACAGTCTACTTTAGTCTCATGATTTCTTAAAATGTCTTGTTGAAATCTTATGATATTACCTGAACGTCGGTTGGAGTAAAATAAAGATAAAATCATGATTTGGATATATTTAGTAACCTGTTCCGCTTAGCTATTTCTAAAGAGTCTAAAAAGACCCTGAAAGAAATCGACTAAGACTATCGAGTCTGCGCTCAGTGCTTGGTGTTGTAACACGCCGTGTTCGAGTTTGCGACAAGTCAATCGTCATCCTGAGGATGCCTCGAGGTGAAACACGTGTCGATTTCTTTCAGGGTTATTTTAAGACTTTAGAATTAGCTAAGTGGAACAGGTTACCAAATATACCCACATCATCATTTTATAATGGATTTCCGCAAGGTCACGCCTGAATCAATTAACTATCTTAAAATAAAGATGTTCAGAGCAACATTTTTTTGTATTTTTTCTGACAATTAGAATTACCAAAGCAACTTGTGATAAAATAAACCAAATTACAAAAAATATCGTCAACAATAAATTACCACAAACAAAAACCTGTTTCAGTTTTTATTTGGAAACCTTTTTTCTCAGACCTATAATTTCAACATACCTCTTACCATTTATCAAAACACCTGCTGTCCCAATTGGCAAATAGTCCCGTTATTGAGTTGGAACTTTTTTTAATATAACTGGGTTCCTAAAGAGAGAACAGCCGAAGCACTTTTTCCACAATTTCCATGACTGAATATTGGGGAAGAGATAAATTGTCCGCACGTGATTCTGCAGAACCCAGCGGTGACATACGAAAAATTGTTACGAAATAAATTGAAATTATTTTGTTGAGATATTTAGAGTTATTGGCGGTGTGTGTCTTTCTAGGATAGGTTTTCCATATCTTGACAGTTTCGGTCATAAAGCGAGAAGGAACAACAGCCCAGCTAGCCTAAACAACGAGGCAATCCTAACTCTACTAATATTCTGAGGCTTTCGTCCTGCCTAGTGAGATTATGAAGGGTAAAATAAATTATTGGAGCAAGTGTGGTCCTAGTACCATCATTATTTCTGGACAACCCCAAAACACAAAATATAACAAACAAATCCTACCTTTTATTCTTATCTCCCGTACTAGAATTCGTTACAATTACGTGTCCAAACCTTGCCTAAAATATTCTGTATCGACCGACCTCGCTTTTATGTATTCTAGGATACCTTACCTTATAGCCGCCAGTCGGTTTAGGTACTTAACTTTTCCCACAGACTTTTAAACTAGACATTTAGTAAGGAAAAAGAAATACTTAGTAACTTTTAGCAGGTTTAAAAGAAATTGTAACTTATTCATAAATGTATATCCCTGTTTCTAGCTGTATTTATATGAACCCGTGAGTGGTAAATAAAGAATTAAGCAGGGAAGAAGCTTCATCTTATCATCACCATTTTCGTGTTCTTAGCCCTTTTAATTTTTCATACCAATTTTTACACAATTAGTCCATCGCTTCTTTAGGCTTGTGGCAGCATCTACATCACCACATGTCTCTCGTCACACGTGTCTCTCGTCACATGTCTCTTTCTACATCGCGCAAACAGAGTTTACCGCGCGATCAGCATATATATAACTTCCCCAATCGTTGGGCAATTCCCCGCCAGATACGACACTCTTCTGTTCGGAGGAATCTTGTTTTTCTATATGGAGGATGAGTGAACTTTACACCCTGTTACTCATACCTCTGTACTGGTGACCCTGACATGTTCACCATGCCTCTAAATTGGTGACCCCGACACTAAGTATGAACGTCAGCGCAGACTTCTTGCAACTATTTCAGCGTGACGTCATCATCATAACTCCCACTAGCTTTCGTGAGGCGAGTCACACAAGCAGCCAGCACCCATGGCTTCAACGGGTATCCTGACCACCAGCATGCAGCGGACGCGCACTCCTGGTCATCTCGCTCAGCCTCATCAGCAACCTTGACACAGCACATTTCGCTTTTGGCTGGTCTCAATGCTGATATCTTTAAACTCTATACATTCCCGTAAGCAGTACCTATTCGGCAGTCAAGTCACCATCTTTCTGTCAATACACCCTTTTAGCTATCTTCACATCAACCATATTATTATTCATACCCTATCTCTCAACTGCTTGAAAACACAAAGTACACTGCTACCCATGACCAGATATTACACAAAAGAGGAGTTAGCAAGCTAATACAGATTAAGTCTTTGATTGAAGTTAAACTTTCCGTTAACCAACTAGCTTCAGTAAAACTTTCGCATGCAGTTTTAAATGATGTGAGAATTTCCTCGAATTTTAACTGTTTGACGTAGGTAAAACTTTCATGATCATTATACAGGGTGGTTTTCGCGTCGATGTCCCTCATCGACGCGAAAACTGTTACCATGGATTCAGTACATGATTCTGAATCATGTACTACACAACGCAGGGGGCGTTGAAATTAATCGTCAGTTATTTAATTTTAAAAAAAAAATTGCTGTTCCATACATTTTAACAGCGCAAGTAATGCACTTTTCTATTAAAAAGCAGACTTTTTTTTTCTGAATCATGTACTGAATCCATGGTAAAAGTTTTCGCGTCGATGTCCCTGCCAGCCTGTATAGTTTAGCATTCCTGAAATAGCGTAAGTCTTTTTAATCTTCTTTGGAGGTCGAGAACAGGTGTGAATAATGACGATAATTACCTAGATGTTGGTACAAGACTGAAGAACCAATATTTTTTGTCGATTAAAGCTACAGATATTTTTTCTGAAAACATTTAATCGTAAAACACGAAAAAGAATTAAGCTAGTTTCCTTCTGTTGAAAGTTATGATTATTTAAAAGGCAATAATTGGGTGTTACCAGAACCTTTTCAAGATAAATACAAAAAAAAACGGACCAAGTCGTGTCGGGCCACGCACAATGAAGGGTTCCGTAGTTGGGATGATTTTATCCCAAATACAAATTTAACATAGTAGTCGAAAAACATGTTCTCCCATACATTCCAACTGAAAAGTTTGTTCGCACAATATTGAGTGATTTACCATGTCATATTAAGACCATAGACTTCTTATAGGTTTTCCTGTAATTTATGGGTAAAGAACCATACTCTGTATTTTTTTCAATTTTGTTTTTCTCAGTAGTTTCGGAGATGAGGGAGGGAATGGTCAATTTTCATTTTATTTCTTAAATATCTTTAAAAGTATTTATTTTAAAATTATATAAAAATATGTTTAAAATCCTCGCAACAAGCCCTGATTTGATATGTCAGACGGTATAGTTGGCAAAACTTTTTTTAATTTTCTTGTTTGCCCCCAAAAGTGCCCCCGTATTCAAGATTCATTTATTTACGTTACACGTCCGTGTCCGTGAAATTTGTTACAAGTAACAATACATACTTGTACCAAATTTCAACTTAATTGGTCCATTAAATTCGGAACAAATTGGCTGTGACAGACGGACAGACAGACAGACACACGAGTGATCCTATAAGGGTTCCGTTTTTCCTTTTGAGGTACGGAACCCTAAAATTTGAATAATATACAGCTGTTTAATCAGATTAATGTTAATATCATTGCAAAAAATTTTTGCTATAAAAACTATAACCATCCAAATGCTGCACGACATTTGCCCCACACCATCTTCCTAAACCCAATATTCAATGTAATTCAAACATATTCAACACACGTCGCAATATGTTGCCCTGTTGCCCTTTTCAAAAACGCAACTAAGGGCCTAAAAGGGGCTTTTACCAGCCCAATAGAGTAATTACATCTAGAGGGTACCCCGTGAAAAACCCTAATTTCGGCCGATGAAAAATACTGAGCAAAAGACCGTCCATTTGTTGCTCCGAAGTAAACAATTTTAATCAAATCGCTGTATTTCTTTTTGTAGGTTAAAATATTTGCACGGAAAAGTGTACTCGAAATGCGTCGTGCCCAAATATAAGACGAAAAATAAAAATGTTTTTCTTTAAAAGGCGACTCCTTAGTTTTTTTCCGTAACTTTATTCCGAAAAATGGGGTCTTATCTTGAAAAGATTTTACAGTTCTAAGAGGAGGGTTAACTTTTGTTGTAATTCAGTTTAGATCTAATGGATATATTGAATTAGAACAAGTTAATAAGGTTTTAAGATTTCCCGTGTTCTCGCTCTTTATGAAGGCGACGCTCATTTAGTGTCAGTTCTTATTATAGTTCCAATAACTGACCCGGAAAGTTTAGTCTAGATTTTTTTTTTTCTAATAACGATGCTTGGAAATAGGTTCTTTAATATAAGTTGCAGGTTTGAGCAGTCATGTTAGGTCTGAATTAAAACTGCCTTAAAAGGAATTACCGTAATTTTGCATTCTGAATCTATAAAAGGTAAACATCAAACACCACGTAAATTTCGTTAAGAAACCGGTTCAAATAATATTGTGAGAAAATATTGGAATAATTCATGTTTGGCAGATTGAGGTTACAATATATTTTTAACGACACGGGAAGAAGAAGGTCACACAACAATCATAATATTAATGTTATTTTGTTATGATAATTCCGAATGATATTCAAGTGATCGTACACAATTCGAAATCCAACTCGCAGATTCTCATCTAGACACAAGGCTGTACCTACGTTCGAATTTGAATGTTACAATGCTGAGAATAAGAGTTTTTATGCACGGCAAAAAAATCGAATCTTCTAAATGATGGTCGGACAAAATGCTCTTAATTCGAACGAATGGAATCTAGTGGGTAAATCGTCATACAAATACTGCAATCAGTCCCAAAAACATATCGACAATTATTCACTTGATTGTCTACATTATCTGTTCCATAATGCTTTATCAAAATGTTGCTGCAATTAGGTACCCAATGTGACACATTTTTTTTGTGGTTGCGCTTTAATACAATAATAAGGAACAAAGGTTGCAGATAATTAAACGAATTCTTGAATACATATTTTTGAGGCGGATTGGACCACTACTTCGGACCGTCCTTTCTCGAATTCGGAACCGATGCAATATGCAAACGTTCAAAGCTAAGGATTCTGGAGCGATGGCTGCTGCATAGCGACCACAGTGACAGCTGTCATAAAAATGATGGCAATGGGGTTTGACTTTATACCGTGTCAAAGAATGCTCTCTAAGAAAACACACCAAACATGCTCTCTAGGAAAACACCCCAAAAATACTCTTAAGGAAAACACACCAACTAATGGCACCAGCATTTTCAGATTTTATACGGTTTAATAAAATGCTCTCTAGGAAAACACAGCAACTTACGAACTTAATTTGTTATATAAAGATTCAGTGACGTCATTCACCGGTAAGTTGCAGATGCTATGTGGGGGCCATCGCTCTAGAAAACCGTAGCTTAAGACAAAAATACATTCTGTTAGTTTCTATGACGTTGTATTTATGTTTTTTGAAAGTCACAGTGTATCTTTCCCAAACCACACAAAAGCGTCAATACTGTCGTATTAACTTAATAAAGTAAACTAGTCAATACTACACCCACACGATTTCTCCATGTCCTTTATAACACCCACGTGTAATAACCAAGTTCTATTTTAACCTCAAAATACACCGTATAATAAATTAAGTGCAATTAAACCCTGTTTCCTCAAACTTGGAGTATAATGGTTAATTTAAAGACCAATTAATTTTAAATTCTTCAACTAATTACGCTCTTAAACATGAGACGTTTTGAAATTACAGAGAAAACATAACCTTTATGTATTATGATTAACCTACTTATGAAACTTATAATGATTATTAAGAGAGGTTAGATAGACACCTACTTCTTATCTTTAGGTGCCTTTGAAAATATTACCGAAGTTAGTACGTACGTGAGATTTGGGCCCATCGTCCACGATGTTACTCAAAAGTAACGTGTTACAAACTTTAATCGGCAATTAGCAGCCAGAATGTCACAGCACTAGTATTTCTATGGTAGTCCGTACAGGACGCGACTTATAAGCGCATAATTTACTAGTTTGTGTTTGATTGTTTATTTATTCATAATTCTGTCAGTCTACGCTCGGCGCTTGGTGTGGCAATACGCCGTGTTCGAGTTCGCGACAAGTCAATCGTCATCCTGAGGATGCCTCGTTGAGAGGTGAATCACGTGTCGATTTCTTTCAGAGTCTTTTTAAAACTCTTTAGAAATAGCTAAGCGGAACAAGTTACTAAGTATATCCACTTCAATTGCATTTTATAATGGATTTCCGCAAGGTCACGCCTGAATCAATTAACTATCTTATTCATAATTATAGGCCATTCATACAATATTCAACAGTATTTAAGTAGGTATATAAAATCATAAATTTCGGTACGTAGGTACACTTTACGTACGGACCGCCATTGTAATACTAGTCCTGTGCCATTCTGGCTACTCATTGGTGATTTCAGTTTGCAACACGTCACTTTTGAGTAGCGTCGTGGACGATGGCCTACAGTTCACCCGTTGAGAGAATGCGTTCTTGACCCCTGTCAATTTCATCCTCACTAATACGTTTTTTTACGAATTTGATCCAGAAATTGTCCAACTGACAGGTGTCAGGAAAACATTCTCTCGACGGCCAGGCTATAAGATTATACCAATAACGTTCAGTAAGATGTAGAAATCAGGCAATCTTGTTATAACACATTCGCACAAGTTTTTTGATAATAGCGCTGATTGCTGACTGGTTGCAACAGACTTGCATTTATATTCCAGACCAAATTTCGGCTATGGTGACTAATCTCAGTGGAGACCAGCCTACGCAGCTACGGCGCGGGAGATATTATAGTGCACAAAATGTGTGCGCAGGCACAGGTGCACTCCCTCTCTCTCACTCTCATATTCCGATGGGACGGCAATCGACATGACCGGAGCGAAATTAGGTGTAAGGTGTATTAGGTGTTTGGTTGTAGCATATGCTGAGATGGGAGCCTTTTGGCCTCGTACAGGACTTTCTGATATTATTTTAATTTGTTTTGTATTTTTTTTATTAATGTTTTAATGAGTGTGTTTTAGTTTAATTTGTGATTTCCTGTGCGAGTCCCAATAAATACTTTTTCTTTCTTTCTTTTTCTTTCTTTCTTTCTTTTTCTTTCTTTCTTTCTAGGGCCAACAGTTTAACGTGCTTTCCGATGCACGGGGATATCACACCGCCAACTTCCAAACTCCGGGCTTGTTACTAATAAATTCCTAATGGATAAACTCTATAACATTTTCAACCCGACCCGGAAATCGAACTCAGGACCCACGCTCAGCAGTAGAGCTTGCAGCAGTGACCATGAAACCAACGGAGCAATCCAGTTAGGGCTATATTAATGTACAAGACAGTGTTTAGAATAGCCCATACTCTAAGAGTCTAGAGCAGTTCCAAGCTCATCGATTTCATAATAATTTCTTAAAGAAAGTAAGTTTTAAATAGAGATTCATGACTGAGGAACCACTTACTGCCACTTTTCCAAAATGTCTTCTTTTATTTTCATTCAGAATACTTTCATACATGATGTAGGAACCAAACAAGAGATACATACGTATCGAAAACAGGGAATTTAATTAATTTTTCACAATTAAACGCGTTGCATTGCATTCACGCATGAGGGGGTGAGCACAAAAGCGGGCCAAATATTCCGAGTGGGCCATAATGGAAGACCGAGCATTGCGCACATTTATAGTTATTTATATATATATATATATATGCCTTTTTTATCACAGGCAGACCTTTGTTTAGTGTTCAGGTTAGATTTTCCGAGTTTTGGTTTAAATGTGTTCTATTTAATATAATAAGTAGCAATACTCTTGTGTCTTTTAAGCAGTTGGCCCCGTTTCCAAGTTGCCGACAGACCAACTCATATTCTAAAAACGGTATGAGCTTATTATTTTCATGTCATTCGTGCCAATAGAGATTTTATACCTTTAAACTGTCCGTTACACGCTACTAAAAAAATACAGTGGTACTCCGGGAGCGCCGACAAAAGTGAAAACTTGAACAAGATCGCCTTGGTGGAACAAAAATACTTGTAGGTATAGAACATTGGTCCGTAACCTTATCTAAATAAAGTGCACAATCGCGTTTACAAAAATGAGGTGTCGTCACAGTGTCGCGAAATCAATGGTTTAGTACCATCTCAAAAATGCCCAACGCGCTTCAAAAATTTTCCAAAATATAATAATTATAATATATATAATATTGGCCATAAAAGTCTTTGTAACTTCATTCACGAATCTTTTGGTTCAGTAACTGAAAAATAAATAACACGAATAAGAAAAATTTAGAAAAATCAATTTAAACCCTTTACATTTAAATCCCTAACATTGATAACAGGTGATATATAATAATATCAGGAAGGAATGTAAAAGCAGCCTTTAAATTATTGTTTCAGGATTATTAATTATTCTGTCCGGAACAGACATTAGCGGGAAAATTATTAGATGAAATGTTTACTTGATTCAAACAGAAATGTCAGTATTGGTGGGAACAACAATGTTCTATATTCTAATAAAATTTAATTACATACACACAATATCACAGTAGCTCACAAGTTCATGAACATGCTTCTAAAGGGTCCCTGATACGATTAATTGCAACTGTCAATTTTTAGGTTACGGTAGGTACCTCTAAAGGAAAAAACGGAACCCTTGTAGGATCACTCATGTGTCTGTCTGTCCGTCTGTCACATCCAATTTTTTCCAAATCTACTGGACCAATTTAGTTTAAATTTGGTACACATATGTTTTTCTGTGACCCAAACACAGACTTGTAACATAAATGAATTTTGAATATGAGGATCACTTTTCAGGGGCGAATAGGAGAATTAAAAAAAAAAGTTTTGCAAACTGTACCATGTGAATTATCAAATAAAAGGGCTTGTTGTGAGGATCTCAAATATTTTTTTTTTATCATTTTAAAATAACTACTTTAGAAGATATTTAAGAAAACGGATGAAAATTTACCATGTCCCCCCTAATCACCGAAACTACTGAGCATACAATTTTGAAAAAAAATATAGCGAATGGTTCTTTACTCAAAGATTACAGAAAAACCTATAACAGGTCTATGGTCTTAAAATAACATGGTAAATCTCTCAATATTGTGCGTTAAAACTTACATTTGCAGTTAGAATGTATGAAGAACATGGTTTTCAACTACAATTGGTAAGTTTGTTCTTGGGATAAATTTATCCCAACTACGAAACCCTTCATTGTACGTAGTCCGACACGCACGTGGCCAGTTTTTTTACGTGATTGAAACACATTGATGCACAAAATGATCGTCTACAAAATGCAATTGAAGCGATTATGAATAAACACACAAACCATTGACAATTGCAATAGACAATTGCAGTTATACGTTTCGGGGACCCTTTAGCCACTAGAATACAGGTTCAAAACCTGTCAAGTAAGTTTATTATCTTCCAATATTTTGGTTAGTTAATCGGACGGTGCGACAACATAATAGACATTTATTGTTACCGACACGGAAATCCATCACAGAAAACCATGGTTGCCGAGTCCGGTGATGACTCAGCAACCACGCACACACACCGGTTGCAGCAACTAGTCACTGGCAGAATGAGACCTTCGGCAATTCGCGTGCAGCATCGGCTGATTCAGCTTGACACTGACCGACTTTGACAACAAACTAAACCAGTAGCTCCTATTTACGAATAGGAGCTACTGGTTTAGTTTGTTGTCAAAGTTATTTACTCAAGTTATTTACTCAAGTCCCCGTAAACAATTCAAAAATTAATTTACTTACACTTAAAGTTTACTTAAAGTGATGTTGAGAGGATCAAAACAAATGCGGCTGAATAACACACACACACAGAACGCCTACTCAACCTACCCAACCCAATTACTAAGCAATATCGATATCCCAAGAGTACTAATACTGTGAGACTAGTTGTCATGTTCACTGGCTTGTTACAACTGTCATACGTGTTCCTATGATAACTATGATAAGTTTATGACTGCGTTCCGTTGGTCAAGGTTTCCAAAGCCGCGAAGATCCGAAGCAGGCTAGTGCTCTTCAGGTAATCAACTAAAGGCTGTGCACCTTACTGTGCTCAACTAAACTAAAATATACCATCGATTCTAAAAAAAAGACGACTAGAGAGAGAAGATTGGTTACATGTAGTGATGATACTGTCAATCGCATTTTAGTTGTATGGCAATCGCTGAATTAGTACATCCTAATCCCGAACTACGTGCAAAATTTATTCCTACATACCTAACAATGACTGAAGACCAGAAAACCACCAACATAAAAGTAATTATAATCTAAAAATACACAATAAGAAAAAAATTATTATAAAAACATGAAAGGTTTATAAACACAAAAACGTCAAATTAAATGTAGAATGGAAAATGACAAACGTAAATTAAGTATCGGAAAACACATTCCATTCGATTGAACTTGGGGAACCCATTAAAATAAATGTTTAACACATTCCCCGTTAATGGTACGACCTCAATGGAAATCCTCACATAAACGGTAAAATATAATTCGCCTTACCTTATTTCCGATTTCAAAATCGAAAGGAACCGAATACCGCTACGTAATCACGACTTCTCACTGTTTTTTAACACAACCCTGAACTCACTATAACCTTAATAAATTAAGAATGTATTGTTTTAATAAAGAGACATGTTTTTCTCACACATTTTCTATTTACCGGCATTGTCACATTGTTCCAAGTTTATGTAACACCAGCGTAGCAGCGCCGTAGACTCGTAGCAACGCTACGACGGCTCGTAGCAGACTGAAGCACTGACGCTGTCATGGCATGCATATAATATAAAACATAGTAAACTGATGTGTATATAAAAGTTTAACTTTTGTGTATTTAGTTGTGGCTAAACAAAATCGCTTGTACGTTTTCCGTGGTAGACAAAATACTTTGGTAACTACTAACGCCATCTGTTACCAGGTGCAGTAATTACATGTTCAGTTGAAAAGTAGGTTGTGAATGTGTGTGTTTGAAAGAGGTTAGTTCGTGAGAACCGGCCAAAAGTTTTATACAAATATTACTGTATGAATGTTTGCGGTTTGAGCGAATCGTTTTTGAACCTTGCGGTCAAATGGAGATTAGTTAATTAACTAAATTGTTATTTAAACGTTAGAAAATTTCGCTTTCCGAAAAGCTTCCCGATTTAGCTCTCAAAAGTAAAAAACAATAAAAAGACATTGAGCTTGGCGCTGGCGACTAAGATCTAATTTATAATGAAGTCATAAAAGTTTAAAACATTCATAACAATCTAAAAAAAAAACTTATTTATTAAACCAAGCTTTTAGAGACGATACGTCGATATGTTTAGAAACAGTAGCGTAAAAATAGTAAGTAAATATCAATATTTTACGCGAAGCGACTGCCGTGTGACCTCAGCAACCCAGACATACAGATATACAGGGCAAGACCAATTTCCTGTCATTGTCAAAGCGTATTTTTATAGCATAGCTTAGTATAGAAGTTTTTTTATCTACTTGACTCCATTGCAGTACGACGATATTTACAGTAAAATCGTAAATGCGTCAAACATCGATCATTTCCGAACTATGTGAATTTTTAACCGCCTCACAACCTATACAGTATTATATAACAATATTGCTGCCTGAAACAAAAACAAAATTCCATACTAAAATGGCCTAATATTTTAGTAATATTTTATAAGGGAAAAAGATTTTCATTTGTTCCTAAATCTAGTAGACCATGTAAAACAGCCTACAGAACCGTTTCTAAGGACCGCTGAGGCAATACTTAACGAATTACCTATATATCATTAATGAAGTAATGGATCAAAGGAAATCTCTTACATAAAACATCCAACATTGAATTCAAATATCAAAAGCCATTCATAAATAAAGTTAAATCCTCTATAAATACTTCGATTTGAGACTACACATCGCCGAATACCCCGAGGACCCACCTTATCCAAACTTCAGGAATTATATCTATCTGGTTGAACCATCTGCTAACTTTTAAACTTACAAAGGGAGAAAAGGGGAATTCCGTATCAGTTTGCAGATTTTGAAATATCTGGGTTGAACTCGTTTTGGATAAGTTATGTCGTGTCAACGGGGGAATGGGCCAGTGTGACTATTTTATAAGGGGGTCTTAGTTGGTAGACTTTAAATAAGTATGTTTAGTTAACCTTATTTAAAAAAAAACTGGTGGCACTCCGGGAATGCTGAAGTGAAAACTTGAACAAGATCGCCTTGGTGGAAGAAAAATACTTGTATAGAACATTGGTCCGAAACCTCATCTAAATAAAGAGTACAGTCGCGTTTGTCTCAATCTGTGTGATGCTTTCCTCAAAAGACCACTTCAGACACCAATCTACATGGTCTTCACATGATCTGACCAAGATAAGATTATGTCTGGACTTTAAAAGAGACTGTGACCTCTGAGTTTGTTTCGGCCTTTCTTCTCAGAGTAGTCAGATAGGAAACGCCGACCTCATCTAGTTTTTAAAATATGATTGTCGTGTAAAAGTGTTTGTACAAACCTTTTTACAGAAATAAAATCATTTATCATTTACAAAAAAAAAACTTCCTAAACCTTTAAAGTAAAAATACTTGCATAGAACATTGATCCCTAACGTAATATAAATAAAGAGCACAATCGCGTTTACAAAAATGAGGTGTCGTCATGGTGTCGCGATCAATGGTTTAGTCAAAGAAGTTTTCACTTCAATAATTAATTTTCTAAAGTTATGTATAAAGAAATGCGCAACATATTGACAGCCTAGGACTTGGGCTCCGCGCAAACGGACCACCGACCACAGCCACCGGTGGCTGTCGCGCGCTATGTCCTTTGGTACGAAGATGGTCGGTGCTTGCCACGAGTGGTCGGTGACCGCCATTAGTAGTCGGTGGCCGCTACAATTTGTAACTAATACAAACCGATGCGATCGAAGAAGCGAGAGGCCGCCACCGGTGACATGTCGCGGACACTGAGTCGCGAGTGGACGCCACTCGCTACACGTGTGCGGTGATTCCATACAAAACGTTTTAAAAATCATGTAACCAGCTTATCGACAGCCACCGATGGCTGTAGTCGGTGGCCCGTTTGCGCGGAGTCTTACAGGTACACAGAGATTTGATAAAATGACGTAGACTGCTCTTGATGATAATGTTAAACAATTTAAAAAATATCAATTAATAATGTTCTTTTACACATGTCATGGAAAGAAAGAAAGTTTTTTTTTTTTATTCTGTACAAACAAAAAGCACATTACAAAAAACCAAGCAAGTTATTTTTTCTTAAATAAATGTAGTTCATTGCATAAAATGCAGTAAAGAGAAAACTTAAAAACATAAAGGCATTCATAAAATAACATTGAGATGATTCTGTTGTTGATGATGATGTTAAAATAATATTTAAGAAAAAATCTCGTAATAATCTCGGCCTAGCGCTTTCCTTGAAACACAACCGAGACGCTTTCGTCTGGGGTAAAGACACATCACAGGTACAGGATATGAGTTCTGCCCTCGGAAATCAACTGAAAATTTGTCGATAAAAATGGTTCCACGAGAAGAAGCACTTCTCTTAATATTGCCACTGGCATGCAATATTTATATCGTTTTATTTTAATTTAAGTAAGTATAACATTAATGTATTATATACAACGTGTTCCTTTTATAACCATAATGTTATATGCTATAAGTTAAAATAATACAAAAAGTCCTAGAACATAGATAACATAACACTAGACTCTCGATTTATCTAAGTTTCATTGATAACTACGAGTTGAAAGAAATTAATCATTTATTAATTTGCGAATATAGGTACATAAGAAAAGGTCTTATACAAACAATAGTGTCCATTAGGCATATCCTACCATAAGGTATGCAAATTCACAAATACACAGGTTTCTATGAAACTAGAATTTAACAATAAAAAAACATTATTTAAAATATCGTATGGAGTAACATTATATAAGTTTGTCCTGTAAATATTCAGTGACACAGTAATATCCTTTTTTTAAGTAAAAGTGTTTATTTTTTTATATTCTTTTTTAAATATATTTATATCACTTATGCGATGTTGTAATTTTTTTGTTTTTTTTTTTTGTTTTGTACTACAATTCTGTATTAGACGATTATTAAATTCATATTAAAAGTACACTTTGTAAACAAGCATATTACAAATTAGAGGATTATATCCAAAATAACAATGCTTGGAAATATGCTGGTCCTGCTCCATAGGACTATTTAGAATCAAGACAAAATCAAACAGGTTGCTAATTTAATTGTAAAATTTATAATTTTGTGTTATATGGCATTGATTTTACATTCTGTGATTACGTCCTCACACACTGACTTATTAATTTTAAAAATTAGGAAATTCGTCTACTTCTACAATGTTTGTAAATATGTAAGCACCATGTATCTATCACATAATTAAATTATCTGTCGTTGCTTCATTTTTAATTATTTTTACCCATTGTAGTATAGTAATTTTAGTCTAGGTGCATCATCTTCACATATAATTATTTAACTAATGTACGTACTTTTACAAACTATTGTAAAACATTTTAAAAGAGTAACGGTGGAGTTTCTTGCCCATTCTTCTCGATACGAAAACTACCTTTTGGAAGGGGCTACTAGAATCAATTATATTATTTTGTAAATTTTGACGTTCAAAAGTGCCATACATGGGCCGATTTGAAATAAATGATTTGACTTTGACTTATTTGTTATTTTTTTTATGTTTCACGCAACATAAATAATCGCGGCTGTCGAATTATTTTTATGAAAAATGAAAAGGATAAAAAATCATAAACTGAAAAAAAAACATAATTATGCCAGTTGATTCTTTGACGTGGTCTCATTAATACCCTAGAGTTATAGAATATCAAAAGGAACACGTTGTTTGAAAGTTATAAACCTGTCAGAATAAATTCTTTAAATGCCGATGAAAACCGCTTCAAAATCCGTTGTGTAGTTTAGAGGAACAACGCGGTCACACATACAGACGCAAAAAGAGACTTTAATTTATAATAAGTATAGATTCATTGTCGCTTGCACCACAAATCACGAATTTATGCATTTAGCTCGAGTCTAACCAAAAATATTTATAACATCAATCTATCTAACTCAACTTTAAACGATGAACAAAAATATAAAAAATGTATGATTTAAATGTTTAATTTATTTTTAACTTTATGTTATTTTTATTAGTATTGTAATAGCGGCCATACTAGTGCACACTCTGTGAAAATTTCAAGGGTCTACCTATTACGGTTCAAAAGATTCAGCCCTGTGACAGACGGATGGACGGACGGACAGCGGAGCCTTAGTAATAAGAGCCCGTTGGCACTTTTTAGGTACAGAACTCTAAAAAAGATGCATTAAAAGAATCATTAGTGTAATAACATAATGAGATCATCATAATTTTCTTGCCCACAGCCTAATTTATTTGGCGTCGGCGAAACATGTCTTTTTCTTATTCGATACTAATAAATATTTTTTTTTAAATTGCTGTTTCATAAATTTTGACCACGTAGGTATTACAGTTTTGTAAGAAACAGCAGATTTTTTTTTAATAACCGACGAAAACTTTCAATGCTGGCGGAATCATGTTTTGAATTCACAGGTAACAGGTTGTGCGTCGATGTCCCTGCCACCCTGTATATAACCGTTACTTCTTTCTTGCTTTTCTACTTACAGAATGTGATTGAGCTAAAAGGCGTCCAACCCTAAAAATAAGTTTAGAATCTAACACACAATCAAACATACACACATTTATAAAATGTGTGTATGTTTTCTGCATTAAAGAAACAAACGTATTTATTTGAAAAAAGATTTCAATACAATTTATATTTGTCAATAACACGGCCTATCGAAAATATAAAGCATTCATTTAATGCGACATTAATGTATAAAGAAAAATTATATTAATAAAAATTATAAAGAAACACTCTTTTCTTGCTAAAACTTTTAATCCACACCATTGTACTATTTCACAATCGAACGACGACTAACTATGCATAACATTTTACAATTTAAAACGACTTTGGCCCCACCCAGAAATAACGTTATTATCATAACCGTCATTTCTAAGTGTTGCCAAAGTAAAACAATACATTCAGTTGCCATAATGAAAATACATTTGGCAGTTTCTTATAATATTAATAATTTGTACTTTGACAGTGTTGCCACAATGGATATTATAAATCGATATGAAAATAATATATTTTTTTAAATTAAATAAAAAAAATCACGGCAAATGTAATATGAACCAGCGGTTTTTCATAAGAAAAATACACTCGAAACGACAATATATCGTGAAAACCGTTGATCGCTTACTGACTGACGGGTTAATGACTTGACGATATTTTTAGGACTATTTTTTTTTACTTTACCAAATATTTATTCCAAAGGTCCCTCTATACTAAATTATACTTGCAAATATTTTTTTAAAGTTGCTAAAAAAAAAGACATTCTTAATTTCGTGATTTGAAATAGATTTTCATAACTTAGCATCGTCATAAAAAATACGCACCTTATTATGACTGTTAGAAACCAAACGTGGCTGAACTGCAGTCTGGTCAATCATCTATGAAAAAATTAAAACGGTAGGTACAAGCGCCTTTCCGTAGTCAAAAAGGTCAATATAAACACCAGTTCATAAAATTAAATATGACCTTTTATTGTAATATCTTAGATAAGATAGATTTCCATTGAATTCATATTATATATAGTTAAGGCAATGAATGGCACGTAAAATTTAATCAGAGAGGCAACCAGATGGCGAGTGGTAATCTGGGTATTGAAGTAATACGGAACCCCCCCGTACCGTCCGAATGGACCCCAAATGGGCGGTTGCGGATATATGGGGACAAAACATTTTTTTTTTTTGACATTCAAAATTTAAGCTCCATTATATGCAAAGTATTTGTGTGTATCAATGCCATCCGGTTGCCACCACCCAACATTATTATAATTGAAATGATGTCTTACGCTGTATATAATTCTTGAAACTCCTTACCTATGATATAACACCGAAAATGAGGATTAGTTTTATCAAAACTAGAGGGCATTGATACACACAAATTCCTTGCACATAATAGAGCTTAAACTTTAAACGCCACGTCAGAAAAAAAAAATGTTAGGCCCCTATCCCCCATAGCTCATTTGGGGTCCATTCGGATGGTACGGGGGTTCGATATCACTTCAAGACTCAGATTACCACTCGCCATCCGGTTGCCTCTCCGACAACATTTTACGTGCCATTGCCTTGAATAATACGTTTGCATAGGAAAGTCCCTTCACTTATGCTTCATCAACGCATATGTGTATTACATACATAATTTTGTTCATTACAAAGTCATCCTTCTATTGACTGACATTTAATAAACGTGTTAGACGTCGACGACATAATTACTTTATTTATTAAAACGAAGTCTTGTAAAATATTTGCAATTGAAAATTTTGGGTCAAGCTAAAAGCGATCAACGAGGAAATAACTCAACTTTTTTTTTTGTATTTCATTTTTATTTAGAACTGATCTTTAGTCTATCTTTAGCATGTTAAAGGAAGGAACCGGTGCCACAGTAGCGTAGTGACATAAGAAACTGGTCACTTACTTACTGGCGCCCGAATGATGCGGACGTGATGTTTGCTGTTGTATAGTGAATTTTTATTTAATTTACCAACCCAAATACTTCATGTAACGTGGTAAACATGATTTTTTGCAACGATTTATGATAATAGTATTTTTTTACCCAGTTAAATAAGAAGACGTATTTATTTTATACGTATAGACGTATTTATGTGAGCAAGGAGCAACCTCACTTATCGTCCTCTAAGGATAACTTAAATAAGCGCAAATATGTCGTTTAAGTCGACTCAGGCGAATGAATAAACAGACCTAAGTTGTCTCTTCATTACGATTTATATAACCTACCCATTTCACGCTTGCTTTGCTTTACTGTGTATGGTTACATTAGTACAATAATTAATGTATGAAGGGCACCTTTTCCAATGGATGTCAAAATCAGGGGCAAGTGCGTATTTATAAAACTGCCTACCTCTGAAAAATAGGTTCAAAATCTGATAGATTGACACCTAAATTTTCGCAAGACTGTGCCCAGTCTAATTTTGAGACAAGGATACTTGGACAAATCTTGATTATGTTTGTTTCCCGGCTACGGCAAAGCCAAAGGCGGCTAAGTATGTATGTATATTAGTATTTATGTATGTGCATCTGTTCCGTCATAACTCATAAAATAACATCGGTTTTCGTATAACCGGAGTCACACGTAATTACTATAAATAGCTGTAGATCTTACAGAATACGTGTGACTCCGGTTATACGAAAACCGATGTTTTATTTAGACCTTTTTAGTTGACGTTTTTGTCGTAGTTGGCGTTTTTGTCATGGTTGGCAGTTTTGTCGTAGTTGAATTTTAGTTGTTTTGGTATGACAAGGAAGAAACAAGTGTTACCCATTTCTTTTTAGTACAATCAATAGACAAAGCAGCCCATAAATGATTATCTTCAAACTTTTCAAATACGTATCCATCAGCTCTTCACCTGGACCACACCACATAAGTAAAATAAGGATGTGGAACTTGAAATCAAAACGATGATGAGATCGTTAACTTCGACTTTGCACGGGGATTGGCAGGTGACTTATTAAAGTTTATTACTTTGATGATTTTATAAGTCATACATAGAACAACATACAACTCTGTACTTCTAATAACTGTTGATTAAAAGAATTATTTTTGGATTTTAATTTCTAGGTCATTTTGGGATAATATATATTTTTTTTGAACGAAGTTATTTAACATGGCTTGTGAGCTTTCAGAAATCGTCACGCTAAAAATTATCAATACTTGCGACTGTCTTCTTCTAATTCAAAGAGAAAGAAAGAGAAAGAAAAATAGAACACCGGCAGAAAAAACAAAAGAAAGAAAAGTAAAGTGATTACAGTGTCGTGGGATAAAATTGTACACATCGGCCCCAATACACTGCATGCTGGAGAGAGAGAAAGTGATAATTTTGTCAAATGAAAATCCAAGATGGCAGCTCTGAAAATTTTCATATTTTTCATCATGGGTATCGTTTTCATGGTTTTCAAGAGTGCAAAAGCCAATAGTGAGGTCAAAATGTAAATCCAAGAGCGCGGCTTTGAAAATTTTCAATTTTTTCATCATATTATTTTCATGGTTTTCCAGGGTTTAAAGGCCGATAGTGGGGTCGAAATGTAAATCCAAGATGGCGGTTGCGAAAATTTTCAAATTTTTCGTTATAGGTGTCATTTTCATAGTTCTAGATGGTGCTAAAGCCTATAGTGAGGTCAAATTGCAAATCCAAGAGGACTTCTGTGAAAGTTTTCAAATTTTTCGTCATGGGTGTCGTTTTCATGATTTTCGAGGGTTTTAAAGCCGATAGAGGAGTTTAAATGTAAATCCAAGATGGCGGCTGCGAAAAAATTGTTTTTGTTTCAAATCATACGTGAGAAAGAACTTCGTTCCTGGCTGGCCGTTTTTTTTTTTTTATTGTAAACGCTGCGTTTTTTTAAGCTGCATGTCCGTTATTGCGATTTAAATTTATAAACCATTTATACAAATTCTGTTGATATATTAAAAACTAGCTTCCGCCAGCGACTGCGCCCGCGTGATATCTTTCTAAATTATAGCTTATGTTACTCACTGATAAAATAGCATTCTCCTGGTGAAAGAAAATTTTTGTATATATTTATATATAATTTTCTGTATGTATGCGTATTATAAGTTTATAACCTATTTGTGTACTTGTGTGCCTATTTTATACATTTTGTTATCTTGTTAATTATTTTTATTATAATTATCTTCACTCAATCACAGCACTTGCCATCTTATCTCTTCACTACCCTTGGTTGACTGGTAGAGAATGCCTAAGGCATTAAGTCCGCCTTTGTACTTCATTGTGTGCAAGAAGTATTTTTTTTTTATTGGTTCCGTCGTTTTTGAGTAAAACAAAAATCTTTTCTCTTTATAATAATTATTAGTGTAGAATATAGATTATAATGTCGGGCCAGGTTTGGGATATGGGTATTAGGATTCATATAAATAAATTATATAAGGTATTTCACAATTAACCTTTCAACCTTTAAGAGGTGCAGAATAACTTTTACTATGGGACTAACATCGAAAACGCCAAAAAAAAATCTGCTGTGCCATATTAAAGTTACTACATACCTACCTACCTACTGTTTTAAACTGTATGGGGCATCATAAAAAAAGTTATTCAGTTCGATGGTCTAAAGCATCTCTTAAAGTATGTAAAGTTCATTTCGAAACACCTTCTATTCGTTGAAGTAAATAAACATAATTAATGTAATCATTCCATTGTTTTCATTCTCACTAGATGGAGATTTAATACCAGTATTTCTTAGAAGAGACTACGTACAATATAAACTAATTAGGGATAGGCCAGTCAGTAACATACCTCGCTAATATAATTTAATTAATGAGTTTAATTATGTCTGCAATAATAAGCCCGATATGCTAAACATTAGTGGAGCTTTACAACGGCCACTTTGTCTTCGTAATGTAGACCGTTAATTCATCTTACTAAGGTATATTATTACTTTTTAGTACCTTCAAGATAGTTTATCATCGCGGTTGCATATCCAGACGAGATAGGTGAAAGTACGTACATATATATAAAATAAAGTTGTGTCTGTATTCCTAACAAAAATAATAATAATACTCCAGACTGAATTTCGGCCATGGCGACCAATCTCAGCGGAGACCAGCCTTCGGCGCGGGAGATATTATAGTGCACAAGTGTGTGCGCAGACATAGGTGCACTCTCTCTTCCCTCACTCTTATAGTCCGATGGGACGGCAATCCGACACGACCGGAGAGAGATCAACGCAGAGCCAACGACTTAACTTGCTTTTGTGCATGTTAAGCACGGGGGTCTCACACCGCCAACTTTCAAACTTCGTGCTGTTACTAAGAAATTCCTAATGGAAAACCCAATATACTTTACCTGGCAAAGGAAGGGAATCAAATCCAGGACCCCAAGACTACGACACCAATGGGGCAGTAAGTCGGCATACCTAATAGGGAACCGGCTATGCCCTGACTCCGGACTGCTACAGAGCATTTCTTTTGGGCTCAATAGCACTTTGCCCAATCCGAGAATTTAACTCAAAAGCAACGAGGTATTCGAAGTCATATTAAATTGCACTTAGTTCTTACTCCTCGCCGCATGACCTGACCAGTTCATGAAAAGCAAGCAGTCAGAAGTCCGAAAGTCCGACAACCAGTCTTGCCAAGTAAAGTAAATGAAAGTAAACTTTATTTGCAAAGATGGCAGGTACAGTAAATAAGATGTAACAGTTAAAATATGGGTGATCCTTGTACAAAATACCTTCTAATAGAGATGCATCATTATTATAAAATTAGTGTATTAATATAAAATGAAATGCAACGATGACATAGTTAAATTATTTTTGAGGTATTACAGTTCAACAATAGTTGGCGTGATACATTGATATAATAAAAAATGGATTTAAAATTAAATATTTACAAAATAAATAATTTTTTAAAAAGTGGTGGCACTCTGGGAGTTCCGACAGAAGTTAAAACTTGAACAAGATCGCCTTGGTGGAAGAAAAATACTTGTATAGAACATTGGTCCGTAATCTTATCTAAATAAAGAGCAAAATCGCGTTTACAAAAAAAAAACTTCCAAAACCTTTAAAGTAAAAATACTTGCATAGAACATTGATCCGTAACGAAATATAAATAAAGATCACAATCGCGTTTACAAAACCTTTAAAGTAAAAATACTTGCATAGAACATTGATCCGTAACGTAATATAAATAAAAAGCATAATCGCGTTTACAAAAATGAGGTGTAGTGATGGTGTCGCGAAATTAATGGTTTATTCCTATCTCAAAAATGCCCAACGCGCCTAAAGAAGTTTTCACTTCAATATATCGAAACAATATCATAATTATGTATGTCAAATTAAAAGGGGTATCGTGTTACCCAAATGCTGTGTGAACCAAGTAAAATACTGGTATCCAGCTGCAATCGGTTTGACCGGAAGCTGACCCCAAAATACTTGGGAAAAAGACTAGACAGATGCTGATGTCTCTAGAAAGTATCAAATTATCCCGAAACATATTGGTGTAATTACTTACATGCATGCAAAATCTCAGATATCAACAGACAAACCTTAACAAAATACTGTAAAAGTCCCACAAAACTGTAAAAGCCAATCGCACAAAAACTAGGCTTGTAAAGTATTCCGTGGTGGTTTCACA
The DNA here is from genome assembly GCA_916610215.1 of Omphaloscelis lunosa. Taxonomy (NCBI): domain Eukaryota; kingdom Metazoa; phylum Arthropoda; class Insecta; order Lepidoptera; family Noctuidae; genus Omphaloscelis; species Omphaloscelis lunosa. The sequence goes on from OU744260.1 coordinate 16,799,308, forward strand.
ACCTTTTTTATAAATCTCTGCAGGTAACGCGGCGAATGGTCAGCAAAGCCTAAAATAATGGTCTCGTTTCGAATCCCAGGTTTTCAACCCCTGATATAGAAAAGTTTGGAGTCGCCGACCAACTTTGTCAATGTTTTCTTTTTGGGATGGACTCTGAGATTAGCGGGACCGGAATGTGGTGAGTTGTTGAGTCAAGATTTTGTTGGAAGCTAGAGTTCCGAACAGGACCTATGTTACTAATGTCTATAAATGCTTTAAGTTTCTAATAATTTCTTCGTCTAGGTGAATATTCTTGGGTACCTACTTACTTCACAAGATAACTGAAGACAATTATAGAAAGCTGTCATATTCTTCCTTGAGGTTTAGTTTTCTATGTCTACAGGAGGAGAAACAGCAATTACCTATTGTTAATTAAAATATTTTTTAGTTTACCTATAAGAATAAGAACATACGTCCCCATGCTCTCCTGTACAGATGCTCTTAAAAACAACACCATTTCTAATACCTCAACTCAAATATTTATCTCATAGGTACCTCCAAAGACTTCCCCAACCCACATCCCTGTCTTGATTAAATGATCAATATAAGTCAAACTATCGCTCACTTAAAGAATGTCGCCCCCTTTCTATATTCACGACCCAACAGGTGCAACAAAGAGCTTCGTTAGCCAGGTACCGCCGCGCCGCCATTTTGACGCCCGTGTGAAAAGCGCGAGTCGGAACGTGTTTTGTCGACTACGAGATTTTTTGCCAAATCAGTGATCGAGTAATGGGGATTTATTGTAGTTTTCTTTTTTTTTGGGCCAATATTTTTTTTGTTAGTTTTATTTAATTTCTTTTTTTTTTTTCTTCGTAGCTACTAAAATGTTGAATTCTAAAAAAACCTTTCCAGCCATTCTGATTCACTTTACAAGATATATTTTTAGCAAAAAAAAACTCGGGCTACTATCAACGGAAGACTGCAATAGTTGTTAACCGTGGTTTCTTCCAGGTATCGCTACCCAACTTAGAAATCCCACTGAGTAGATTGTTGCTACGTTTAGGTACTACAAAAATCTCTCCTTTTTCACTGATCACCACCAACTGAAGTCTGCAAGACCAATAAAAGCGACAGGCGATTATCCGAAAATTCTTCAATTTTACAAGTTTCTTTCATACATTTTCTGCTTTATTAAAAGTGTCCGTATGGATTGAGGAGCCATGTCTCATATTTAGACACGGGTACGGGGTACCTTTTTCTTGGCAGAGCGGGAGGGCGTGTCAGACTCTTACTGACTAAAACCCACCCGTGTTCCTTCGGTTGCCCTGTTTCCGGGGGCCACGATCTCCCTTTCGGTTTTCTTCGCAACCCCGGCAGGCATCGGCCCTAGCGGACTCCGTCAATTCTGCTGACATCTCTTTGAGGCGCGCGTGGAACACAACGCGCCGTCGACCCGGGCCTGGTCCTTATCGGACGGTAAGCTACCCATTGCTCACAGTCCGCTAGCCCGCGCCTACGGTGGCCGGAAATCGGCTTGCGACTCCCGACGCCCTGGGCGTCTCCTCGTGTGGCGGTTAGGGCCGTGAGGTCGCGAAATTTGCCTCTACCTCACGCGTTCCGCCTCCTCCTTCGCGAGCATTACCGCTTCGCAGACGGAGGTGACGGCCTCCCATTTCCTCTCGCTCCATACCATGGCCTGAACCAGGGCCGGACGCGAGAGATCACCGCCGCCGATCGCCTCCACGAGGACACGGCGATGCTCCGCCCAAGCTGGGCAGACCTCCACCGTATGCTCTACCGTGTCCTCCGGACGATCCACATAATGATGACACCCGGGCGTTTCCTCCCGCCTTATCCTGTGCAGGAACCTCCCGAAACAGCCGTGTCCGGTGAGGACCTGCGTCAGGCGGAAGGTGAGGACGCCGTGGCGCCTCTCTAGCCACTCCTCAAAGAGGGGCCTTATCGCCGCAATTGTGGCGTGCCCAGCGCTGGGTTGCGACAATCGCACTCTCCATGACGGGTACGGGGTACCTACTACCAATACTTAGAAGAAAATCAGCCTGGACCTAGTGCAGAACTGAACAGAACCTGGAATTAGTTAGAAGACGAATATTTTTGAAAACAAACAGCTTTTCTTGTAAAAAAGCGACTTTGTATTTGCATTTAGACAAATATGTTAATTGTCAGTTATATTAAATAGGGCCTTGGTAAACTTGTTGTCAGCAACCTACATCAATAATTACTGTCTACCAACAACAGAAGCTTAGAACACCTGGAAGCTATTAAGCCAAACTCAGCAACACGTAGTCGAGATCTTAAACACTTAAACGCGGCACGTATCCTTCGTAGATCGCGACTCATCCCGGTTCCTCGGAAGGTTGACGAAGCCCCTTACTATTGTACCGCAGAGACAAAATGTGACTAACATCCTCGGGCAGGCCAAGGAAGCACTTCCTATGATTGACGGTCGCCTCACAAAACAGGCTCTCCGACTAACTAAACAATAGCTGCGTACAGTTACAGCAGCCACAACTGACCACAGGTCATTTAATAAACACCTCTTTGTCATAGGAGTCACAGACAGTCCACTGTGCAGGACCTGCACAGAGGATGACGGAGACAGCAGCTCATGTGCTTCTAAATTGCCCGGTGGTTGCCACATACAGGGCAAAGTACTTCGGAAACCCAGGTACCCTCTGTGAGATTGTCAGTAAAACCATTTTAAGTAGATCGAATGATCGATTCTCCTACCCGTATGCAAAATACGAGCTTTGGCGTGGAGTTGCGGATACCAGCCCGTACGTATATCCGTGGTAATAATAGCGTAAAACAATAATTTCCTGGCTTTTCATTTTGATAGTTCAACAATTGCATTATTTACGTAGTTGCGCCGACGAATTTTTCAAACCGATGTAGCAATGGATTAGGAATTTCCTTAAAAATCCCTCGGTTTGTGATTGGAAGTGTGTTGACGAATTTGGGTTTGTGGAACCTTGTTAAATTTAATCAGTTATGAATGCCTGTTCTAATTTCCAATAGCCAAACACATTAGCAAATATGAGATTTGACATTAGATTAGTAAACTATCTGTTCTCATGTCGTAAAATTCCAATTATGGTGGATTTTGGCGCAATAAAATTTACGATATAATTTATTATGTTTTTGATGAAATTGTATGAGTTAAGATTTTAAAAAATCCGCCAAATGCGTTTCGGACCACGCACAATGAATGGTTCCGAAGTTAGGATGAATTTATCCCAAAAAAAACTTAACTTTGTAGTTAATTTTCATTTTCTCCCCATACATTCCGTATGGGAGAAAATGTTTTTGTAACTGCAAATATAAATTGGTCGATTATTACTCGTTAACTTGTAAAGCCTACTTAGCTGTGATAGTTTTCCTTTTAATTTCGTTACATAAACTACTGCCGTGATTTTTTTCATATATCCATAACCAATTATTCAGTCGCCTTGGGGGGACACTTGACTCTAACAAAAATTAGCACTTTAAAGCTTAATATTTCGCAAACGGATCTCTGAGTCAAAACATTTTTTAATACACTTACAATTTTTTTGAAGGACCTTTCCAACGATAGCTCACACCGTAGGATAGAAAAAAAAACTTCCCCACTTTAAGTGTAGGGGAGATACCCTAAAAAAAATATGTTTCGTAATTTTATTTTACTAGTGGTAAAATAAAATTTGTCGGCGTGATTAATATGTATACCCATACCAAATTACAGCTTTCTAGTACTAAGAGTCTCTGAGCTAAGCCGCGGACAGACAGACGAACATGACGAAACCATAAGGGAGGAACCCTTATAGTGTTTACTACGGAAGCCTAAAAAACGAGCAACCCTTACATTAGTCGCCTATGACGTGTAACATCCGACATCTCACCTTGGTAATAAGCAACATTAAGGTAATAACTCAGCAATAAGCAACATTAAAGGGGCGGGCCTATAATGTCCCTACTGCTGGGACACAGGCCTCCTGGTTCTAGGACATGCCGACTTCATCACGATAGTTTCCTTCATCGTTTTGAGAGCAGTCAAAAGGTGATGAAATCATTTACACAAAGTAAACGACTGCCCGGTTTCGATCTCACGACCAACAACTTGTAAGTTGGAGCCGTTACCGCTGGGCGTCAACTGCTCTTTACTATAAAAGAAACCATTAAACTACTATTAAAGAGGTGGAATTCAACATTTTCATCAAAAATGTGGATCGCCTCACTTTGCTTCGGTGGTTCAAAGTTTTCTCTATACCTAGTTTCAGCTAGTACAATTTTACAACAAAACAAATGGTAGGGGCCGCTGATAAACTTCCGAACTCGTTCCAAAACTAACTTTACAGAATAAATGTACCAGAAACCTTTGAAGGTTTAATCGAAATTCGCGAACCGGCTTGCGAGATAAAACGAAATTTTACAACAGCCGAGCTGAATGTGATTATGTTCAAGTATTCGAGATAGCTACTCATTATTTTGTTTGCTATTATGGAGTGTTTAAGTCGGGTTTTTTCATTAAATTTTCGTTTACTGGGTCTGTTGTAATGGCAGTTTCAGTTTTTGTAAAAGATAGAATAATTACAAACTTATTAATCTACGAAGTTTTTAAATATAATATACAGGGTTTTCAGCGATTTATGGTGACGAAAAGATTTTTGTAAGCCTTTTTTTTTAAGGTACCTAGTAGTTTTGAATGAATAGAATCTTAATAGAGCTGTAATGAATAATACATGCTTTAAGTAAAATTCTGATTAATTTGTCCAATTATAATCCAGACTATTTCAAAGTGTCATAGTTTTCGAATCAATTTCTTAGACAAATAAATTCCTAGTAATAAGGAAAGCTGCCATCCAACTCGATGTCACAAAAAACTTCTTTTCCAACAAACATTTAATTTTATTTTCAAACAATTAGTAAATTACTTTTATAAAAACAAGAATACTGAGAAGTACAACAAATCTTAATACAAATAGAATTAATCGTAATAACATCGTAACTGGGTTTTCCTCTTGTTTTTCTTTGCGCAGCCATATTTTACCGGATGCTAGGTTAATTTTACGCGCAATTTGCTTTATTACGTCGCTCGTCCGAATTCTTCTGCCCTTAATATATTGATCAATCTATAAATTGTTTTTTTTGGCGAAGTAATGTTTGGGCGAGGTATATAAGTAGATATGTACAAAATTAATATATTGTTACTATACTAATCCGTTAATAATTAAATTTAATATTTTTTAACAAGGAACCTCTATGATATCGTCAGCTCTTAAGAAATAATTAATATCCACGATAAATTGCCGAGGCTAGCTAAGTTTTATGGATAGATACTCTTCAGTAAGCATGGTTGTAATTTAAGAAATCGTTTGTTTTTTAATGGCATCTCACAGGTCACCCTAGAAGGTTATCAGCTGCTTAACCGGACTTTCCTGTGGCTGCCTCAATAAATTAAAGCCAGGGCATTAAACTTAGAAACTAAACTTGTAGTAGTTTAGTTTCTAAGTTTAATGCCCTGGTTGGAGGCTAAGGGCACTAAGGGCACCCCTGCAGAATACGTACTTTGGCTTAGGGCATCGCTGGGGGAGGACAGCAAGGGACAGGTTGTACCTTTAATAGCACCTACCTATATCTGAATATCTACATGGCAGAGGCGAGGATTAACGCAAGAAAATAGAGGCCGATGCAAAGCAGTGAGTGAAGTCGGGCTGGGGATGATGATATCTACATTCTTGTTGGTCAGAACTTTATTCAAATTATAACTAGGCGATTGAAAAAATAATAATATGTGTGTGAATAAAAAAATGAGCGAGCCTTTCAGTCACCTATGATATGTCAGATCTGACATCTTGGCTGACGTAACGTATTTATGGTATGAACAATATTTATTATTATCATTGTCATCATCACCAGCATCCTGTTTACAACCTCTCGGAAAATGGGTTGGTAGCATCTGACGGCCAACTCAAGCACCGCGCGCTCATTGGTCAAATCAAATTGCGCGCGCTTCCCCGGCTTCCTGTTACACAGTTCCGTCCCTTTTCACGTTATCACTCCCACAGATTGCAGATTGCAGGAAAGCGAGAGGAAAGATGTTTTACATCAATAATAGTGGGTAAGCACAATTAAGGGTTTTTCAAACAGGCGCGACACGCGACGCGACACAAAGACACCGCTCGTCGCGCGACGAGCGGTGTCTTTGTGTCGCGTCGCGTGTCGCGCCTGTTTGAAAGAGCCTTAATAGAACTCTTTCTTCTCCAAACTTTTTTTAAAACCAATTCCTTTTATTCAGTATTTCAGATAACTCTATAAACAAAACTCCAACACGTAACACAATAGTCACGTTCACGTGAGATCTTAACATGCATAAATATGTACAAATAGATGCATAATACAGACAATAGGTGTCCGGTTCAACGGTCGTGGTCTTCGATTGTACTTGAGACGAAAATGGAGCGTGTTCCAACCAGAATAACTACGGAAATAGGACCATGTAATACAAATGAAATGAAATCAAATTGTTTATTCTGTTAATAGGATATCGGAGTCACATTTACACGTCATATAAAAAAAAATATTATAAAAAAGCTGAGAAGGCAAAAACAAACTCAGAAGTCGCAGTCTCTTTTAAAGTCCAGACATAATCTTGGTCAGGAAATATGAGGACCATGTAGATTAGTGTCTGTGTCGGTGCATCACATATGCGCATGATTCACTGCGAGGAAAGCGCGGGGTCTCGGGGTAGCGAACCCGCTGCCAACGACCGCGGCGCGCCCACCACACCACTCAGCTCACAAACGCGCTCCACTACGGGCATTCATTTCTACTTACTTCTTTACGTTGTTCATGTAAGTAAGTGGACTGTATTAAAATAGGTGTTATTACACCTATTTTAATCAGTCCACTAAACCTTTTATTCATAGTCCACTAAATATTTTAGTCAGTGGAAGCATTTGTCAGTAATCGTGGAACTCACAAAAAGGTATATCGAAATTACAATTTCTGGCTGAATTTTTGCCATCTTTTGTGACTGGCCGACTCCTTGACAGTTTAAAAGTGCCTGTTAATAGTTTAATTTAAATAAATACTTTGAGTTTGAATATCAATTCGCTAATCATCAATTACTTAGTGCTTTGTTGCTAATTCAATAAATAATCTCTTAACTTTTATATCAGCTTTTAAGGTAAGGACTCTCGTTATCATTTGTAATCAACCTTATCATTCTTCGTCTTAGCCGAAAGATGAAAAGACTACCAAAATCATTCCACATGGCTAAACGAAAAAAAAGGCCGACGGCATCAGGGCAGACCCTGACGTAGATGGCGAGACGAGCTTGACGCCTATAGGCGCGATTGGTCCATATTGGCGCAGGATTGTCAATCAAGCTGCCTAGCCTTGTCCAAACTATGTTGGGGTCAGCTTCCAGTCTAACCAAATGCAGCTAAATACCAGTATTTTTCATAGAGCAACTGCCTATCTGACCTCCACAACTGGTTAATACGATACCCCTTGGTAAGACTGGTTCTTAGACTTTCGGGCTTTTGACGACCCGTAACTACTGTCATAGATTCCCGAATGACAGCCGGAACAAACGGCATAACGTGCTTTCCGCGGCGCGGAGAATGTAAAGATGATCACCCATCTACGGACCAACCCCAGCAAGCGTAACTTAAGCTGATGGATTGATCCGTGCAGCTGTTATTACTTAGCCACAAGCAGGATCGTGTTGAGTGGAAAAAGGAAAGAGAGGCCTTTGCCCTGCTATGGGACAACACAGTTTAATTTATTTATTTATTTTGGCAAACCGAATAGAAATGGCATTATTTGTTAAATATTACAAGCAGCACTCTCGCTTCTTACGATTGTAATTGTTTGTTAATACAAGGTACTTAGTACCTACCCTCATTTACCGAAGGTAAAATTTTGTTTTCTTTGAAACTACTCAGGTCACAGTCCTTTAGTAATACTTAAAGCTTCAGGCTATAAGTAAGCTTCTAATCTACATAGTTTCTTACAAAACTCGAAGAACTCAAGTAATTCTTTCAATTCATTCATTCCTGGGTGACCGAGCTCTGCTCTGGTGAAAATAAAAAATACTCATTTAACAGTATAGCAAAGTTCATACTAATTTCATGTAAAGTACATACTAATTCCATGCTGCCATGACAGTAGGTACTTACTAATCCATTGCTGCCATGTCATTACTCTAAGGTAGCCATCTTGTTTTAAACTTTAGGCGACCGAGTTCTGCTCTGGTGAAAATACGGAGTAAGCGACTTTTCCCAGATATGAGACTTAGCTAGATCGATTTTTCGCCCCATCCCCTATATTGCAACTTTCATCGAAATCGTTAGAGCCGTTTTCAGGAACGTTATTACAAATATATATAATATATATGTATACACAAATATTGCTCATTTAATAGTATAGTATATATTCCCACGAATACCGAATAAATAAAATCTAAAATATCGAATTCGAAGAGAAATATGTAAGTATATTCTTATACTGTATAGTGAATTGTTTTTTTTTTTTTTCTTCTTTTATTTATGTATTTGTTTTCTCTTCTACGGTTACACACGTTGTCTACATCTCATTGTATATACTTTCCTGTCGCAGCTACGCTGGAAGAGATTTCTTTAGAAATAAGCATTGCCTTTGTACGTATTTTTCTGTTCCTTTCTTCTTGTCTGTTTATATGTGTGTGCATAAATGGTTAAATAAATAAATACCAAGAATCAAACTGCTTCTCTCCGAAGTCCCTACTCCCAGTAGTCTACCAAAACACAATACAGGCGAATTCAACAGGCGTAAACCCAGAACTAACGGGTATAGCTATCCTATTATTCCGATGGGATCGTCCTTCACATTACATCGCTTTTCATCATATATTAAATCCAGGGGCAGTGAATTATGTAGATCCGAGCATGAAGTATTGTGGACCGATAACAATGGCTGATTGGAAAATGTATTGTAATCGAGTTTCCCTATAGTTTTATTTGCATGAGTGTTATTGAGCTGTTTGGGATGTGTTTAAGCTTATTATGTGGGTAATACACGATGTTTTTAACCCCCTACGCAAACATAGGGGTGTTATAAGTTTGGCCGCTATGTATGTGTGTCTGTCTGTGGCACCGTAGCTCTTAAACCAGTGAACCGATTTGAATGCGGTTTATTTTATTTGAAAGGAAGTTTTCTAGCGGTGGTTCATAGAAATGTTTTATCAAAATCGGTTTAGCCGTTTGAAGATTATCAGCTCTTTTCTAGTTGTTGAATGGATGTGAATATCTTCCGCAGGTCTGATCGATTTGAAATTTGATATAATGTTACTTTAATGATATTAGAAGAACATCTGAACCTTGAACCGATGCTGCAGCATCACCTGGAATTTGTAGGATACCCAACTCCAATACCAACTTACAGCACACTTATCGTATTTGGGGTTATTCGAATAGTCTCAATGAATAGGTTATGATTTATGGTGAATAGGCTCTGGTGATGAAGTAGAAAAGGGAAATGAGGAAATGTTTGTGTCGGGGTTTTTTTAATTTTAACTGTTAAAGTTGTGCTTGTTGAGTATGAAAATACGGTTGATGACGCTGCATGCTTTTTTGATTATGAACAAAAGCAGAAATGTTATTGTTAACTTACTTTCTTACTGATCAGAGGGATTTTTGACTGCCACGTTGGTCTCGTGGTCCTGGGTTCGATTCCTAGGTATAAAGTTTCTTAGTAACAGCGGAGTTTGGAAGTTGGCGGTGTGATACCCCCGTGCGACGGATAGCGTTGTTCCTGCACCTGATCTCTTTTCGGTTGTGTCAGATTACCGTCCCATCGGACTATGAGAGTGAAGGAAGAGTGAATGCGCCTGTGTCTTCGCACACACTTGAGCACTATAATGTCTCCCGCACCTTATGTTATAATACTCCCGCTTAGATTGGTCACCATGGCCGAAATTCGGTCTAGAGGATTATTATTACTAGTTCTTCATATGCTTTTATTATTAGCTACAACTCTTAATCGTCTCTAACTTTCGATCTCTAGAGCATAGGCTGCGGGCACGAAAACTGCGGCTAGGAGCGGTGGCCAAGCGGGGCGACGGAAATGGTACAAAATTGTTCCGTTGCCACCGCTTGGCAGTCATGCAATTGTCATTAAGATGCACCTGAAACAAGTAGGTGATATTCATACGAAAATAACTCTAGTCTCAATGGAATTTCTTAGTGGCAGTTCGGAGCACAGATTTGAGCCCGGTTGATGGCAATAGGTTCGTCCCCTATACACCTCTACCCAATTCATCCTAACTATTCTCTAAATGTTATAAAACAAAGTCGCTTTTCGCGTTTGTCTGTATGTCCTCGTTGTTCTTCTAAAATACGCAACGGATTTTGATGTAGTTTTCAACATCATTAAGGAAGGTTTATACATATAATTATTTTATATTTAACGTAGTACTGAAAGTTGACGTTGTTTCAAGTTGTGAAAAAGCACTTTTTTGAGCACTTACATGGCATGCGCTGACTAAATTTTAACAGATAGATAAAATGTATGTACATAAGATATAGGTACATAAGTATCTATAATATAAAAATGAATCGCAAAATGTGTTGGTAAGCGCATAACTCAACAACGCCTGGACCAATTTGGCCAAATCTTTTTTTAAAATGTTCGTTGAAGTTCAAGGATGGTTTTTACGGCGAGAAAAATTAGAATTATCGCTGGAAAAACCCTAAAAATAGCCCTTTTCTTTTTCCCATATAAATGATTTCTAACTAAAACGTAGTCAATTTGAGTTTTATTGCTATGGTATAAAGTTCATATTAAATTACAAGCACTCACTGTTGTCTAAGCAATGTAGGTGTGTTCCTAACGTCAAAGATCATATCTATCAAAACAATGTGCGTGTGTGCGTTGGAGCACAGAATACATAGTTGGAGGAGTTTAATGTCGCGTTCCGAAACTCGCGTTTCTTTTGTATTAGTTTCGGCACGCGAGATAAAATGCATCAGTTTCCACGTCATTACATCAGTCAAACAAAAATCGCGTTACCAACAGTGTTTTATTATTTTTAATATACAAATTTTAAATAAATAAAACAATTTGTACGGCTTAAAAGGATTTGACTTCAAGTCACATCAAATTTAAAAAAAAAAAAAGTTGTCTGTTACCTAATCTACTGAGTTTGCTTTTGACAACTGATACACGAAACAAATTCGTATATCGTGTTTTGTGCAGAGTGTTTAGTTAGTTAGTGTTTGTTTAGTTCGTGATTAGTGAAAAAATAATTTATATTTGATATGCCTCCTATAAGACGAAGCAATTTAGGTAGAAGAACCAAAAATGCTACAAACCAAGCTAATTACCGATCTAATCGTACTGCACAAGAACGTGACGACGGAAATGAACGTGAAAGAATTCGGATATCACAAACGCGTGAAGCGCGAGCGCGACATTCAACTAATAATCGCGCAAGTTTGAATCGAGCTGCTTTCAGTTACGATGTGTCAATTGACTACAGTAACTACCAATGTGTTGTTATTGGTTCTATGAACTCGGTTTGCTCACACTGTAAGGCATTAAAATACAAAAACGAAGCCAATGGATTGTGTTGCGCAAATGGTAAAGTGAAATTGATACCATTGGATCCACCACCAGAACCATTGTACTCATTGGTTTCAGGAATAGGAACAGATTCTATACACTTTTTGACACATATCCAACAATATAACAATTGCTTTCAAATGACTTCATTTGGGGCAACAAATGTAGTTCGGGAAAATTTTATGCCAACTTTCAAGGTATGTATTATAGCAGTTACTCATAATTATTTTAGCGAATAAAATTTTCTGTCACCAAAGTTAAGATGTGTCACTAATCTTCAATTTCTTAATCATTACGAAATATATCACTTAGTCATCATATTATATGGTGATTCAGTTTCAGTGACACTTTTATTATATTTTATTATATTTGATAGATATTAGTTAAAACTAAATATATACTTTTTAAGATCAAATATTATTTAAGTTTGATCACTGACAATCCATTAATTTATACCACACCATAATAATTTTTTTTTATTTACAGATACAAGGGCAAATATATCACAGAGCAGGTTCACTGTTACCAGTGTCAGATAGCGACAACAAATTCCTGCAAATTTATTTTATGGGCAATTCACCACAAGAAATTGATCTGCGTTGTGCACATAATAATTTAGTAAAGAGGTCTATTGTAGAACAATTACAAACTTTATTTCATCAACACAATCAATTGATTATATTGTTTAAAACTGCCTTGGATCTGATGCCATCCGATAATCACAAAATTGTAATCAGAGCTGATAAAACACCTGCAGGTCAACATACAAGACGTTTTAATGCACCAACTATTGATGAAGTTGCTATCGTTGTAGTTGGAGAAAACTTGGAATCCCGTGATATTGTTTTACATCGTCGGAATGATCAATTACAACGTATAAAGGAAACACACCGCTCATATGATGCACTGCAATATCCCATTATATTTTGGCAAGGTGAAGATGGCTACGATTTCTCAATAAAAATGATAAATCCCATTACAGGTAACTAAAATATTAGTTTAGCTATGGCGATAATATCTCAGTCATTATATTATGTATTTTAATTTTATATTTGATGTTATTAAAACAAAATCTATTTACAGGTTCTGAAACCAACAAAAAAGTAAGTTCAATGAACTATTATTCATACCGCCTAATGATTCGGGAAAATGAAGATAATCACATATTGAAATGTCGGCGATTATATCACAAATATGTTGTTGACATGTATGTTAAAATTGAAACGGAGAGATTAACATTCATCAGGTTGAATCAAACCAAACTCCGATCTGAAGAGTATATTCACCTTCGAGATGCGATTAATACTGATGGAAATGCACAGAATGTCGGTCGGATGACTATTCTTCCAGCAACATACATCAGAAGCCCTCGGCATATGCACGAATATGCTCAAGATGCCATGTCGTATGTTCGTCATTATGGTACAGCAGATTTGTTCATCACATTTACATGCAATCCGCAATGGATAGAAATCAAGCAGGAGTTATTCTCTGGGCAATCACCCATTGATCGTCATGATATTACAGCCAGAGTCTTTAGACAAAAGTTGAAATCTTTAATGGATTTCATCGTAAAACATAATGTGTTTGGTGAGACACGCTGCTGGATGTATTCTGTGGAGTGGCAGAAACGAGGATTGCCACATGCACACATTTTGATTTGGTTGGTTGAAAAGATAAGGCCAAATGAAGTTGATGCAGTGATATCAGCTGAAATCCCTAATGTACAAGTAGATCCTGGATTGCATGAGGTAGTTATCAAAAACATGATACATGGTCCCTGTGGAACTCTTAATCAAAATTCACCGTGTATGATGGATGGTAAATGTTCAAAACGATATCCACGGACATTAATATCGGAAACAATTACTGGTAATGACGGTTATCCATTGTATCGTCGCAGATCGACAGCAGACAATGGAAAATCAACAATTGTCAAATTAAATCAACAAGATATTGAAATAGATAATCGTTGGATTGTTCCATATTCACCCATTTTATCAAAGACATTCAAAGCACACATCAACGTTGAATCTTGCCATTCAGTGAAATCTATAAAATACATTTGCAAATATGTAACCAAAGGGAGTGATATGGCTGTGATTGGAATTGGTGCAGAGAATTCCAATGATGAAGTTACTGTAGTAAATACTCAAAGTATGCATTAAATACTTGTTTGTATTTATTATTCTTAATAATCTAATTTCGTATTGACATTGTGTTTTTTCTGATTGTCACTAAAATAAAAAAAAATGACGTTTACTACTTTGGCTCTTATTTAATTTAATTATTCAATATACAACATTCGTTATCAGCACGAAGTAAAAAAGTAGAAAAATGTCGTGTGGACCTGCTGGTATATCGATAAAACCGTTGTGCGAAAGAGCCGGCTATGGCATCTGGAAATTCAAAATGCGTATGTATTTGATGCATGAGGATTTATGGGAAACCATAGAAGGTTACTCAGGTGAGAAGCCCTCTGATGCAAATAAAAGGGATCAGAAAGCTTTAACCAAGATTTGTTTGACAATCGACGGAGGCGCAATCGCACATGTTCGGAGCGCTGAGACTGCCAGGCAAGCATGGGATGCTCTTAAAGATGCTTTTGAAGATAAGGGAATGGGCAGAAAATTGGCCCTGGAGCGAAGGCTGTATAGATATAACTTGTCAGACTTCGATAATGATGTTGAGCGTTATATTGGCGCAATCGTAGCTACTTCGCAAGATTTAGCAGACATCGGGAAGAAGATTGATGATGAAAGTTTGGCAGCGATTATGCTCGGAGGTTTAGGACCTCGCTACGATCCCTTAGTTATGGCTCTGGAAAACTCCAACTTAAAAATCACAAGTGAATTGGTGAAAAGTAAGCTATTGAATGAGTTCTCGAAAACCGTAGACGTTCAAGCTCCGGAGAACAAACCGACGACTTCCGCTCTGAAATCTTCTCAAGGTAAAATTTCTTCCAATAATAGTAAGAAGAAAAGAATTATCAAATGCTATGGATGCGGTGAACCAGGTCATAAAAGGCCCGATTGTCCTATAAGGAAGGACGAGAAGGACAAGCACGTAAAAAATGTTACTCTGAAGACAGCACTCAATGGTGTAGAAGGAGAGAGTACCACTTTTTTCATTGATACTGGAGCGACCAACCACATGTGCCATAATATTGATTACCTAGAGAACGTAAGGTTGAATAATGAAGCAGGTAGTAATGATACTGTAACGGTTGCAAATGGAGAGAAGATAAGTTGCAGAGGTATAGGTAATATTTCTTTTTCTACTAAAGATTGTGAAGGAACAATGACTGGTGTTGTTGCCGTGCCTGACCTGAATTGTAATTTACTCTCTGTTAGGAAAGCTTGTGAAAACGGTTTACATGTAGTTTTTGATAAAAATGGTTGTATTTTTCATGAAAATTTTTCTTGTACTGGAAAGGCTCTTTTACGTGGTTCTGTAAGTAGTGGGCTGTACACTTTAAATTGTACTGTAAATGTTCCTAAGAGAATTGCCTCTAATGCGCTCCTTGATACGTCAGATTGCAGACTTTGGCATAGGCGTTTAGGACACCTTTGCCGAATAGGTCTGGATAAACTTAGAAAAGGTGAGGCTATAGGTGTGTCTTATGATAAGGTGGACAATGAACCATGTATACATTGCTTGGAAGGCAAGCAGTCAAGAAAACCATTCAAAGCAATTCCATTTAAAAGAGGAACAGCTTTGTTGGAACTAATTCATGCGGACCTGTGTGGTCCGATGTCACACGATTCTTTTCAGGGAAACAAATATCTTTTGGTTTTTATTGATGATTTTTCGAGAGCGATTTTTCCTTTCTTTATCTCGTCGAAAACTCAAGTAAAAGATAAATTCTGTGAATTTCAGAATGCAGTTGAAAGGCAGAAGGAAGCAAAAATTAAAATTTTCAGAACAGATAACGGGACTGAGTTTGTGAACCAAGGTATGAGAGACTATTTGACTTCAAAAGGAATTAAGCATGAAACGACAGCTCCTTATAGCCCTCAATCTAATGGCGTAGCTGAACGTGTAAATCGCACACTGGTTGAAAAGGCGCGCTGTATGCTTACTGAAGGTAAACTTTCCAAAGTATATTGGCAAGATGCAGTTCAAACTGCTGCTTATTTGAAAAACAGGTCTCCTCATCGTGCACTCGAAAATAAAACTCCTTTTGAAATGTGGTATGGGAATAAACCAAACCTCTCACATTTAAGAGTTTTTGGCTGTCGAGCGATGGTTCATGTCCCCAATTGTCAAAGAAAGAAGCTTGATGTCAAATCTACGGAGCACATTTTTGTAGGATATGCTGATGATATCCACAGTTACTTCTTTCGTAGTTCTGAATGCCCACGTCGCTTAGTTAAAGCGAGGGACGCAGTATTTTTTGAAAATTCTTTTACAAGTTTAAAAGAAAATTCAGATTCTTCTAGAAGCCAAGAAGAAACAGTAGTTCCACTACGATTGAGCACTGATCCTTGCAATGCTGTTGAACAGATAGTTAATTTGGATGTTCCTACAGCAAGCACTTCCATGGATGTTCCGGACGTTTCCCCTGATCGTTTTCATGATGCTTCAGATGTAGAAGTAGAACAAAGCAACAGTGTTCTCGGTGAGTCAGTGGAAGAACGTCGCTATCCAATGAGAGAACGGAAGAAACCAGATTTCTTGTTATACAAGACCTGTACGGAAGAGGTAATAAATGAAGATCCATCTAGCTACTCAGAAGCCATGCACGCAGAAGATAAAGATAGTTGGATTGCTGCGATGCAAGACGAGTATGATTCCTTAATAGAAAGAAAAACTTGGATTTTAGTCAATAGACCTGAAAATAAGAAAGTTATTCCTTGTAAATGGGTCTACAAATTGAAACGAGATGCTTTAGGAAATTCTGTAAAGTATAAAGCAAGACTTGTAGCTAAAGGTTACAGTCAGGAGGCAGGAGTGGATTATTATGAAACATTCTCTCCTGTGGTGAGGAATTCATCCTTACGTATGCTGTTAGCTTTTGCCGTTGAGAACGAATATAAGCTAAAGCATTTGGACGTGGACACAGCATTTCTTAATGGCAATCTAGAGGAAGAAGTGTTCATGCTACAGCCTCCTGGATTTACACAAGAAGATGGAAAAGTTTGTCTTCTGAAGAAATCCATCTATGGGTTGAAGCAAGCTTCGCGAGCTTGGAATAAAAAGCTCGACGAAACTCTTAAAAGTTTGGGTTTCAGTAGGACCTCCTCAGAGTCATGTGTATATACGAAACTTTTTGGTTCGTCTGAACTAGTTATACTAGCTGTCTATGTCGATGACATTGTCTTGTTGCACAAAGATGACTTGACGTATGACAAAGTCAAACATGACTTGAGACAATTTTTCGGTATAAAAGATCTGGGAAATCTAAATTATTTCCTATCTCTAAATGTAAAATACGATAATGGGATAATTGAAATAAACCAAAAAACTTTTATACTCGATTTATTAAAACGTTTTAAAATGCAACAGTGTAAAACGTTTGATACACCTTTAGCGAGCAGTAAGTTGGAACCTGGAATTGGTGAGAAACCTGATTATCCTTATCAGAACTTGATTGGCTGCTTGATGTACCTCGCTGTTAATACTAGGCCAGATATAGCGTTTGCTACCAGTTATTTGAGTCAGTTTAATACGACTTATGACAAAACGCACTGGACAGCAGCGAAGCGTGTACTTCAGTATCTTAAGGGTACTATAGATTATTCCATTGTCTACAGGAAGACTGGTGAATATATCTCTGCATACGCTGATGCCGATTGGGCTAACTGCACAATTGACCGCCGTTCGTATACAGGCTATTTTGTGAAATTGGCTGGAGGACCAATTTCTTGGGAGTCAAAGAAACAGCCAACGGTTGCATTATCTTCAACCGAGGCTGAGTATATGTCACTGAGTGCCGTAACCAGAGAAGTTGTCTTTTTGCGCAGACTCTTGCAAGAAATTAGTGGCAAGGTAGGACAAGTTATTATTTATAACGACTGTCAAGGGGCGCAAAAGCTGGCGTCAAACCCTATTCACCATAATAGGACTAAGCACATAGATACAAAACATCATTATATTAGAGAGATTGTATCTAAGAATATTGTGGACTTACGGTACATTCAGACGCATGATATGAGCGCTGACATTTTGACAAAAGCCCTAGGACGTGTATCACATTTAAGATGTGTTAAGGGTATGGGATTTAGTTAATTATAGGCTTCTTTAAATCTTAATGTCTCGCTTATAGATCTTAGATTATTTCGATTAAGTGGGGGTATGTAGTAAATACTCAAAGTATGCATTAAATACTTGTTTGTATTTATTATTCTTAATAATCTAATTTCGTATTGACATTGTGTTTTTTCTGATTGTCACTAAAATAAAAAAAAATGACGTTTACTACTTTGGCTCTTATTTAACTTAATTATTCAATATACAACAGTTACCCAATACCAAATGGGCCGCTATGTCAGTAGTAATGAAGCAGTTTGGCGAATATTTTCTTTTCCTATTCATGAGAGACACCCTTCTGTTGTTCACTTAGCTGTGCATTTAGAAAATGGACAAAGAGTGTATTTTACAGCACAGAACGCAGTACAAAGAGCTGCTCAGCCACCATCTACTACATTAACCAGTTTTTTTGAGACATGCCAAAACGATGATTTCGCACAAACATTGCTATATTCTGAAATGCCAAAATATTATACCTGGAATCAATCCTCAAGGAGATTTATACGACGGAAACAAGGAAAACCAGTTCCAGGATATACAGATGTATATTCCACCGATGCGATTGGCCGGATTTATTCAGTACATCCAAGCAATGATGAATGTTTTTATTTACGACTGCTATTAGTCAATGTACGTGGCCCAACATCATTCCAACAGTTACGAACTGTTGATGGTGAATTGTGTGGATCCTACAGAGAAGCCTGTCAACGTTTGCAATTGCTTGAAAATGACGCTCATTGGGATCAAACTCTCAATGATGCTGTAATATCATCACACGCTCATCAAATACGAACATTGTTTTCTATAATCATATCTACATGCTTCCCATCAAACCCAATTGATTTGTGAATCAAGTACAAAGATTATATGTGTGATGATATTTTGTATCAAATACGGAATAGAATGGGAAATCCAAATATACAAATCAGTGAAGAAATTTACAATGAAGCATTGATTTCAATTCAGGACATGTGCTTGATAATGTCAAACAAACTATTAATTCAATTAGGCCTGACCGCGCCCAATCGTCCAATGCATGACGCTTTTAACCAAGAGTTGCATCGAGAAAGACTGTATGATCTCAACGCTTTGAAAGAATTAATTCAAACAAATCTTCCACTGTTAAATGAACAACAGAAGTATGTATTTGAAACTCTTATGAAAGTAACAAATGATGGAACTGGAGGGATTTACTTCTTAGATGCACCTGGTGGTACAGGAAAAACTTTTTTGATTTCATTAATATTAGCAACAATTCGCTCACAAAATAAAATTGCACTTGCACTCGCTTCGTCGGGAATCGCAGCAACTTTGCTTGAAGTTGGTCGAACAGCCCATTCAGCACTAAAATTGCCATTAAATATGCAAAGCAATGAAACTCCAACCTGCAACGTTTCGAAGAACTCTGCAATGGCAAAGGTTTTGCAGCAATGTAAATTGATTGTTTGGGATGAATGCACGATGGCACATAAAAAATCTTTGGAGGCTTTAGACAGAACCTTAAAAGATCTACGGAGCAATAATAACCGATTTGGTGGTGCAATGATTTTATTAGCAGGAGATTTTCGTCAAACTTTGCCAGTGATTCCACGATCAACGCCAGCTGATGAACTCAATGCATGTCTAAAGTCCTCCAATTTGTGGAAACATGTCAAAGTACTTCATTTAAGCAAGAATATGCGTGTCGAGTTGCAAAATGACCAATCTGGAAACATATTCTCTAAACAACTCATTGACATTGGTAATGGCAAATTTCCTATAGACATGTTGACTGGCTGCATTAACTTTCCTCAAAGTTTTTGTCAGTTAACTCGATCAAAAGATGAACTTATTCAGAAGGTGTTTCCAGATGTTGCAACGGTACACGGTTAGCGATAAAAAAATTACTAAACAATGTGATAGAAGCAACTATACTCAAAGGAAAGTATAAAGGAGAAGATGTTCTCATACCGCGCATCCCAATGATTCCGACTGATTTGCCATTTGAGTTTAAACGACTACAGTTTCCAGTGCGGCTTGCTTTTGCTATGACTATAAACAAGTCCCAGGGGCAATCATTAAGTGTTTGTGGTATTAATCTAGAAAACCCATGTTTCTCACATGGTCAATTGTATGTTGCCTGTTCCCATGTTGGAAAACCATCAGATTTGTTTATCTATGCGCCAGGTAATCAAACAAAAAACATCGTATACCACAAAGCACTACAATGATAATAATAATAATTATGATTCCCATGATTAACAATAAAGCGATTACTTACTTTTAAATCCTTATATATGTTTTATTTAATTATTTTTTATTCACAACGCCCTATCACCAGGGTGACGGTTCTGTTCAGGAGAATTTTTAAAAATACGTAGGCACAAAAACTTCCACATTACAAATCTTTTTGACAGGACGAAGTCTGTCGGGTCAGCTAGTATCTTAACAAAATCAACAGAAAAGTCCGCGATAGCATATGACTATCTTCTAAGGATGACCCACAGTAACCATTTTTATCTATCAGAATTCCATTTTTTTAAATTGTTATTTCCGAAGCTATTTTGACCAGTATATTAGTAATGCTTATAAATCCGATAAAATATCTTTTTAAAATTGACCTTTTAATTAAGATTCATATGCCTGGACATCACATCATTTTAATGAATAGGTACTATAAAAATCTTTTTTTACAAAAAAATACAACCGACTTCCAAACTACAAAGTGAAAAATAACTTTAATGTCGGAAGTCGGTCTCTTTGGAACAGTATTTTAGTTTTTTGCCATCGACTTCTGAAATTAAAGTTATTTTTCACTTTGTATGTAGTTTGGAAGTCGATTGTATTTTATGTAAAAAGTTTTTTTTTTCACTTTTCAGTAGGTAGGTTGGTTCTTAATTTATCTAAGTTACAATAGCATAATATTAACTGCTATCACCTTTTACAAAATATTGCATTTTTGAGGAGTCCTCCAGGTACTTCACCTTCAGGTCCATTGCACCATATGAATTGTGACGAGCATCAATTGCTTACCAATCATATTAAAGTAATCGAATCGCAACCCGTGAAATACATTTTATTGAGTAGTTTCGGTGGCCATCTTTGAAATTCATCATCAGTTCCACTTTACCAAATAATGCTTTCCGAGAGCAAATGCACAAGTTACTATAAAAAATACCTAAATCGCTATAGGTATGCCTATAATATTTGAATAGTTCCCTCGATTTCTCCAAGATCCCATCATCAGATTGTAATCAAATGACAATGGGACAATTTGAAAAGTATATCCTTTCAAACAAAAAAAGAATTTTCCAAATCGGTCCAGCCGTCTTCGAGTAATCGGGGAACATATATAAAAAAAAATATTCCGACGAACTGAGAACCTCCTCCTTTTTTTGAAGTCGGTTAAAAAGATATCACAAATTTCAAATTACGCGCAGTAAAATAATTATGGCTGATGGCGTGGCGTCATGACCGACAGGGGTCAATGACCTTTCCTCGGCTATTAAGGAACTGCTATTATTGAAATTAATTTATGGATTGAATTATTAATTTTGATGGTTGTTGAGGCTGAAAACCATTAATAATTAAGTATTTGGACGTCTAAAGTTCACAAATGGAGAAGGACTTACCATTTTTTTTTTATATACCCAGTTCAACGAAATAGTGTTGGGACCATCCATAGACAATAGAACACTTTTGTTTTTTTTTAATGTAAGTTATACGCCAATGATCAGAACAATATTTTGTAATTTGGGATCATCCGGCAGTTCAGTTTCTTGGTAATTTCATACTGCATTTTGTTTTTAACCGTATGAACATTGGGATGTTGACATGTGCATCAGTAAACAAACAAAGGCTACTTTTCATCCTGGATCTCAGACGAAGTCATGGGCAACAGCTAGTTATTAATATCTTAGCCAGTCATCTCGGGTAGCGAAGCTGTACGTCTGGATTAACGCACTTAAGAAAGGCCGCTTGTGGAGTCTGTGTTAATTCATCTCATCTTATTTGGTTGATATCTATTTTACTAATTTAATGGGGGTATCGTGTTATATAGTAACGGGGTTGTAGAGGTCAGATAGACAGTTGCTACATATAAAGAAAGTCTGACTGGTATTCAGCAGCATCTCGACAGGCTGGAAGACTTTTTTTTGTGTTCGGGGTGGAAACCCTCGTGGATCTCCTCCACCCTGGGGTGTCAGAGAGATCTGTCAAACTTTTACTGACTAAAACCACCCCGGTGTTCCGTCACACACTTGCGTCGGGGGGCTGCGAGTGCGAATGTGACTTCTACTGCCCTGGACTGGCGGGCCCACGGCTGGAATCCTCTTTTTTGTTCCGGGTTTGAAATTCCTAATAGATGTCCTCCACCCTGACGGCGGGTGAAGGGATCTGTCAGACTCTTAGTGACTTAAAACCACCCCGGAGTTCCCTTCCTACACTTCGACTGGGGATCATGAGATCTTGTGCGCCTTCCAAGATTCCCGTCTGGTGCCAGCCAGATTTTCTAGGTCACCTCATGCCCGCGGGGGGAGTGAGGTGTGAGACTCCCCCCGCGACGTCTAATAGGGGCGCGCGTGGAACAGTGCGCGCTTCCACCACGGGTCCTGCTGAAAGCTCGAAGCCTATCCCAACCTCATTGGGAAAAGGTTAGGCAAACGATGATCTGTTTTATTTATATTTTCTACTATTTTATTTTTATTATTTACTATTCAAGTCAATCCCAACGAAATATGAAGTAAACAGTAAAATCTCCAACAATTCCTTTTAGTTTCAGTATTTCCTACATCTGGACAAAGGCCTCTATTTCAATAAGCACTATCGATCGCCTACGACTTGGCAGCTATAGCGTGATCACAAACAGTCCGTACTGACAGACAGACATGATTACTGTAGTAATAGCCCCCGTGAGCGTTGCGTGCTCTGTGAAAACTACGATATTTACTAACTTATTTCTAAAGTTTCTTCATGGGGTTTGGAATCAAAGGTTACAATTTTAAAGGTTAATAACCTCTATATGTATTAAATATAACCTAAAATTAGAAAAACACTGAACCCTTATAGGATGAATCGTGTGTCTGTCTGACTATCTGTCCGTCTGTCACAGCCAATTTGCTCCGAATGTAATGGACCGATTAAGTTGAAATTTGGTACACATATATATTTCTGTGACCCAAACATGAATATCGAATGTAAATAAATGAATTTTGAATATGGGGGTAACTTTTCGGGGGCAAACTGGAAAATAACAAAAAAAACTTTTGCAAACTGTACAGTTTGACATATCAAATGAAAAGGCTTTTTGTTAGGATCTCAATTTATAATATAAATAATTTTAAAGATATTTGAGAAAATAGATTGCCAAGAAAACCTATAAGAAGTCTATGTTCTTAAAATAAAATGGTAAATATCTCAATATTGTGCGTACAAATTTACATATTTTGCAGTTGGAATGTATGGGAGAACATGTTATTGTACTTGGGATAAATTCATCCCAACTACGAAACCCTTCATTGTGCGTGATCCGACACGCACTTGGCCGGTTTTTCTTCAAATGATGGCCGCAGATTATTTTTATCACTACAAAACACCCTTGGATAATAATTTTATACTGGCATTTTTTAGGGGTTCTTGGCTAAATAATGACAACGGCACGAGTCGATCCATGGTTAAACTATGCTTGCCGAGGTCGGTTTGTAGACGGGTGGCCATCCATTTCATATCGAGACTCCTCCGTGCCTCGGAAAGCATGTTGGTCCCGGCTGTCATTTGTAGATCTTTGACAGTCGTTACGGATAGTCAGAAGCCCGAAAGTTTGATATTTAATCTTGCCATGGCGTTTTGTATTACCCAATAACTGGGTTGTGGAGGTCAGATAGGCAGTCGCTCCATGTAAAATACTGATATACAGCTGCATCCAGTTAGACTGGAAGCTGATCTCAACATAATTGGGAAAAGGCTAGGCAGATGATGAATGACATTGTTTCCCAAAGATTTCTGTGGAGCTTCTACAAGTAAAAATACCTAAGATCGAACTGTCCATAAAATTTTCCAACAATTCCTTCAAACAACAAGCTTCACCCAGCATTGCCCCACAAGTATACACGGAAATACATTTAATTAGTCAGTAATCCTTTGTTAAGGTTAACTGAACCTGTTAACCTCTGAGTAATCGAGTTAATTACAGGAATAACTGTGATGCGATAATTAATATCTCAAAACAATAAGCTTAGTCGCTTCTGCCTTTGCATTGAAGGCGACGTACCTACTTGCGTGTGTGTGATAGATCAGATGTACATAGATTAGTTAATCTGCGGTTAATATACAGCATGTGTCTTAGGATTTACTTACTTAGGAAAAGATTCTGGTGAATAGTTTTTAGGTGGAAATAATGGTCACGTCTATTTTTGTCGTAAATGATAGGAAGGTATAATAAATAATAATAAAGGCTTTTGTTGATTCCTTACAGCACATACATTATCAATAAATACATTTCAATTCAATTAAAATAAAATTATTGATTACTTAATATTACTATCACAATATAGTAAATCAACTTATATTTTAAACATAATTTCAATCAAAATTTTACTAATATTAGATTAAATAAAAAATAAATAGAAAGAACAGAATAAATATAATTATACATTTAAATAAGGAGGTATAGGATTCAATTATATTAGTAGCATTAGATTTCATACCGAAAAATAACCTTCTCTATGAAATGAAATTAAATAAAATTGCTTTTCTGTAAATTGGATATTGGAATCAATTTTATACGTATAGCTTATTTTTTATATATAATAAAAAATATTAAAAATAAGCTATATGAGCTCGGCGTTTCCTTTATGACTACTCTGAAAAGAAAGGCCGAAAGAAACTCAGAGATCACAGTATGTCTTAAATTCCAGCCATAATCTTGGTCAGGC
Source organism: Omphaloscelis lunosa (assembly GCA_916610215.1). NCBI lineage: Eukaryota > Metazoa > Arthropoda > Insecta > Lepidoptera > Noctuidae > Omphaloscelis > Omphaloscelis lunosa. Next base: position 16,824,054 of record OU744260.1, read on the forward strand.
CATATGAGGACAATATAATAATAATAATAATCTTTTATTTCGACCAACAGTGGATCATATACAAAAATACAAAATTTCAAAATAAAACAAAATAAAAACACACAAAATAAAAACACACAAAATAAAAACACATACAATATTAAAAAGACAAAACATATTACATATCTCGATTGCCTAGTATGTGAACCATACAGCAATGGTTCAGGTACTGGCAATCGAAACTCTGCACGAATGCCCTCAGGATGCCGCTGGAGCTAGCCCGAACCCTGCGCACCAGGGATGTGCATCGTTTTCGCATAGTAGTATAAAAACAGTCTACTTGCGACTCGGCGAACATACCTGATGCGCTACAGAATCGGGGCAGCCCCATCAGCACCCTGAATGCATTATTATATTGCACACGCAAGGCGTTGTACTGTCTGCGCGTGTATGAGACCCACAGGCTGCTCGTGTAGAAAGATATACAATATGCTCTGAACAATGTAGTTTTCACTTCAGTGATACAACGAGCAAACCTGTGGGGCATCATATTGGCCCTAACAGACAACGCCCTGCGTTCTCGCTCTATGTCGGCATCGTCCCTCAGATTAGAGGACATCATATGTCCAAGATATTTAAAATGTTCCACCCTCTTCAGTGGTGTTCCATATAGATTAATGTCTGAAATGGTCTTTCTATTTTTGCCGCTACCCACCATTTCTGGTAGGTTAATACGTTCTAGCAAAAATCAATCAATTAATTTTAAGATTTAACTAATAATGAGTAATCATTTCTATTCAAGGCAACAACAAAAACATACTGACCCTTTTAAAAAAACTCAACCCGTAAAGTCCCTCCTCTACTCTCTCCTACTTGACCTATGCTGTGCCCGACAGGGTCCATAACTGTGACTAATATAATTACTTCCCTACCAACTATATACATTATGGTACGCAATAAAGAATTTGAGATTTGAGATTTGAGCCGGGTCTCCTGCGCGTGTTTCTTCGAAACATTACACAAAACACCTTACACATAAACATTTGTTTTCATACAAAACATGTTTTTGTGTAAAAACACACGCAGGAGACCCGGCTTAAGATACATACACTCGACAGTACTCAAACAAAAACTTCCCGTCACCGCCACTCCTGCTTACCCCTTCAACTCAATTAAGCTACATAGCTCCTATTAATCAAAGTCATGAACATGTACTACTAATAACGTAACGTTATCGACGAGCCGTGCGTGTGTCCTCGCCAGATAACACCCCGTATAATTTACTGCTGTAGCACCCTGTATAATAATTATACCTACTGATGTATCACAATTTGGTTTAATTAAGTTTATGGGATTTTTATAGGTGTGGGGGTTTTAAAAGGTTTATGGGTTAGATAATACCTAAACACTGTGTTTGTCATAGCTACAATTTTGCTCATTTCAAAAAAGGGGTTGATGAAGATCAAAAAACGGGCCTAGTGCGTTTCGGAGCACTCACAATGAAGGGTTGCGTAAATGAGATGTATTAATCCCAAGAACAAACTTAACATTGTAGTTGAAAAAAACGTTCTCCCATACATTCCAACTGCAAAGGTAAGTTTGTACGCACAATATTGAAGGATTTACCATTTTATTTTAAGAACATAGACTTCTTATAGGTTTCCCTGTCCATCTATTTTCTCAAATATCTTTAAAACTCTTTAAAACTTTATTATAAATTGAGATCCTAACAACGACCCCTTTCATTTGATATGTCAAACTGTACAGTTTTTTGTAATTTTCCAGTTTGCCCCCGAAAAGTTACCCCATATTCAAATTCATTTATTTAAATATTTACATATAAAAATACATTTACATTTAAATATTTATATATAGAGATATAGAAATTCATATGTGTACCAAATTTCAACTAAATTGGTCCAGTAGATTCAGAGCAAATTGGCTGTGACAGACGGAGAGACAGCCAGACAGACACACGAGTGATCCTATAAGAGTCCCGTTTTTTATTCGGACTTACGGAACCCTAAAAATTATTATCAACGAAAATTACAGTACAACGAATCTAAAACTTTAGAAAACACTTACTAATAACCATCTACTGCACCTAGATATTTATTGATATATCATAAGCATTTTAAGCATGTAGAATACTGCCCCTTAAACGCACTATAGAACTTTCTCATTTCGGTATGGGCTGTTCAGGGCGGCCGATCCGCACGATGCGGAGCGGCACTGCACGAACACAATCTGGCCACTCTGGCGCACAGCGCACATCCTCCCCGCCTTGTCTCGCCTAGTTGAAGTCCAGTTTACATGCGGTGCGACGCCGGAACGAACCGTGTGGCATACCTTGGATATTTGTATGTTGCGTCCGCAGCGGTACTGCTCAGGCGCCACGCTGTGCCGACCCTTAGTAAAGCTACGATTTCCTGGAAAAGCGGTTTCGTCATGTTATAACGGCTGTCATAAAAACCTGAAATTTTCACCAGTATTTGAAATCTAGGTGTCAAAAACCATTCTGTATTTGGACAGCGGTTATTGTGTGACCATTCACCGCTTCCTTAGGAAACGAAAGCTTTAGGACGCATTTCAATGAGACATTAAAACATATAGCGAGACATTGGCATATTATTATTGTGTGGTGTGACTATGAATGATAGGCTGGGAATGAGGTGATAAGGCAATGGTGTGGTTTAAAATAAGATGTACGTAGTGACATAAATTGAAAAGAGTATGCTTAGATAGTTTGGTCATGTTGAAAGGATGAATAAAAGGCGACTAACAAAAGGTATTTATAAGGCAGATGTGAGTGGAAACGCCGGGAGGGGACGCCCTAGGAGGACATAATACTGGCCTTATTGGTGATGTTCTTCAGAAAGGTCAGGTGCGTAGTACTCGCAACCGGCGTGCGTGTATGACCAGATGTATGAACGTAAACGAGACAAATGGAGTATGTAAGGATCGTAGCAGGTGGCGTTCTGTAGTGTCTGCCTACCCCCTGGGAGGAAGGCGAGTTTATGTATGTATATGTAGGAAATACGTTACTGAGTTGACTAATCGGGACGCCAGCGCCGCCTAGCGGCGCTTGACAGAGTCTACAACATAACGCTTCTCGGACCGACCGGAGCTGAGCAGAGTTCGACGGCGGCAGTCAAGCAGTGAACACGTTTAGAATCTATCGCGCGTTCCTTATAGTTGTGTCGTGATTTCTTCGATTTAATTTTAAAAAATGTATTATTTTAATATCGATTTATAATATCCACTGTGGCAACACTGTCAAAGTACAAATTATTAATATTTTAAGAAACTTCTAAATGTATTTTCACTATGGCAATTGAATGTACTTTTTTACTTTGGCAACACTTAGAAATGACGGCTATGATAATAACGTTATTTCTGGGTGGGGCAAAAGTCGTTTTAAATTGTGAAATGTAATGGATAGTTAGTCGTCGTTCGATTGTGAAATAGTACAGTGGTGTGGATTAAAAGTATTAGCAAGAAAATAGTGTTTTTCTTTATAGTCGTGTCGTGTACCTACAGTGTGTGAATTGCTAGTGTGATTATTTTGATAGTAAATTACAATGTCATTAGGGGGCCTAAAACGGCCGTTTTGCCAGAATCAGAATATGATAATATTATGAATCACACAAACTGACAATTCATAACATTATCTGCGTTCAATTCATATTACGCAATTCATCTGTTCGACAGTTTTGTATTATAATGAAATAACATTTAAACTGTAGAATTAAAAAATATTTATCTCATTTGATTAATAAAAACTGTAAAGAAAAATTATCCGGTCAAATTAAGGCTCTTTGTGTCGCGTCGCGTGTCGCGCCTGTTTGAAAGAGCCTTTAAGATATTCATTTTTTCATGCGGCAATATTTACACCAAATATGATTCTGGTATAAATTGAATTGAATATGATTTAGCTAAAATATGCGTCACCATAGAGGAATTGCCGGGAATTCAGAAAATGAATTGCTTTTAGAGGAATTTCTTAATGTGGCCGTTTTAGACCCGCTGAACTACAAACGGGTTTTCTATTACGCAATAACCAACACTACCCAGTTACTCACAGTACGCCCACAGTAGTTAAAATATGGCTGATAATAACGAAAGAGACATATACCTCATACCTTCCTTCTCCGTCATATGTAGGTATATTAGCAATTACAGACAGAATATGACAATTCTGTTATCCATAACTAGCAGAATTCCATGTACCTATCTTATATATGCTGCCCTAAAACAAAAGCAAAACGATAGTTCCAATCTAATAAATTCGATAACAAAAACCGGACATACTCCCATAATAAGCACGATATGGGAAAAATCACCGTGGATTCTACTAAAAATCTCCCATAAAATAGGAGTTCTGCTTTCATCGGAATTGTATGGTTTTGATGGTATTCTCGTAAATCGTGCACTTTGTGCCCCGATAAAATATAGATCGCTCATTATCATGGCTTGTGTAGTGTTGGGAAATGTTTATCGAAACTGAGATTATGTGAGATTATCGACTCTTGTCATTTGAATTATATTCTACCAAGTTGAGCACCTAAACCATTTTTATCTGCATTGTTTGAGGTCTGTGTTAGCTGCTCCTTCAAAATAAGGATACAATTCCCCTAAACAAAAACAGTGTTTAGACCATCCACCAAATTAACGGGCTCGCGAGGCTCACCCAAATAAACTATAAGCGCATGCCTGACACAGCATCATCAGTATACCAGCCTGGCTACAGTCCGCCCGTCGAGAGAATGCGTTCTTGACACCTGTCAGTTTCATACTAACGAATATGTGTTTTGCGAATTTTATCCTTATTACTACTAGAAATTTTCCAACTAACAGGTTTTAGCAATGCATTCTCTCGACGTCCGGACTGTAACTACTGGTACGATAAGGACGATCAACAATGATGTAATAAGAAAATGTCTATAATGCAAAAATTGTATAATGCTCTATGCCGCAAAGCTGAAATCGATATCAATCATGACCGTCTACACAACACTTTTAAAAATAAAACATCATTTTTTTTTTACTTTTTATGTACAACTTTTTATTTATATTTTTATTTTTTATATTAATTCATTCAACATAATATTGATAATCAAGTTAATGCTTAGTTTTATTGTATTGTATTCGTGCAAGTTTAAACTTTAATAATTAAATTTTTTTTTTTTTTTTTTCATTTATATTGTTTGTTTTTTTAATACTATTATTACTTTAATTTAAATTATTTCAGAGCATTATGTACTCGATAATGTGTAATCTGTGATTACCTGTAATTGAGTGTGCATTACAGGATACTGTGTAATAACTAAGTTTTTATTATTGTAAAAGATAATAATTGTAATGTAACTCATTAGTAATCCTTAAATAAATAAATAAACGCCTAAATAAACCTATTTTACTTCACAAAGCTTCACAACCTCCATTTTTTATCGAAAAATTGTTTTGCCATTACAAAACATCGAAACCTGCCCCTCACTACATAAGTTAACAAGGTACACACTACGATACGTACAGGAATCGTTCATAAAATCCTGCCGTTTATTTGTTTTCAAACAAAAATTCTCCTTTCTACCATATCCTGCGATCTTACAAGACGTTCCTTCATTATTTTTTATTTCTATTATAACTTTGTTGTTGTGGCATGCAGTTACTTAGGAACAATCTGAAGATAGATTTTTAGGGTTCCGTACCCGAAGGGTGCCAAACGAAACCCTAAAAAGTACTGCCTCCGCTGTCCCTCCGTCCGTCTGTCGGCGGGCTGTATCTCATAAACCGTAATAGCTAGACAGTTGCCATTTTTACAGATCGTGTATTTCTGTTGCCGATATAACGACATATAATTAAAAATAAATAAAGTTAATAATGAAAGCGGGTCCCCCTAAAAGAAACATGTTTTTTTCGGCGTTTTTTGCTCGATGTTAATACGGTACGGGAACCCTTCGTGTGCGACTCCGACTCGCACTTAACCGGTTTTTAAGATATTCGCAACTTTATAATTTAGTAGTATCGAAATGAGGGAATCTATGCTTAATTTTATCGACGGAAAAATATTAAAATATATTTTTTTTAAATATTTTTTTATGGAAATAAAAAAAATGGTAACAAGACGGTGTAACTTTTAAACTAAATTATCTATTCTGATGAAACAAACTCCATAATTATTGGAAGTACCTAATTAGGCGTCCTCATAAAATGAAAATTGTGGAAAAAAAACTACCCTCAATTGAAAATAAACAAGGTTTTTTTTATAATTTTTTACAATAATCGTATTTTTTTTAAAATAGTTTTTCCTTCGGAGATTGCCAGAGAACAGTACTCTTGAAAAATGGCTCGTGTTTCAAAAAGTTCAAGCATGAAATATCAAAATATTTTTTTTTTTTTTTTTTAAATAAGACTATATTGTTATTCATTTTATAATGGGATTGTTTTTTAACAATAATTAGTAGTTTTAAGTTTCCGTATTTATAGTACCTACTCCATTTTTTACTATCACCTGTCAATACTAGGGATGACCTACCTACATAAAATATAATTATTGGTATCGATTCTGCACGCGTAGCATGACAAACATAAAAAACGGGTTTTCTACGGGTCTTGTCGACGGAAGAATAGACAAAATTGATTGTGATTGTTTATCTGTCATTTTGTCTATTCTTCCGTCTAAAAAACCCGTTTCTATTATGGTCATGCATCTATCTTATTTTTATTGAAAATGTGACGAGACAATAGTGTGCGGTGAGATATATTTGGTTGGTATAAAGGCTCTTTCAAACAGGCGCGACACGCGACGCGACACAAAGACACCGCTCGTCACGCGACGCGACGTACCTTTGTGTCGCGTCGCGTGTCGCGCCTGTTTGTAGGAGCCTTTAACCATATCAACCAACCAAACCAAAGCTTTATTTTTATTTATTTTAGATATTGAAATCGAACCAGTTTCAAACGTCTAATAATACTATTATACCCTCGTTGATTAAAGAACCAATAAAGATTTTAATTTGTAATAACCTCTAAAACACGTTATGATTTTTTTTTTATGTTGCGAACCGATATTTTTGCTTTTCTTCCTATAATAAATCGATTAAAAATCGAATGTATTAGAATGTTACAACAGCACGCGTACAACCTTATTTCACATTGTTTACCCGTCTGTCATATTTTTGCATTATATCAACATTGTCAACCAGTATGTTTTTCAGGTTTTGGTGCGTTGTGCGTTAAGTTTGAGCCTTTTAGTGCCTCCATTACTGCTGCTAACACATTGAAAATAAACATACTTCCAACACCGCTGCACCGTGTGTGGTGTATATTACTCAAGACAGAACTTTTTCTGTGTTATTGAACATAGCAAGTGTGACTGTGGAGCGATGTCTCAACTGCTCTTTTATGTAATCATTCTTTCAGTTATTGTACATAGTGTAGCTGTTTTCCATCCCTTCCTACTTACATAGGCCATTTCATGACACAATCTATGATTTGATTAGGATCTAGATATAACACTGAGCGATTGATTATCAAGTCATGGTAGCCTTCCATACTTTGCATTTTAATGAAACGCGGGAATAAGATTTTGAAGCAAAAAGATGCTCAAAATTTGAAATCAAGTAAGATTTGGTGAGGTGGTCACAGGTGGTCACCAGTAACTAGCCACCAGATATAGCTAAACCGCTACAGATTTTACACAAATGTACTTCAAAGACACAAAGCTCACTCGTAAACCCATTAAGACCCTTTTAAAAAGCTTTTTCATTTTGTGGTCGAACATAACCTCTAAATAGTAATATCTTTTTTGTAAATATCTCAGAAATACCATTGTAGTTTGTGTTGAATTTTTTGAGGAAGTATTCAGACATGTCATCGAGTATTTCAAAGATGATTTGATGAAAACACCGTAATGTGAATTGAGTATATTTGGCCATGTTCTATGTTATAGGGTTTGGTTTCCGCACTTAGTCCGTGAAGTGGACCATTGTGCGTGGGCCATGGCGGCCGTTAGATGGTTACTCCAACCAGCCCACCTCCCTCCAGAAGCTAATTAAGTCTCCTGGTCTGTTCAGGACATCTGTGTAGGATCTGGGTGACCCGAGGGTTTCTGTTCTAATCTGGGTGACGCCTGTGCATTCAAAGAGCACGTGCGCTACGGTTTCCTCAGCCTCCATGCACGCTCTGCACAGAGGGCTGTCCGTTATGCCTATTGTGTGGAAGTGTTTGTTTAGCGAGCAGTGGCCCGTGATGGTCCCCGTCACCAGGCGCAGGCCGTTCCTGTCCAGGCGCAATAAACGCCTGGTTAGCCTGCTATCCAAGGATGGCATAGCTTCCTTGGACTGCCTGCAGCCCGGTGTCGAAGTCCACCAGTTCCCCGCTTGTGTGTGAGTGAACTCCTGTAGCCACCTGCGTATTTGGTTGAAGGGGATGGGTACGATAGGCTTGGGTCCACATACTGCCGTGCTGGATCCTCGTCTAGCAAGTTCGTCGGCTGCGTCGTTACCTAGCGAGCCGCTGTGTCCTTTTATCCATTGCAGTGTCACTTTGTTGCGGCTAGATACCGTTGTTTGTTCTAGTGCATTGTGACATTCTAGTATTAGCTTCGAGGTAATATATTTTTTCTGTAAGGATTGCAGAACTGAGGCGCTGTCGGAGAGTATACGTATGTGGGTGTCCGTAACTCTCCTGGCTTCTAGGGCGTGGACCGCTTGTATGATGTCCACACACTCCGCCTGATAGACGGTGTTGAACATGCCCAATGGTCTGGATATATTTATGTTGAGGTCGTGTGAGAAAACTCCGACCCCGGTACCAGAGTCGGTCTTCGATCCATCGGTGTATACTCTCATCTCTTTCGGACCTGACTAATCACCCTGTTCTTCTGTGAGTATTATGCTGTAGTGCCTTTGAAAGTGATGTGTTTTCGGGGCTTTGTCGCAGGGTGATGCCATCATTGGCCATCGGTTGATCGCATCTTCCTTTATGCGTGCATGCCTAACTCTGCAGTCTTTGCTTAGGGTTCCTGATAAGTGGAGCCTAAAGGCAGCCAGGGCCGTCTCCTCCCTCACAATAAGGTGCAGGGGTGGCAGACCAAGCATTGCCTGTAGGGTAGCAGTGGGTGTAGTTCTCATACTGCTAGTGATCGCAACACAGGCAAACCGCTACAGTTTTTCGAGATCTCTTTGGGCTGTGCTCAGGTCTGTCCTGGGCCACCAGACCAGTGAGCCGTATGTGATAATTGGTCGGATGACTGTGGTGTATAACCAGTGGGTGACCTTGGGACTAATCCCCCAGTTCCTGCCAAGCAGTCGCTTGCACTGCCACAGGGATATGCTGGCTTTTGTAGTGATGTAATTGGCATGTTTCGCCCAGTTCAGCTGTTTATCCAAAAAGATGCCCAGGTATTTGGTTTCAGTTGATAGGCTTAGAGTTGTTCCGAAGAATCGTGGTAGTTGTAGTGTCGTCAGTTTTCTCTTTTTTGTGAAGAGAATCAGTTCGGTTTTTGTAGGGTTTACTGAGAGTTGGTGCTTGTTGCACCATTCCTCTACTATTTTCAGGGCTTGTCGCATAAGGTTGCATAGAGTATTTTCATGGGTCCCGCTTATTATTATGGTTAGGTCATCGGCGTAGCCTACGGTGAAGTAACCTTTGTCGTTGAGTGTTTTAATGAGGCTGTCTACTACTAGGTTCCATAGAAGTGGCGAGAGGACGCCCCCTTGCGGGCAGCCCTTTGCAACGGTGGTCCTCGTAGTGCATGTTGGTGATCCAGCCACTCAGGGTCGAGTCTATGCTGTGTCTGTCGAGGGCCGTGTTTATACTGTTGAACATGGTCTTGTCAAAGGCGCCCTCGATGTCGATGAAGGCGGCCAGTGCTGAGCATTTGTGGTCCACTGCGCATTCAATTTTAGATACCACGCTATGCAGCGCGGATTCTGTTGATTTGCCTGTGGAGTACGCGTGCTGTTGTTTGTGCAGTGGTTTTTACCCGGAGAGGGCCATCTCGGATATATCTATCACAGAGTCTCTCGAGGGTTTTCAGTAAAAATGATGTGAGACTTATAGGTCTATAAGCCTTTGGTTGTGTGTAATCAGTTTTGCCAGGTTTGGGTATGAAAATTACTTTCACCTCGCGCCATGCGAGAGGTGTGTGTCTAAGTGCTATGCAGGCTCGATAGATCTCCACCAGCCATTGTGTCAGATAATCTACCCCCCACTGTAGCAGGGCTGGGAAGATGCCATCCAGCCCTGCTGACTTGTATGGCTGGAAACTGTTGATAGCCCACTTTATCCGCTCTTCTGTTACTATTTTGCGGGCTCTTGACCAGTCTTGCTCCGTTGGGGTCCATTCTGATTCAGCCTCCCATGTCCTGTCCTCCAGGATTTTACAGTCTGGGAAGTGAGTCTCGAGAAGGACCTTACTGGTTTCATAGTCAGTTAGTGTGTATGAATTGTCGGGTTTTTTCAGCGCGCCGAGAGTTCGGTCCTGATCAGTTGATAGGATCTTCCTTACCCTTGCCGCCTCATTATTTGTTTCAATGGATTCACAGAATTTCCGCCAAGCTGACCTCCTAGCGGTTCTGATCTGTTTTTTAGTACGTGTATTGGGTCTCTTTGTATATCTCCCAGTCGTCCGGGAGTTACTTATTTTTTGCTCTGTTAAATTGCTTACGTAGCGCATCTCTGAGTTTGCTAAGTTCAGCGTTCCACCAAGGGTTCCTCTCGTTCTTGCTTTGTGGCGCTCTTAGTTTACAGCATGCGTGGTATGCTTCGGTTAGGTATTCTGATAGTTTTGTTACAGTGTATTCCAATTGTGCTTGGTCTCTAAGGGTTACTTGTGTTAGATGTCTAGCTAATAGGGAAGCCAGGAGGCGTTTATACTCGGGAACATTGGTACGCCTCGGGTTTCGCCTCGGAGTGGGTTTCCTAGTGTTTGTAGTTAGTGTAAATCGGATCCTTCTGTGGTCTGAGCAAGAAGGCTCGTCCGATACGTGCCAGTTTGTGATAAGGTTTGTCGCGTTTTCTGTGGCAAGTGTTAGGTCTATAATCGTTTGTCCACGGACTGTGACCCAAGTGGGTTCTGAGCCGCGGTTAACAATGTTAAGGTTAGTAGAGAATAAATAGGTGGATAGTACCTCTTCTCTGGAATTTGGTGCGGCGCTGCCCCAGAGCGGGTGGTGGGCGTTCGAGTCGGTGCCAATGATCAGGTCCAAATTAGCGCGTTCGCAGTGCTGTACCAGGTCGGCCATCTCTTTTGGCGAACAGTCTGTGTCCTCGCCTGGCATGTATACCGACGCCAACACAGCATCTGGAACGCTACCTTCGTTTTGGAGCCTGACAGCTGTCAGGTCTCTGGAACAGAATTGAGTGAGTGTCGTAAAGGGAATTTCTTTGGGTATGTACACACAGGTTCTCGGCTTGTCTGCGCTGTGTGTGTTGAGAATTAGCTTACCTCCGATGTTACTGAGGCCGCATATTCTATTGTTCCTGATCCACGGCTCTTGGATCAGTGCAATGGTTCGGGGCTTAACCTCCAGCGCCCTGCGTAAGCTAGCCGTGGCAGTCTGGCTATGCTGGAGGTTGGTCTGGATGATGTTGAGGAGCGATGACGACGGTGGAGAGGGGTTAGTTGGAGATGTGTTGATGATATATTTGGCCATATTGCCGTGGGCAATCTCCATTAAGCGTAGATTCTCTTATATCAATACTCGTATGTGCACATTATAAATACTCACACAGTATTATTAAGTTACTCCTTGAAGCTGCAATAAGACCTTTTCTACATTACTTGCACAGCAGGAAAACGATTATTCTTCAACCTAAGTAAGTATGGTCAGCAACAAAAGACGATTAACACTTCAGTTTTTTACAATCTTAATAATTGATCACCTCATCTGCCTGGGGCTTGTGGCCAAGTAATAACAGCCGCACGGGACAATCGATCAGGTTAAGCTACTCTTGCCGCGGTTATTCTATAGATGGGTGACCATCTTTACATACCAAGACCACTCTGTGCCTCGGAAAGCACGTTACGCCGTTGGCGCCGGCTGTTATTTATAGAACTTTGACAGTCGTTACGGGTCTTCAGAAGCACGAAAGTCTGACTACCAGCATTACCAAGGGGTATCGTATTACCTAGTTACTGAGTTGTGGACGTCAAATAGGCAGTCGCTCCATGTAAAATACTGGTAAACAGCTGAATTCGGTTGGACAGGAAGCTGACCCCAACATAGTTGGGAAAAGTCTAGGCAGATGATGAACAACTATGTTGAAGTCGGCTTCCAGTCTAACCGGATACAGCTGTATACCAGTATTTTACATGGAGCGACTGCTCACAACCCATTTATACAATCATTAAGTTATTAAACACTTATGTTTTTTGAGAAAAATATTAATAAAAAATCTGTATGGCGAGTTTTTCAAGCTAGGATCAACATTGCGCTAGAAATGAGAATAGTTCTTTTTACACGAGACCAGAGTGACTAGCTTGCTAGCTTACTAGCAAAAGTTGCCTGAGAGATATTTCTCGACGGCATGTGAAGCGAAGTTAGAGGCCCAGAGGCGGCTTTAGAACTCTGACACCAGGTTCAGGTCACTAACCACACGAAAAGAAGCAGACACAGTAAAAGTTAACTGCAATGTCCGAATCATTTGGTATTTTGAAGATTACTAGCTTTGCCCCGCGGTTTCACCCGCATAAGTCTCGATCCCGTTGGAATATCGGGATAAAAAGTATCTTATGTGTTAATCCAGTTTATAAACAGTCTGTGTGCCAAATTTCATTCCAATCCATTCAGTAGTTTTTGCTTGAAAGTGTAACAAACATCCATCCATCCACATAAAATTTCGCAAGTATAATATTATATAATAAAGTAGAATATATGTATAAGTAGGATGTAAAATTAACAGTATTAATCGACTTTCATTCCTGACTAACGACGCCAATATTACCGACAGATAATTAAAATCAATACTCAATAGGTTATCTTGTTTGAATGATTTGCAATCAGCAACTGCAATCGCTGCTGCACTGTTATGTAATATCGAACAAATACTACACAGTTATAGTAACAGTTAGTATGTGTGTACACACGGTTACACATCAAGTTATACATTTCCAGTATAAGCTGAACTTGCATTGTACGGAATTGCTATACAATGCGAGATCAGCTTAAACTGGTGTATACGGGTGTATAGCTTGATGTGTAGCCGTGTGTACCACTACTCTATGTATAGAGAGGTTCAACGCCTTTGATAGTAAAGACCTTTGGCTTTAGCAAAGTATAATCATATCGTATCATTTTGTATATAAGTCATATATTAATGGTTCTGGCAAGTGGCAAGAACAGCCATCTTTACTTAAATAAAAAATACCTCTATAGAATACTTTTAGATGGATGATAAGGTGACGCAAACTCAAAGCAATTATTTCAAATAAACCAATTATAGGCACTTCTGAATTGTCAAGGGGTCGGTCAGCCAGAAAGATGAAGCTAGTTGCCCATTCCAAAGCGTAGTAGGTTCCTATGGAGAAGAATAGGCTGGAAACTCCATGGCCACTCTTTTACAATGTAGAAAGATTTTATTTTACTCTAATGGACTGTGGGATGGAGTGCAGATAGTTAAAGAATTATAATTCACAAAACGATTATAATAGTATTTTACTACATTCATTTTTAATTTTAACTATACAATATACTCGTTATTACAAAAAAAAAATTAAAGTATGTCTTCAACGCTACAAAGCCCAATGGTTCATCCCAAAACAAAATCCAACATTATTCATAGTTCCTCCATAAGATACAAAAAAAGATGCAGGATCAAAACTAGATTGTTTGTTAATGAACAGCAATATTTTTCATGTTTTAATTTATTAAACAAATCTATTGATTCTTGTTTTTATAGCATTTATGTGATTAATAACAGGTCTTTTGACCTCAAACTGGCCTTGTGCATAAAACCCGGAATGTCAAATTAAGTTCATAATTATGTTCGCTTAAGGAACTCAGACTTGTATGAAATCTAATAGAACACAGTTAGGAAACACCTCAAAATAGTCAATAGATACTAACAACAAAAACCAAAATAACACAAAATGTAGGTGAACCGTGAGTTAAACGTAGATATCCACCCCCATAAAAAGATATAGCAACACGTTGTCTATTCCACGCGAGCCATTGTACCATACTCCATTGTCCTACGACTACGAAAATCTGGTGGTCCCCTTCATTAGAAAAAAAGTTTTAACAGATGCAAGACCAAGACTAGTTTATTTTCTGACTGAAACTGTTATTAGCCACTTTTTAATCGTTACTTTTGATTTTTTTCTGAAAAATCTAATGTGTAATAAATAAGTGACGAAAAACTACACTGCCTAGCTTTCCAGACGAGTAAAAAGGTATGACTTTCATTTACTCTTTTTCCGATTTTGATCTTGAATTGCAAATGTTCGAATGTTTGTAGTTGGAAAGCGATGGATGCACTCTTTAAAAAAACATTGCATGATACAGCCCTAAAATTATACAGCCAAAATCCGAACACAACATACACCAAAGTAACATTAAAGACTTACGAGTATCTAGGTACAGATAGAGGCATTCACAAGGACGCGCCCCACTCCACGATTACTGTAATGTAAGCTGTACGGAACGGAGCGGAGTGGGGCGCGTCTTTGAGGACAGCCCTATCTATAAACATCGGGGTACATATTAAGAAACTATAGCAGCGTGTTATCTATTCCACGTGGCAAGCCATGTTCCATTGTCTCACGACTATGAGATAATCTTGTGGTCCCTTCATTGTTGCAGGAGATTGTCCGATAGACAGTGTTTTAGTGTACTATATCACTTTATTGCTTCTGATTTTGAAGATTCTGTATTGGTGTTTGGATGTATTTTCGGTTTTTAGTTTCAGAAACATGTAGTAAAAAATACCAAGTTTATAGAGTTTTGAGAGCATAGGCGGATTTTAGCGCCGTATAGACTCAAGCATTACTTAAAACTGTTTTCCACCAATCAAGTTTTGGATGAGGTTCTGGTATGATACGGGTGGTGTAATACGGATCTTAGTGTACCTGAACCGAGATCGTTACGTAGGACATTGTAGGTTTATTAGATACATTGTCAAACCTTTGCAATGTAAATAACTATCTTGGTCTTCGACCGTATGCCTTATTTTATTTTTCAATTATGCATTTTAATGACACAATATGTTGAAGACTAATGATAATGAACAAAATTATGTTTAGGTCTTCCATAATTTAAAACAGGCTAGTTAAACATTAGAGATTGACAGTTTTGATGATATTAAACTAAAAGTACCTATTTAATCTCTTAAACTTGCCATAATAATCATATACCTTTTTTTTTTTTTTGTGGGTGGGAAATCATCAAATAACTTCTCCCGCTCTGGGCGGAGCGGGAGAGCGTGTCAGAGTCTTACTGACTAAAACCCACCCGTGTTCCTTCCGTTGCCCTGTTGCCGGGGGCCACGATCTCCCTCTCGGTTTTCTTCGCAACCCCGGCAGGCATTGGCCCTAGCGGACCCCGTCGATTCTGCTGACATCTCTTTGAGGCGCGCGTGGAACACAACGCGCCGTCGACCCGGGCCTGGCCCTTATCGGACGGTGAGCTACCCATTGCTCACCGCCCGCAAACCCGCGCCTACGGTGGCCGGAAATCGCCTCGCGATTCCCGACGCCCTGGGCGTCTCCTCCTGCGGCGGTTAGGGGCGTGAGGGCGCGAAATTTGCCTCTCCCTCACGCGCTCCGCCTCCTCCTTCGAATAATCATATACCTGAACGTTAAGAATTGTATTGTAATAAACTAGAATATCGATTTGAAATGGGACGTTAGAGGGGACACAATGGCTCGTCATCATCATGATCCTACAGCAGTCCACTACTGGACATAGGCCTCTCCTATTGCACGCCATGCAACTCGATTCTCGGCAACTCTAATTCAGCTGCTACCAGCCACCCTGTGAAGATCGTCGCACCACCTAACCTGAGGAGGTCCTACCTTATGTTTGCCGATGCGCGATCTCCACACAAGAACACGTCTACCTCAATGGTCATCGGTTCTACGGCTAATATGGCCAGTCCACTGCCAATTATGCTTCCGTATTCCGTGAGATATGTCGACTATTTGGTACTCTGCCGAGTCAACAACAGCTTGTAATTAGATAATTTGAAGGAGTACGCTACTCACAACGTAATACGTCTGGTTTTCCCCCAAATGAAAGGATAGTAGGAGTAGAATCTAATAGAACAACCACTGTACACAAAGTGAGCAAATTGAATGATTACTTCTTCCTCTTTGTTTGTACAATAAAGTGTTTTAGTAATTACGAACACAAAAGATCCTAGTTATTTACGTACTTTTTCCCTTGTGAACTGTTGTTAGTGTTGTCACTAGACCCCAACTCACTAATACTGGTACTTAGACCTGTATTGTTAAGTTTTTGTCTTCACTAGGACCAAGTTCAACTTTTCAAAAAACAGTCTCAGCCCGAGGTCATACGGTGGAGGTCAGCCCGGTTTGGGCAGAATATCGCCGTGTTCTCGCGGAGGCAATCGGCGGCAGTGATCTCTCGCGTCCAGCCCTGGTTCAGGCCATGGTACGGAGCGAGAGGAAACGGGAGGCCGTCACCTCCTTCTGCAAAGCGGTAATATTCGCGAAGGAGGAGGCGGAACGCGTGAGGGAGAGGCAAATTTCGCGCCCTCACGCCCCTAATCGCGGCAGAAGACACCCTGGGTGTCGGGAATCACAGGCCAATTTCCGACCACCGTAGGCGCGGGCTTGCGGACGGTGAGCAATGGGTAGCTCGCCGTCCGATAAGGATCAGGCCCGGGTCGACGGCGCGTTGTGTTCCACGCGCGCCTCAAAGAGATGTCAGCAGAATTGACGGGGTCCGTTAGGGCCGATGCCTGCCGGGGGTGCGAAGAAAACCGAAAGGGAGATCGTGGCCCTCTTAGCACATATTTTCGTTATTTATTTATTTAAGGATTACCAACGAGATAAATTACAATTATCTTTCACAATAATAAAAACTTGTTTATTATACATTATCCTGTAATGCACACTCAATTATAGGTAACCAAAGCTTAAACATTATCGAGTACACATTCACATGCTTATTCCTGTCACTGTCACACAACTGTCAGACTACAAATGCAAAAGAAGAAACGGGAACTTGTCTTAGTTAAAGCACGTGCTAAGTAATGTTTATACATCAAGGCCTTAGTGCGGCTGCTGAACATAGTGTGCTAGGTTTCTAAACACGTGTCAGGCAAAGTTTTATATTCATGAAGTTACTGGTAATAGTCTCGCCCCGTTCCATATTATTTTAGCTAAGATAGGCTGGCAAATATAATAATATTTTAATGGTAAAAAAAATCTTCTGTTCCGTAATTTTGTCGAGTTAAGTTAATATAAATCAATAAAGTATGCAGTACATTTTTGTTTTCAAGATGTCATGTATGTTCCCACAGTAAAAGTTGTAAATAAATAATGAGTTCAATAACTCTTTTCGGGTTTTGAGCCATTTCAAATAAACTTTGTATAGTAATACCACGTAATACATATTTGAATAGAAAATAATAGAAGTAAATAGATAGATTTATTTAACAGATATTTATTTGAAATACACGTGTCATGTTATGGTAATTTTTGCATGTCTAATAAATATAATCAAGAAAAATTAACACGTCCAAGCAAATACATTTATTTAAATAAATTCATAAATTACCTGATACGCTTAAAAAATAAATGATTCACAAGAACCTTGCAAAAAAATTGGTAAATGTGATTCTTAGTAAGCGACTTCAAAAAAAGGAGGACGTTCTCAGTTCATCGGAAACGTCTGTTTTTTTTTTTTTCTTCTTTAAAAACATATTATAATTATTAATTCATTATCTTCTCATCTAATGTATTTTAATAAACTCCACATGCCAGAACCATTACGAACCTGTGCATAATATAAAGTACGTGCTGAAACTAATAAACTCACGCAGTATAATGAAACAACAACGTTTAAAAATAAATGTTAGATTACATCACCTATCAACCTAAAAATAATTCTCTCTTATCGTAGATATATTTAGGACATCAAAATTCGTTAACCTACAATCATCATTTACAATTCACACTATCATTAAAATAACTAATCATGCTATCAAAAATACTACAATTATTCTCATGATAATTTAAAAAGCCCTCATAATCTTTGAAGCGCAACAATAAACTATATCCATCTCCTTCCCTCCCATACAATCACAACTGCAAATATACTCCGTCACATTCGCGCAATCAGAACAATATCGCTTCGTATTCAACAGAGTTTAGCCGGTTTTTCTTGTTTATTTTTGATTCGAACGCATACAAGGTTAGACATCTGCCGGGACCGCTCGTTCGGCGAAAAAAAACAACCAACTAGTTTGCAAAAATGACCACGTAAAGAATTCTATTACGCATGCGTACGTGTCTGTCAAATTGGCGAGAAATATTTACGTCAAAATTGGGAGATTTCGACGCCGAGTGTTGTAAATCGTATTTTTATAAATTAAAATATTAATAAAAGCATTCCGAGTGATATTTAAAGTGTTCTAATCAAGGCTGATATTATAATTGTTGTAAAAATGTCGAAGGAAACGTCGTTAGTTGGGCTAGATGCGATCCTAAAGGAATTAGGTCCTTTTGGGAAGTATAACATTATAAACTATGCTTTATTTCTATTTCCGTGTTTCTTGGCGGGAATGTATGGTTCTGTGTTCGTCTTTGAAGCCGCAGACATCGATTACAGGTAAGTCGGGATTTTTATTTTTTTATTTTTTATAGTTCCGTGACTTAAACTAGCCAAAGCTAAAATCGAAAGTGGTTTCTCTCAAGGTGGTTCATCTTTTGACAATCTAAAATCTCAAGAAATTTGTGTAAATGATTGTGTATTAGTCTGTTTTCGTTTTGGGGTTATATTGCTTTAGAATTTGACATTTGTCAGGCCACCCTTAACTCAATTTCGCGCATGCGTGATATGTCGCCGATGAAAAATTTGGAGTTCCTCTGGGTACTAATTTGACCCATATTGCAAAACTGTTGTATACTAGCAAAAATATTTTTTTATTAATTATTGCTTCTCATAAACATAATGTTAGGTAAATGCCATGAAGTTTATTAATAATATTAAAGTTAATTTCATAATTATCCTTGTATGTATTTAGAGTTGCAGTGTAGCATGCAAAGGGAATTTATATAAAGAGGAAAGTTTCTATAATAGCTGTAATGAACTAAGAAAACAATGTCAGTTGCTATGAAAAACCATCTTTTATCATAATATAAATAATATATTAGTATGCCTCGTTGGTCTAGTGGTACTGCTGAGCATGAGGTCCCGGGTTCGATTCACAGGTCGGGCAAAGTATTATTGGGTTTTCTATCTGTAATTTCTCAGTAGCAGCCCGGAGACTGGATTTGTGCCCGGTTGATGGCAATAGGCTCGCCCCTATTACTTGGGACTTAAGCATAACCGGCGAAATGAGGGTGTACACACGGCTACAAATCAAGCTATACAATTCCAGTTTATGCTGATCTCGCATCGTATAGGATTTCCGTACAATTCGAGGTCAGCTTACACTAGAAATGTATAGTTTGATGTGTAGCCGTGTGGACTATATAGGTATACCTCTGCCTAACACTATCGGGGAATAAAGGCGTGATATTATGTTATGTTATAAATAATATTAGTAACAATGCAGAAAAAATGTAAATGTCATTTATTTTTGTTGTTTATGAATTTTTTACTTATCCTACAAAGATTTTCATGATGGTCTTTTTACTACCACATCGACAAAAAATGATAGTTTTAAATTAGCGAAATAGTTGATTATTAATTCTAGCAACTAGTTTCTGTGAGTCATCTTGCGAATACTTAACCAATTTAACAGTGCATTCATTACCTATAACTTGACCCGTAATGCGATTGGTAGCATTGAATTTTTCAATACTTGTAGAACAATAGACGAAGATATGTTTAGTAACCTATGATAAGATTAGTTTAGTATTCCGCTTAACTATTCCTAAAGAGTCTTAAAAAACCCTGTAAGAAATCGACACGTGTTACTCCTCTCAACGAGGCATCCTCAGGATGACGATTGACTTGTCGAGATCCCCAACACAGCAAACACAGACACAGATTTCTTACAGAGTTTTTTATGACTCTTTTGGAATAGGTTACTAAATATATCTACGTCTATTGTTTTCTAATGAATTTATGCAAGGTCACGCCTGAATAAATTAACAATTCATTCTAATAGAGTTCAAAATGGCGACTGACAGAACTGTACTACCAATCACATGACTGCAAAATTCAGTGCTACCAGTGGCGTCACAGGACAAGTTATAATGAACGCACTGTAGCGAAATCGCAAAACCCTACGATGTTTTTGCAAACATGATATGTATTTATTTTGACAATTTTTTCTTGATGGTACATGACAAGCGAGACGTGCATAAGATTTTTCAATTTAATCCCCCAAAATCGGTAATTTTACAGTTTTTCTGTCGGTAAAATCGTGGGTAAGTAACACCCGCACGGGTCGATCGATCAGGATAAGCTACGATTGCCGTGGTCGGTTACAAACCAAGATCTCTCCGTGCCTCGAAAAGCACGTTCAGTTAGTCCCTGCCTGCTGTATTTCGTGGATCTTTGACAGTCGTTACCAGAAGCCCGAAAGTCTGACAACCCGTCTAAAAGTAATAGCAATAATGTAATTGCGTTTAATTAAAAGAGGTTCTTATTTTTATTAATTTATATTATATCTTTTGTATAGATTATTTTCTATTTTGTGAATGTAGAACACTGTAGGCTTAGTGGACTGTAGATTTGTGGACCATTTTCTATTTTCTTAAGTACCTGGTACTTATTGAAATACCTACACTGTCCTCCCATACCTAGTCATACTGTTATTTGAAAAAAATGTAAAAGCCAATTATTTTTAAAAGAGTAACCGTGGAGTTTCTTGCCGGCTCTTCTCCATAGGAAACGACCAATTGGAACCGTGCACCTAGCTTCTGACGTTTCATAAATGCCCATGTAGGTCTATGTGAAATAAAAGTATTTTGATTTGATTTGATTGAAAGGAAATAGCACACATATCAACTCGAAAAGGGATCGTTACCGTATCAACTCGAGCCATTCATAATTTTGTGTATGATACTCCCTACTGCAACGCACACTAATCGGAATCGTAAAGTAATCGCCTCGCCTCGGGACAAGCTCACGAACCGCGACGATACGGAAAGGATCCCTTTCCGAGTTGATATGTGTGCAGCTTTCGAGCTACTTTGAGCACTTGTCAAAGAGGCAAAACAACAAGATTTATATGTTTATGATTACATGCATTTCTTAGTTAGTTACCATAGTGTCGAGTTTATATTTTTTGACACCAACATTTTTTTGATAAGCTAAGGTCGACTAGGGATACTATGTATCTGCCCTTTAGTTTTAGACGTCAAATAGCTAGGCCATTAGCTTTTAATATTAGCCCAGACTTATTTAGTATGTCTAAGTCATCTATAATTAGCACCACAATTAGTAATAGTACAAATGTTAAGGTGGTTAGCTCAAATAATAGTTGCAGAAATTCTTGAGATTATTTCATCAAAATATTCAAGGTGTTCTTCCAAACAATTGGCAATTGAATTGTTTTTAGAAAAAACAATGTTTGTCATTATTTGTTTATAATATTATGAAATTTTAATTAACTATGAGAGTTATAGTGTGGCCAGTTGTTTTAATCGAAAATCAATGCTGCGTGCTGGTTCATTAATATTAATTAAAAGTTGTATTTAATCTAAAACCCGTAAAGACATACCTAGTTGAACTATCGGTTGAACATATCATTGAACTGTCTTGTGTTGAGCTAGATAAGCATGTTAGAGTGTGTGTTTTACAGTTGTATCATTTAGCTCCCTTCAAAATGGTTGAGGTAAATTGTGCTGATTAACTATGTTCGTGAACGGCTTATTTAAGAATCATCATTAGATTTTTGTTTTTATATTTTTACTAGCTGTTGCCTGCGACTTCGTCTGCGATCCAGGACGAAAAGTAGCCTATGTCCATCTCTAGGTCATAGTCTATCCATGTGCCAATTTCATCCTTATCTATTCAACCGTTTTAGCGTGAAAGCGTAAAAAAAACAAACAATCAAACAAACTCACTTTCGCATTTATAGTATTTATTTATTATTTATTTGCTAACATGTAAAACACTGGTTAGTAAGCATGCTTTAAAATTTCATGACACTGTATTAAGACATACAGCCTGTAAGGGCATTACAAATGTTTACATATAAATGATTAAATTAAATAATATAATATTGATTTTAATTATAAAAAAAATCATTACATTTTAATAAACATTAATTAATTCATTATTACATTTTATTTCAAATAAATCATTATTATTAATTCGTTCATTCATTTTAGTCATTATAGGTAAGCATAATATTATAGTAATATAGTGAAGTAATTTATCATTATTTTCACATTTACGTCAAGCTATTTATTTATTATAAGGTCAATCGATTCACATTTTTTCAGCTTTAAATTCCTTAACGGTATAGTAACCTTTATTAACAATTATTGCAACTGCTTCAAGAAAATTGAGTCATTTGGTAGGAATTTTAAAATATTCCGGTAGCTTATTAAATATATTAGCTAGTCTTAACTATGACCTTTCAGGATACTTTTAAGTTTGTGAAGAGTAGTATTATTCTATTCCTGTTCCGTCGGTTATAGTTTTCATTTAGCTCGATATTAGATTTGAGGAATTTGTTAAGATTATGGACGCTTTTAACGTGCACGTCTTTCTACATTGTTCTCACGTGTATAATTTCAACATGAATGATGTAACCAATATTTTATAACGATTTTTGAAGTGAAAACTTCTTTAGGCGCGTTGGGCAGTATTGAGATGTATTTTTGTAAACGCGATTGTGCTCTTTAGTTATATGAGGTTACGGACCAATCTTTTATACAAGTATTTTTCTTCCACCAATGCGATCTTTTTCAAGTTTTTACTTCTGTCGGCACTCCCGGAATGCTACCACTTTTTTTTTAATTTTTAAAAGTGTATGTGGAGTTTCTTTCCTGTTCTTCTCCATCATGCGTTTGAGTTTTGAGTTTACCAAAGGGGTACCGTGTTACCCAGTAACTGGGTTGTGAAGGTCAGATAGGCAATCGTTCCATTTAAAATACTGGCATTCAGCTGCATCAGGTTCGACTGGAAGGCGACCCCAATACATGAGAACAGGCCAGGCAGATAATGATAATTATGATTTTGTTAAAAGGGTTAAAACCCTTTTACAGCAACTTTTCAATACCGTAAAATCGCTGCAAGATAATTATCTCTTAAAGGTAAATACTTATACATCTGTTTGACCCACGTTATCACCTAACTGTTCAACGCCCTCTTGCTATCACAACTTACACAACATCGGTACAGTCAACAACAGAATTCCATTAAAACTGTCACTAATACATTACATCAAAATTGACACAAAACGATTCCATAAACTGATTTTTAGCATTTCTTAAATTAGCTAAGAGTAGGTAAAAAATATTCATCAAATTTTCCCCTTTTTTTCCGACTAATAAAAAAATATAAAACATCTTGCTCAATAATTAATATTTTAAACAAATGGCGTGTGTCTTCCAAACTGACGTTTGTCAAAAGTATGACTTTTGTTGCTGACTGTACTTTTTTGGTAATTTTTTTATATTTAGCATCGTAATATTAGTAGAGCTTGTCAGAAGACGTCCTGGTGACCTTCAAGTCAGTCACTCGAATACCTTCGTGAATCTAAGATGAGAATGTTTACATAAACAAAATGTATTTTTAATGCAGTTAAATAACTCATGATTTGCAATGGAAATGTTTTTCATGTAACAAGAAGAATACCTAGGTTATTATAAATTGTTTTTGTTAATACTTTTTGTTCGTCGTAAATGAGATATTTTACCGTACCTATGTAAAGGCAGATTTATAGGAGCCCAATAATGTACAGGAACGTACAGTAACTCAGTCTAACGCTGACTTGCAACTGGGCTCGTGTAGACACTAGTTTCAACCCAGTCCAGTGCTGACTTTGTGCACTCAAGTCAGTTCTGTTGACTACCCTACCCGTCTATTTTCGGGCCCAGTAGCTTCCTCCGCCTGACTTACTGCTGATTGCGTCTTCCAGAACCCACCGACTGCGTCCGAAATTCCAAGTCACTGGATCCAATCACTGCCATCCTATAAACCAGGCTAGCTGCAAATTAAATAGCAACAGCACCATTCCAAACTCGCTAGTGCTTCTAGTAATACTTTTTCTAATGTGAAAGGTCGCGCCATCGCGTCGTACTAGTCTGCAGGAGGCTTCATGTAATACGGTAGTTGCCTGGATAAAAAAAAAACTGTTTAGTCCGTCTTTCAGATAATAAAAAAATATTAGACACGTTTTTGCTTTATCATATTAATCAAAAATAACTTAGAAAACACGCATTAAAGTTGGGGAGTGGGGGTCACTACGTCACAACGCAGTATAAAATCTAGTAAATTGTGACGTCATGCCACATTTTAACTCAATGTATCGCCGTAATCTTTTGATTATGTCAAAAAAGAAAAAATACGTGTACAATATTTTTTATTTACTGAAAGAAAATTGGACACAGGCCTATTGTCATCGCACAAAATACTAATATTTGTATGCAGAAAATACAGATAATATATCTATAGAAATAAAAGCAACGTCCCTCCTATTCTACATCCGTTGGTTTATGGTCATTGAAGGTATCGACACAGTGTATCGACAGTGAATAGTCGCAAACACAATTTACCGCGGTTATGGTTAGAGACCCAATTTTACTTAAAAGAGTTGCAAGAGAGCGAGAGAGAGTCGAGAGGGTAGAAATTGAGAGTTTATCGTAGTAGGTAGGTGGCGTTCTGTAGTTTATGCCTCATGGGAAAAAAGCGTGAGTTTATATAGGTATGTATTATATAAAAGACGCAGCTTGAATTGTTAGGAATTAAATTAACGTTAAAACATTAACCCTGAAACTCAGCCGGGAACCGTTTGTTACTCATTATATTATATTCGGACTTCCTTCCTTACAGCAAACAAATTAAACACTGAATAAATGAAAACACACATTCCTTCCATATTAATAATAATGTGGGTACAGTCAGAAGCAAAAATATTATGTACCTATGTAGGAAATATAAATACTTTTATAGACAAGACCAAAAAGAAAACCGTGTGAATAATTTACTCATTGTCTCGTCATGAGCTGCTATGGATGAAGTAGCGTCATCAGTGAGGTCAGTATTACTGTCATCGAGAGACTCATATTCAGTAACGCCCTTATACTATGAAAACATTTACCAAAACTTATCGCTATTATTATTACATGTATCTTAACATAAAATAGTAACGAAATCAAAAGTGTACATTGAATATTTTTGAAAAAAACTTAATTGCTACAAAGTATATGAGAACGAGTCTGCTGTCGAAAATATAGTTTTTAGAATTTTTGTCCGTTTACCTGGATGTATGTTCCGGATTGGCTCAAAAACGACTGAACAGTTTAGGATTTTTGGCACACTATCTGTGTGCCAAAAATCCTAATCCGTTCAGTCATTCAAATGTTTTGAACAAAACATTTATTTCAATTAAACCATTTACAGGCACTTTTGAATTGTCAAGGGGTCGGTCAGTCAAAAAGATGAAGCTGCCCATTCCAAAGCGTAGTAGGTGGGTTCCTATGGAGAAGAACGGGCAAGAAACTCCACGGACACTCTTTTAAATCATAATATTGTTACAAAATATTGGTTACATCATTCGTGTTGAAATTATACATGTGAGAACAATGTAGACAGACATGCACGTTAAAAGCGAACAATTCAAAAATTAAAATAAATTCAATTCTAAGCAAAAGCATTAAGCAAAAAAAAAAAAAAGCATTAAGCCCGCCTTTGTACCGTTTTAAGTGTGAAAAGTCACGCCTTGCTTCCCCGAAGGGTTGGGCAGAGGTGTCCCTGTAGCAGGCACACCCACATTTCGCCAGTTATGTTTAAGTCCCATGTAATAGGGGGCGACCCTATTGCCATCAACCGGGCATAAATCCAGACTCCGAGCTGCTACTGAGAAATTTCAGATAGAAAAACCCAATAACATTTTGCTTGACCCGGGAATCGAACCAGGACCTCATACTTAGCAGTAGCGCTTGCGACCACTAGACCAATGAGGCAGTTTGAAAAGTTTAAATAAATAAATAAATTCTGGATTAACAGATAAGGTACTTTTAATCCCGATAGTACGTTCCCGTAGGATATTTTCTACACACGCTGGTATTTACAGCGCTATAAGGTTCTTTTGGCACGTGGTGAAAATCGGAACTAACATCGTCATCTTATTTTTTCACATTAATGTTTATCAACAGCGCCCCCCTGGTAACGTCATTCGAACGCCAAAAGTTCCTTGTAAAGTATTTGCTCATCAGCATGACTACACGATCATTACTGAACGTCTTTCATTGTGCCAATTAGCAACAATGTAGATGTGTCATACGAATTTATACAATTGCTAAGCCCTAAAGATGACGTACCTAGTTATTGATGAAAAAAAATAAACAATAACTCGAAACGACCAATGCCATTTTTTTTTAAATCTATTTTCTTATACTTAACGTCATTTTTAAAGCGTAACCTTTGGGTTCACTACAATCTTTCGGGCATTTACCATAATCAGTCTAAAATGTCCCCACTGCTGTGACACAAGCCTCCTCTCTTCGAGAGGAAGCGATCTTTAATCTACACGGGCGGGTTGGTAGTTGGTAGTTGGTAGTTGGTGTCATATGTCTTCGATATTTTTGTTCTAGGATATGCTGGTTTCCTCACGGTGTTTTCCTTCACCGTTTTGAGAGCAGTGGTGATGAAATTATTTAGTTAAAGTAAAGCGACTGCTTGGGTTAGAAGCCACGACCTGACAACTCGTAGGTCAGGGTCGTTATCACTGGGCTACCACTGCTCTTTTCGGGAGTTTAAATTTAATTAAATTGACCCCGTGATAAGCATAAAACCCAATTTACACGATGCAAGTTTCTTGCCTGTGGCATGAAATAAAATTGAAGCAAATGACTAGCATCGTCTAGACACTATTTAGACGGTGCATAGTTTATTGTTGCTTCAACTTATGGTATTGCATATGCAATTATATCTGCAATTACACCGTGTAAATCAGCCGTGTAATTGCATAACATACATAAAATGACAATTGATTGCAATTTCTTTCAGTTTGATAATTCACCCGCGTACATTGCGTTATTTGCGTTGTTGAAGAGAATAATTTTTCAAACCTATGAAGCAATGGATTATAAATTTCCTACAAAACCCTCGAATTGTAATTAAAAGTGTATCACGCAATTATTTTGGTGCTGGATTTACATTTAGTACCTGGGCGACCGAGCTCTGCTCTGATCAAAATAGAGAATGCTCATTTAATGGTATAGGATAGTACATACTAATTCCAAGCTGCCATGATAGTAGGTACTTACTAATTCCATGCTGCCATATCATTATTCTATGTCATTAATCATGTTCTAAACTTTCGGGTGAATATACGGAGAAAACGAATTTTCCCGGATATGAGACCTAGCTAGATCGATTTTTCGCCCCCGTAAACCCCTATATTGCATTTTTCATCGAAATCGTTAGAGCCGTTTTTGAGAACGTGATTCCAAATACGATATATACACGTATTTAAATTAAGAAAAAAATAAAAAACAAAAAGTACGTTTATTTTCGGTGAACGTGACGCAAAGAAAGAAAAACACGAAAATAACAAAATCTGCGTCACATTTGCGCAAAACGGACATCGCTCAACATAATGCTGGAACCCTATGCGAGACTTCTGTCTCCAGCGCTAGTTTTCAGTGACTGCCGGCGTTGACGTGATGATGTCAACCGGTAGAGCATACAAGTAATGAAATAACAAAATAAGAAATCAAAAATAAAATAAATAAAATACTTAGTCCTAAATGTTTAAATAATTAATATAATATTTAAAATGGCAACATTTCGTTCCGTATTACTATCCCTTGACCTTACAACTACTACATTTAATCTTAGCTAAAGTGAATAAACTACAAATAGAGACACTTTGAAGGTTGACGTATCACAAGTCACAAGGAAATATAACTAGACAAACATTAGATTCCTTTCACACGAACAGCTGCAGCGATGCAATCGCGCGATTTCAATTCAATCACGTGACAATATCGTGTTTGAAGGCACTCCACACTGTATAAAAGATGGCGGACGAAGATGACAATTTGCTCCCGATCACATAGTGTCAGTCGCGGATACGAAAAGTGTAATCAACATGACGGATTGTGCGCGGGAAGTTCCAGCAATGGACGACCATCGCTGGAAATTACTGAAAGACGTGCGTGAACTGAAAACCGAGAAGAACGCCATTCGTGCCTATGACTCATTTCCCTGTGACGCGAACAAAGCCACATGCACCATACAGTTTGCTGTAAAGAAACGCATAGTGGAGCTACGTTCCGAGGGCTGGAACAAAACGCTGGGCGAACTGGAGCCCACTCACCAAGCTTTCTGGCAGCTACAGAGGAAGTTACGTTCCGCTGAAGAGGTTTCCGTGCCTCCT
Organism: Omphaloscelis lunosa; assembly: GCA_916610215.1. Lineage (NCBI taxonomy): Eukaryota > Metazoa > Arthropoda > Insecta > Lepidoptera > Noctuidae > Omphaloscelis > Omphaloscelis lunosa. The sequence continues at coordinate 16,852,740 of OU744260.1, forward strand.
TTAATCCGTCCCGACACGAGTGTCACTTACGACAATCCCGACAAAGCCGAATGTCTAGCCGACAGTCTAGAGGCCCAATGCTCTCTCAGCTCCCAACCAGTCGATAAAGCGCACCTGGACAAGGTTGACGCTGAAGTCGAACTTAGAGCTTCCTTCCCACCCGTTGAAGACCATGATAATCCTCTGCCTCCCATCACTCCAGACGAAGTGCACGACATCATTAAAGGGCTCCACGCTAGGAAAGCCCCTAGCTCGGACGGTATCACCAACAAGTGTACAAACTTCTCCCCGCTCCTCTCATTATGCTTATGACCGCTATCTTCAATGGCGCATTGAGAAACAACATCTAAGAAGGAACTGTTATCGGTATACCCAAGCCAGGCAAGCCAAAGTCTGAGCCCACTAGTAACTGCTCATCAGTCTACTCAATGTCCTCGGCAAAATGTACGAAAGGCTTATTTATAAGAGGCTCAAAGACTATGTCGAGGCAAAGAGCATCATCCCCAACGAGCAGTTCGGTTTTCGAACCCAACACTGCTGCATCCAACAAGTTCACCGCATCGTAGAGCACTTAAGTGCTGGCTTCCAGCATAACTCGATGACGGGTGTATTGTTCTTCGACATAGCGAAAGCATTTGACAAAATCTGGCACATAAGTATGATTCACCGACCAAGGCATACTCTCACTATCCCAGACGACCCCACAATCCTCCTATAGGAGAGTAGTAGGGAAACCATTACTTTAGCACACAAAAACAAAAACCGACCGCCGTCCTTCCTTCCTCGCCGCCGAGGCCCGCCGCGATATCCCCGTCCATCACGGCCCCGACCCTTGCTCGAGTCAGCCCGCCCCGCTGAGCCTATAGCTTTAAATTCCACTAATAATAATATTAATCCGATCCAGCCTGTCCCTTGCTGTCCTCCGACAGCGACGCTCTAAGCCGAGGTCCATACCCCACAGGAGGTGCCCTTAGCGTGTAGTCGCTTAGTTTCTAGGTTTTATGTCCTGGCTGGGGGCCTTAATTTACTGAGGCAGCCACAGGAATGTCCGGTTAAGCAGCCGACAACCTCCTAGATTGACCTGCAAGATGATATACAAAAAAAAAAACAAAAAAATATAACTTGCATACAGAATATGTGTATTGAATTTTTATATTTTGTTTGTCTAACAATATGGATGCTTAAATATGTTATAGTTTAAAGCAGCAAATCTTGTATGCTTTATTGATTTGGCTTAACTTAAGTGAAGGGAGCTGTCATTCCACCAGATACTCGGGATCACTTCAAGCTCACTTCACTCACTTCGCTCGCTAAGTTTTCACGGTAAGATTTTCACAGAATCATAGAATCGAAAGTTAATATAAAGTCATAACTAAAATATTCGTTGCAGGCACTAGCGATGTGACTAAGTTCATTTAAACATATTTGCCAATATTTATCGACGTTTCGTGCTATTGTGTTTCGTGCTAGCCATTCACATGGCCTGTTTTAATAATTATTTGCCACTCTTCCTAGTCTATGGCAAAACCAAAATGGTAACTACTCCGCTTGATATACATCACAATTTTTTTGATGATTGTTGGGTGTACGTCGAATAAGACGCGACAAAATGTTGCCACTGTATAAAGGCTCTTTGTGTCGCGTCGCGTGTCGCGCCTGTTTGAAAGAGCCTTAAAACGCAAAACATTTTTTGAGGATGACATTCTCGTAACATTGAATAAAGAACGTCCATTTAATTTTTATCTTTTTTTATATCTGTTTCGTATATTATATCACATTTTAATTATAATATATTATTTATCTTTAAGAACGCTGTACTAGTACAGCATCTTAACATTGTTTGCTTCACCGGTTGACGTCATTACGTCGGCTGTCGCTGGTAACCAACGCTGGGGCTCTGTCTTGCATAGGGTTACAGCATAATGCTGAGCGATAGCCGATTTGCGTGGATGTGACGCATGCTTCCCCCGACCATTTCTATTTTTTGTATTTAAGCTCTTTTTTGCGTTATGTTTACGCAAATAAACGGTTTTTTCTTTCTTTTATATAAGATGAAAGAAGGTATATATCTCGTATCTCTTATCTCGACGAATAAACATCCAACATTAATGTGAAAGGTCCTTACACACATATTATCATAGGAGGTATATTATTTACTTTCCCCGTAATATCGCTGGCATATTAGAATACAAATAAACACAGTTATTTCAATATCATTCAAATACATATTACTATAAAGTTGAGTCAATATTTAGACAACATTTTGCTACGCAATAATATTAAATTAGATATTATGTTGTTTGTAATAATGATTCAGATTGAAACTTTCTGTTCCATGTGCCACGCAGACATTTGTCTGACCTGCTCTGCGTCTCGTTGTAGTGCCGGCACAGATGTCACGTGTTTTTTCCACATGTCTATTATTTGTACTAGCTAGGACGCGGACTATTTTTATCCCACAGCAAGGCAAAGGCCTCTTCTCATAGCATTTAGGCCTTGCAAAAGTCTTCTTTTCTCTTTCATGGTTACTTTACTTTTAATGTTCATTTTTATCGTTTTAATGATTTTGTTAGTTTTATGTTCTTTTTTTTTGTATTCTTTGTATTTCCTGTGCGTGTCCCAAATAAAATATTTTTCTTTCTTTCAATCAAAGAAAGCACGAGCATTGATCACCACGCTGCTTGCTCAAAACGGGTTGGCGATTTTAGACTTATATTAACTACACCGGCTTCACCCGCGTGGTATCTTTATAAATTATAGCCTATGTTACTCAGTGATAATATAGCATTCTACAGGTTTAAGCATTTTTTAAATCGGTCCAGTAGTTTTTGAATTTATTCATTACAAACAAAAATACAAATCTTTTCTCTTTATAATATACTGATATTATAAAGGTTAGGGATTGCAATCCAGCGTCATTTGCAATCCGGCCGGATCCAGCCGGATCCGACCGGATTGATGAAATCAGGATAATTTTCTCTTTTCGTTCCAAAATGGACTGTTAATTAGTTAATCGAGTAAGTGTAATAAATAGGTCGTTTATTTGAAAAAAAAAAAACTGGTATTAAACTATATGGGTACCGGATCCGGTAAATGTTTAATGACGCCGGATCCGCCGAATTACTGGATCCGGTTTTCCGGATTGCAATCCCTAGTGTAGACTCATCTTAAACACAAATTGTCAAACCGCTAGATCGAAAGGCACAGTCACTCACAGACACGCTATGCACAACATTAGCATATATTTGCATCACTCAAATCATTCCAGCTGTGTTCCGTATTACCGGCGTAGTGTGCCATTTCGTGGAGGTTTTAGGACAGGGAAATATGGAAGATATTCATATTTTTATCCATATATTTAGAAATCTACGTTTTGGAACGGGCAACTAGCTTCAACTTTCTGGTAAAATGTTGCGACCCTTTGACAATTCAAAAGTGCCTGTAAATAGATTAATTGAAATACCTCAATGCTTTGACTTTGATTTGTATTATTAGGCAGATACCTATATGTCTGACTTACTGACAGCAATGCACAGCCTAACTAAATGAAGGCAGTAAATGCTTGGAAAATATTAGATACTAGCAGCGCCCCGCGGTTTCACCCACGTAAGTCTCGATTCCGTGGGAGTATCGAGATATAACTCTCTTATATGTTAATCCAGGTTATAAACTATCTGTGTGCCAAATTTCATCCAAAGCCGTTTAGTTGTTTTTACGTGAAAGAGTAACAAACATCCATCCATCCATCCACACAAACTTTAGCGTTTATAAAATGATTATATATTAGAATAATTAGCTTTATCTGCACTAAAGGCTCCCAAAGGGGCTACAGTTTATATACATACATCCTACTACCAAATAGGTACCTATAACATTTTACACATATCAATGACATGCAAAAAAACGCGTTGGTAATTGCCAGGGTTGAACCAGCAACTGAGTTTAACCGTTACCTCCTTACCAAAATTCAAAATTCAAATTATTTTATTACACTTAAACCTACATGGGCACTTATGAAACGTCACAAGCTAGGTGCACGGTGTCAATTGGTCGTTTCCTATGGAGAAGAGGTGGCAAGAAACTCCACGGTAACTCTTTTAAAAATAAAATTGGCTTTTACAATATTTTTAAATAAAAGTGTTAGTTTGTTTGGGAGGACAGTGTAGGTCTTTCAACAAGTACCAGCTACTTAACAAAATAGAAAATGGTCAACAAATCTACAGGCCACTAAGCCTACAGCGTTCTCACATTCGCAAAATAGAAAAGAATCCAACTTTAAACGAAATGACATGATTGCTATTACAGCTGTAATAAATCTGAATAATTATCATCCACATAAGCCACTAATAAAAAAGCCATAATGACGTTCCAACTACTAAGGAATAAATAAATCTCAAACTTTCTACCCACCTCGTAAAGGAAAACAGCATGAATTTACAGCAACACTGTAGAATAGTGTCCCACATGCCTCCGTATGTAAATGTTCATCAGAACATTAGCTGAGATTAGGCAGCTTGAGCCCCAGCTTATGTGGATTTGCCCTAGTTTTCAAACCTGGCTCCTGAAGTTCCTCGTTTTAGTTGTGAAGTCATATTACCCTTCTGGCAAAAGACTTATGTTGGATTTTTAGAAAATTCCAGTTTAAATACTTCACGTATTTAAACTGGAATTTTGTGGGTACGTTGCCAATTGAAATTATAATAATTTATTCTTTTTGCACGTAAAGATAGTTAATTGATTCAGGCGTGACCTTGCGGAAATCCATTATAAAATCCAATAGAAGTGGATATATTTAGTAACCAGTAAGTTCTTTTTCAATAGAAAAGTTAAGTTTGTCTTTCAATCGCGACGCGCTCCCGCGCGCATATTATTATTTGCTATGGCCAAACCGCACCACGCTGCGTAATGCGGTGCAGTGTGCGAATCGCCTAAAACAGATTTATTATCTGCCTGTTACCTTTTCATGTCCGTAACGGCTGAACGGATTTAGATGAAAGGCGTACGGATAAGCCATGACCTGGGTTAGGACATAGACTACTCTGAATCCCGGTAGTACGTTTCTGTGGGATATTTTCCAACTTTTACACGGGCGAAGCCGCCGGAAAAAAACCAATAATATTATAAATGCGAAAGTGAGTTTGTTTGTTTGTTTCTTACACTTTCACGCTAAAACAGCTAAACGGATTTAGATGAAATTTTGCAAATGGTTAGACATGACCTAGACCACTTTTCATTCTGGATCACAAACGAAGTAATTTATAAAGATATCACATGGGAGAAATCGCATTTCACATATTTTTTGAATTTTTTTGTGATTCGCGAGACTCCCACATTTCATCGATCATTAATCAAGAATTAAGGGTCTTTCAAACAGGAGCGACACGCGACGCGACACAAAGACACCGCTTGTCTCGCGACGAGCGGTGTCTTTGTGTCGCGTCGCCTGTCGCGCCTGTTTGAAAGAGCCTTTACTTTCCGTTTCCTGACTGTCATTCAATACTTTATTGCATTCCACAATATATGTGCTTAGGTAGTAAACATTTGGTTATGAAACAATAGTGGACCCTGTCGGGCACAGCAAAAGGAGGATAGTAGAGATGAGGACTTATCGTTTATCTTATAATCTAACTTATTCCAAAATAAAATAAAAATATTGTTTATTATATATGATTTTTAGAGTTTTATACTTTAAATATTCGCTTACACTGTAATAACATATATATATACATATAAAAGATTTTTTGATTTATTCGTGAATAGGAGTTTTTTTTTTCTCTTCTGATTGATTCGGGTAATTTGTTACACATTTTTATTGACATAACCAGAGGACTTGTTGAATGTATTTTTAGGCGGAATTTGGTAAGTTTATTCGTGTTTTGAATCGGAGTGTGTATCTTGTTTGTATGTCTTCTCGTTTAGTGTAAAAGTCTTGGTGTGTATGAGCGAATTTGCATATTTTAAGTATATATATACAAGGCAGAGTTAAAATGTTCAGGTTTATAAAATGGGGTTTGCAGCTCTCTATCTGTTGTATATTTAATAAGATACGGACGAATTTCTGTTGAACTGTAAACAGTGTAGGTGCATCTGTACTATTTCCCCACATTATTATGCCGTAATTAAGCCATGCATAAGCATAGGCGTCGTATATTACCAGGGCTGTCTGTAAATTTGTGGTTTTCTTAACTTCTTGAAAAGCTTAAAGGAATTTCGAAAGTTTCGATTAAATTTTTTGTACGTGTGATTTCCAATTTATATTCTCGTCTATGGTTATGCCATATGTGAATTCGTTAACTGTTTCTATTTTGTGATTATTTTAAGTAGTAAATCTCAAACTTTCTACCCACCTCGTAAAGGAAAACAGCATGAATTTACAGCAACACTGTAGAATAGTGTCCCACATGCCTCCGTATGTAAATGTTCATCAGAACATTAGCTGAGATTAGGCAGCTTGAGCCCCAGCTTATGTGGATTTGCCCTAGTTTTCAAACCTGGCTCCTGAAGTTCCTCGTTTTAGTTGTGAAGTCATATTACCCTTCTGGCAAAAGACTTATGTTGGATTTTTAGAAAATTCCAGTTTAAATACTTCACGTATTTAAACTGGAATTTTGTGGGTACGTTGCCAATTGAAATTATAATAATTTATTCTTTTTGCACGTAAAGATAGTTAATTGATTCAGGCGTGACCTTGCGGAAATCCATTATAAAATCCAATAGAAGTGGATATATTTAGTAACCAGTAAGTTCTTTTTCAATAGAAAAGTTAAGTTTGTCTTTCAATCGCGACGCGCTCCCGCGCGCATATTATTATTTGCTATGGCCAAACCGCACCACGCTGCGTAATGCGGTGCAGTGTGCGAATCGCCTAAAACAGATTTATTATCTGCCTGTTACCTTTTCATGTCCGTAACGGCTGAACGGATTTAGATGAAAGGCGTACGGATAAGCCATGACCTGGGTTAGGACATAGACTACTCTGAATCCCGGTAGTACGTTTCTGTGGGATATTTTCCAACTTTTACACGGGCGAAGCCGCCGGAAAAAAACCAATAATATTATAAATGCGAAAGTGAGTTTGTTTGTTTGTTTCTTACACTTTCACGCTAAAACAGCTAAACGGATTTAGATGAAATTTTGCAAATGGTTAGACATGACCTAGACCACTTTTCATTCTGGATCACAAACGAAGTAATTTATAAAGATATCACATGGGAGAAATCGCATTTCACATATTTTTTGAATTTTTTTGTGATTCGCGAGACTCCCACATTTCATCGATCATTAATCAAGAATTAAGGGTCTTTCAAACAGGAGCGACACGCGACGCGACACAAAGACACCGCTCGTCGCGAGACAAGCGGTGTCTTTGTGTCGCGTCGCCTGTCGCGCCTGTTTGAAAGAGCCTTTACTTTCCGTTTCCTGACTGTCATTCAATACTTTATTGCATTCCACAATATATGTGCTTAGGTAGTAAACATTTGGTTATGAAACAATAGTGGACCCTGTCGGGCACAGCAAAAGGAGGATAGTAGAGATGAGGACTTATCGTTTATCTTATAATCTAACTTATTCCAAAATAAAATAAAAATATTGTTTATTATATATGATTTTTAGAGTTTTATACTTTAAATATTCGCTTACACTGTAATAACATATATATATACATATAAAAGATTTTTTGATTTATTCGTGAATAGGAGTTTTTTTTTTCTCTTCTGATTGATTCGGGTAATTTGTTACACATTTTTATTGACATAACCAGAGGACTTGTTGAATGTATTTTTAGGCGGAATTTGGTAAGTTTATTCGTGTTTTGAATCGGAGTGTGTATCTTGTTTGTATGTCTTCTCGTTTAGTGTAAAAGTCTTGGTGTGTATGAGCGAATTTGCATATTTTAAGTATATATATACAAGGCAGAGTTAAAATGTTCAGGTTTATAAAATGGGGTTTGCAGCTCTCTATCTGTTGTATATTTAATAAGATACGGACGAATTTCTGTTGAACTGTAAACAGTGTAGGTGCATCTGTACTATTTCCCCACATTATTATGCCGTAATTAAGCCATGCATAAGCATAGGCGTCGTATATTACCAGGGCTGTCTGTAAATTTGTGGTTTTCTTAACTTCTTGAAAAGCTTAAAGGAATTTCGAAAGTTTCGATTAAATTTTTTGTACGTGTGATTTCCAATTTATATTCTCGTCTATGGTTATGCCATATGTGAATTCGTTAACTGTTTCTATTTTGTGATTATTTTAAGTAAATGCTACATTTAGAGGAATTTTTGGATAGAAAGTTATGAGTTTAGTCTTTGTAAAGTTGATTTCGAGGTTGTGTTCGTTCATCAAAGTTTTTGCTAAATATATCGTTAAGGGTACTGTTAAGGTTTGGGTTGTCATGACACGAGGTGAGAATGGAGATGTCGTCCGCAAACAAAACGCAGGCTCCGGTTTCTGCTATGAATTTTTTATCATTAGCTATTTGCCGCATGTAATATCCGTTTGTGTACACACTGCTACTTATGAAGCTATATACATTTCCAGTATAAACTGGTCTCGCATTGTATAGGATTTCCATACAACGCGACGTCAGCTTAAACTGAAAATGTATAACTGGAAATGTGTAACCGTGTGTACAAAAAGCAATGCACCTCGTAAAAATACCTTTAAAATCAGCCTCGGCTTACCGTAACCAGGCCATGTAATATGTATTCGTCTTGCTACTAAATGAAATTTTATAAATACCGTGGCTATTGCTAACAATTTTAAGTATGCACTACTTGTAGACCACGTGTGTGTCAAATTCATGTACGGTCCGCGTGCAAAAATGTTAAGCAATATAAAAAAATATCTGTAATTTTTGTTCAAAATATTGGCCATGTGAAAAATCATCAGTACTGACGCTAGGTTTCACCTGGTTCCACCCACTGCTGAGTATAGGCTTCCTCCCTATTGTGCTATGCATCCCTGGTCCGTGCGAGTCTCATCCAGGTTTTCCCCGCGATCTTCTGTAGATCGTCCACCCACCTGACCATTGGTCTGCCAACGCTCCTTCTACCGCTTCTTGGCAACCATTTCGTTAAGGCTCTGCTCCACCTGCCATCACATCTAGCTAAGTGTCTTCCCCTCCCACATTTCAGACCCGCTACCCGTAGTCCTACGTTTTGAACCTACAACAGGTATGTGAAAAAAACTAAGGTACTAACTAATAAAGATAACCCTGTGGGCCAAGCACGACCGCTCGGGTTAACGTAAATTAATAATATCTTAAAATTGAAAATACTCCTTTCACACCATATTTTACACATAATATTTACTTAGTTTTAAGACTTTATTCCTATCTATGGGTGATACTAATCAAGCTTGTCGTCGTAAAAATTTAAACCTAAAAATGTTATACAAAGAATAGTTAAATTTTAGATTAAAAAGTCGTTAGAATTTAGGAACATTACTTTTACGTAATACGTTCGTGCTTAACATTTTAATTCCTTGACTGTACCTATAGAAGAATAGTAGGCACGTGTTTTTTGGGTATTTTCGTAACTGAACACAAACAAGTAAACACAGATATGATATCAAAAAACCGGGATGTGGGCCGACGCTTGGTTATCATTATCAAGCACGTGGGGATCACGACCAGTCGTATGATGTAGACGTTGGGTGACACGGTTGTAATCAGCTGTGGTTTAAGATATCATGATTTTTTTTTTAAACAAATTTAAAAATAGAATGGTAGTAATAAAAAAAAACTATTACATATCTTTTTTTTATGTTAGCATAGAGTTTGGGTATAGCATAGAGGTATCCAACAAAATAAATATAAACTTGTTGGAGTAGGTTAACGTGGATATTCGAATTCACGAGCTCTCACTTGCCAAAACTAAGCTATTGGGGCTATCTGTACAGTGTGAGTCTTTATTATGTGCACATATCGAAATGAGGGAATTTATTCTTAATATTATCGAAGGAAAAAATTTAAAAAAAAATCTAAATATTTATTTTTATTTTTTATAGATTTTTTAAAACAAAACGGTGTAACTTTTAAACTAAATGATCTATCACGATGAAAAAAACTCCATAATGATCGGAAGTAAATAGGCGTCGTCATAAAATTAAATTTGTGGAACTACCCTCAATTGAAAATAAACATGTTTTTTTAGCAAAATTCTGTTTTTTTTTTTCATTAATGTTTTCAAGAATTGTATATTTTCTCAATAAGACGTATCTTTAAAAAAAAAACCTATTACGTACCTTTAAAAAACATAATTTTTAAATATATAAAACTAGCAGCGCCCCGCGGTTTCACCCGCATAAGTCTCAATCCCATTGGAATATCGGGATAAAAAGTATCCCATGTGTTAAATCCAGTTTTTAAACTATATGTGTGCCAAATTTCGTCTAAATCCATTCAGTAGTTTTTGCATGAAAGTGTAACAAACATCCATCCATCCTCACAAACTTTCGCATTTATAGTATTAGTAGGATAGGACATTTAGATTTTTTAACATATTTTTTCCGTTGATAAAATGAAGCATATATAGATTCCCTCATTTCGATATATGCACATATATATAAAGACTCACACAGTATATTAACTAAGCTTTTGGGGCTTATATTAATTGCAATGTAGATGACTTTATACGTAGTTGAGGAAACTGGATTATTTTACTCCTTTTCTTTCATAACATAACGTAACATCACGCCTGTAATCCCCAAAGTATTAGGCAGAGGTGTACCCCTACAGTACACCAACATTTCGTCATATTTAAGTCCCATGTAATAGGGGACGAGCCTATTGCCATTAACCGGGCACAAATGCAGACTCCAGGCTGCTACTGAGAAATTCCTGATAAAAAAACCAATAACACTGCCCGACATGAGAACAGAACCCAGACCCTCATGGTCAGTATACTGCTGATCAACGAGGCAATCAAACAAGTTTCAAACTGAAATTCATGACATCTGACTGACATAATAAGTTCCACAGATGCAAATATTCTATAACCCGACCTCGTAACATGTAAAAGAACCACTGTCCGGTTCGTGAGGGTGTTCTTAGGTATTGTACTGAGAGCCTATTTATGTGGTAATTTACAGGAAAACGGTTTTTTTTTTTCTCAATGGGGAATTTTACCGGGTTATTACATGGGGCGCTGGCGGCCGTCGTTAAGCGGGTGTCTACAAGCCATCTTATCACATCTGTAGATAATTTGCCCATTTTTAATGAATTTGGGGTAATTTTTGGTACTAAAAATGTGATTTTTAAATAGCAATGACTTTTTTATTTTCAGTTATAATTAGATTTTTTATTACTTTCAGGTAATAATTTTGCAGTACCTATGTGCCCCTTTCGGATCGAACAGGATATTTTTTACATATTGTAGAGATGATATATAGAAAACTGCCATTACAGCTTATCATTCCTCTTCCCGCCTCCATCTTCGACCATCCCCCAAATCTTGTACCATCCTGAGACGCCATCACAAACAGCTGGGCAACCTGCAATCAATCATGAGCGGGACTGATATTAATTATCATTACGATACGCGATCGACAGACGGATACTTTTCACTAGGTGATTGAGTATCATTTGGTGTACGAAAATTATTGAGAGTAATTTTTTAAGTGAATAAATGGGCAAATGTATGAACAGGCATTTTATGCAATGATCGTTTAAATGCGGGTAACACGTAATGATATCAAAAGGTTTACAGAACCATGTTTTTTTAATGCACGATATAGAAAGATGTCAGACTTACCACGGGGTATCGTATTTCCCAATACCACAGATGAATACAGATGGGACACTCCACATTTTAAGTATGAAGCTACAAGTAGATACGCGGTGGGTTCGACTTGTCGAATTCAGTGGGCGTAACGTAGTCAGAAGATATAAGAGCTACATGATAGAAAGAGAGGCAACTTCTAGCTGAATATAACTCTCTGTAATTAGTTCTCATTCTTTATCTTTATGAATTGCACTGTGTCGTAGCAAGAGTTGTTTTTTATTTAAATTATTTTACGGAGTGTCCCATCTGTAGTAACCTTTTTTATGGGAGATAAATTATCAAATAACTTCTCCCGCTCTGAGCAGAGCGGGAGAAGTTAGCGGGAGGACGTCTTAGACTCTCACTGGCTAAAACCCACCCGTGTTCTTTCAGTTGCCATGTTGCCAGGGGCCACGGTATCTCTTTCCGACTTTATCGCCATCCTGGCAGGCGTCGGCCCGGGTTGTGGAAGTCAGTTAAGCAATCGCTTGATGTAAAATTCTGGTATTCAGCTACATCCAATTAGACTGGAAGCCGAACCAACATTGTTGGGAAAAAGCTGGGCAAATTATGTTAGTACGGTACACAGGCGGCCTTAATACCTTGTAGCATTTTCTACCAGTGAACCTTTTGATCAAAAAAGGCTTCCTTAGAGAAGAAAAATGTTTCATTAAAAAAAAACCGACGAACTGAGAACCTCCTCCTTTTTTTTGAAGTCGGTTGAAAAGCAGAATGCTTGAAATCAATCATTACTGTAACTTATTCCCACTTTTAACACTCACATATAAATACCCGTAAAAAATAACCCGTGTGCGAGTCCGACTCGTACTTGGCCGCTTTTGTAACAACATCAAAAAGGAAGCCTCTTTACGAACGGAAATCAAATAAATAGTTTCCTCATAGCAATTTGTATTCAGTTTTTCAAACAGAATCATTATTACAAATGCCTTCTTTCTGCCTATCGAAACTTCATGCCCACTTAGCAATTAAATGCTTTGATTGGCCTAAATGTAATATTTATCGATAGGCATCAATAATGGGACAAATACCGATCATAATTCAGCGTCAAATTAGGGAAGATAAATTGAATATTGCCCTGTTGCCAACCAAGCATTACATTGACCTATCATTTGACAGTTTCTACAAGAATTTATTTGATATCTTTTGAGATCAAAATTTCATAGAAATTAATGATATAGGTAGTTGCCTAGGTAAAAAAAAGAAATTCTATTTAGTCTGTCTTTCAGAAAATAAAAAAATATTAGACACTTATTTTTTGCTTTAACATATTAATAAAAAATAACTTAGAAAACACGCATTAAAGTTGGGGAGTGGGGACTCGCTACGTCACAACACAGTTTAAAATCTAGCAAGGCGTGACGTCATGCCACATTTTAACTCAATGTATCACCGTAATCTTTTGATTACGTCAAAAAATAATAAATACGTGTCCAAAATTTTTAATTAATCTACATTCCGGACAAAAAAAAAATTTGAACACAGGCCTATTCTATATTATTCTGCGAGATGCCTTAGTGCCAAGGTCTTCTTACACCATGTTAAGGTCATTTGTTTTAATGCGAAGGAAAGAAGTACGGTACTTAGTAATTTATAAAAAAATCTAAGTGAAACCTATGTCCAACATTGGGCTTATACCTATAATTCATTAAAGCCCAATGCTGAACCTAGAGATAACTCCTTTGCGATATTAAATAACTTGTAGTGTCATAAGTAGATAACCTTTGAATGTCCTGAATAATAAGTAGCATTATTAATTATTACAACATGCAATGCATGAGTATTCGTGTGAGGTAATCATCGGTGACACTTTCAGATTCCCTTTATTTTTTTAATTATTTACCGAATAACATGTGTGCAGTGGCAGTATTGATACAAATTATTTTTAAATACCATCGTTATAATTGTTACCTCAGGACTGATAAAAAGTTAAATTATATTTTTAAAGAAAAATCTAAAATATACGAATGTTAAAGTCTTCTTCTTCCTCTGAACATTAGCACAAATGCTATAGTTTCCATTGCTCAACATATTGGATATTATTAGTTTTACCTTTTTTACCTTATACAAGTTAATGCTTTAAGGAAGTGTCAACCAAGGAAATGTAAAAAATATCATCGGACTATTTTGATCAGTTATCGATGGAATACAGATCAACATTAGGGCGAAAATCTTTCCGTTGCTAAAAGCCCATATCGTCCCACCACTGGCCAATAGCCAAAAGCGATGGTAGCCAATTCGTTTTAACTACTGAAATCCTAATAGCATCATGTTCGATGCGCCAGTAGAAGCGATCCTGTAATTTCAAAGGCAAAATATCGAATATTCTAGTTTCGTATTTACCCAATATTTCGAAACAAACAACATGTTCAAAGCTATATCCTGAAACGTAAACAACATGAATGAAATGTAAATATCGATATTATTCGAGAATTTACATTTCAAATGGTAATTAATATACATAGATCCCGATTCCTTACTAAAAATAAATAAATAATTTATTTTTTTAATTTGCAAGAGTCAAGTAAAAAGATAAAAAAGGAGACTACTTTCCAAGCAGCAGCTGCAGTTGGTGGTATTGGATCAGAATGCCAATAAAATTCCCTTCATTAAAAATCGTTCAGAAAATCTAGTCACAATCTTAGCGACAATCAATGTCAAAAACTTGTGAAATAAGTCGGAAAATTATAAGTTTTTTTTTAATACACATTGAGACAGATTAGAATGCGAACGTTCTTAAAAGTACAAGAAATTGCCCCTCTGAGATTGAACCACAATAACTCCTACCACCAACTGCATCAGAATGATTGAAAATGATCTTCTTGTTTTGAACTTTTTTATTGTTTAAGTCCACTTTCTGGGGCGTTCGGGTAAGAAATGGTCAAGCAGACAACTATCAATTATATTACTCGCCTTCAGATCTATGTGATAGATAACCCTATGTTTTTAATTCCGTACCCGAAGGGTGCCTAACGCAACCCTATGCCTCCACTGTCCGTCCGTCAGTTTGTCAGTGGGCTGTATCTTATGAACCCTAATAGGTAGACTGTTGAAATTTTGAAAGATTGTGTATTTCTGTTGCAGCTATAACAACAAATTATAAAAATTCAATAAAGTTAAAAATTAAAGGGGTCCTCAATCCTCATATGAGAAACGTGTTTTTCATCGTTTTTGGCTAAATATTGTACGTTGGAACGGAACCTTCGTGGCAGTTTTTATTTCTGTTTTGAACCATGAAGAGGCGACAAGTTAGTTAAATATTCGTCAAACTAACCTTAAGGGGTTCAGATACTATCAGTACAGTGACATTAATATTACTGTCATTCCTTCCAATATTGACGTAAAACTATTAAAATATTTAGATAGAAAGAAAATACATGTATTTAGCACAGACCAAACAGCACACAATATAATCAACAGCAGATAAAAAAATAAAATCAAATAAAAAGTATAAAGTGCGATGTACGAAATTAGCAGGGGAGTGTGCCTCACGGCTGCACCAAACAGGCCCGGTTCAGCAAAAATGCCAGACAACATTATGTGCCTCATATTGGTTGTCAACTGGACCTGATCACATCATCATTCCAACCATCACACTGTCAGTAGTAGTGACATTACTTGAATGTAATGTGATTATTACTGATAGTCTCTGGAGGACTGCTCATTTTGTATATTACATTACTTGTCTTAGATACACACCATTTTTCCATACAAAAACTACAAAACGCCACCACTTACATACTCCTTTTCTTAGATAACATAACATAGTTACATCACGGCTTTATTCCCAGGAAGGATAGGCAGAAGTGTACCTATATTACACCCACATTTCGCCAGTTATGTTTAAGTCCCATGTAATAGGGGGCGAGCCTATAGCCATCAACCGGGCACAAAACCAGACTCCAGATTTCTCAGTAGCAACTGAGATGGAAAAACCCAATAACACCTTACCCGGCCCGGCAATTGAACCCAGAAACTCATGAGCAATAGACCAACGAGGCAGTCTCAGATATATCTTTAGAAAATTGCCTTGAACCATTAAAATAACACCTTTTTGATTGCCACATTGACCTTTTCTAAATTACCCTTTATTTGTTTCAGATGCGCAATCAAAGAATGCGAGGGCACGGCAAACACAAGCTTATGGCTACAATATGCTATACCAAAAGAAAAGGATAGATATTCCAAATGTGAGAGATACCCTACTATAGGAAACAATTTCACTATTAGTAATATTTCTTGTACAGCAGATATTTTTAATACTAAGTTGACTGAAAAGTGCTCATCCTATGTTTATAATGATGGAGATACGGCTGTTATAGATGTAAGTATTGATACCTAATATCTATTTAATAATCTAAACTAAACTAATATTATAAAGAGAAAGATTAGATTTTTTGTATGTTTGTTTGTAATGAATAATAAACTCAAAAACTACTGAACCGATTTTAGAAATTCTTTCACGGGAGTGCTGTCCCAAATTAGACGTACATGATTTATTATACATAAAAAGGGTATTTAAATTAAACACTTATAACTACTAAAAGATAAATAATTAAATTTTCTTTATAATGGTGAAGGTTTCAGAAAATACACTTGATAGTTTTTGCGTGACAAATTAATTACACTATATTTATTTGTTAAAAACATAATCTAAAATGTTCACTGATTAAGTTATTAAGAAAATGTTCTAATTTAACATATATTTGTTCCAAATCATTTACACTACTCGTTTAGACGTGATCTTCAGTATAAAATCATTAAAAGTCGGTTATTGTCGCCTTAAAAGCGAAGTTAAAAGTTTTAATCCACTCACTAGTTTCACAAATTAAGAGTCTTTAGAAAAAAAAAACCATAGACCCAAAAAGAAAAAACTAAGTCACAAAAACAGACAGAAGCCGCCAATAATCTTTTAAGTAAAAACCGATAAACAAAATCAAGCAGCAAACTAAAATATTCGTCTCCAGTAATTTATTTATTTATTTCATTTTTATTTATTTAGCTACAACGGTTGTGTTTCAACCAATTACAATAACTAAAATTATAAAAATAAAAGAGACAATTATAACACACATTAAAATATACAAAATAAAAACATGAAAACTAAAATAAAAGAAGGTAACAACACTTTCACAAATTCCTCTCACAGGACTCCTGACACATCATTAAAATATTCGACCACCCATCCGCAAATTCGCTTGTTGGGTTAGAATCCAAGAGATAATCAAGCGCGGCCAGAGTACAAGGAATTGGCGACATAGCACGCGCAACAGTACGACATGGAGGCACGGCAAACAGCTTGTGCCTTCTGCCCCGGCAGTAATTGTCATAATTCATCCAATCATTCGAATATTCAGTAATAGGATACATTGTCACGCGATATATCAATACTTGGGCCAGCAGACAGTTATCGTATCAATTGGCCGATAACGTAGGCCCACCGGTAGTTTATCACAATTTTATTTACATTGAACCACGTTAAGAATGATGAACATTAATTTTATCATTACCTATCCATCGAACCCTAGTAGTCCATTGATTGTAAATTTAATTTTAGTGTAACAAATAAAAAAGTCGCCAAATCTATTTGGAAAACGTACTTTGACGCCTAAATTTCCTTTTGTTTTTGTATTTATTTGTTCAATTAGTTAGTCATTTAAATTAGTGTTAGATTGCATATTTTATACACGGCAACCTTTTTTGCGTTGTGGCAGGGACATCAACGCAAATACTGTTACCGTGGATTCAGTACATGATACTGAACCTGCATTGAAATTTTTTCGTCGGTTATTTTAAAAAAAATATCTGCTGTTCCATAAATTTTGACCGCGTAAGTGTTGTAGTTTTCTATAAAACGGCAGATTTTTTTTCAGTTTTTTTTAAATTCAGAATCATGTACTGAATTCATGGTAAAAGTTTTTGCGTCGATGTCCTTACCTGTATAAGATTTATATGTAAATTATTTTATTAGTTTGTTAGTATTTACCTTTGGAACAGATACAAAACTACAAGTATAATTGGTTTGATTACTGAGAGTGGGTTTCTGTACCCTAATTGCGTAACTTATTTTCGTAAACAATTATGACTAATTTGTTTCATTTTGACAGTTCAACAACATTCATTGCGTTATTTACGTTGTTGCGCAGATTTTGGTTTCTAACTTATAGAGCAATAGATTAGCAATCATTATTACTGATCGTGTATCACGCAATTAGAGTACTGGGTCCCGTGCCCAGCCCGAGCAAACCATTATTGGGTTATTCCATCAGATATTTCTCAGTAGCAGCCTGGAGTCTGGATTAGTGCCCGCTTTGTGATACTAAGCTTATCCTCTATTTATTCCATGTAACTTAAATATCACTGAAATATTGATAATAGATGATAGAGCTTCAAAATGTGATAAAGGCTGGCGTAAAAAAGTGATTTTGCCAAAAGTGACATATAAAAGGTCTTAAAGTCGCAACGACGATATACACTTTGGCGAACCCGTTTGTACAAATTAATACAGTTTTAGGTATGAAGCTACAAGTACGCGGTGGGCTCGTCTTGTCGGGCCAATTCAGTGAGCGTAACGTAGTCAGAAGACCTTTTAGTTACGCGATACAAAGAGAGGGAACTTCTAGGTGAATATTACTGTAGGTAATTGTGCGACCTAAATTGCATTTTTTTGTATCGTAGCAAGAGTCGCTTTTTATTAAAATTATTTTACGAAGTGAAACAACTGTATTCATCTGTGCCATTTGGAAAATACAGAATTGATATTCTGTTATTTTGTTGATAGACAGAAATCTAGATACAAATAATTTAATAATACTGCACCCACGAATCTGACGCATCGATAGTAATAAAGATTGGTAAAAGCAGGACAAGAGGCAGGACATATTGTTACTTTAATATATTTTTAAGACCTGTAATTTACACATATGCCCACAATAAAGATACTTTGACTTTGACTTTGACTTTGACGTTTTGAAGCTATCGTATATTTCCAGTTTTATTGTAGAATTCTAGAACATCTACAGGGTCAAACTAAAATAGCTAGAGAAACTACACAGATGAGTTGAGTATTGATATCTCTTCACGATAAAGAAAATAGATATCATCATCCAACTAGTCTTTTCCCAACTATGTTGAGGTCGGCTTCCAGTCTAACTGGATGCAGTTGGAGCGAATGCCTGCCTGACTTCTACAACCCAGTTAGGTACTGGGTAACACGATTCCCCTTGGTAAGTTTCTGACGACCCGTAACAACTGTCAAAGATGTACAAATGATAGCCGGGACCAACGGCTGAACGTGCATTCCGAGGCACAGAGGAGTCTCGTTATGTAAAGATGATCTCCCATCCAAGGACTAACCCCGGCAAGCGTAGTTTAATCTGTTGGATCGACCCGTGAGACTACAAAATAAAAAAAATTGGGGGTCAACTACCGATATTAGGTTTTGTTGTTACTTGAAGTATGAGTTGAAAAAATCTATTTTCTTTTGTTTTATCGTGTTGTGATGACTTAAAGAAATCATCACATTAATTTATTTTTGTTGTATCATGTTTAGATATACCTATCACGTCTGTGTGGTTTTGCTAGCTAATTTAATTTGACTTTGTATACATATCATATACTAGCTTCCGCCAGCGGCTTCGTCCGCGTGATTTCTTAATAAATTATCGCTTATGTGATAATACAGGGTGGCAGGGACATCGACGCGAAAACTGTTACCGTGGATTTAGTACATGATTCCGAACCCCACTGCGTTAAAATTTTTCGTCGATGATTAAAAAAAAGACTGTTCCATATATTTTGACCGCGTAGGTATTGCACTTTTCAATGAAACAGCTGATGTTTTTTTAATTAACCGACGAAATATATCAACACAGGGAGGTTTAGAATCATATACTGAATCCATGGTAACAGTTTTCGCGTCGATGTCCCTTCCACCCTGTATAGCATTCTACAGGTGAAAGATTTATTAAAATTGGTTCAGTTGTTTTTGAGTTTATTCATTACAAACACACGTACAAAAAATCAAATCTTTTCTCTTTGTAATATTAGTTTAGATTATACTCACTTTTTTATGTCTGTTTGTGTGACGGGTTTCACTATCATTTACAGAATTTATTCCGAAAGCTTTACGTACAAAATAAATTAATATTAAACTTACTTATAACGAAGAAATCTCGACGTTTTGTTCAGTCGTAAAAACTTTGCGAAGCAAGGGCGGGTCACTAGTATTATCTTCTGTACGTGTGTTTGTCACCTAACTCCTCTTAAGCGGGTGGATTGATTTAGGTGATTTTTTTTATGTATATTTGAATGGATCCCTGGATGGTTCGAATATACAATTGAACCCAGTAAGTGGCGCTGTTCGGACAGGACAACGTCTTTCGGGTCCGCTGGTTATAAAATAAAAAAGTAAATAATTGTGAGAAGAAAATTGGGTAGCCATTCTCGGGCATGAACCAACCGCAACCCATTAGACATTGGGACTTATTTCTCTTAGGCTCCATTTATTCCATTCATTTCACCAAACTATTTGTTTCAGTTCGATCTCGGCTGTCAAAATTGGAAGAGGACACTTATAGGCACTATCCATAACTCTGGCCTGTTTCTCTCTCTGCCTCTCACTGGTATCATCTCTGACAGGTTTGGAAGAAAAGTGGCACTATCTGTAGCCGCTCTCATGAACAGTATATTTGGCTTCATGAGGTCCTTTTCCACCAATTATATAATGATGGTAGCTTTGGAGTTTATGGAAGCTGGCTTTGGAGCTGGTGCTTATACTACTGCTTTTGTTTTAGGTAAGAATTAATAAATTAATTATGAAGTAGGTATTTGAAATAGCACACATCATGTCACAACATGGACTAAGATAAATGTGACTGTCAAGACCAACCTCTCAGTTACTACATTAGATTATTTCTAAATTACCCTAATTTGATGAAATTTACCTAATAGGGATGATGCTTGGTTCAAAAAAAGAAATTCTATTTAGTCCGTTAGTCAGATAATACAAAAATATTAGACACGTATTTTTAAAATGACCTAGATAAAACGCATTAAAGTTGGGGAGTGAGGTTAGCTACGTCACAAGTAAGTATAAAATCTACATATTCGGGACGTCATGCCACATTTGAACGCAATGTATCGCCGTAATCTATTGCTAACGCAAAAAATAAAAATACCTGTCCAATATTTTTTAATTACCTACCTGACGGATCATCCCTATTATGTTAAAACCAGTAATAAGATGGGCTTCCCCCAAAAGCTACTTTTATCAAATGTTGTATTAATTTCCTTATTACTTTCATCATTAACGCATTACTTTTCACAGCTATGGAACTTGTAGGACCCAAAGGAAGAGTGTTTGGTAACACTCTCATAAACATAGTTTATGTGTGTGGCTTGATGTCCCTAGCTGGACTATCTTGGATACTTCAAGACTGGAGAACACTCCTCAGAATTATCTACGCACCATCTTGTCTAATATTCTCCTACCTATGGATCTTAAATGAAAGTATCAGATGGCTGCTAAGCAAAGGCAGGCATGACGAAGCTATTGCAATTATCAAGAAAGTAGCTAAAATGAACAAAGTAGAACTATCAGACCAAGCTTTGGCGCCACTGCGGGAGACGGAGAAAAAGCTAAAGGAAGTTAAAGAAGAATTAGTAGTTGAAAATAAATCATCAGTGCTCCGGCAAGTGATTCGATCCAGCATTATCAGAAGGAGATTGCTGTCATGCTCCTTCTTATGGATAACTTGCACATTTGTGTACTACGGATTGTCAATTAATTCAGTTTCTTTAGCAGGCAATAAGTACGTCAACTTCATGTTAGTGGCTTTCATAGAGATTCCAGCCAATTTGACCTGTTTGTTCGTGCTGGATAGATTTGGAAGGAAGAAAGTCATGATTACCACTTACATTTTGAGTGCAGTCCTGTGTATTAGTTTATCGTTTCTACCTAAAGGTGAGTTGGATGCTTTGTAATTATAACAATTATTTTCTCTTTTAAAAAGGAACCAAAATATTGAGGCATTCATTCGAAAATATGATTCTAAATTAAGTTAATGTTCTGAGGAAACAAGAGCCATCCCGCAAGCCGCATGTTCGTTTATGCATTTCGGTATCAATTCTCAAAAAACATTATTTTAATTATTTTATCTGAAACAACACAGTTTTAACGCGCATTTTATAACCAAACGAGTTGTAGTTTGTGTTCACAATTACTTTGCTTACAATCAAACGAACAAACATAATTTGACGGGAACAAAAGGCGAGTTAGATAATCCTGGAACAGTTTACGAGGCGTAGGAGTGTTCCCATTGTGTTGCGTCAAGATGGCTTTCCGAATAGACCCCTTTGTTCCAGTAGTAGGAAGTAACATTAGTTGTAGGGTCGGTGATTATGACAATATTCTCGAAGGAGTGTTTATTATAAGGATCGATGTTAGAGGGTCCCTTTTGATAGAGGATATTTACGTATAGCTTTTTCACTTGAAAGACGCGCCCCACTACCGCATTATTGTGTTCGTAAAATGCGGTGTGAGTATGCATAAAGTGGGGCGTGTCATTCCAGAGTGGACAGGCTACAGGTACAAACCACGAGTGCATATAGCCAAACGACGTTATATCCACTAGAATTCGATTTGACTCGGGCAGCGCACAATCTCGGCACCGAATGCAGTATCCGACAAACAACATTTTCTCGTGCTACAGTGAAAACGAACTCTGACACGAGTTTTAGGCGAATTTTGCTCTACTGTTTATTTAGTAATCACTGCTTGTATAACAGCCTGAATTAATGGAATATTCAAGTTAAACCGATTTCAAAGCCGACGGCGCAAACGGCAATAGTAAAACATAAATAATTTTCGCGGTTTTAACAAAGTTGGCAATTTCGAATCGTTTGTTTTGTAAACATTCGGACGAATAAATGAATTCACGATTTCGATTTTAGGAATCGAAAAGTAATTATCATGATCTTTGATTTGCCTTGATAAAGTTTGATTATCTAGTGTTGATCTTGGGATTAAGTTGAGAGCTTACGTAATTTAAAACAGTGTTGACATTTCTCAACATAAATACACATTATAAACACAGACCACACTATAGAAACTCTTTTCGGATTTTCTTGAGTTGCCTTTTACTTTAAATAACAGTGATGTGTGCCAAGTCCTACGGCTTGCCGATGACATAGTCATTTTTTTCTGATATTGCACAGAGCTCCAAGCAATGTTAGCAGAGCTTCACGAAGTAAGTATAGAGATTGGCTTAGAAATGAACCTCTCGAAAACAAAAATAATGTCAAACTACCGTGTGTGTATCTTAAAATACTTATATCACTCAACGACTCTCCGGTGGGCTATGTAGACGATTATATTTACTTCGGCAAACTTGTATCGTTTAGCAAAAACAACGACATCAAAAAAATTGACAGGCGAATCGCGTCAACATGGAAAAGATACTGGTCATTTAAGGAAATCATGAAATCAAACATCCATATTCAATGGATAAGAAAAATTATGGATACCTGCCTTCTACCCTGCCTCACGTACACAGAGCTACATTAAATAGTTACCCCCCACAAGCAAACGTTCAAATCCATGATAGGCCCAAGTTGGTTTTAGTATTTTCCAAAAACATTATATTATAATGAACGTATTGATTTAGTGAATAGGGGTAACATTTACAAAAAGTTATTCAACGTCTAAATAGACCGGAGGTTTCAAGACCGCTTGCCGTGCATAAAAGAGGAGGTTCAAATCTTAGGCACGAAATGTGCTTTTAGAAGTGTTCTGGAAATAAAACTTCTAGTGAAGATAAAACATTCTGCTATAAGGAATAAGACAAAAGTAATCGACTCTGTCTCCTTCACTCAAAGCCTAAAGTGGAAATGGGCTGGATATGTTTCCAGATATAATAATGATAGGTGGACTAAACCAGTCACAGCATGGAGAGGGACCACCAGTTACAGGCGCAGAGGTAGACCAAAAGCACGATCGAAAGACGAGTTAGAGGCAGTTGCAGGAAAAAATTAAGAGTTTTACCGCATCAAATAGAGACGAATGAAAGGCTCTAGAAAAGGCGTTTACCCATAGAGGGGTTTATGCATCTTAATTTAAGTGTTAATTTTTTTTAGAAATTTTAAATTATTTATTTCAATTATTTATTGTTACGTATAATTTTTTGTGCGATTATTTATTAACTATTATAATATGAATTTTAATAACTAAAATATATCAATCTGCCTCGTTGGTCTAGTGGTCGCAAGCGCTACTGCTGAGCATGAGGTCCTGGGTTCAATTCCCAGGTCGGGCAAAGTGTTATTGGGTTTTTCTATCTGAAATTTCTCAGTAGCAGCCTGGAGTCAGGATTTGTGCCCGGTTGATGGCAATAGGCTCGCCCCCTATTACATGGGACTTAAAAAAAAAACATAACTGGCGAAATGTGGGTGAACCTGCTATAGGGACACTTCTGCCCAACCCTTCGGGGAAACAAGGCGTGATGTTATGTTGATATCAATAATTTTATTTATTTTAAAAATTCAAAAATCTCAATTAGTTGTATATTGTTATTATGTCACTATGTCAAATGAAGCATTTGAAACTTATCAATTTTATATAATAATAAACTATGTTCCATAATTATAATGCATGAAGTTTAGCATTAATAATCGTAATTTTAAATTATTTGCGCTGTATTCAAAAATTGCATGAAATAATGAGGCTTTTTTTTAAATTTGTTTGATGTTTGCCAAGTCATAGACCTCGAGTTTGAACCTAAGGTCCGCACCTCTAACTTTTCAGATCCATATGCGGCTTTAAAACTCTGACACCCGTACCCGTAACTTATTTTCATAAACAATTAATTATGCCTAATTGGTTTCATTTTGACAGTTCAACAACATTCATTGCATTATTTACGTAGTTGAGCAGATTTTTTTCCAACTTATGAAGCAATGGATTAGCAATCTGTTTCAAATCGAAACAGAATGTGATTGTGATGTATTACGCAATTAGGGTACAGGTTAGTCACTAACCATACGAAAAGACAAACATAGTGATGATGGTAATGCTGATGACGAATAATTGTATATCATTCGAACAATGTTAGGGTAAATTCCTACAAAACTGCATCATTATGTATGATAACTACATTCCCGAAATAAATATTAGGTCCATTTTATTAATCACTATCGTCATCAACTGCAAAAATAGGTAACATTTTCACTTCATAAAATATTCCTCCAGAATCTTGCGCAATTTTCATAGTAATTAAGTACCTATAGTAAATTTTCCTCAGTTTAGTTGCACAATTCCAATTCTTATTTCCTCGTCTACACTTCAACAATCTTCAATGTGCAAAAAGCCATTTATTATTTTTGTTTCATTCCAACAGGTCAGAGCTGGTGGTCACTCATCTTCTACCTCTCCGGCAAGTACTCCATCACGGTGGCTTACAGTTCCGTATACATATACGTGTCTGAGGTCTTCCCTACTAATGTCAGACAGTCACTGCTAGCCATCTGTTCTTCTACAGGCAGAATTGGGTCTACGCTTGCACCTTTGACTCCTTTGTTGGTAAGTGTTGAAGTTCTTTTAATTCTAGTTCTATTATCTGTCTTAATTATTGCAAGGCTTTAATTAAAATCCTCTATTTTATTTATATTGTGGGTAAAGTATTTTGAAATTGTTTTAAATGTCATTGACGGAGCAGAAATGATGGAAGTAGACACTGCTATACTGTGCCCCTAAATACATTGGGATAAGAGCTGATGGTGAAAATGAAATGTAGTTGAATGAAACTAAAATTGTGACTTGACGCGTATAGAAGGAGTCAAGTACCAAGTTACTCAATTAAAAAATAGAAAAAAAAACATGATTTACTCAATTTAAATTTAAATTGAGTAAATCATGTTTTTTTTTTGTTTCCATAAGTAAGTATAAATCTCTATTTTATTTTAAAATTAAGGACAATAGATCCCTACGAAATAACATTCCATAAAAAACTTTACTATTAAATTGAAAGCTGATCAGAAATTAACAAAAATCACAAAATTATGATGGACTGAGGCGTTGACCTTGATCAGCCAATGTTAAAAATGTAAAAATACAGGCTTGTAATTGGTCGAAATGGATTGAGGTGATTTTGCTTGTCACATTTTGAGGACTGAAGCGCCATGTTGAAATTAAAAATACAGGCTCGTGATTGGTCGAAATGGATTGAGGTGATTTTCCATGTCACATTTTGAGGACTGCTCGTTTTTGCTTCTAATATTGTTATTTGATGTGGATTTACTCAGGACTAAAGCCATTTTGACTATAACATTTTATATAATTGCGTTGTCATTGACAACACAGCTTAAAAATATTTGAATTTGGACTGAGGTCACTTCGCTTCTATACCCGTCACTTACAATTACAATTATTTTTCCCAGGCTTTATACTATGACAACTTGCCATCAATATTCTTCGGTGCATTAGCCGTCACAGCTGGTCTGCTCGTCTTCACACTACCAGAAACCATCAACGTGCCTCTACCAGACTCCATAGAAGAAGCCGAAATGTTATCCAAAGCAAAAAGTCGAAAAAACGATGCTTAACAAATAAATGAAGGTTGTTTTCGAGGTTAGGAAAGACTGTTGTCTCGCTTTTGACAAAGGATTAAAGAACTGTGTTGCAGAGAGCGATATATTTGTGTTAGCTCATCATTTTGTTTGGCTAGATTTCTGAAGAGTTGTATGTTTTTCATAACCCAAGTGAGTGATACACGGTTTTATACATTTTATTTATTCACTTTTATAAAAAATCTCTATCTAAACTTATGTAACAAATCGATTTCCATTAGCGAACTTTTGTGCTTTTAAAGATTTTGAGAGCGGCATCCCTAAGTAGTTTTACTAAATTCTTACCAATGTAACTACTCCCAGAATTCTTCCAGGTATCATTATCCTTCAAAATTTTAATCTTTACGAATTCGCAATTTTTCCAAAAAAAGCATTAGGTATATTATTGTTAATTATATTTATTTAGGTTAGTACCTTCGCGCACAAAATCTATTGCTCAGACTAAAATAATTAGGTGTTGAAGTTGCCATAAGGCCGTGTTCTATTTAAAAGTGATCATCGCGCGAATACGCGATCGGTCGCGTCTCTATTACTCTCTATATATCACCTTTTGTTTGGAAAACAGGAAAGAGCTCTCTGTCAGCGCGACCACGCATTCAAGTTCACCGAACAAAACGTTCAAACGAGCGTGCATTCGTGCGGCGATCGCTTTTAAATAGGACCGGGGTTAAGATGTATGTTTATATGTATATTACATATTAAGTATGTTTGTGTAAGTGGTTTTTGCTTGTTAACGTATTCACGGGGAAATCTAGTGTGTGCTATAGAGTGAGATGTGCTGTGAACCTATGATTCCTGGTCTTCCATCTCTTAGCGTTTATTTTTAATAGGTTCTTTGTAATGAGCAGTGACCGGAGTAAGTAGATTGATTTTACGTAGTCCTAGCCTTTTTCCGGGATTTCAATTTGGTACTTACGAGATTGAATCAATTATTGTAAAAGTAAGGATTTTTAAACTACTACATTAGAAATTTATAGAATGGATAAACATTTAAAATTGTTTTTTCTTATTTATCAAGTAATAAAGTGAATCTTACTGTTGTGCGTCCATACGAAACTTACATAATATAACTAATTTAGTAGTTATTTCTTGTAAGTATATTATCTGCTGCTTGTAATGGTTACTAATCTTGAATAAATAAATAAAAATATATTTTTATAATTCTTAATATTTTTTTCGTAATCAATGCAATAACAGCAAAAGGGTTAAATATTTCTTATTCATATTGATGTAAGCTTTATTCTACACATTACAACATTTGTAATTCCTTAAAAAAATCTTAATAATTTCCCAATCCCGGAATCCCGGAGGCATATCCATACTAATATATACATGCCAGCTCATTGACCCCAAATCAAACTACCTACTCCGATCACTGGTAATGAGTATACATTAAGTGCGCATATTTTAAAGCAAATTTTACAGGAAAATCTTGACAGTTATAGCAAAAAATATATGCAAACGTTTTGAGAATTGTTTTGAAAATATTCACCTCTAAAATATAAATAAGTTAAGTTACACAAATAATAAGGAAAATGTCACAATAATATTTTTCGCTTTTATTTTAATTAATATTATTCAACCTTCCAGAAAAGGTTGGCAAACCCTGTGAGTGACAAGATGAGAATTTTTTTGCTTAAATGTGCCATAATCATTAGTAAATAATCATATAATGATTAAAAATTATGTTATTAATAATTAATTTAAGTTTAAAGGTTATATTATCAGGTGCATAATAATCTAAACTTGTATTTAAATCAATGCTAAGTATATCACTACTTATATAACTAAAAATAAATAAGCATTTTATTTTCGTTGAAAGTATTTTTATTTTTTATAATATTAATTTCTCAAAAAACTTTAACAGTACTTTTGTACTGTTAAAGTTTTCAGAAAAATAAATAAAGAATTACTTCAAACAGTTTTAAACATGTATTTTATTTATTTTGTAGTACCTCCGACATTATCTATTTCCTATAGAGACACACATTTAATTTCAACAGAGGTCATTTTTCAACAGAGGTCATTCATTCAACAGAGGTCCAAGCTCGAGGTTTGCCAGCGAGCCATGGAACGCAGTATACTGGGGGTTTGAATTTCGGAGCGTATGAGGAACACAGCACTGCGCGCCAAGGTCACGGACGTTACCCAAAAAGCTTAAGTAAGACTGGGCCGAACATGTCTGCCGCATGTCAGATGACAAATGGGCTAAAAGAACCACTGATTGGGTCCCACTAAACGCACGACGACATCGCGGCAGGCTGAGACGAAGATGGCGGGACGAGCTTGACTCCTATCGAAAGGACTGGCCAACATTAGCAATAGACAGAATTGTGTGGAAAAGGGGGAGGGAGGCCTTTGCCCTGCAATGGGACATACAGGCTAGTTAGATTAGAGGTTAGACACACATTTACACATTGCTCGCAGAAGTGATAGCCGATGGGGCCGAAAGGTTCTGAAGTGGCGTCCGCTTACTGGAAGTTGTAACGTTGGAAGGCCTCCCACAAGTTGGACCGACGACCTTATGAAAGCCGCCAGGAATCCGCTGGATACGAGAAGCACAGAACCGGTAAAAGTAGCGATGCTTGGAGGAGGCCTATGTCCAGCAGCGGACGTCTTTCGGCTGAAATGATGATGATAATGATGATACTCCAATACTACACCGAAAAGAACGACGTATTGAAATTTTTAACGTTTTACATTTTCATTAAAAATTAACCTAAGGTGAATCTTACTAATATTATAAACGAGGTGTAGATAGATGGATGGATGGATGGATGTTTGCTACTATTTCACGCAAAAACTACTTAACGGATTTGGATGAAATTTGGTAAACAGATAGTTTATAACCAGAATTGATGCATAAGATACTTTTTACCCCGATATTCCTACGAGATCTAGACTTATGCGGGTAAAACTTCGGGGCGCTACTAGTTTGAAATAAGGACAATATGAAAGATGAATATTGTCTTTAATTTTATTTCTTTTTTCTAAAAACTACAACATGTTCCTGTTTTTTTTGTGAATTTGTCCATCTTTTCCATAGATCTACGATCTTCTTGTTGTTTAGGTCAAATAAGAAAGATACTCACGAGCGCCTAGAATAATTAATGTAGCAACATTGTCCTATGCAACATTAGCCAGTGTCTTCTACCAGTGAACATTCATCAAAATATTAGAAAGCTAATCTAGTGCTACGTTCGTCAAAATCAATCAGAAACTCGAAATCTGTTTCAAATCGGAGGCCTTTCCGTCAAAGCTAATTTCAGATTATGTATTCCAAACTGTATGGATTATGAAGCGTGCATTCCCAGTCTAATGTGTATATGCCTACCAAATCTATCAAAAGCTCTTAGTATCGTACTTATAGACTATTTGTTCGGATCGGCTTGTTTTGGCAAAGTCGGGCGGCATATGTAGATTTATATTTTCGGAAAAGCTGTTCAGTTTACCTCGAATGGTGCCAGACCAACCCGAACAAGAAGTGTTTAGCACCCCTTACAATATAAATCAAGTTGTATTTCGTAGTCACTTTTTCTACCTACATAATAGATTTGTCACTCAGTGATGAGTATTTACCTATGCATCCATAGATATACTAGTTTTAATACTACATCTATGTATTCACCTATAAAATGCTATAAGAATAGCATTATAGAATGCGTTATAGCATTTTTTTCATTCACAACATAGTGCTACAATAATATTAATAGGCGCTATTTAGCACCACACAGTCAGTTCAGCTTTTTAACACTGATAATACCTTCTTATCATCCACAAACGAGTCCAATTCAAAACGGATTAGGAATCAATTATTATTATTTCCACAAGTAGATGTTCTATTAAGATTGCGTGTGACACCTTAGGTATACAATACTTACAGGAAAGAAAACAAAATTATGAGTTTTTTATAAACTTCTCAAAAAACTTTTACTATCAACCTTTAACATTATCAATGTTAGGTATTTAAATGCAAAGCTAAAACAAGACTGCTTCGTTAGTCTAGTAGTCGCAAGTGCTATTGCTGAGTACAGGATCCTGGGTTCGATTCCCAGGTCAGACAAAGTGTTATTGAGTTTTTCTATCTAGAATTTCTTAATAGCAGTCCTTCAGGGTAATTGCGTAACACAGATAAAATGACAATTGATTGCGATGGGTTCCATTTTGACAGTTCACCCACGTTAATCGCGTTATTTAGGTGTTGAGCAGACGAATTTTTCAAGTCTGTGAATCAAGGGATAAGCAATATCTTTCAAAACTCTCAGATTTCATTAAAAGTGTGTTACGCAATTAGGGTGCGGCGTTTGGAATTGTGCCCGGTTGATGGCAATAGGCTCGCCTCCTATTACGTGGGACTTAAACAACTGGCGAAAGGTGGGTGTACTACAGGTACACCTCTGCCCAATCCTTCGGCGAAAGAAGACGTGATGTTTATGCTAAAAAAATAAACCACAAAGGCTCCCGCAGTCGACGCGACGCGACTCTAGTAGAAGAATATCTATAAAATAAAAACTTCCTAAAATTGTTCTACCAGATTCGAATCACATCGTAACGTCGCGTCGCGCCTGTTTGCAGGAGCCTTCAGTTATCAGACTTGATCTCATTATCAGTTAAGAACAGACCGGCAATGAAAAACCGTACATACCTATAGTCAAAGCAAACTTTGATTGAATGAGACGATTACAGTAATACAGCGTACTCTTAAAATAAAATTCATTTATTTAACCATAGATAAAGAGACGCTGGTGGCTCGACTTCATAGTCTGACTCATCGGCTTAATGTTGCTCGCCTGTCGGTTATCTACAGACTGTATTTCGGAGCTCCACGACCTGATCCCACCATCTCCCTTTCACTGCTGGACTACCAGACGTACTGCAGAATACCATTAGCACTTGGTTGATATCCCGACTAGTCGTACTCAGCACTTCTCCTCCAAGTTTATTATGCCCACGGCCAAATTATGGAACTCAATGCCAGAGTCCATGTTCACTTCTATATTACCCGTCAGCTTTCATAGCATGAGTAAATAGACCCAGAAGATTCTGGGCACGCTCGATTCATCGTAGACCTCATTAATCATTTTTCATCAGGCTAGATCGAGATAAAGAGCAAACCCAACTAGCAATTTAAAAAAAATCGTTTTTAATCTAAAATCCCCTTTAATAATTCCCATTTGCGCTCCTAAAAATAATATCGGTCGCGCGCGGTTGGTCACGGTTCATGAACTATTTGGTTAGAGTGCCCTAGCTCCTATTTAGCTTGCGCGTGGTTAAAAGGATCTTCTATAAACTTCGTAAGTTCGTAAATCAGTTAAATATTTCCCAGATGTTAACTTAAAAGAACAAATAAATCCAAATGAGATTATCTAAATGACCTCATTTCAGCAACAACTCAATCATAAGACATAATACTCAATAAATATTACAATGGCATACATACAACTGAACTATACAGTTGGATTAACAATGACGAATCGTCTAAAATTAGACACATGGTCAAGGGCCCCATATATTTAAGAGGCCTCAAGACAATAGACCAGAATAGTAATTGATCTAAGTTTCGGTCGTTAGTTTAGTAAGAAGTGGCCTTCAACTACCTATAATTATTATTATGATCATTAAAAAGGTTTTAGGATATTCTATAGTGTTTTTTTTTTTTAGCCTGATTGTAATGAAATGATTTCTAAATATATGTTGAGGTCAACTAAAGGTGAGAAACAGATGAACTTGATAACAACGTTGAAATCAGAATAATTATTGGTCAAAAAATTTAGGACTTCCATTCAATGCTTTGCCAATATAGGTGGCCTTGATTAGCCAATCAACGTTCAATGCTTAGCATCAGCCTTCAACTAGACCTCTATAACCATCAGATGCTACTTCATATATGCACCATTCGATGGTTTTCAAGGAGAGCTATGAAAAAGAAGTGAATTATAAGGTGACATTGAAAGGAGAGAACGGACGAGAGAAAAATATACACTACTAATACACTTCCGTCCCTTTTCACGAAATCGCTCCCACATATTGTTTATTCTGTTTTTTGTATGTATCTGTGTATTTATTCTTGTATTTTATAGTTATTTTCGAGTTATCAATCCCTTATGTTGCACCTGCCATGTTTTGTCTCTGCATCACCCTAACTAAGGTTGAGTGGTAGAAAATGCCTCAGACATTAAGTCCGCCTTTGTAAGGTATTTTTACTTGTGCATAAAATTTTAATAAATAAATATTGCGGGAAAGTGAGAAGAAAGATGTTACACATCAAAAACGCCAACCAAAAGCTACAAAGAATCAGGGTACGCAGAAGCAGAAGAAGTAGGATTAACAGACGTACTAATAAAGTAGTAAACGACATAGTAAATAGACTCGTAACAGGCTAGAATCCAAATTTGTGACAGGTTAATGACATGAGACATAACCTGGCGAAATATTGGTGCTCGGCCTCTGTCTATTCCTTCCAGAATACAGTCATGATGTTATGTTAAGTTTAAACATTTTCTTCATATAGGACCGACAAGAACTTGAAGAAGCTATTTCCTCAGAGCGACATATAAAGGTACAAGTTCGTAGAGTACTTGCTGTTAAAAAAACAAATTCCTCCATATATCGCACACCACTTGAATAGACAATCTATTTACCGAAACAAAGGCATCTACCACACATAAACATTGTATACAAACAAGGCTTTGCTTATGTAGCAGTGATGGGTAAATCTAAATGGTAATTAGGTGACGTTTGTTTTGAGCAAATACGGTATGGGGTGTTATGTTACTTCGAAATATAGGAACATAATAATAAATAATAAGTACTCCAAATAATGCGTGAAAATTATGTGTTTTATGATTATACCCAGTTAAAGTACCTATAACAGAGGTTAAAAGGTGAATGATAGATAACGCGTGCTACTGAAAGAAAAAATAATTAAGTTACTAAGAGGATGTTGGAGTACACTATGCAAAAATTCTCGAAACTGAAGCCCAAAGTGAGATTAAAGGAAGGAGTAGCGAGAAATGAAACCGTTCATGAAGACATAGTAGATATGAATAAATTCCTCCCAATATTGTATTTTTATTTTATTAGTCGTTCTTCTCGCGAAAACTTTATAAGACATCTTGTAAAGACTGAACCTTCTGCACATATCACATATTCTGAAATCCCTCTAATTTTATAAGCCAATGACTTCGCACAGCAAACTGATAAAGAACGTACTATCAATGATATACAGATGACTCATCTGAAACGTGTCACTCTACTAGACTGACTTGAGAACCTTGTCTAGACGTGCACAGCCATAACCACGACGCCATTGCTCATAGCTCTTAACCTTATAAGGACGGACAGACGCGAGACGTTCGAGAAAGTTCTGTTGGGCGCAATGGGTGTAAACTTGAAATGAACGAATTTGTTCCATATAGGTTTTACGATGTTGATTTGAAGACAAGTTTGGTGAAATCGACGGAGATAGACTACTGTATATTGAGAGCGATTGGTTATTCTAGTACAATTCATAAATACATCAAAATATGTTGTTATTTGAGTACAATTCATTTATACACTATATACAGGGTTATTGGTCGGCAACCCGTTAAGAGAATGTACGAGAGGTCATTTGCAACCAAATAATCCCTGATGACCCCTTTAACATTTTATATTTTAAAATGTATGAAATAGAGATATTAAATGTCAAATTACGCGAAAATTGTTGACATTTGCATAGGAGTCAAACGGCGTTATTTGGTTGTAAATGACGCCTCCTACATCCTCTTAATGTATTGCTGACATAAAGCCATTAAACCATACAGGTTTAATGGCTATCAGGGTTATTGGGTACATTTTATATGTTTTATTTCATACATAAAAAAAACGAATTACTTGAAAATGGTTGACATTGGCATAGGGGTCACAGCAAATGACCTCTCCTACATCGCCCTAACGGCTTGCCGACGTATAACCAATAACCCTGTAGAGACAGGGTCAAATTAAAATAGCAAGCAAAACTACACATACGTAACGGGTACCGATCAATATTTAAACTTGATAAAACAAAAAGGCATAACACAACCATGACACAAAAAGAATCTCAATGATAAAAATAATAAAGCTGTTACGAGAGGGAAACAGAAGGAAATAAGGACGGGAATATAAAGAGAGTGAGTGAGAGTGTCAAGCCCGAAACAACTCATTCACAGAAAGCTCCAAAATAAAAACAAAAAAATATATTTTAATACGATTACTGTTAGAATTAAGATTACAATAAACCACAATTTGGTAGGTATAACATTGACATTGAGCTAGGTAGTGACAGTGAAAAGTGTCGCTTAACCTATTGGAATTAATACTTTTGAGCACCATATTTTATATATATATATTTTTTTAATTCATATCGTGGCTTATCTGTTCTTGATTAAAACAGGAAAAAGAAACTATATGTATTTTATTCTGATCAATTGTAGATGACTATTTCATTACATTATACAGTGGGAATTAAATTATCTTTACAGAATAAACGGACATGAGCCAGTAGGAATAAAAAAGGAATATCAAAAACATGTGGTTGACGAAGTCGTCTTTTTTTTGTAACGGTACGGATATAATTATTATGAAGGTGTTCAAGAATGTACCACATGCGATGAATGTAATGCAGGTTGTAAGTTTTGTTTAATAATTCTAGATATTTCTGCAAAAATGTCACACTTCATCACTTCAATTGTAACATTTTTGCATGTTTTCATACAAAATATTTAGGTACGTCACGCCACGTGTGAATACAACTAACTTCCTTCTGGCTCATTAACAGCTGATTTGTTAATTTATTGTGTTATACACCCTATTATAAAGTGCTGAAGATCATAATTGCTTAAACCTTTCTAACACATGTTTTTTTCGTACACACGATCACGCGACAATCACGCTATCGAGTTGCCTAAAAACAATCTAACGGGGTCATTGTCACTCATACACGTAGATATCAAATCGATACTAATGTAGTCATAAGCACTTGTGGTATTTTTCTCATCGCAGCACAACATGATGAGATTATGTTAAAATGCATTAAACATTAAGCGCACATTGCATATAACTACCAACACATCAACAATCTGTAACAGGACAATTGGATTTCTTGAAATTCGCTATCCGATGCCGGTCGTACAGTGGAATACGTAAACAAGCCGTAAAATAAACAGACATGGAGGACGTGCAGGCGATGCCAACGATTGGAAAGGAAAGCGGCGTAAGCGCGTCGCGCGATAAAATGACGTTTGTGTGACGAGCCAACTCGCTCGGAACCAATGCAGTGTCGAGCCCGCTAGACGTTTCGCCTCAGTCGGACGCGCACGCTTCGCCGGCCGGCCATTCTTACCCAAATATCGTAGAAAAATCCGTGTCAATTTAACTCCAGCTACTTTTTAAACTTCATTCTTCTGAATCGTGTACAAAACAGGTGCATTTTCAAGTGTCCTCGTGATCGTTTTAAGGTTATAAACTGCACATTCCAACGTGGTGTTCTGTGAATTGGGTCATGGTGTACAATATATAAGTTTCTCTGTAAGTATTACTTTAAAAAAATAAAATAAAAATCGAATGCGATATCAGAGTAGTGGTGGCGGTGAACCTTAATTTAGTACGATTCGATAAAATAGATTATTTTTAGTCGATACCGAGTTGAAATTTTTGTAGCTATTTTTAAAATTCATTCCTTTTACGTCCAAGCGTATTTTTTCTTTCATAATTATGTTTCAACTAAATTGGATTACACATTCCACGTAATATTAGAAATGTATCGAGTGTCGTAATACACGGTTGTTTTTAACCGACAACGTATTCTGTTATATCGCTGTAATAATTTTCGAATTATGGAATTATGTGACCTATTTAAAAGTGCCAATATCTTTTTTATCTGCCACTATTTTTAAAAGAAATAGCTATTGTATCCGTGGACCTTTTGAACTTCATCTTAACCAGTAACTGTCACTCATTCCTGTGCTATAAATCGGACTGTATAAAAGCGTCTATAATTTTTATTAATGACAACTCGAATACACCATTTATCTTTTAATAATTTACCGTAGAAAGATGGGTTTTTTGCGTGAGCAAACTCCATTGTCTTGGCTAGCGTGTTTCGTCGTATTGTTAAAAATTACCTGACACGTCTTACAATACAAACACGCTGCGGGTTCAGTTGCGTTATGAATGGCCTTAATGTGGCTAGCAGAGTTACTGTAGAAAGCAAAAACTGTCCAGCTGATGAAAATAATAATATATTACAAAATCTTTTATATAATTTAAACGAAAATTGCTGTCAAACAACCTAAATGTTCCCCTTGAACATAAGAAGACCAAATTGTTAAAATGAATGCTACATTTTAAAATCAACCAAAAATGGCCAGAACTTGTGGAGCATCACTACAAAGCATTGTACTCGCAAGTTGCAACAATATTGTAAACGAATACCATCAAAAGTTCTCAACACGCTTAATTTCAAATAGCAAGGTTACTTTCTTGCATTTTATGGAACTGTAAAATGTACAGAGTCTAAAATTAAAAAGGAATAATATATAACTACTTTGTTACTCTGATCTGTAAGGGTTATTATTTTAACATAGCGTTTCAGTCATTGAAATAAAGCTTTTATTCCGTTAGCAGCTGTTATAAAAATAACTTGGTGATTCACTGTCGTCAGGGAAGATAATCCTACAGTGGCAGTATATAGGACTTACTACTTAGTTTCCTTATTTTTAATTTACGTCATTATTATACTTCACTTAGGAGAATACCGTCTTATTCTCTTTCAACGACTTTTTGGTTTAAATTCCATTGCGTTCGATCGGAATTGCAATTCTCAATGAACTGCGATTCCAATCGAATTATTTCTATAGCACTGAATACAACTTGTCAAAAAAATCACTTAATAGTATCGATCGACAGTATCTGTACTATCAAGATATCGAGTGCAATGTCCTAAATTATTTAATTTAAAAAGTTTCATCTTAACATTTATATTTTCATCCCATAGATGATAAAGATGAATAACGAATGAACTTTAATCGACAGACAACAGCCAATCGATGAACATTTTTATTCCATTCGATTTAAATCTTTAAATAAGGAATAGATGTATCGTTATTAGAAACAAAGCTAGAATCTTTACGCTCATTACCTATTTTAATCATGCAAACCAAATTACCGTTAAAATAAAATATTCAACGTACCTTTTCGGCTAATTAAATTATAATTTGTTAAGTACACGGTATTAGTTACAACTGAACCGTTTGATGAAGGTCTTATGTTAATTTACCTGATTTCGAGAAGCACTGAATTTATTAACACGGTGAAAAAAAATTTTGTTCTATTCGACCCGATTCTATCATTAAAACCGGGAGTCAGAAAAATACATACTAAGTAGTATTTTGTAACTTAAGTTTACAAAAGACATGGAAATTTAAAAGAGTGTAAAAGAACCAGTAGAAGTATTAGATGCTTTAAAGGACACCAATCTAGTCAGAAAATTTGTGGATTTCACGAGACTTGAAAACTGAGAAAATCAAAGAATTGTTTGGTCAAAACTCTGCTAATCAAAAACAGATCATTTGGACACACAATTAAATGTACAAATAAGATAATTTTCGCAACGTTGAATGAATCACAATATTTGGTTTTCGATAAGGAGCTAATGTCAATGCAGTCAAAGAGGACGATTAGGTTTAATAAAGATCAATTTGCTCTGAATTCTATAATTTAGAAAACCCGTGTAAGTTACCATAAAGAACTATTCTTCTTTTGCCTACCCTTGACTCAAGTTAGTGTTAATAGTGCTCAACAGTGGTGCAGTGGCTCAATCATTTTCAGTTATTTTTCATTATGAAAAAAGTCATTCTGGTAAAACAACTGAAACCAAAACTTGTTTTTTCTGTAGGTTATGGGCCCACCACGATTCTTTTCCCCGGCGTCGGGACGTCGCAATATGCTTATCTTTTACATTCTCCTCCATCCTCATCATTAACTCCCTTTTCTTTTATAGTATATCATCCTTCATGCAATCATTCGTTTCATTGGTCTCTCTCTCCTCTTTCATCATCAGTTTTATTTCTCACCCTATCATAATTATGTGTTTCATTCCTGCTCCCTCTTCTCCGCCTCGGCGATACATCCCTCGATCCTGCATATCACTTGCCCAAACCAACTCAATCAATTTCATTTTAACTTTCTATCAATGGCGCCTCTTCCAAACACTCCCTGATAAAGGTGTCTGAAAGTTGTAAATAAAGACAGAACAATCTAGAACTGTCCGGATGCAGTTTGTACGGGTAACGTTGCAGTAATATTTTTGTTTCACTCGGCATCAATGTTCGCGTGTTATTGTCCATTGTCAGCTGTGGATCTTTTGTAACTGTATACTTTGTGGTTTTGGGTATTGAAACGGATGCGATATCGTTGCTGCTAGTTTGATTCAAATTTACCCGTGATAACAATTTTGTTAATCATGGCCACAATATGTGGCAACTTGATATCTATATTTGTATCACTGTCTACATCTTATTAATGCTTCCGCAAAATGGGAACTGATGCTCGAAAATAATCGTTTGGCAATATTTGCAAGGGAACATATTCTTGATAATTATAATGATTAGTTTCGCAATGTTGAGGAACTCTGACTAAGTGAACAGACGGCGAGTTCTACCCGGACGTGATAATAATAATTATAAGCAAACATGTGGATACACTGTGATGAGAAATAGCAAAACTAACGTAGATAATAAAACTAATTTCACAGCATTAATTATAAAAAATAGTTGCTAAGGAATTTTAAGATTATGCTGTTTCACAATGCGAAGCAAATCTTAGCTTGATGTTAAACATATGGCCTTCCGAACCGCACCATGAATCCGGTCTAATTTATAGACATTCAATAGAATAGGTTGAGCAGTCTATTTGCGTCTCACTGAAGGGTTTGGATAAATGTCTTTATTTTAGTAAAAAACTTCATCACACAAGATTCCTAGATCCATGTTTCATTCAAAATCTCTTTCTTCATCAGCATTGCTATTTTTTTTTTCTTAAGCATAGGTACTGTTGTGAGTTTTACTTCTATTAAAGCAAGTCACTCATTTTTATTGTTCTCTGAAATCTTAGTTCTGTTCCCACACCCGACTAAGACAGTCCCTTCTTTATTCCCGTTTTTAAGCCCCTGATGAGGTCGAACCTTACCTGCTCCGCTCATTCCACAAGGGATTATCTTGGGACCCCTTGAGATAGTTCGTTGAATTTAGTAAAAAAGGCCCATTTCGTAATGGATGAGCATTATTATGAGCATTATTATGTCTCAGAAAATATGCTCGCTTTTTTATATAACTATGCTCATTGGAGAGTGAAGAAACCGCGGAATGATTAGAGCGTGCAATAAAAACTAAAGAATCCACTTACTCGATTGGCTTCATTTTAAAGTAATAACTAATATATTGCTATGACGCTGGTCGATAACTTCGTTTAATGGTTTTTTCTTGTCAATAAACAATGGAAGATTTCTAGAGGAAATTATAAAAAGCGCTTTGCGTCTTTCCACGTCGACAAATACTTACATAAAAAGTAAAAGATAAAGAAAGCGTAATATTTGAACAGTTATCAGCCCTACTAATTGGAACTGTATTTAAATAACGTAGATAATAATTATTATGTGAACTAAAGTACCTACCTATAGAAAAACTTTTGAAAAATAAAATCTTATAGTAAGTATTTTTGTTTTGTGTTCTAATGTCAGTACAGATTTTATTTTTCAAAAGTTGAACATAACAGTACAGAACATTTTAATCCTTCAGTTCTCCATTATAACTGTGAATATTTAAAACTCTTGATTGTAGAATGCAAAATCCGACATTCGTTTCGAAATAATACAGAAGCCAGGTAATATGCCGATTTTATTATTGCAAGATATTTTTTCATAATGTGATGCAAGTTTACGAATATTTTGGTAATTTTAATATTAATGTTGTATTTCATTACCTCGAGTGGCAATAAAAAAATATCACAGATAATTTAATTTTACAACTCTTGGCTGAACAATTCCAAACGGAAGTATAGTCTTATTAGTCTTAGTTTACGAATGAAATTCTAGTTTCCCTGGGATTGACGTGGGAACGAATAAGCATGCTATGTTTAACATCAAAGGAGTACCGATCGCAGTATGAACGGGACATGTGATCCGGAGTTTATGGCGAGATCAAGTTAGAAAGATTATAGAATGGATACAAGAACAGAGACAGACCACATAGAGAAAATGAATGAATTTCGTAAAGTCAGGGAAATTAATTATTGCTCGTATATTCAAATCACAGTTATCATTCTTTTTTACTTGTAGGAAATGACTTTTACACGGCAAATTGACTTATTGTGTCACAATGAGGGTTTGAAAATTAAATGAAAATTCACGCCACCAGTTGGCGCCACTTAGACAAGAGGTCTACTATTTTGACAATACATATAAAATGTATGATGACGTTCAACATTCGTTTCATTCATTCGTGCATCATTCAATCACGACTAAAGAAAATATAGGCGCTTTGACACTTTTGACAGGTGCCCGGACCTGACGTCTCAGTGCTGCCACTTAGTGAACGTCATTTCAGAAAACCCTCATTGACAGTGAACATGAAGTTGACGGAAAATAGAATAAGTATACCGCAGACTAATTTGTGACAAGAGCAAGAAGGATTCTGGAGATGATGTTAAAAATGAAAAGACGTCTGACAGAGTTTCACTCCTATTTCTACATCGAGGCAACAATATGAATGAATATGATCAATCAAAGATTATTCCATTTACCTTGTTTACAGGTACAATCTAATAACAAGATAGCTGTATCTAATCACAAATAGGTACTAAGCCTTGTGATCTATTTTCTAAGCAGAGTTAATGAGTTAAGACTGACATTACATGAGTAAACTTTGATTAAATGATAAGGCAAAGAACAATAACTCAAAAAGCAAGGCAAGCACATTTGAAACTCAAACTAAAAGCATTTATTTAACTTGAAACTTTTGAACTGTCAAGGAATCGGTCAGTTAGTCAGGAAGTTGAAGCTAGTTGCCTGTTCTAAAACGTAGATATTACAAAATCCTGGGTATGTTATTATTGTTGCTGTTATAAATTTGAGAACAATGTTTAAAATATAAAACAAACTTAAAGTCACACAGCTAGAAGAATCGCATGGTGCCACGCTTGTTGGCTCAAACAAGTGACTAATTAGTCATGCAGCGTTGCCCTAATGTGTCGGTTCGCTAGGAGCATGTCACCTAGATAGAGATAGAGATCGAGTACCGGAACGCGTAGCGTTGGAAAGTTTTACTTTGATTTTATGAAGGCCGTAGAAATTCGCTGTATGTAAGAAGCACAGGACTGGTCGATGTGGTGGCTATTGTCAGAGACCTATGTCCAGTAGTAGACGTCTTTCGGCTGAAATGATGAGGATGATGACACTTAGCACGTAGCTTAGTACTAAGCAAACCACTTAAAGCTTCAACACACGCAGTTCAAATGTAGTATGTTAGCCCTGCAACTATTCTGCTCACGGCATGATCTATTAGGTACCTAATAATATCAATCGTGATAATATTATTTGAGAAAAAGTAACCGTTTTTCGAATGAGCCTTGGCAACAGTCGAATCCACCAAGTCAGGGTAAAAGTCAAACTTATCCACGTCAATCGTTAATCTCCGCATGTTTTGTACGTCAAACGCATCAAAGTCAATGCAAAAAATACATTACATGAAAAACGTAGCACTCTCTGAAGATCGCTTATTTATGAGCTTACACATTCTTCTCTGCTACCGGATCAACGAAATAACTATCTTTTATCAACCTGTATATACAAATATGTTTTGTGTTATTTTACCATCAACACGCTGAGAAGATCTGCTTGTGCGATGCGATCCAACTCCAAGGAGGTCTATCCGTTTATGTTACTCGATCATGACTTCATGTTTCTCTTTCTGACTCTGCCTCAAATCCATAATAACTCGGTGCGTTCTGGGGCCTACCACCACCACTTATAGTAGTATTATTTTAATCTTACTCTTTTTGTGGGAATATATGGAGCTATGCGTCCTATCTAGCTCCAGTTCATTTCTAAAAAAATTTTTCTATTTCGTGATCTTTCGTATTTTGTGATCTTTCTAAAAGGCAGTTAACAAAAGATGATTAGTGGAGTAAATAGCTTATTTTTAACAGTGCGGACAAACATTGTTTTTAACTTTTCAGTGTCATTGCTGTATCGTTCATGAGCATGTTTCAATGGGGTGCATATTGTTGACTTCTGGAGCCATGCAACTTTTTCTCTTGTATTTCTACAAGAACTGCCCTCTTACTATGTCAAAAACTGATGCCTAGCTTCTGATATGAAACGTCAGAAGCTAGGTACACGATTCCAATTGGTCGTTTCCTATGGAGAAGAGCCGGCAAGAAACTCCACGGTTGCTATTTTAAAAATAATTTGCTTTTACAATGTTTCCAAATTACAATGTTAAAAGGTATGAGGATAATGTAGGCCTATCAACAAGTACGATTTATACTGGACTACGCTTAAAAATTATATATAACTGCTAATTTACTTTCACATCAAATTAATTTGTTTCCAAGCAATGCAAGCATATTAATGCCGATGGCTAGTTACAAATACATATAATTTATTTCCGTTCGACATAGATCGACAAACAAATAATAAATAAAATGAGATTTATGCAAACAGAAATCGGAACTTTATCCAGACGTTAACACAGCGCAGGCAAATAAAACATTAATAAGTCTTCAAGTTGATAACTGCGTAAATAAGTAGCGAGTTTACAAGAACTCCATAATTATCTGCAAGGAAATTTACCAATTTTATTTATTCATAGAACCAATTTATTTGTGTAACTTGCCTTTAATCATAGGTTACACATACAGGGAAAATTTTTAACTAGTGCGCAAACTTAAACACGTGACTTTACTCAACTTTAACTATGGGAACAAACTTGAAATCACGAAAAAAAAATCAACTGTTCAAAGGGAATAGTTGATTTTTTTTTCGTGTTCGCATAACTCGTTAAAATGATGAAATCTTCACGATTTCAGGTTTGGTCCCGTAGTAAAAGTTGAGCATAATCGCGTTTACAAAACCTTTGAAGTAAAAATACTTGCATAGAACATTGATCCGTAAAGTTATATAAATAAAGAGCACAATCGCGTTTAAAAAACCTTTAAAGTAAAAATACTTGCATAGAACATTGATCCGTAACGTAATATAAATAAAGAGCATAATCGCGTTTACAGAAATGAGGTGTCGTCATGGTGTCGCGAAATCAATGGTTTAGTCCCATCTCAAAAATGCCCAACGCGCCTGAAGAAGTTTTCACTTCAAAAAAATCCTGTATAAAGCAGCAGCATTTACGTTTTAACGACACTTCCTCTTTCTCTGTTTCAAGAGAAAGTGCCAATCCAATCGCACGCCATTTAACTCGATTCTCACCCATTCTTTACCAGCTGCTACCGGCCACCTTGCAAAGATCGTCGTCGTACCACCTAACCTGAAGGCTATGTGGGTTTTTATGAAAATGCATGCCGGCGCCGCTTTGGCAAGAGGTCTTCCATTTCGATAATGAATATAACATATATGATGACGTTCATCATTCTTTTCATTCATTCGTTCTTCATTCATTCAGGAAAAAAGAAAACAAGAGCTTCGACACTTTTCACCGGTGACGTCCCAGTGCTGCCAAAAAATCCTCATTCCGTTTCTTTTCATTTAGATGACATATTTTTTATAAAAAGATATAACAAAAATACATCAACGCAACTTTATTGATAAGCTACGATTAATATATAGACGTTGGCCGACCGCTTAAGTGAGTCCCTTCCTGAGGTGCGCGGTGCGGGACGGGTGTGTGGAGTCGTGATGCGAGAGCTCAGTGATTCGTCAACTTGTGACAACCGTCACCCCTCCCGCACCGCGCACGAACTCAGTTAAGCGGTCGACCTATAGTACCATGACGGCTCTCACTTTCTCTCATAACGCAACTTTATGAATAGTTACAACCAATAAGCTATTAATAAAAAC
Organism: Omphaloscelis lunosa; assembly: GCA_916610215.1. NCBI lineage: Eukaryota > Metazoa > Arthropoda > Insecta > Lepidoptera > Noctuidae > Omphaloscelis > Omphaloscelis lunosa. The sequence continues at coordinate 16,897,233 of OU744260.1, forward strand.
GTATCAAATAAGATTTCGTAGGTCAGTGAGATCAACAAGAAATTAAATGTTATAAAAGTACTTAAACATTTATATAATACTTTTATGTAAGTACTATGATGAAAGTTTAAGGGTCGTGCAAACTGGCGCGATATTGCGGGCGCTACAGGCAGCGCAACCCTTGTCGCGCCCGCGATATCGCGCTGGTCTGCACGAGCCTTTATCATCACACTTCAAGTAGGTACAGAAAAACGGCTAAATTTAACCATTTTAGCGGTTAGGTATTACAACAATGTAGAGGAAAATACGATGACATTTAATCTGAATATTAGTGATGTATTTGAAATTTTGTACAGTCTATGAAAATAATCGGAGGAGGAAAAAGAATAATTAACTATATGAAACGAAACTGTAGAATACGGTAGTTGCCTAGATAAAAAAAAGAAATTCTATTTAGTCCGTCTTTCAGATAATAAAAAAATATTAGACACGTATTTTTTGCTTAATCATATTAATAAAAAATAACTTAGAAAACACGCATTAAAGTTGGGGAGTGGGGGCTCGCAACGTCACAAATCAGTATAAAATCTAGCAAGCAGTGACGTCATGCCACATTTTAACTCAATGTATCGCCGTAATCTTTTGATTACGTTAAAATATAAAAAATACGTGTTCTATATTTTTTAATAATCTACCTTCCGGACTAAAAAAATTTTTTTATGAAACAAGCCTATTGTTTCGCCTTAATGATAAAATGATAAATGATTTTATTTTTGTAAGTAGGTTTGTTCAAATAGTACACGTCAATCATATTTTAAAAACTAGATGAGGTCGGCGTTTCCTATCTGACTACCTTGAGAAAAAAGGCCGAAACAAACTCTAAGGTCACAGTCTCTTTTAAAGTTCAGACATAATCTTGGTCAGATCATGTGAAGACCATTATATATTGGTGTCTGAAATGGTCTTTTGAGGAAAGATCCATTTGTCAATTATCGTGCAACTCAACGCAGAATTTAAAGAACTCAACGATTCGATGAGCAAAATCAAAGAAAGGACATTTGGGTAGACCACATAAAGTACTCAAACTGTCAAACCATAGTCGGAACTAACTGAGAAAAAAAAAAAAAACAAATCTAAACCTACGAGAGGTTTGGTTACGGTTAATCTCGAATGGTTCAAGAAAGGATGAATATAATAATAATATAAAAATAATAATATAATAATAATATAAAAATAATAATATAATTTAAAAATGATTAACGAAACACTTGCAGATAGTTGAATAGAGGCTTGAATCAGAAACAAATACAACAACCAGCACATTCTTTCTCAAAAATCCGTTCATACCAAAGGTCAAAAATCGTTTAACTGATAGTTTTTTCAACTAAGGTCAAACACAGTCACTGCATTCAAGCTCGAGGTTTAAACCGAACAGTCTACTTATTCATTCAAACGATAATCTTGAGCTTGTGTCAGTAATTAACGGTAATTAATAAGATAAAGCTTAATTTATTACCTCAGTAAGATATCATTTATGTAGGTAAACATGTGTATACCTAAATACATATTTAAGTCTCATTTTGTGGTAAGGTTAACCAGAATAATTAAATCTATAATTACATAGTTCATAATTTAATTTATGTACCCTATTTTACCATAATTATTATCAGTCTTGTTCCATCGACTGCTTAATATATTCTTCCTTTTGTGCCTTACTCTCCTGGTCTGTGCAAGTCTCATCCGAGTCTTACCTTGTAGGCCACCACTCACCTGACTGTAGGTCTACCAAGATTTCTGCCGTCTCTCAGTAACCATCAGTTAAGGCCTATTACTATGTTGCTTTTGACGACATCTAGATTTTATTCTTTGTTTCTCACAGGACCTCGTTTAGAATAGCTAATATGGTGGTAAAAAGAGTGGCCAGTCAGCAAGGATGGTAGCAAGACTAACTACCTTTTGTCCCGCCCGACTATGTGTGCCCAGATTGCGTCATATTTTCCAACTTACAAGTTGAGTCACGGTACGTTACGTCATTCATGGAGGCTCTTCTAATGCATCCCACTCTGTTATCTTTACCTATCCATCCATATAAGTGCAGATAAGGGGATTATAACATTAGCTCTAATTGTCTATCAGCAGTCATGCATAGCATAATTCAGCGTATAACGCTCCCAATACTAGAGCATAGGCCTTCTCCCTGTGAGATCTAGGAGTGGTATGAGCGGTCATGCATGTGGTATGAAAAATAATTCGGCTTACAATGATACAGTACCTAAGCGACCGAGCTCTACTCTGGTTAAAATTGAGAATACTCATTTAATAGTACATTATAGTTTATACTAATCCCATGTATAGTAGGTTCATACTAATTGTATGCTATCATGATAGTAGGTACTTACTAATTAATACCATGCTGGAATATCATTTTTCAAACGTCATTATTCGAATGTCATTATTCTCATGTCATTATTCGTTATCTTATTCAAAACTTTATGGGACCGAGCTCTGCTCGGGTGAAAATACGGAGAAAATTAATTTTCCCAGATATGAGACCTAGCTAAATCGATTTTTCGCCCCCGTAAACACTTATATTGCAACTGTCATCGTCGAAGTCGTTAGAGCCGTTTTCGAGAACGTGATTACTTTTATATATACATACAAATATTACTCGTTTAATAGTATAGGATAATCATAAAATGATAATATGGTCGTAGTACTTTACAAAACCATCGCAAATATTGATGGGATCGAAGCAGAAACTAACATATTGCTCTGATAAGGTGATGACAGAAGAGTGAGAGCCAAAAGCCAATATTACCTAAACGAAATCGTCATCTCGTAGCGACGTGGAGCGATGATACTGTAAGAATCGCTGAATGGTAATGAAGTATAAATGAATGGTAATAATGGTAATCGCAGGTGTTATTCGATTCTGAATGAGAACAGCACAATTACTTAACGAACATGTTATTGAATAGTGGCATTGATGGTCCCATAGATATCTAAACGCTCTGCATACGCTACAGTGGGATATTACAGAGAACTGAAATAAGAAATCAATTCTAAGGATTATCTCATGGATGCAATGATGAGAGCGACTTTCCTATCGAGTAAAGTAATACCACACGGTACTTAGTCGTTTTCAGTACATTGACAGATCTCTGACGGGACACACTCCTTCTATTATTTGTTTCATTGGCACATTCCATTGAAAACATAACACAGTTGTTTCCACCAACACCCTCGCATAGCAACACGTGACCAATTACGTTAATACACCCACGTACTTGTGTCACATACGTCACAGTATTGTACTTGAACTTTTGTATATCTTCATTGTTTAAGTACTCAGTTGCGACACTTTGATGTTGTACTCATTTTGTTGTATGTCTACCTTTATTGTTTGATCAGTTTACGACAGTTTTTAGTACATAATCTGTAGATAATGTCCTAAAAATTGTAGACGTAAAAATTGTAACGCATTGGAGTAAATATAGGTACTGAAATCAGAAACCAGGTGTACCTGGTTTCTGATTTCAGTACCTATATTTACTCCATTTGAAATAAGATTAGACATTTACACAAACGTTTTTTACAGTCTGTTCAACCAATTTTGACTTCTATTGCTTTGGGTATCATGATAAATGGCAGCTGCAGTAAACAGTTGGTATTGTAACCACTTTTTTGCTTTTAATGTCATCCTTATGCTTACGGTATAGAAGTCAAAATCGGTTGAACGGACTGTAAAAAAGGTTTGTTTAAATGTCTAATCTTATTTCAAAGGGAGTACAGGTATTGCTTATTTTTTTGTGTTTTTGTTGCTTATTTTAGATATACCTAGTTGCCTTATTCATTAGAGGATAAAATAGTGTTGACACAATTTAGTTTGCCGTCACTCTGACAGATATTCGGGACAATATCTCTATCCTACGTTAGTTAGATTAAAAGCAGCATAGAATACCTACCCAAAATAATGTAAAAGTTAAATTCTATTTCACAGAAATTGAAATATATTAATATTAAAACATTGATATTATAAACAGTAGTCAGAGCAGTTAAACGGCATTTTTATCGGATTACGAAGATAACGTTATCTGTCGTGCATACTATTTTTACACCACTATTTTTCGAAATACATTTACAATCATCGACATATTTCGTAATTAAATCGGCGCATTCATCAAATAATCAAACCCAACATCAGACAGCATTCAGCATTCATTCCACAACAGTCAGCATTAGCAATTCCGTGCTACAACTAAAACTTTGTTATCTTAAACAACACTATCGATTACTTTCTATCTCCACTTATTGATATCGATAAACCTATTTTTATCTTTTCTTATCTCTATTCAAGTTATTGAACTTGCATACAAAGCTATAAAATCAGCTTATTAATATACAAAGGAGTCACAGATTCACTTTATCGATATAATAAAATGGTCTTTATTGTCTGACCCGATCTTAGAGCATCCGTTTTGATTGACGCGGCGTTTTCAATCGAATCGATTACTGAATAAAATCGATTAAAAATATGACATCTCGTTATTTAAAAGCCATAAAAATGAGTAAATATTTGTGTTAATATTCGTTTAACTTGTGGCAGTTTTATCTTATCTGCCTTTCAAAGCTTATTATAGTCAAAAATCAAATATAAACTCTCTAGGGATTTTATTTTATCTATTGTTATTTCAACTCGGTGCTGTCCCCGATGTCCTCTATGAAAGGTATATTTTAGTTGAAAAAAGGCATTTAAAGTCCATTTCACTTAAAGAGTTCATTGAGGACAGTGCTACTGTACCGAACATAATGGAGCACGGAAAATTAAACTAAAGTACTTAGGTAAGTTTTTTTGCTATTCACCTGTGTTATTAAATAATTTACTCAAAGATAGTTTTATCGTTCACTAGCTTTTGCCCGTGTGGTGGTTGGAAATTATGCCAAAGTACTACAGGGATAAAAGTATCCTATGTAACTCAGGTCATGGTCTACTACCCATGTGTCAAATGTCATCCTAATCCGTTCAGCCATTTTAGTGTAAAAGCGTAACAAACAAACTGAGTATCGCATTTATACTACCTAATATTATAAATGCGAAATGGAGTTTTTTTTTGTTTGTTTACTTGTTTGTTTGCTTGTTACGCTTTGACGCAAAAACGGCTGAACGGATTTCGATGAAATTTGGCACATAGGTACACCATGATCTGGAGAAGAATATAGACCTTTTATTCTGATATTCCCACGGGATCGAGAGTTATGCAGGTAAAACCGCGGGTTTTAGCTGGTAATATTATAAGTTAGAGTTAACATTATCCCTTATAATAAAATACATCTATTTATAAAACAAAATAAATATCTTAGAGGCCAGCCAGATGCATTATTCAAAGAATAGTGTATTCATACAACAATGCTAATACATTATGTTACCATAAACACGCGAAGTAGGATTCTCGAAAGTTCTAGAATTGTCCATGGAAGGGATAAAACCACGTGAATCCAAACAAATGTGAAAAGTGGATTTAATCACCACGTGCGGAATAATAATGATAATTACAAATAAAATTACGTTTGTATTGGCTTTTATTGCAGAGTTCGTGAGTCAATTCATCTTACAATATTTAACCAAATTATAACTGTTGGTATTTGCGTTGCTGAATTTTAGGCCAAAAAAATATTAAAAAACGATAAATATTTTTCGTGTTATTTTTGCCATCGGCAAAAATCGAACTCCAGTTCTTGGACTCGAACTAGGGTTACAACCTCTCCCGAATTAAAAAAAATAATGAATTTATTTTAATATTACTTCAGTGTGAGAATGAGATTGAGCTAGAAGAAGAAGAACATGACGTCCAGCTCAATATCTTTCAAGTTTTTTTTTCCCTTTGTCCTAGGGTTCAACAATAGGATGGACCCTAATCTTATTACAATCTAGCCTTATAAATAGACGAATAAGTAATTTAATTATAACCTAAACTATTAAATTGTCTTTACTAAGAATGTGTCCAATAGCACTATTCTTATTGTCTCTATTGACGCCAATACACTTCGTTTTTGTGTTTGTTTGGCACTTTTGTGCACTCGAACGGGTTTGTTCTTTTTGTCTTCTAACTATGTTTGTAGGGTATCTCTTCCGAGTAAGATTAAAATAACAAGGGGTGGTGGTTGGCCAATCGCTACATGGCTGAGCCAGTACCCAGCATAATAACAAATGTAACAATGTTACTTTATTGTGTTCTGGTGCGTCACACAATCTTCTTTACCTGTAGTTAGTGACTGACCCGGTGTCAGAGTTTTATAGCCGCCCATGGACCTCTGACTTGGTTTCACATCGAGAAATATCTCTCAGGTATGCCGGTTTCCTCAAGATATTTTCCTTCACCGATTTTGAAGCAAGTGATAATTATACAATACGCACATGACTTCGAAAAGTCAGAGGTTATAGCCCTGGGTTCGGACTCGAGACCTATGACTTAGCAGTCCGACGATCACACCACTAGGCTAGCAGTGCTGATCAGATTAAGGAACGTGTAACTGTCAAAAAAACCATGGTTAAGCAGACATGATCATTCTTTAAGTTACGTTTTTAAATAAGGGGATATATCTCCTTACTCTGCCTCGTTGGTCTAGTGGTCACAAGCGCTACTGCTGAGCATGAGGTCCTGGGTTCGATTCCCGGGTCGGGCAAAGTGTTATTGGGTTTTTCCATCTGGAATTTCTCAGTAGTAGCCCGGAGTCTGGATTAATACTCGGTTGATGGCAATAGGCTCGCCCCTATTACATGGGACTTAAACTTAACTGGCGAAATGTGGGTGTACTAATAGGTACACCTCTGCCTAACCCTTCGGAGAATAGAGGCGTGATGTTATGTTATGTTATCTCTATACTTAGCAAAAAGCGATTTCCTGAATGCTACTGATATCCCTATGGGGTGGTAACGACTTTACCCACACATTTCACATTCATATTTTCACAAAACCTAACCTAACCTAACCGACCTAAAAGATTTTAAATTTCCCATGATGGGTCCGTATGGGAAATAACAGATCATCCTGTATGTCTTCCCATATGCAATTCTCAGTATCTATTTACTTACAATGTGTCCGTTTTCCGTGAGAACACACCGCATCAGATAAATCCACAATGAAGATTGGAACTATTAAATAGTCAATGAGAATTGAACAATAGGATCTAAATGGACGGAATGATTCGTTCACGAGTCGCCCGAGTGCTATCGATAAGTAGTTTGGTATTAAATGGCTTTATACACGGACTTATGTAATAATGTGCGCTGAAACTATAAAAATCAATCTGCCAGTCTTTTCCCAACTATGTTGGGGTCGGCTTCCAGTCTTACCGGTTGCAGCTGAATACCAATATTTTACATGGAGCGACTGCCTATCCAACCTCCACAATCCAGTTACTGGGTAACACGTCCTGTTGGGGCAAAATCACCCCCTGGACCTTCCCTTCCCGAGAGAACTTGGCTGGATATGTTGATATCCGGAAAGAGCGTTTGTGATTTGGACTCGACACCGCTCGGTAAAACTCGGCAGTGTTCACGAAACGACACCCTCTGAAAAACAATACTCCTTGGTAAAACTGGTTGTCAGACTTTTGGGCTTCTGACTACCTGTAACGACTGTCAAAGATCTACGAATGACAGTCGAGACCAACGTCTTAACGTGCTTTCTAAGATACGAAGAGGCCTCGATATGTAATGGATGGTCACCCATCCACAACCCGACCGCGGGAAGCGTAGATTAACTTTTGATCGAACCGTGTGGCTCTTATCATTTAGCCACGAGCCCCTCTCGCTGTAACTATCCTATACTATTAAACGAGCAATATTTGTATATACGATTTTTTTTTTCTGTGGGGCTTCTCATAGCTGACCTCTGAGGTCATGACTATTTAACCGGTCAATCCTGTGGTTGCCTTAAGCTGCTACACTCAAAGCCTCCAGCCAGGGGCATACAAACTAAGCTAAAAAGCTAGGTGAGCGCTCGCTAAGGGCACCCCCTGTGGGGTACGAGCCTCGGCTTAGAGCGTCACCGTAGGCAGGACATCAAAGATGGGACGAGCTGGATCAAAGTTTTGATTATGATTATTAATCGGGGAATTTAAAGCTAGGTGCATAGCTGCAACCACTGCTGGCACCTCGTTTTCAAGCAAGGGTCGGGGAGGAGTATCATTTACTCGGGGGCGCGGACGCGATCGCAAAGGACCTCGACGGCGAGGTCGGAATGACGGGAGGCGTCTGTATCTGTGTAGAGTTCTTGTGGCCCTATTGCTCTCCTGGAGGAGGGTTATGGGGTCATCTGGGTCGGTGAGAAAGTATCTACGATTTCGATCTAGCTAGGTCTCATATCTGGGAAAAATCGTTTTATCCATATTTCATCTGTGCAGAGCTCGGTCGCCCAAAGTTTAGATCAAGATGGCTACCTTAGAATAATAACATCGCAGCATAGAATTAGTAAGTACCTACTATCATGGCAGCATGGAATTAGTATGTACTATACATGGAATTAGTATGAACTATCGTATACTATTAAATGAGCATTCTCTATTTTCACCCGAGCAGAGCTCGGTCGCCTAGGTACTACGAAAATAATAACAACCTATTATTACCCCAGTCCAAGACGTAGGTCTCATTTAGAATGGGCATTATTTTGTTAAAATCGTAATATTTTTAGTAATAAACAGTTGGGACATTCAATAGGCTATAATTTTGTTAACAACGGGGTACTTTGCTTCAGAAATATGGAAAAACCAGATAATAATCATATTTAGTTATCTAAATGCAAATCAGTAATGGCCAATGCCACCCCTTTTTCATAATGGAAATTCCCTTTATTGTTCAATATTTCTTAGGAATTGCATCTCTTTCACGCATTCATTGTCTCACTCTGGATTTTGTATCAGTCATTATTTTTCCGAACATCGTGCAACCGCGAGTGTTCTATAAAATGAATTTGAAAAGTAATTATTTTGCGATTTACCTTGAGATAATATAATAATATGATAGTGAATATAATTGTGAAAGTCACATTTCAAATTTTAAGGGACTGAAAATGGGAACTTCTTGAAACTGTGAGTGACTTCTTTGTGCTCATTAGAATTTTTTGTATCGACCTGTAGGAATTGAACAAACTATAAGTTATTTTTTTTTGCATAATGTATACTCAGTTACAAGCTAGGCTAAAACTTATGAGTACACGACCCTGTTTTGGTGCAGCAAGTATTATTTACATTTAACTCATGTAAGTTAACAAATGTTTTACCCCATAATGTTTTATGTTTAGGTATTTTGTTTTCTCTTCAACTTTTACGCACGTTGTCTTCACCTCATCTTTTTATCTACTTTTCTTTATCAGGTATGCTCCTGCATTCCTGATAGAGGAAAGTAGATAAAAAGAGATATAGAGTAGATAAAGAGAGAGAGAGAGTATATGGTACGTATGTGGTAGGTATGTTTCTTAAGAAATAATCATCGCCTTTATAGGTAAATATTTTCCGATCCTTTCTTCTTGTCTGTTTATATGTGTGTATATGTCGCAGTAAGATGACCAGTTATATCCCTAGGGATATAACTATATTTCGTAATATAGTTATATGAAACCGGTTCATAATTGTCGGAGTGCCCTAATTTTGTTACTCCAACCAATTTCGACGTAGTTGGTCACAGTTCTAGCCTAACCTATTTGGTCGGAGTGCCCTAATAGTTATATTACTAGATTGTGGTCGTAATATAGTTATATTCTTATTAAGACAGTTATGAACCGCTGTCATATAACTATATTACGGTATATAGCTATATTCCTTGATATCCCTAGGGATATAATTATATCACATACATAAACCGGTTAAATAAATAATATTTCGAATCCATTGAAATACGTACTTTTGTACGTATTTCAATATAAATATATTTGTCCCGTAAACACCTGAAGCCTGGAAACTAAAATAGTATTTAAAGTTTAAGTTATTGCATTTCTACCTATCTTTTCAAGATAAAAACCGTGACATATAATCGAATGAAATAAAAGCATCTAATTGTCCCAAATTAATCGATCACGATTCATTCGAGTGCTATCGTTACGCAGTTCGGCAGTTTTTGCTTCAGGCCAAGGTTGTTTTTAAACGATTTTTTTTTTATACGAACTGTGTCATTTATTTGTTTTAAGTATTAAAAAAATTAAGGCGATGTTCCAAATTGGATGATAACTAGATAAATGATAATTCATTTCCTAATTTATTCTGTATATGTTTCGATAAGCATTAAACTTTAAGAGGGTGGGCAGTAGTATCCTCAAAACTACGATAATTTATTCGTCTACCAAGTATGATTATTACGGCAATTTCCCTTTTGACATTTTTTGTACCATTTTATATATACATATACTTAACCACGATATCGCTTGATGGAAAACAGTAGTTATGTACACATTAACGAAAAATTGAACCGTTCAATAGTTACATAGAGGTAGATTCCTGATCGATCTAATGCACTCATAGTATATTTGCTAACTTTTCTGGTAGGAACCTCACAAGTCACATGACAATAAACCACAGATTTGTTTCCTTCAAAATCAATGATGAGGGATTATCTTAAATCTCTTGGTCAAGGTCGAAGTTAATCTTTATGACAACTGTTATCTTAACAGTCTAGACTTAAAACTGATAAAGGGGAAACGGACGATCGGAATAACAACTTACCTACATTAAGAAATACCTGATTTTTATCGTTTTCTTGTTTTTGCCTGCGGTTTCCCACTCCTTCCTAACTTTTCCGAGATCAGGCGTCCTCGTATAAACACGACATACTCTCGTATTTCCGTAATGATGGCAAATCTGCTTTGACGGCAGGAACCTTACTACTTTACTTTAGCTCCTGCGTCAGAAAAACATTCGCCAGTCTGCAATATTTGCAACGGCGCTGTCTGTGAGTTTGCCGGACGTGCTTAATGTAGGTATTGTCTCTCGTGAGGCCTTGCACCGAGTAGACTTGAATGAATAGTAAAAACGTTTTGTGCGCAGGACCGTTCTGAGCCTACTACTACCAGTTGACGTTGAAGGCGAGTCGATGTGGATTGGATTTTGAGAACCAGTCTTTGCCCTCGCAGACATAACTTTGTCATATCGCGTTCCAAGTAACACGTTTCTGTCGCCTCAGCTCAAAGAATGCAAGGTATTTGTACTAAATGCCTTACAGTGGCTAATTTTATCTTGTGCATACTTTCTAGCGTACTTATTTTTTTTTAATATACACGGTATCCAATTTTATAAAGAACCCTGAGTCCTTGATCCCTTAGAAATAAACAATGTAGTCTACATAATTTATTCTTTGAGTAAACCTACGATTAGGTAGGTATCCTTATTTTACTAACAACATCGTTCTAATAATCATTCAAATATTGCAGTATCATAATGAAACAGGATTCTTTTTTGGCCTCACCCTGGTCTTCTTTTTTCTCTTTATTTGTTAATTTCAATATTCGTTTTTTTTTTCAATTATTATTATTTTCATGACTTTGTTAGTTTGATATTCTTTTTTTATTGTTGTATTTTCTGTGCGTGTCACAAATAAAATATTTTTATTTCTTTCGTTCTCTTTGTGATATCCGAAAAAAAAATTCACTTTATTGTCCTGACGATTCCATGTTTCCACTAAACGCAACACCAGCCAATTGATACACAAGATTTCCTTTTTCCCCAGTGATGTATTCCCCAGCATTTTGTCGTTTGATGCAACGATAAATTAGTAGATCTACTTTTAATCTCTCCATCGAGATTCGTTTAAATTCCGCCAATGGATCCGTTCCGATTGTCCACTCGACTTTTACCGAATTGGCTTCGAGCCAGAATCCACTTTCTGGGTAAGCCTTATTTTAATTAGCTTAAAAATCCGCTATTGAGTGGAAAGCATTCCACTCTTTAGGTTTTTATTTGCAACTTGAGGTTTTTGAAACGTCAATCTTGAGATATTTTCTTATGACTGGCACTGAAAATATCTTTAAAGTAAATTCGACGATATAAAGATAAAATTTTGCAATTTCTTGTGCATCTTTTTAAGTAGACTCTTGAGTTTTTTGGCATCCAAAATGCTTGTTTTAAATCGTAAAGATCACTACGTGTTAAGAAGCGATTACGATTTAATACACCCGAATCCGTACGACAAAGTGCCCACGAATCTACCAAAACCTTGTAAACAATCATAATATCCTCCAACGCTGAGCCCCCACAAAATTAAACCAACAATTCCCATGATCAACTCCACCATTCATCAACAACAACCACCAACCGGTTTGATGATTACGCAACAGCGATTATGTAACGTTATGATTACTACACGTTGGCAACATGCAATTACTGTCACGATAATAGGACAACCGTATGACAATAATTGCCAGTTAGAAGCGAAAAATTATATTTAAGGCCTCTTTATGAACACCGATACCCGGTAACCTAGCCCGGTTTATCTCCGATGCCCCGGGTGGAAATCAGCCAAACGTGACACGGTTTGTCAGGGAGATAATACTAGTTATGATACTGCAGAGCAATTACCAGGTTCGGTTTTCCACGAGCTAATTTTGGCCTCATTAGCAGAGCTCATCATTCCGTAATACACTGCGAATTAAGACACATTGCGCTTTGTCCCATCCATAACCGACGAAGCAATGACTGAACATAGGCTCGTTTTGAAAACAATGCGTCTCGTAAACAACTCGAATCGTATCTTGTCTCTGCATCTTCCTTGACTGGTCTCGTGGACTGGACTCTTTGGTTGGCTGTTAGAAAATGCCTGAAGACATTCATTCCGCCTTTGTACGGTTATTTTAACTTGTGTGCTAAGTTTTTAACCGACTATCTATTATACTGTTTTTTTTTTTGTATGTTTGTTACGCGATTACTCCGCCAATTATAATTCCTTTTTTGTTTGGTAAATCATACTTCAGAGGTGGTCCCATTAAAATTTTATTAGCTTTGCTTGGGTAGTTTTTGAGTTAGCTTCAATAAAGGCTCGTGCAGACCAGCGCGATATCGCGGGCGCGACAGGCAGCGCGACCCGTGTCGCGCCCGCGATATCGCGGTGGTCTGTACGAACCTTAATACGTATTTTTTCCCACTTATTATGTGGATGATATGATAAGTTCTTGTTAGTGTTATTTACATAGCAGGTAGTGGATTTCCAATTTGTGTAGGGTAGGTACCACAACTAAAAAGTGAAGAAAAAAAGAAACGTTTTACAAAAAAGAAAACAAACGACTTCAATTTTTTTTTTAATAAATAATTTTTGTGATGGCCCCTCTCATGAACGAGGTTATGGGTTCAAAATCTAGGCAAGTACCAATGTGACTTTTCCGATTCATTTTGTACTTTCTGAATTTATCTTGGAAATTACTGACATCAGTGAACGAAAAACATCGTGAGGAAACCTGGACTTTATAGTCAATATAAGTCTAAAATCGCCAACTCTTCTTGAGCAAGCGTGGTGATCAATGCTTGTGCCTTCTCTGTATGAGAAGAGTCCCCTGACTTATAGTGGGACAGTCTTTCTTTCCTTTGCGTGTGGTTAGTGACTAACCTCGTGTCAGAGGTTTTATACCGCCCATGGGACTTGACTTCACAATCCGTTGAGAAATATCTCACAGGCTTGCCGGTTTCCTCACGATGTTTTCCTTCACAGTTTTTGAAGCAAGTGATAATTATACAATACGCTCATGAATCCAAAAAGACAGAGGTGTGTGCTTTGAGTTCAAACTCGAGACCTAAGCTTGGTAGTCAATCACTACTGTTGTGTGTGTGGGACAGAATAAGTCTGTTATTGTTAACTATACCTTTATCTGTTTTCATTTAGAACACACCTTGTGTCCTAGATTCAAATGGACCAGTTCATGAATTCCTCAGATTATTTCAATTAGTAAGATATCATAGGATGCTGCAATGCTTATTATGTTAAGAGGATGGGCTGCAATATCCTTCCGTATGCATAACAGCATACTGTGATTACAATCAGATACCCGATAGCTTAGAATGTTCGGACTTACCAAAGGATATCGGTGTTGTCAAGCAACGGCTTCATGAAGGTCAGTTGCATTCGTTCCGTGTGAAATTCTCAGCGGCGGCGTCTGAATTATAGCCGGAATCCGTAGCTAATTTTTCTATGTAAAGTTACATTCAAGACACGAGAAACCATTTGTTGTAAATTCGAGAAATATCTAATGCGCCTATTTTTCTTGTAAATCGTATGGTGGGCACAGATATGTGAAACTTTACATGAACTGTAATGTACCTACGTTGAAACGAACATGCCGTCCAAATATATTCAATGCAACATGAAATTGTTGTTACATTTAAAATGTAAAACAACAATTTCATTTTGCATTGCATATCCTATACTATTAAACGAGCAATATTTGTATATATATTTATTTATTTGTATATAGATGTCTAGTTTCTCCTCACGTTTTCAAAATCAGAGTTCCGATAGTATTAACCGTTAACAATATGGTACAACGACATCTCGTTTCATATGATTACTATATTATAAAAACCAATTAACTGAACCCAGCAGTATCTGCTGATACTGCTGGGTTCAGTTAATTGGATTTTACGTAACACACGATCAATCACAATCAGAATCACAATCACAATTTGCGTTATTTACGTTGTTGAGCACACATTTTTCGAACATTTGTTCAAAAAATGTGTCTGCTCAACAAATTGTGATTGTGATTCAGATTATGATTGATCGTGTGTTACGCAATTAGGGTGCTGATACTGCTGGGTTCAGAGTAGTTAATTGGTTTTTGAAAAATGTATCGGCTCAACAACGTAAATAACGCAATGAATGTTGTTGAACTGTCAAAATGAAATAGATTGTGATTGATCGTATGTTACGCAATGAGGGTGCAGCTCCTATCTATATAAATAAAAGTGAACGTTTCTCTGTTCGTCCCTTATGCGTTCCCATCGTGGTTTCCATATTATTCGTCTAATTGCGATGAAACTTTGTTAAGTCGTTGTGTGAACGCCCGCATATGTTTCTGAATTGGTGACACCATTCTCAAAAGCTATTCTATTACACTTATTTATGTATTTTACTTTAAAATAAGACAGCTACCCGCCTATAACATTTATCAAAGAAAATTAGACAAAATTCATACACTCATCTCACAGAACTCCAGACATCTGGTCTTCCATTCGGCCGCAACCACATCACAGTCAGGTTTAGCGTCCAGAACGTTTAACATGACCACAATAGAAACGGGTTTTGTCGACGGAAGAATAGACAAAATGACAGATAAACAATCACAATCTGTCATTTTGTCTATTCTTCCGTCGACAAAACCCGTAGAAAACCCGTTTCAATGTTTGTCATGCTACGTATGCTGAAGAGCATTAAGAAACAGTTCTTACTCTTCTACCACCAAGAATAATATCCATATCTTCTAACACCAATAGTCAAAAACTAAAACCCGACTACTGAAAAATCGCGCTCTAAAATTTCATACTTTTTAATGTGTGATTTTTCATTAGTCAGGTTTTAGTTTTTGAACTTACTTTTTATTTAAATTATTTTGGGGTTATAATTTCGTGATACAGTATTTGTAGCGCAGCTAGAATTTTATTGTGTGGGTTTTATTGTACAATAGATATTAATTTTACAGCCGCGCCGTACGTAGCACAGTCTCACTTTTGCTTGTTTTCAACAATTTAAACATATTTATTTACTTAGACAATATAATATACATACATATTTGTAATGTACTCGTCCTTTCATCTGATACCTAACATGGCACAATATTTTATTTTTATTTTTTATTTCATGACTTTATATCCTCTAGAGGGCGCCATATTGCATTTAATGTGACGTCACATAGCTTATAACCAGCAGACAATCAAGACGCTTCCAATAATACTTCATTTGTCAAATTATGATCGGTAGTTTAGAATTTATGAGGTAACAGATGAACATACATACATACATATTGGTCAAAATCATAACCCTCCTTTTTGCTTCGCCGTAGTCGGGTAAAAGTACACTTATATCTACACACTATAAAATACTGGACGAGTCCGTCACCCGACACCGACCTTCGCGGTGAGACTACAAGGAACTGCGCTCCAGTGCACAGCACATCATCGTAAATAATGCCTTATAATGCTCACACAGTGCTGCAGAACTAACCACGTAATTGATTATGTGGTCAATGTGGATATCCTGTTGGGGTTTTTGTAGGACGTGATTTTTGGGGTTTTTGTATTGCCTCATTGGTTCTGGTAACTTGACCAAACGATTTAAGAGCTTCATTGAATTTTGGCGTAAATCGTAAATAGGTCCATATGAATTACTAGTCATTGAATTTTGGCGTAAATCGTAAATAGGTCCGTTCGAATTACTAGTGTCTTAGTACTTATGAACTTATGGTTTTTATGCCTATTGCTAAGCAAATAATCGTGAATAATGCCTTATAATTCCCACACAGAACAAAAACGAACTTGATTATGTGGACATCCTGTTTGCGGATCGTAGGACGTGATTTTTTTTGGGGGGTTTTTGTATGGTTTCTGCATGGCTTCATTGTTTTTTGTAACTTGACCAAATGATTTTAGAGCTTCATTGAATTTTGATGTAAATCGTTTATATACTACATGAAATATGAATTTAAGAGGACCCTTCCCAGTCCATCTATCATCAACGGGAGCGTGGTCGAAAAGCTTTTTGTTTCACCTAGCGCAAGTGAGAACGCAATAACATTGTACGAAAAATAACTTGTTTCGGGAAATACGTGTTTTTTGAATACGCCTTACAAGTTTGTGAAATAAATGATTGTCATTTAGAATCTCCATTACATGTGCAAGGTTTCTATAATAAAGTTTTCTTTACTTTTATAATTTAATAGTACATTATGAACGGTCTAAGTTCAGGTAAAATTTGTGAAAAAAGGCAGATTTTTGGAGGCTTATACTGAATTTGTTTCTCCAAATTTTAATTTTTTGCTTTCATATAAACCTTGATATAGTATACAAAATGCCTATTAGTATAAAAAAATTAAAGAAAGATATGTTACAACGCCATAATCACTTACAAGCGTTTGTATGAAAAGTATGACGTGTTGGCCGCTCTTAAGGTTCTTAAGCCGATTGTAAGGCACTGTATTTAGTTCTTTTTCTTTCTCGGCTCACTTATTCCCAAAAATTTAAAATAACATAACATAACATAACATCACGCCTTGTTTCCCCGAAGGGTTGGGCAGAGGTGTCCCTGTAGCAGGTTCACCCACATTTCGCCAGTTATGTTTTAAGTCCCATGTAATAGGGGGCGAGCCTATTGCCATCAACCGGGCACAGATCCAGACTCCAGGCTGCTACTGAGAAATTTCAGATAGAAAAACCCAATAACACTTTGCCCGACCTGGGAATTGAACCCAGGACCTCATGTTCAGCAGTAGCGCTTGCGACCACTAGACCAACGAGGCAGTCAATTTAAAATATACTCGATTAAATGATATTAAATTAGCTGGATAACCTAATACAGTAGCCAATACAACTTTTTGAGTAGGTAACTTTGACGTAACACAACTAAGTAGGTTTCTATAAATAAATATCTCACTTAATTTTAGAGTTCTATTTTTAAAATGTCAAAAACAGACCATATTTAAATAATATCTACCAGTTGGCATTACAACCAAAAATATACCGTATCAAAAATAGAACTGAACTGGATTAATCCGGTTCCGAAAACCTCATAACCGGTATTTGTCACTGTATTGCGAAATATTTCACCCTACATCAAACCGTATGAGGTGGGCATAACCATATGTGGACCATGAATCATTTTTAACATAACCGTGTTGATTTTTAAGTAAATAAAATGACAGTTAATGGTAAGAACAGATGTATTTTGCCTATGCTGGTAAAGTTTTAATAAAATTATTTTAACTGAAATTTTCCTTCCCATCTTTTAAATTGAAACGTTAAACTTTTTATATAGGAAACCAGATCAAAAGCCCTGGACAAATCGAGAAAGCACGCATACACTAGAGTGTCTGTCCGTATAATACCGGACGGCATGCTTAAGACACAGTATAGCCCTCTCTGTGGACAATCCTGGGCGAAAATCAAACTGATTATCCTGCAGATACAGATATTCATTTAACTGTGTGTTAAAAAAGCCGTCAAGCACTTTCGTAATAGCAGTCGCTAATGAAACAGGCCTATAATTACCTTTATCTGACAGGTTGTCTGCCCTGTTTTATTTTTCACCACTGGCACTACAATTGTCTTAACAAGGTCAGAGGGCAATTATGCATGAGTGATACAAAAATTAAAAACCATTGCCAACACTCTAGGTTGGTGATGTCCAGCCTGCTGAAGATGTTCAACGCTGAGACCATCATGGCCAGGGGCCTTGCCTCTGGACATTGACTTAACAACACGCGCTACATTTTTGGAGCTAATTCTCGTATCCACTTGATCATAACATGTCTCAACATTGAACTTCCCCAGCGAAGGCGGCCCGAGGGGCGATTTCACATGAAAATGCTCACTAAAGAGATTAGCAATGTCCTTAGGGTCACTCATCCCATTGACGCCTACGGGGAGGCCGATATGCCACTTTATTTGTGCCTTTCCAAAAGTTGCGAAAATCCTTTTTTGAATTATGGGAAGCAAGGATATCCATTTTTATCTGGTGCTGGTGGTCTTGGCACCATTCAAGCTTAAACTCAAAAAAAATTCTACTCTGATACATCTCGTCAAAAGCAGGGCCGGTAGAAGGATCCTCACATCGTTACCAATCACGAAACTTCAGCCTGGCCACCCCGTACGCCTCACTTACGTGCCCATTCCACCCAACAATGCATCGCGATTTACTCCTACGTCGCGCACTTCTTCGACTTACAGCCACTCACACGGCTGCGAGATTCGGCTCACTGAGTGCGGACACAACATCCCCATACAATTTATCTACAACTGATCTGTGATTAGGCCTGTTACAATATTTATCTGCACAATGAGTAAATGCTGATGGAAAATCAATTAATTTTAATCTACGGTTACATTCTTCTTGGTACAATTTAATCTGTTCATCAGTTCTCTCTCGTTCTTCCTATAGGAACCGAGAATTAATTTCTAAGCTCCCACCGTCTTATGAGTCAGCCTAACAAACCTAGTTAATAAGTCACTTCCATTCATAAATTAAAAGGTCAATTTGTGTGTTGAGCAGCGGCTAATCGCCACAATTACCAATTGGACGATTAATTTATACAATTAAGATAACTGCGGATTACCTCTGCGTATACAGGATGTGTCTAAATGTGGTTTGAAGTATAGGATGTAGGAAAAAAAGACTTAAATATATTTGGTTTTATTCAGTAGAATACTCTTTTTAGTAAAACTTATTGTTTATAAACACTTAAATAAACTCAAGGTACATTTTTATTGTCATTAAACATCTCAACAAAGTGAAAATGGTTTAGAATTGATTGAAATCGGAATCAACTTAGATAAAACGATTGCCACTATTCCATAATTAATCATTTTATACATTTTACACCCCGTATCTTTACGTCCATACCTACTAATTAGATTCGACATCTGAAGATATTGGAGTAAAAGGAACGTGGTCATTTTCCTAAAAATACAGGCACTATTCACCGTAATAATTTTATAATGTTATAATCTTGACCTAATACTGGACTAATGAAACATAACCCCGCGTAACACCAAGGTTATAAATCATGTATTCTAAATGGTGTGACAACTGTTTTCCTTTCAACTTAAAAGAAGTTGTAAAGGCTAGTATTGTTACAAAACTTGTCGAAAATGTGAGCTAAATATTTAACAAAACATGTTTGAAACATCGTCAATACGTGTATGATACATGTTTTATATGACAAGCCCTAAGTTCTTCCTTTTAAAAGACCCATTTAAAAAAAGTATGACAACTTGCATATTGGTGGAAACCCGAGATCATAGATAAAGGAGAACACAAGTTTACTCTTCTAAAGATTTCTATGTAATAATCCTACTAATTAGAAAAGAGCCAGTAAGTTCATATAATAATGTAACTTACGTGATTTCAGGCGGTCACACTGTAATAACAGAAATCATTTACAACTTTGTACGCTATTGAGGAAAAGTCAAATTAATATTAATTACTTGCACGTTATAATAACTGTAACTTCTTTTCAGTAGAACAATAAAATTATATTTAGAACGTTATAATTATTTGCAGAACAATGATTTTGTGCAGACAACCTTTTTTTTACTAAAAATGTTATAATAATTTCGAAATATATTGTATTTACCACTAAAGAAGGGACAGTTTATTGGTTGATTCGCACAAATTTACTCCTCCGAAGCGGGCGAATCGACGCTTTTAAATAATGTAGTTAATTTATTTGTAGGCGAATCGGCAACTCCAGAAATACGTATTAGGCAATTGGCAGATTTTGAATTGTATGCAGTAAATTTAAGGAAAAAGTACACTAACATTACTGCATAAAATTCAAAATGTGCTATCAACTATTAAGCCGAAGGGACATGTTTAGAGAGTCATAATATTATGTTCCTTAAACATTTTTTTCTAGATGAGCACATGTTTTTTTTCGTAATTCATTGAGCGGATCTAACCGAGGATGAAAGCTAGTAGTTAAAAATAGTAAAAGTACCTAGATATTATTAAAAAATACTGTACCTGTCCACGAGAAGACTGCTGACAAACTAAGAGTACTGCAGTTTGGCAGGAGATTTGTGTATTAGTCTTTAGTTATGGTAGGTACACCAATTCACATATTGCTACTTGCTATGTAAACAACAGTAACAGGTAGTATAATAACATTATCAAGAAACACATTAAATACGTATTATCGAAGCTAACTCAAAAACCACCCAAACAAAGTTAATAAAATTTATATAGGATCACTTTGCAAACTTTTTCTACCAAATGAAAAAAAAAATTAAGATCGGTCCACAATTGACGAAAATATCGATGAAAACACATAAATAATTGATAAACCTTGTAGGTGAACGTCGAGGTTGGCAACAGCAAGTTTAATAATAAAAGAACTGTTATTAATATCATACCATAATAATGCCGCCACAATTAATACAATAAGCGCCACAAGCCATACTATTATGTTGAGTGTGTGAATCATGCGCAGATACATTAATATTCTTGTGACGTGACAGCGTGTGACGATGCGGGATTTGAACCAAGAAGGGACTACCCACAGGCATAGCAAATAGCTAAGTACAAACCAGCGCATCTTCACGGATTTCTTGTGGATTAGGGACGAAGTATGAAGGTGCATTAGAACAAAGTAGATAATTTAGAAGAAGGAGCAAGAAAATTATGCATATGAAAATGGCTAAAGTGGAAACATATTAAATGACCAGCTCGCGTGGACGCTAATTGTTTTTCTAAACCAAAGTCAAAGTTCGGAGATTAGCCGGATCAAACAGAAAGACATTTTTTTATCTTTATTTTTTTTTAACATAATTACTGTCTCTTTCATAAGAATTTGGTAAAAAGCCGTTATTTTGACATTACAAACAGACACTTCAGTTGTAATTATTTGTACAGATGTATAGATACTCGTAGATAGGTAAAACATATATACATCATATACGAGATCTTAGCTTCTAAAATTTAGCGGTTCCTAGAACCATTTAAGTAAACCCCTTTTCTAATACGGACAATACGATTATCATTTTTTATTCTTATTTCCGACTCTGTGCCGAGTGCATACCTACATTTAGTATGCATACCTATATTAAGTAAAGTCAACAACTTGGTCAAAAATAATATCCAAAGCCACTCAAGTATAAGTAATATAATAATTATGGACGAATAAGAGATACACACAAAGAACGATTCATCTCAAAACAAAGTTAGTCATGAAACAGAAATAGAACCAAAACTGCAGGCAATAAAGGAAGATAATAAAGAAGAGACTCTTGGTCACAGTAATATTCAGCTGCAATCAGTTAGATTGGAAGCCGATCCCAACATAGTTGGGAAAAGGCTAGATAAACTGATTATTATTGGTCACAATAACAATCAGAACAAAGTAACACAGCGTGCACACAATGGCTCATTAACATTATCATAGGGTGTGGTGTGGGTAAATTTGAATAATGAATTTGAATAATAATTTAATATGACCTAAATACTTTGTGAAATGAACACCATTAAAACATTTAGTAAAATGTAGTGGTATGATCCACCGAAAAACCGGTTTTATCTCATAAATAATACATAGACACTTGAAATTTTCACAGATTGTGTATTTCTATTGCCGCTATAACTTTACATAAAAAAGTAAAAAAACTAAAGGGGGTAATACAAAAGACGTGTTTTTTTTTACTAAAATATTTTAATAAAAAGTAGTACTCAATATTATACGGTGGTACGGTACCCTTGGTGTGCGAGTCCAACTCGCACTTGGCCGGTTTTTTTATAATGTCTAGTCACTGAACTTCAGCTTTTAAACGATCTGTCTAATTCATACTTACTTTAGTGTTATTTTGTGTTTTATCATTTAACACGCAACACCACAGATAAGAATAAAATCAATTAGTTTAGCTCTAAGTCATCGATTAACGGCCTAGTAAAAATCTTTGTTTAGAACTCTTTTCACGTGTTAGAACAAAGAGATAACTAGAATAGCGAAACTAATGATTTAGTTCCATGTACCTACAGTCTCGAGCATATATTTTGTTATTATCTCGAGGTTGCATTTTTTTTAAATTGTATTTTACGTAACCTACTTAAAATACAGCCGATATAACTTGGCAGTTCCGAACTTTGCGCAGAAGGCTGCGCAATAACGTTTTTTAGGAACCAAATGAGGTGAGTGTGAGTGAGAGAACATGCGCAAAAGTTAATAGTACCTACGTCAGAACTGCCAAGTTATATCAGCCGTATTGTACGCAGGTATATGTGTCACTTTTTAGTTTATAAATAATAATTTCTCTATACAACGCCTTGGGACTATTCTGTAATGTTGTACATAAAAACTTTAATAAAAAATACGCTAAAACTACGCAAGTTTCAAGCGATTTTTTTCCCCAAAGTATTGATAGAAATTTTATAATGTTACGAACGTAGGCTTATCGAAACTAAAATAGGTCGTTTGTTGACAATCGTTATTTCTCGAGAATTTTTTTTCATTTATTTAAGCTTTTTACACTCAAAAAGGTACAAAGGCGGAATTAATGCCTGAGGCATTCTCTGCCAGTCAACCAAGGTTGGTGAAGAGATTAGATGGCAGGTGCTCTGATTGAGAGGAACAAAGATTTAAAAAAATTAAGATCTTTAAAAATAAAATAGGTAGGAATAAAATAACAGAACATAAATAGGTTATAAGCTTATAAATTATAATACACATACACACATATTAAATACATATAACACATATTTAATATAATATAAATAAAACTTAAATTTTAATTTTACGTAAGTGTAAGGGTTGTGCTCATGACTGTATGTACATACTGATCTTGAAAAGAATGACGAATGAATCGGTCATGACTTTGCACGTACAAGTTCCATATCAAATTGTCCTTAACAATAGGCGAAGTTGATAAGCAATGCAATCATAATCCTAATGTAATGCAAAGACAAACATAAATAATGACGCATAGATAGCAATCTTTGAACTTGATCCGACTCTTTTAGTCAATTACTTCAAATGTAAGTCTTCAATTGTACCTCGCCTTCAATTGTACCTCGCTGTTAGCAAAAGTATCGCCACCTGTGAATACATATGTATACCGCTGCTTCACTTGATAAAGAGAAAAGCTCTCTTATAATAAATTAATCATCACTTCAGCCGAAAGACGTCCACTGCTGGACATAGGCCTCCCCCAAGCACCGCCCTTTAGACCGGTTCTGTTCTTCCCGCTTCCAGCGGATTCCTGCGGCCTTCACAAGGTCATCGTTCCACCTTGAGGCCTTCCAACGCTACAATAAATGAATACAACGTGTTCCTTTTGATGTCCCATAACTCTAAGGTTATAAGGCTTTAAGTAAAAAACTCCTAGAACAAGTGTTCCAAATATACATAGTTTCGAAAATAACATAAGTTTCATTGATAAGTACGCGTTAATCGTTTTCATTCAAACCAATCATTCATATTTAAAGCTAAGAAAATGCGACGTTGTCATTTCTCACGTATGGGTGTTTTACATAAATAATCGTGACTGTCGAATTATTTTGTTTGAAAATTGGCAATGTAAAAAAAATGGAAAATAAATCATATGCCAGTTGATTCCTTGACATGATCTCATTGATACCCTTGAGTTATGGAATATCAAAAGGAACATGTTGTAAAGATAATTAATATAGCTGCATATCCACAAAAATCACTTCTAAATCCAAGTAGTCTCGATTCGCCAAACGTCTAACTAACATTCAATTTTTCTTTCCAGATAATCACCAAGCCGAGCGAAGCACCACCATGGAGGAAATCAAGAAAGAGATCAACCTGGACTCAGTCCTCGAAAGCTTGGGACCTTACGGCAGATATAACCTTCTGAACTTCGTCTTACTTCTCTTCCCTATCCTGCTCAGCAGCTTTTTCGAATGTGGCTTCATATTTGAAGCCCAGGAACTGGCTTATCGGTGAGTTTGACTTTGGTATTATTTGAAAGATATTTCCTTCTTTATTTATTTGAATACGAGTAAGATAATATATAATAATATGTACATTTATATAAAAATGAGAGGAAATAATCATAGTGCATCAAAAAATTCGTCCGCATCGCTGTCAACAGGAAAAGTGCCCAAAAGACTGGCAGCATTGTCACGATGTATGGCAATGCTGATTCTTTGGCCAACAAATAGGACAGCCCTCTTCATTCTTAGAAAATATTGAGTGAATCCTTACACAACTATACAGCTTAAAAGTTATTCTTAATACACATCCACAAAATTAAACAATTCAAGATGTTTTGGTTTTCTATGTGTATATAATTCTCTTCACATATAAACAATGAGTAGTCTGTTTTTGTAGTAACGACCGATTTGTCCTTATTTTGACCTAAAAATTTGAGCAGACAACTAATCCAAATGACCCAATAATATTTTTTTGTTCATGTGATTTAATATAATTTACTGAGCGGTGTTAGTTAGGATTCTTCATTAGCCGTAATGTTTCTTGGTTCTCCTGTTGAAATATACAACTGCTTAATTAATAATAATAAATATGTATTCAGTATTAAAATTTATAAAATATTAAAATGAAATCTTAGAATTAATAAAATTAAAAATATGATAATTAATAAATATTTATATATATATATATTTATAAATATTTATATATATATATATAAATATTTATAAATAAAAATATATATAATATTTTTTTTTATTATTATTATTAATTATGTCTTCATGATTCATAAAATTACCGTAGGATACAAACAAACGTCAATTAATGAATTATGTATGTTTCATAACAAATAAATAACTCATCGTCCTCTAACCTCCATAGTCGGTTAGAATTGCCAGTTGCTATACGTAAATACTGCGCCTTCTATGGATGTTACGCGATGTTGAACATAATTTCTTTTCTCAGGACCTTATAAATGACCTCATCTAAAGTCTCATTAAGCGTATGTTTCGTAAATGATCTAACGATACATTTGAAAGTACTTTATAGTTTCCATCTATTCTGGGAAATGAGCGAAAAATACATGGAATAACTTTAAAATATTTTTATCATATTAATAACCTGCCACAGATTAACAGTAAGTTGTTTAAAAGTAATTTAAAAAGAGTGACAAAAACAATAGCAATTTTGTTATCCTGTACCTAATTTATTTTTAAAACTCGACATCAAAACTCGACACTCGACTTTAACGTCGATTGCATACTTCATGAAATGCTATAAAACATATGTTAATTACGCAATTTTAACAACCTTTTTATTACAAAGCCATTTATTGCATTGATGCCCGATACCACTATATAGTCATAATGATCAGCAATCAAAGGTATTAATTACACCTGTTGGTATTATGATACTTTATAATAACACTTGAATGACTCATTTACATAAAACATTAATTTAACTTTTCCAACACCCTTTTTTGGGTGGAAAATTATCAATACTGACTAAAACAGATTCTATCAAATCGTCATACAAATAGTTGTCTGACAGCTGCGCGCACAGATTACTCTAAGCCGGCGGCGCGCGAGTCGATGCCAGCTGAACGGAATGTTACCATTTTAAATAATATATTTTATGTAAAAACATGCAAAATTATAAAATAATTCTACATTTATTTATTTTTCTATCTTATTTATATCTCATTGTATGCTGCACCAGTTGACGTCATAACGTTAACGCCGGCTGTTGCTGAAAACTAGCGCTGGGCTCTGTCGCGCATAGGGTCGCAGCATTATGCTGAGCGATGGCCGTTTTGCGTTGATGTGGTGCATATTTTCCCCCAACTTGTTCTTTTTTATTTTATGTTCTTTCGTCATGTTTACCGCAGAAAACGTATTTTCTTTCATTCATCATATCTAAAGATTTAACATAGATGGCCAATCTAATATTTACCTTTGTCGACGGTTAGCTCGATCATTTTAATCATATATCGAAGTTTCTTCAGATCATTCTCTCTTATTATAAATAGGTGATTGAACTATACTTTTTTAAATTTATTTAAGGATCGGAACCTGACGTACTGTCTCAATTTGCTCCGGTTGTTGCTCTCGTGGTGTACTAAAATAATCTCCGAGTTCATTTTCCTTATACGTTTTTGTTACATCTCTACTATTAGGTATTATAAAAAGAGGACAAACTTTAATTCGTCTGTTTACTAGGTATTTCAGGATTTTCCCATTATTTTTTGTAACAAATGTTTTGCACTTATTGCAATTACATGCAGGCTGCACGCAATCCAAGATTCAAATGATAAAACTTAATGATAATGTAGAACAAATTCGCCTTTTAAATTGGTTGTCGATTGTAGACGAAGGCTTCCATGGCTTATAATTAAGAACGACGCAAAATTATTCATGAAATTTCTGATTTTGTCCACAGATGTGAGATTGATGGCTGTGAGCAACGCTTCAATGACACCTCCTGGATCAACTACGCCATCCCGACGAACAACGTGCTCAACAAACCAGAGTCTTGCAAGATGTACATACCCCTTAACAACTCGGAGTTCCAGTGTCTGCCCCACAACTTTGAGCTGAATAAAACCATGGAATGTGAGAGATTTGTCTATGAAGACGAGTATTCACTTGTTAAAGAGGTCAGTAGAAAAGAATAGTATTAATTTAATTTTACTTCGTTTTATTTTGAATGCCTTGAAAAGACGAATGCTTGGTCTAATGTTCGAAATGCTTGGTCTAAGGCCCGTATTCTAGAACGATACTCAAATTAATCAAAAATTTGGTGGAGAATCAGCACTTTTTGAACGTCAGAAGTCACAAACGGTTGCCCCCAAAACGCCCACCCTTCACCACTTCCTAGTACTTACTCAAGCATTAATCTCAACTAAAACTGTTAGATTGGAGAAGAGGTTAATGCTTGAGTTTCTTTCTAGAATATAGACTCGAGAATACTGTCCAGCCTTTTAAGCATAGCAGTTGATATATCAAGCCTACAAACTGAGAATGTTTTCTCGTTCGTAAAGTACTTACGTGAAGTAATACTAAAATATTTGCGAAAGAAACTCTTATCCTTATTTGTATAAAATGAGACTGTGTCTGTTTACTTATTCCACTTTCTCATGTCAACTGCTCTGTGAATATTGTTTATTTTGGCAAAAAGAGCCTTGTATCATTGAAATGTACATTTTCAACTATATCTGATACATTTTATTGTGCATTTACTACCTCGCCCAAGAGTTTTGCATTATGTGGGCAATTGTAGTCCGAGTCCATATGTAATTTGAACATTCTAACAAATTACACGTAGACTCGTAACAAAGTTATTGGCTTTACATAATAATACTATATTTGTCCGCAGTAATCGAAGTACAGGAGGTGGACGCCACTGCGCCAAATATGTAAACTCCACGATCTAAACATGCTACTTAATTATAAGACACTTGAGCAATTTCTAAGTCTTCTTCATCTTTCAGTTCAACCTCGGCTGTCAGGAATGGAAGAGGGCTTTAGTTGGGACCATTCACAACTGCGGGATGTTCGTTGCCATGTTGTTTACCGGAGCCATTTCTGACCGGTTTGGAAGGAAAGTAGCCGTTGGCTTCGCGGCAACCACCAGCTTCATATTTGGTTTCTCAAGAGCCTTTGCGCCAAATTATTTGACTTATGTAGCATTACATTTCTTGGAGGCAGCGTTTGGTGGTGGATTATATCCATCGGCTTATGTTTTTAGTAAGTATATTTTATTTTCTTTGAGTCATTATAATTTCACTTCAGCCATCAATTATATTATGTCCAATTTTCTATTAGTTCTAGGATTTTGGTAATAGGT
This sequence comes from Omphaloscelis lunosa, assembly GCA_916610215.1. Taxonomy (NCBI): domain Eukaryota; kingdom Metazoa; phylum Arthropoda; class Insecta; order Lepidoptera; family Noctuidae; genus Omphaloscelis; species Omphaloscelis lunosa. The sequence goes on from OU744260.1 coordinate 16,925,681, forward strand.
CCAGGAGTATCATAACATTAAAACACTATTATTCGGAGGAGCTGACTTGCGTCTCTAGGGAAACCATTCGGAATAAGTTAACAACTTGGAAACTCAACAACTTAGCTAGTTACCAACTTGGAACGATATATTATTTTTGCAGTTATAAAAATTTGCAGGAATAAATAATTTTCCTGAGTTTCCTAGATTATTAGGCTTATGGGTAAAGCTTGTTTTACCAAAGTATTTATCAGCTCGGCAATTTTGTAAGGCCGTTTATTACGACTTGTTTTGTCTCATATAGATAATTTGAACACACAACGATTAGTAATCTAAGTAAAATCATAAATACCTACACTAATCAATGCTGTCGGCCATCGTCAAGATATAATCTAAAAGATAGCCATATATTAACGATTTAATATCGAGTCTTAATGAAGACACTATAGATAGTGTGATTCATCGATAACACCATGCTCAAGAAGGATCGAGACCTTAAAACAATAAAAACATTATTTTATTGATTCCGCTTTAAGTTCTACTAAACTTATTAGAAAAGACACAATACGTACTATCATCAATATCGTTTTCCATGTACGGTGTTTCTCACGACTTGCCCATATTGATACTAATTTATTCCTTACAGTTATCGAGCTGGTCGGCCTCAAACAGCGAGTCATAGTTTCCGCCATGTGCAACATGACCTTCGTCATTGGCGTGGTGCTTATCGCCCTCCTTGCTTGGGTCATCGACAGCTGGCGTACCTACATCCTTATCCTCTACTGCCCAGCATTAATCGTCGTCATCTACATCTGGTTTATGAACGAAAGCGCCCGCTGGCTCCTCAGTAAAGGCAAAAGAGACAAAGCCGTGACCGTCCTCAAAAAAGCAGCTAAAATCAACAATTTGGATCCCAGAATACTTGAACTGGACTATTTAGGCGATCCTCTGTTGAAGGTTGAGAATCAAACTACTGATAAGAAGTCTCAGTTCTCAAAGGCAATACGTTCTAGTATAATATGGAAAAGATTGATGATTTGTTCGTTCTTGTGGATGACATGTTCTTTAGTTTACTATGGGTTGTCGATTAACTCTGTGTCATTGAGCAGTAATAGGTACGTGAGCTTTATGCTGGTGACCCTGGTGGAGATCCCGGCGTACATCGTGGTTGTGATAGTCCTGGACAAGTATGGAAGGAAGCAGACGCTCGTGGCCACGTACCTGACCTGTTCGTTAATGAGCTTGCTGTTTGCGTTCTTGCCAAGAAGTAAGTACAAATTGTAATATATTTTGTTTTTAGTCTTGCCTCTATAGTATATATTTTATGTATATCTTTAAATTGAGCCATTTCATTCATGGAAACGCATGAAAAACCTCCTAATCAGGTTTTATTCTGTTTTGATACTGGTCTAATGTTCGAGATATTTTTAACCAACAATTTAAAACCAATAAAGAAAACTAGGTCAATGCCATAATATTATAATAAGTATAATGTGTTGCCAGTAACTCTTGTTCAATCGTAAAATTAATTTATTTTATTATTAAACAGTACCTGGTCGACTGAGCTCTGCTCTGGTGAAAATAGAGAATGTTCATTTAATAGTATAGGATAGTTCATACTAATTCCATGTAAAGTACATACGTATTCAATGTATAGTTCATACTAATTCCATGCTACCATGATAGTAGGTACTTACGAATTCCAGAGAAAACGAATTTTCCCAGACATGAGACCTAGCTAGATCGATTTTGCGCCCCCGTAAATCCCTATATTGCACCTTTCATCTAAATCGTTACAGCCGTTTTTGAGAACGTGATTACAAATATTGCTCGTTTAATAGTATAGAATATATTTCAATCTATCGCCAGTTAGTGACGCTATTGTGATATAAACATTAATATATGCGCAATGGACTTAACATTACTAACTTAGTTACTAACGATATTTCATTGTTTATTCCATATATTTTTTCTCAAACTTTACTGTGACTGATGGGCAAAAGACATATCCTTTAACATTTTACTATAACTATATGAGCTCGTAAGGTCTATTATTACTATATAAACTCGTAAGGTCTATTATAACTATATGAGCTCGTAAGGTCTATTATAACTATATGAACTCGTAAGGTCTATTATAACTATATGAGCTCGTAAGGTCTATTATTACTATATGAACTCGTAAGGTCTATTGTAACTATATGAGCTCGTAAGGTCTATTATAACTAAATGAGCTCGTAAGGTCTATTATTACTATATGAACTCGTAAGGTCTATTGTAACTATATGAGCTCGTAAGGTCTATTATAACTAAATGAGCTCGTAAGGTCTATTATTACTATATGAACTCGTAAGGTCTATTGTAACTATATGAGCTCGTAAGGTCTATTATAACTATATGAACTCGTAAGGTCTATTATAACTATATGAGCTCGTAAGGTCTATTATTACTATATGAACTCGTAAGGTCTATTGTAACTATATGAGCTCGTAAGGTCTATTATAACTAAATGAGGTCGTAAGGTTTATTACTGAACATCTGCCAATAGCTTGTCAACGTAAGGCTATTGTAATCAATAGTAAATAAAATAATAACCACGTTAATTAAAATGGATTGGAGGTCGTAGTTTTATAAGAACAAAAGAATCGTCGTCTTCTAATTGCCAGGATCTAAATCTTTAAGCTTTTTTAAAACCACAGTGCTAAGTACAGTCGTTTGGATTAGGTATCTTTGGCGAAATTGTTTTTTTTTTTTTAATATGTTATTTGTTTTAAAATCTTCTATTTAATCTAAATACTTAATATTCATAGGTAAACCAAACACGTGGAAAAAAACTTAAATCGAAAAACAATTAGGCGCAGTGGCAGTGATCCCCTACCACAACATAAGTTCTAATAAGATACCATAAAAAATATAAGGGCATCCAAAAATTTTGATATCTCATTTTAGATTAACTACCGATTAATTTCGTAACCCAAAGTAGAGTCAGTTATCCTAACTAATATTATAACCGCGAAAGTGAGTTTGTTTGTTTGTTTGTTACGCTTTCACGTTAAAACGGCTGAACGGATTTGGATGAAATTTGGCATATGGGTAGACTATGACCTGGGTTACGACATGCATGAGAAAAACCAGAATGCAAAACCAAACATGATGAAAACCAGAATACTTTTAACCCGATATTCCCACGGGATCGAGACTTATGCGGGTGAATCCGCGGAGCGTAGCTAGCAAGTCAAAGTCAAAGTCAAAGTCAAATTATTTATTTCAAATAGGCCCATGTATGGCACTTTTGAACGTCAAAATTTACAAAATAATATAATTGATTCTAGTCGCCCCTTCCAAAAGGTAGTTTTCGTATGGAGAAGAATGGGCAAGAAACTCCACCGCTACTCTTTTAATATGTTTTACAATAGTTTGTATAAGTAGCTAGTAGAATTAAAAATTATTGCATCATGATATCAATAAGGCTATCACAGTAAGCCTGTAGAAAACATTATAATATAAACGATGGCTCAATAGGAAACATATAATGCGTTTGTAAACAAGTTTTTTTACTACGGAAACAAAATGCGGATATGAATTTATTTAATTTAAGGCTGGTTACACAGTCGCGGTTTTGATCGTGCGACTAAATCATCACGGGAAAGACGTCCTTATCGTAAAACCTCATACTGTTAGCGCGGGGAGCAAATAAAGAGTGGAATGTATTTTAGGCAATGGTTTATTTGCCGTAGCTTTTACAAAATAACAAACAAACAGGTAATATGTAATTAAATGTGTGAGAAATATCGTCCGTCGCGGTGAAGTCCGTGGAAGCGAGTGGTTATCGGCCCTAGCTATGTTGCCGTCGCGCCGCAACTCAGCTTACGGATCACGCGCTGATCACGATGCCTACGCGTGCAGACCGCGTGCAAGGTTCCCAACACATACTGAAGGACATTATGAAAAAAAAAAAGATCCCGACATCTTTTGGAGCACGTCGTGTTGTGAAAATGTCAACAACTAGATACCTATTAAGCCGGGTCTCCTGCGCGTTTTTTCGAAACATTACACAAAAAACCTTACACCGAAACATTTGTTTTCATATAAAACATCGTCTTTGCATACACAAATGTGTATAGCCACGCCTCTTTGTTGCAATGTTTTTGTGTAAAAACACGCGCAGGAGACCCGGCTTTAGATAGTTGTGTCGCGAACTCATTGGGAGTTTTGATGAAGAACGAAAAAAGAAAAATACACACGATTATCTAGCTTCTGCCCGTGACTTCATTCACGTGAAATTTCTTGTCCCCCGTGACCATCGCATCACCTACCCGTGCTATTATGTCGTTTTTGCTTAGCTTTACTTAACTTCCATTCTTTTTGCTCGGTTCCTAAGGGTCTTAGCATAATGATCTAACACGCAAAATAAAAAATTCAAATCTGACTGGTATTTTCAGATATATACCGCGTTCAAACGAACAAACAAACTCTTCCGCTTTATTATAAGTATTCATGTATTAAATCTTAACATTAAATTAATTTTATTTAATCAGCAAGAGTAAAACTAGCCATCTGCATCCAGTTAGACTGGAAGTTGACCAGACTGAAGAGGCTAGGCAGATTGAAGAGTAAAACTAGCTGACGTATTTTTAAACTCGGAAGTATGTGTCTAATTAAAATCTACCATTAAACATAAAAATGTGTAGTTACTTTCAATAGTCGCGCAATAAATCGCCAATGTGAAAGCGGTCTTCGCTGACGCGGCAGTCCGTCGACCTTGCGATGTGGTGAAACATTCTACACGCGTGTGTACTGTGCTAGGTTCGTAAACGTACGATCATGATCTTATTTCCGAACGGAATCGCTGACAATAAAAGTATTGTTTATGTACGACAAAAGATCAAACTCTTCAGCTTAAAATCCCGCCGCGATTTTATTACATCCGTGCAAACGTCGGCTAAGAGTCTTTTCTCTCATTTTATACGCTAATTCATGATTTTTGACGTTGTAATTTTCAGCAAAAATATTTGAATTTATTTGTTTATGAATAACGATAGCGACATTCTCTTTCTTTTAAGTTGGAGTTACACATTTGATTTTTTTTTCAATTTCGACTGGTAGGTTCAGAGATTTGTGCGTTTAAACAAACAAACAAACAAACAAAACAACTTCTTCTTCATACCACAGCATAATAAAGTAACAGTATTATATTTCGGCAGTGACCTTAAAATAATTACCTACGGCCGCTCGATAGATAAACCTACCGCGTCCGTGCTTAACTGCCGCGCACTCGATACTGTTACATACACCGATATTTCGAAGCGCGTCGTTTCGGCCGTTTTCTATGAAGATATAATACTGTTACTTATTTATACTATGCTTATACCAAGACAAACGATTCACTTTCAACGTTTCTGTTACTGGCGTCACTACCAAACTTCGTCTAATATCCTTCAGTGTTAGACTATGATATTCAGTATCTATTGCAGCTAAAATCGTAGCTAAGTTTTGGGCCAACTCAATACAGGGTCAAATAAAATTAACTAGTGAAACTCCGCAGATGTCATAGGTATCGATATCTAAACACAACTAAATAAAATTGATTGTATCTATCTATCCGTGACATCACGGACATCCGTGACATCTCAAAAAAAAGTCGCAGCGCTGGTATTCTGATAGGGCCCGCACCCTATCAGGATACCAGCGCTGCGACCTTTTTTTTTTATGTCGCAGCATATGCTGAGATAGGAGCCTTTTGGCCTCGTACGGGAGTTTCTGTTATTTTTTTAATTTGTTTTTTTTTTTAATTTTTTATTAATGAGTGTGTTTTAGTTTAATTTGTGATTTCCATGTCTCAATAAATACTTTTTCTTTCTTTCTTTTTTCTTTATTTATTCATGTTTGAAATATCTGTTCGTAATTTATACATTCACTTCTTCCTTTCCTATTACCACTTACTCTTACCAGCCAACTAACCTCCATTTCTCTTGCAGACGACTACTGGTCCATCCCCCTGTACTTGATCGGCAAATGGAGCGTCACCCTAGCCTACAGCTCCGTGTACATCTACGTGTCTGAGGTGTTCCCCACGAACATGCGACAGACCCTCATCAGCATGTGTTCCATGGCCGGCAGGATCGGGTCGCTTATTGCGCCAATGACGCCTTTGTTGGTAAGTAAAATGCAACTTGTTATAAGACATTTTCAGTTGTAATTAAATTAATAACCCCGAAGGACCCCTTTTTCCCCGAAGGATTAAGTTAGGCAAGTTATGTTTAAATCCCACGTAATAGGCTGGGAGTCTATTGCCGCCACGGGCAAAAATCCCAGACTCCGAGCTGCTACTGAATTAAATAATTACATTAAATGATATGATAATTAAATTATTTATCCTAAATTCGGATTCGAGGAAGTTCTGGGAAGAGCAGATAATATGAGCAAATATAATGGTTTTTCTGTACTAGAGATATGTTCAGCCATGCTCAAAATCAATATCAAAAATCATTTATTCAAAGATGATTTTTTTTTTAATACACTTTTTGAACGTCAAAATAACATACCGCCCGCCCTTCATCACATCCCTAGTGTTTTAGCTGGGAAGAAGTGGCAGAATAATCACCCTAACAACATATCTATCTATTATGTTAGAAGAACTTCATTCTATACAATTATAGTATGCGAAGTAATTATCAGTAAAGACAACTTTCCGATCTCCTTAATTTTGGGAATCTTCCCGAGGTTTTGCAACAACTATTGTAAGATTTACGTTTTCCATGAAACAAACCTTCTGTCTTTTAGTGAACTAAATGGAAAACCGTAGAAATTGTATAACACACGACAAAACTAAGATAACATAACAAAAATAATATAAGAAACAATTAGAGTAGACACTAACCTAGACATTTTCCGTTACAGTCCTTATACCACAAGTCCATGCCGACGGTGATCTTCGCAGCCATGTGCCTGATATCCAGTACCCTCGTCCTAATGCTGCCAGAGACCAGGAACATGCGGCTACCAGACACGATCGAGGAGGCCGAGGACCTCTCCAGGAACAGAGCCAAAAACTGAGGCCGTATATCCTAAAAATTAAATTAAGTAGGTATAAATGTCCAAAATCATAAAGACATCAGGGACCTTTAAGACTTTTTGTAATGAAATGCAGCTGGTAATATTGAGGAAAGGGTTGTTAATCCCTGGTTTGTAAAAAGTTGATTTTTTAAAGCTTATTGTGAAGGTGTGTTCTTCATTCGTCCCATTTGTATTCGCCCTTCGCTTGAAAAAATGTATAACAAGTGTAGGGTTAATGGCTCAGTGGTAAAGGCCTCACTGCTCATGCATGAGGCTGTGGTTCCAAATCCGACCAAGTACCAATGTGACTTTTTCAAATCATATGTACTCTCTGACTTTATCTTACTGACTTTATGGACATTAGAAATGGATAAAGGAAAAATATCGTAAGAAAACCTGGACTTATAGTTAATATAACTCTGAGATCACCAACCTGTCTTGAGCAAGCGCGGTGATCAATGCTCGTGTCTGCTCTGTATGAGAAGAGGCCTTTGCCCTGCACTGGGACAGTAATAGGCAAGAGTAGTGGTTAATTATTGGGGCGAATGAATTATTGGGGCGAATCAAGAACACATCAAAAAGGATCACCGGTTGATCCGGTCGAACTTCGTTGTGTAAAGATGATCCAATGTGGCGTTATTTTATATTACGTGTAGTCCTTTTTTAAAATGCACTCTTATATTATACTTATCTACGGATCTTACAAGACTAAGTACTTACACAAAATACTTAACGATTAATTAAAACAATAGAGTTAAAATTACCCTGTTAGATTCAACTCAGAAACCGTCGAAAAAAAATCGAAAAATTCCTTACACATATTCTAATAGCTATGGATTTATACAGATACTATATTTATAAATTAAATTCAAAATCGAAATTATTTCAGAACCTTCTTGTTCATAAAAGTCTATGAAGTTATACAATTCAGCTTTGATTCTCGTTTACAACTGTGAACTATTATTGACACTTAGACAAGCCACTATCTAACAGAACAATTTGCTTCCGAAAAACTTAAGCCTACTTATAAAATCACTTGAATTCCACAATTCAAGTTCCTCTTTCAATACTTCATAGATACTTATCGGAAATAAAAAAAACTTATCGCTAAATGGTAAATTATGCTGTAATAAAGACAAATTTACTAAACCATTACAACAGTGCTTTAAAATAGTAACAATGGAAGCACTTTTGTTAATCTTCCAATTAACACATTAAGCTGTAATTCATAAGTGCCCGAATACACAGTCCGTTTCAGTATTCGAAAATCAACACATCAATTGCGTAACACAATTTCACAATCCGAAGGATTTTGAAAGAAATTCCTAATCCATTGCTTCGCAATGTTTGAAAATGTTGACTGCTCGACAACGTAAAAAATTGTCAAAATGAAAGGCATTGCAATTGTTAGTGTGTTACATAATAACTCTGCAGTAAATATTCATTGTCACTGCAAAATTATGCAATATCGTGCGAGTAAATTAAAATCAATGGGGAAAATAAGTGTAAAAATGATTTTCCGTTTCGCTTAAAACCCATTGAACACTCAGTGGAAATCTAGAACTAAACTTCGTCAATATGTTATAAATTACAAAATCGAATAGCAATTTTATGACCTGTTCTAAAAAACGCGACCTTAAGCCTCCTTCCATTTTCCTTTGATACATTGTGTTTTAGTATCCGATATTCATTATTATGACCGAATTTTTAAAATGTCAGTGTATGATTTAATCGGTTGAAAACGTTGGAATGCAATTGCTGAATATGGCTGTGTGATTGGGCACTAATAAAGTTAGCAAAATAACTTTTTATTTTACGTTCAAAAACATTACAATTTATCTGTTTACTTAACTCGAATATGATACATAAATCACTTAATTTCTACTTAATCATATCTTATTTTTTTATATTAAAAAAAAACGTTCACATTGCTCTGCACTGCAGAGGTGGATACTCATTAAATAAAAATGAAAATGTAAAAAAATAAAGGATGTGTCCAATGTTGGGCGAGGTAATGTTGATTTTATCAGCACAAAGGTTTGAACTATCTAAGAATTAATTAGTATTCATCCTTGTCATGTTTTTTAAAAAAGTTAAACATTCAACTTCAAGCTCATTTGATACTGACTGTACTTCTAAATTCACTTTTCTCCGTGCTGAAAACATCAACTACCTGCATCAATTTTAATTTATTTAATTATATTTACGTTAATATTTAACAGTATTTTTGTATTAAGTGTCCACATTTTATAATTAGTAGTTTTTAAGTTTAGTGTGGGACCAATATAATAAAACCATCGTCCATAAACTACGTTTGTATTAAGATAACTGAAGCTGCTCCTGTACTGAACAAATTGAATAGCATGCTAAATGTGATTTTTTTAATATTATATTATACTTTTTGTACTATCGAGCAGCACGTTATTCATAAAAGAATCATCACATATATTTTTAATGTTGAATATTTTATGAAACATGTAACAAAAATTGCATTATCTTCGTTCTTTTGACGCATTTAAATAGTTATACAAACATTCATCATCACAAGATTACATAAATATTGCAAATATCCGATAAAGGTTTAATTAAAGCAAAGTTTTCCAATGCACAAGCACGTCTTAACAGGCATGACATGCATAACAAATGGCTTCATCAAATGAATGATGACTGCTATGATGAATTCATTTGTAATGACTAAATCATCACGTAAATTATGAAGCCACCTTGATTGCTTCATTATTTTAATAATTACTTTTATCGTCATTTCAATGTTGAACATCATAATAATGACAGTTTCCCATTTATCATCTATTATTTACACGATTAGAATATTTATGTAAAAACTAAATGTATATTTAATCACTTTTGGATTGGATCTTTGTGATAGCAATTACTTTGTTGTGATAAATTAACATATTATGGCAGATTTGAAATTATAGATAATTGTCCAATGCAATGCATAGTTTTAATGGTATACGACATTTAGCGGGGATTTACATACACGTAACTATGGCTTCTTACCCCTGGCTTGTTAATACAATGAATGATGTCAAATGTGATGTTAGATGTTGTGATTCAATTAACAAAATGACAATGTCATATAAACGTTGTCATGGGATTTGACAACACTGCATCGGAGCAAATTGAATTGACTTTCTATGATCGGGAGTACATTATTGATAGCATTCCTTATTTAATGTCTGCCTTAGAATTATTAGCAAAAGAGCTTTTTCATAGTGGCAAAAGCTTGAAAATGGAACAAATAGCTTAACAAAATGTTTTCTCATGATTTAACGCGGATTTGTTTTCTTTTCGTAAACGCTTAGGTGTAGCCTTAATTTTAACTTCCTAAACAGACATGCATCATGGGAAATTAAGGTTATTGTCAAATTGTTGAAAACTCGCCCCCTATTACATGGGACTCAACCATAACTGGCGAAATGTGGGTGTACTATAGATACACCTCTGCCTAACCTTTCTGGGAATATAGGCCTGATGTGTTAGGTGTGTGCTGAAAGCTTTTGGAAAGTTTTTTTTTTCCTAATGACGTAGTTTATGGACATACCTTTTGTAGTGATACTACCGAATTACTACTGCACCCAGCATTTTTAGTTTATATTAAAATACATTTTTAGTATTTTATTAATTTAGGTGATTATTATTATAATATAATTAGTATATAGTAGTGCATCAGTGATTGTCATTATTGTGCTTTTATGATACCTATTATTATTTATTACTTGATTTGTATTTGGTACAAATACATTTTTGTTGAATACACAATTTGTATAATAAACTTTTTTGTAAAATAGTTTTCCGTTTCATTATGACGTCAGTTAACCCTCCGCATTCGATGTTAACTTATGTTTAGTTAAAAGATGCTTCCTGTACATAAATACCTACTTGTACAATATGGTGTAAAGCAAAGTTTACCAATTTTCTATCTCCACAATTTTCCATCGTTGTTGTAACGATGAAAAATCTTAGAGTTAGTTGATAGAAGTCGTGGGATCGGCCGCACTTGGTGATGGGGCCCGCTAGGCATGGTGGGCTGATACCAGTCGGGGGTGTGGTGAATGTACAATGTCTCCTAAACCCCCGACTCATGGTACCATAATGTACAGTGGGGTTTTAGTCGATAGGAATCCGACATTACCCTCCGTTCTTCCCAGACGGAGGGTATCCATGAGCATTTCCCACTAGAAAAAAGGGTATTCCATGTTCTATGTGCTTCTAAAAATGAAACAACAAAACCACAGGACCATATTTTTACGTGTCTAAGTGCGGTGTGGGCAAATCTAGCAATTTAAATCTTTACTCTCAACCACAACAACAGAATACCACCCTATGTTGAAGTATCATTACCATATTAATAGTTCAAGCATACCTGGCTCATTAAACTTCGCCGCGAGACGCTCCAACTTACTTTAAATATTTAACCAGGCTTAAGTAATTACTTAAGTATGCAAGGGTGGATGACGTTGATGTTGTTCATGATTAATTGTTGCAAAGTATGGTCGCGGTTACAGGTTAATGGGCGGTGATGTGTCACTCGCATTTGACGGGTTAGGTTCGATGTGGAGTGGTGCGCAATCACGATTATTGCTAGAGGGTTAATATGATTTTGTTGAGCAATTTAGGTGAAAGCATTGCAGGCCTTTTGCATAAATTATTTGGCATAAATATTGGGAGTGATGAAACATTATTTATAGTGTGTAAAATTAATTTTCGATACAAAATAAGGAGAGTACCTACAAAAAGAAAAGATGGCATTCTATAGTTTCTTTTATGGGAAGAAGGCGTGAGATTAGGGTATACCGCTATAAACATGAAATTTTGAACAAAAGTTTCATATGTATCGTAGCTAAGGAAGCATTTAAAAAATCATTTTTAAAGGGGTCTTCTTGGCGTGTCGATACCAAAATAACACAGTTTTAGTTACTCAATAATTCAGCAACGCTAAATACTGTTTACTGACGCAGCCATGTGGCATGTGACGCAAGATGGAACGTGGGGCATTGTCTGTGGAGAGATGCCGCTTACGCATCGGAGATCTGAACCATCCATGAACCTCTTAAAAGGGGTTTAATAGGGGATGAAAGTTTGTATGGTTTGTATGGTTCGCCATATTTGTCGATGGGAAATCCCATTGCGAACGCGGCGTTTAGACATATAAAATGACTAGCTGTTGCCCGCGGCTTCGTTCGCTAAGACCCTAATTTTTTTTCTAAAATAAATGTAGTCTTGATTACTTCTTATAAAATCAGCTATCTGCTAGTGAAAGTCCCGTCAAAATCGGTCCAGCCGTTTCTGAGATTAGCCGGAACAAACAGACAGACAGAGAGACAAAAAATGTTTTTTTTTTATTTATTTTTTAGAAGTACCTTATATACTTTTTATGCATTTTATAAAAAGCTGTTATTTTGTCATTACAAACATACATTTCAATTTTATTTATTTGTATAGATGTATTGATTAAATAGGTAATATCAACAACATATTTTTGCTGAAAAAGGAACGCTCTTCTCTGACAAAGTAATGCTTTTATTTATTACCTCTCAAAGCAGTTTCCTTAGAAACTCTTTTATTCGCAAATCCAACATTAAACTCGTGCAAAAATATCTTTTTAACCCTAGAATGCTACGAGGAAAGAACACATTAAACAGAAGGCTCGCTACACGCCAGAAAGCATTTTAATTTCACAAAAATTGCCTTCGAGAAACAGAGGCAGTGCTGTTTTTCTCTTGTTTTTCATTTAGAGCTAGACACATGGCCACAAACCGTATTTTTTGGGGTGTGAAAACGGTCTACAGCAAACTTTAGCGCTCTACCTAACTATGCAGGTAGTAGGAATTAATCGTGGAGGGTGGAAAGCTGGATACGGGTATTTTCATAAACATTGGCACCAACAAAATTAGTCAACGAAAAAATGTGGCATTTACCTTGATAAGCTACATATAATTAATATTTCAGAATTTAGTCCTTATTGAGTTTCGGTTTTAATCCTTACACACTTTACATATCTAACACTAAATTAAATGACAAACTATACAAATAAATACGAAGACAAATGGACACTTGGGCGTCGAAGTACTCGTCCGCATCGCTGTCATCCGGAAACGTGCCCAGAAGACTGGCAGCATTGCCACCTTGAATGACAATGCTAATTCTTTGGCCAAAGAACGAGCCAGCCCGCGAATACTACAGCTGAATACTCGTCACGTGAAGTGTCGACCAGTCGACGAGAAATTTCCTTAAAAAGGAGACGAGCACTGGGGCTCAAAACTGTAGTTACCCATAAGGTTACATTATTTGCACCGCTCGGGTCTCAACAGCTGCAGCAGTTGCACCAGTACAGTCCTGACTGCACTGTCGCTCACATACAACAATTATACAGATTCATTGTTCTACAGAATGACCACCCACCGGTGAAAAACGCCACAGACCATGGCTCATCACCAGGTAGCGTAGCTAGGTTTAGGTATTTGACTTCGTTTTTCGACCTTACATAAGACTAAATCATACTGTGCGCAATATGGCTAGAGTTATGGAACTATGGAGAAGTTTCTTGACGCTGCGTGATCCATCGCCAACCATTCGATGTCCACCGCGCATAGGAAGGTTGGAAAGCAGCACATGAAGTCTTTTTTTTGCTCCGTTGGTTTAATTGCTGTATTGCGTTCCAGTAAGAAGATAAATAAATAAGAGTTAGAGTTCTAGACCTTTTGTAAATAGGGCGATTTAAAAAAAATATTTTATGTCTCTTCTAGCAACCTTAGTACTTATGATTGTTACATGATTTCGTTTTGTAATGTTATGTTGAGGCAGAATATTAAAAAAAAGTTAATACAACTTTTTACATTTTTAATGTCAGTTTTATGTTGTAAAAAAAAATAGCTCATGGTTCCTTTCCGCGTTTTTCTCTATGACCTATAGTTTAGAACTTCCTCAAACTATCTAGAAAAAAGATATCACCCTGTGAGTATCACACATGACTCCAAAATAATCAAGTATCAAAATTTCAAGGTGCATCAAAATTCAAAAGGTGTAGTTTATAGCAACTAATGAAAACGTTGAAACAAAGGCTCTTGACGGAGCTGTCTGTTCTTTATTGTTAAAGGTTAATAAAGTGGTATACATTACAAATCCTTCAACCACCAGGGCTCGAGGCTACTGATAGTCCACGTGTAAGTACTCCTATTACAGTCTGATTTATGTTACCTGCCTGTCAGTCTTCTACAGACTGTACTTCGGTGACGAAGACGGAGACTCTTTATTAGTGGATTTTGTGGACATGATAATTATTCAGATTTGTTACAGTTGTAATAGCGATCATGTCATTTAGTTTAAAATAGGTTTTTCTTTTTATTAATTTATTTGTCTTTTGTATAGATTATTTTCTATTTTGTGAAAGTGAGAACGCTGTAGGCTTAGTGGACTGTAAATTTGTTGACCATTTTTTATTGTGTTAAGTACCTGGTACACTGTCCTCCTATACCTAGTAACACTGTTATTTGAAAATATTGTAAAAGCCAAGTATTTTTAAAAGAGTAACCGTGGAGTTTCTCGTCGGCTGTTCTCCATAGGAAACGAGCAATTGGAACCGTGCACCTAGCTTCAGACGTTTCATAAATGCCCATGTAAGTTTATGAGAAATAAAATAATTTGAACATTTTGATAGTGTGCACAGGAGCTCCATGACCTGATCCCACCTTCTCCCTTTCACTACCGGACTACCAGATGTACAGCAGGGTACCACCCGCACTTGGTCGATATACCGACTAGTCGAACTCAGCGCTTCTCCTCCACATATATTAGGCACACAGACAAAGTGTGGAACTCTCCAGCGTCTTTGTTCCCTTCCTCGTATAACCCGTCAGCCTTCAAAGCAAGAGTATACAGGCATCTTATGAGCACGCTCGTTCCAACATAGTCCTCATCCAACGCTCTCCACCAGACGAGATCGAGGCCAAGAGCAAACAAAATTGCATTTAAAAAAAAGAATGAGTAGAATGATATTTGCAAAAATAAAACTGTTTGTCAGGATTGTTACTAGAGAATTTATATAACAGCACATAACTATTACCTAGATTTTTGACTGCGGAGAAACTGAAATTTGTGCACAATATCCGATAACATTCTGAATCTTCTGTAGTAAAGAGCAAATGAGTCAGAATATTTAGTAGGTACTAGCTCTTGGATGTGATAATCCACTATTTGAATATTGATATTCAAATTGTGGATTATCCTACGGAGTCCAGTTTACGTTTCCCAACTAAAACCTGGGAGTCTCGGAATGTGATAGCTTGCAGACAATGTCTTTCTGTTTTTTTAAAGTGTTTAACCTCTGACCGCATCATCTCTTTGCATCTGATAAGTAGCTAAATGCGACTTTATCAAATATATTTTTAGATACCATATCTCCTTAAAAGATTCGTCTTAAGTGCGTGTTCCAAGTCTGAGTCGAGGGATGGGAGAAATGGGTATCTCGGTGCAACAATGGCGTGGTCCCGTCCCTTTTGTGTGTAACACTCGGGTCGCGGCGCCTCCCAAAATATTGCACTTCTCTAAATCGCCACACAGTGATGTGATACGTATCGATAAAAATAAACTGTCGATGTAATGATACTGGCAAATTGGGTCCCGCAAATGCCCAGAGTTCATGGATTTAGTTTTAATATCCAAGTTCATCTTTCATTAACTTCTCGGTAACAACAGTAAGTACTTGCAAGAAACGGCGAAAAATTATTGTAACCACGTCGGTAATGTTTATTGTGTGGTTTAATTTAAATTACTGCAACACGCTGATTAACGCGACGCTGAATTATCTTTTGTGGTTAACAATGAGCGTAAAATACGATAATATCATAAAATGTGAACGTGTACATAACATAGCAAAGTATTTCTGTAATGATTTGCGTTACAATAGCAAAATATATAATTTTGTATGTATCGTTTTACGTTACGTTGATTAGTTAAGGATACTAAGCATTAATAATTTTAAACGATGTATTATTATGTCAAGTTGTAATAAAAACATTTTGCTTTGACATGCCTCATTATAATGGGAAATAGTCTAGAATACTAGTTATTCTGTTAAAAGATAACAAAAAAACAAATACTCTCCAGTAGATATTGCCAGTCAGATCTTCAACGAGGCGATTACTTTAAATAAATGGTTTGCATTGCCATAAGCGTGCCGGATATTGCAAACGCTGCAGGAAAATTGTTCGATTTGCTAGTTTCATCAAAGTAAATGTTGAAAATCTTTTAGTTTAGCCTTAAGACCTTATTATGCCTTTTAAACGCTATACCTTACCAGGATACCATGGCGACGTCGACAGGTCGCACTGCCAACTAAATGTATACAATTATATAGTGAGTGGCTCACCTGGCGTCTGCTTGGTTACGCGGCGAACCATACATTTTGTTGGCGACGCGACCTGGCTGCACCACCATGGCACCCCGGTGAGGTATGGCTGTAACGATAGATTATGGGTATTTAGTCTTCTTAGGTCTTAGCCCAAACCGAATGGCCCATGGAAAATTCGTCTACGTTCCAAAGGACCGGTGATAAAAAATGGAAACAAATTCAATGTCATAAACGTCGTACATTCGGGTGCAAATGTTAAAAAGTTGAAATAAAAGTTTTAATTGTTTTCTTAGATTTGTATTATCATTAGAAAAACAATAAAATAAAATGTTTACAAAAGTTAAAATTGGTAATTAAATAGATAATTTTAAATAAAAATCAGTCTTATTTTAAAGAAACAAATCAACAAAAAATATAAAATTACAATTAAACAATAAAATTTAGTAAAAATCAGTCTTATTTTAAAGAAATAAATCAACAAAAAAATATAAAATTACAATTAAACAATAACATTTAGTAAAAATCAGTCTTATTTTAAAGAAATAGATCAACAAAATATAAAATCAAAAATAATATAAAATGTTAACAAAAGTTAAATTTGGTAATAAAATAATTTTAAATAAAATCAGTCTTATTTTAAAGAAACAAATCATCAAAATATATAATTTATTTATGTATTTTTAATCTAAATTTCGAAAAAACCGTAAAAATATTAATAATCGTCATTTCAACCGGTTATGAAGATGTATACTGTTTATTTAGATGATTTAAAAAAGTAAATATTTAAAAAGTTAAAATTCATAAACTGTGCGACTATAATGTATGCAGCTGTCCCTTTAAATTAATTTTGAAATCATTTTTATCACCGGTCTTTTGGAACGTAGACCATTTTTGTTTACGGTCGAATGGACCGAGGGCCATTCGGTTTGGGCCGTTCAGACTAAATACCCCATTTTAACAGCTTAAAATGTTGCACTCAAAATATTGTGAATTCTAACCTTTTGAATTCAGCACTATAACACCAAGAATGATTGCACAAATACTCGTTAAATCTACATCGAACAATTCTATCAATATCGACAACCAACAACGTTCCCATCACTACAAGTTGACACCAGTATAAAGGCTCTTTGTGTGATTGAAGCGGAGACCGTAGCCTATCTGCTATCACCACACTATTGCACTATGCTCATCAAGATTACAGGTGCTTCAGCTTAGAAGCTGTGTGAAAGCTTTACAGTAGCTATATGCAGGTCAGATAAGGAACATTGGATGGATTAGTTTATACTAACAATCACTCTAGTAACCGCACGTGCAATGAATACCTAGTTTATTCTATGGAGAAGAGTTTACTTAGCCCACGTTCGCACGGACGTAAAAATATAGCAGGAGGATTTTATCGCACACTGGAATTTCAAATCTCCATGTTGAGCCGAGCATTGAGAATCCATCAAAGTGCATCCTAGCGCGTCGAAAAAAATACACTATAGGATTTTCAACTGTTGGCGCTAAGCAGAGCGTTGAAAGTCTAATGTTCGAAAAAAAACGGGCATGCAAAAAATCGCCCGTACATACCCCGTAACCCCGTATATTTAAAAGCGATCGTCGCGCAAATACACGATCATTGAACTTTTTGTTCGGTGAACATGAGCGCGTGATCGCGCCGACAGATGGCGCTTTCCGATTTACCCAACAAAAAGCGACATGACGGCGACGATTGCTTTTAAATAAGACGCGGCCTTAGGCGTTCTAGCCGCAGATATATGCCAGTGACCTTGAGTGGTTAGCTTGCGTGTTCTGTGCAACGCGTTGTACATCCAGCCAGTAATAGGACTCGCCCATCAAGGAGCGCTGTCCCAAATTAGACGGTTTATTAGTTTATTATAGATACAACAAAAAATATTTTAATAAAACACGCTATTTAATAAAAGCTCAATAATTAAATTATCTTTAAAATGTTGAAGGTTTCCGTAAAATACGTTTGATAGATGTTGCGTGATTCTCAGTTTTTGATCCGCGTTAGACAAAACTTTACAAATTAATTTCACTATGTAATATAAACTTAATCTAAAATATTCCTATATCACGTTATTAAAAAAATGCTTTAATTTAACAAATATTTTTTTCAAATCATTAACACTACTTGTTTAGACGTGATCTTCAGTATAAAATCATTAAAAGTTGGTTATCGTCGCCTTAATCTAGAATAATCTAGATGAAAAGGTTATATATAGATTTCTTCCAGGGTCTTTTCAAGACTCTTTAGAAATAGCTAAGCGGAACAGGTTACTAAATATATCCACATCATCATTTTATATTATATATTGTTAGGCAGCCTACCCGCACGCGTAATTTTATTTCGCAATGCGAGGAGCGACGTACAACCCTGTACTCCACAAATTATTCACGCAATTATATTCGCATTGAGTCAAATTTGTATGAAACCACAGATCTTTTTACCGCGCAAATTTTAAATTACGAGTGTCAAAAAAGCGATAAACATTTAGCGCGTTTTTTTTTTACTGTGCTGGCTTAGCCTTAGCAACTAATGAATCAATCATAGTATAGCATCTCTGCGTTAGGTAACTCCACCGTACACGATCTGACGTCCGAGGCCCTAACGCGAAATCGCGACGTCAGACGAGCGGCACACGTCAACGGCAGAGGTACCTAACTGCAGCCATTGACGAGTGTCGACGGCTCGTGTGTATGAGCACTTACGTAAATTCGAACGATTTTAAAACTTAAAATACTCGTTTCGCACGACAAGCAGTATCCAATCATAATTTTCTTGCGATCAACGTGTGCTAAATCTCCAGTTTTACTTAGACAATGTTCTTTTGTACCTATATTATTTCCAATTGAAGTTAAAAAAGAAGTTTGTAATAAGATTTTTAATAATATTTACTTAGTTTTAACTTGTGTTTATACGCCACGCGTTAGTGCTAAGCCCTATTACACCATTTCAGTATCATTTCAACATTTAAGACAAAGAAATACCGTCAAACTCCTCCTAAATCTCCCCAGAACTAAATTCTCTGTCATTTGATTACCAACTCCAAGTCGGTTAATAAGCAGTAGTTGTAGTTTGTGCTGTGTAGCTAACTGCAATATACGTAACTAAGTGAACGAAGCCGAGCGCATAAGTTTCTTGCAAGGCGCTCCAAACTACTATCCGATGATATTAGAAACAGATTTGCTTGATACGAGTTTTATACGGACAGACATTTTTGTTATTACATTAGAAAGTCTCGGTAAGCGTTGGAGTAATTAAAATGAGCCTTATTTGAGTTAGAGTAAGAATTTAGTCCTTGTTGAAAGTTTTTAGTAGATTTAAATCTAAGTCTAGGTATAAAATTATATTTAAATTGAAATTAACTAGATCTTAAAAGTGTTAATTCTAAAAGTTGGCAACGTCGCAAATAGCTGTCAAATATTTACCTATACATGTTTTGATTAATTTGGCAATATTACTGTATGGAAATATGAACTATCGCTAACTAGTGAAATAGAATATTAATAATGAGCTGCAATTATAATACTGAATTTAATGTTGTAACCGTTTTAGGTGTAAAAAAGGCATTTGGAAAGTTTCCAAACAATTTTTTACATTTAAAACTAAATATTCGGTGTTACGGTATTAATTATTTTAGTTAACTAGTAAGCCATATTTCATATTTCCATACAGTAATATTGCCAAATTAATTAAAACAACGAAATATTTGACATCTATTATTTGTGACGTTGCCAACTTTCAGAATGCATGCTCTTATCACACCAAGCCTCTTATAACCGAAGGGTTAGGTGTACCTAGAGTACACCTACATTTCGCGTTATATTTAAGTCCCATGAAATGAAATGAAATGGATATCGAAATCGATTTAGCACGTCATATTAAAAAAATATTAAAATAAGCTTGATGAGTTCGGCGTTTCCTATCTGACTACTCTGAGAAGAAAGGCCGAAACAAACTCAGAGGTCACAGTCTCTTTTAAATTCGAGACATAATTTTAGTCAGGCCATATCAGGACCATGTAGAGTAGTGTCTGGAATGGTCTTTTGAGGAAAGACGCACAGATTTGAGTGGACGAGTCCAGTCAATGCAAGCATTTGTCATGGAGCTCAACTCAGATCTTAAGGAGCTCAACAAAACGAACAGCACCAAAGAAAGGCGACCACATAAAATCATTGAACATAACTGAGAAAGAAAAAAAATATCCATATAGTCACAATAATTAAAATAATACTGATTACAAAGTAATCATATCATTTTGCATGTAATAGGAAGCAAGCCTATTGCCATCAACCAGGCAAAAATCCAGACTCAGGGCTGCCACTAAGAAATTACTATTCATTGTTAGTAATTATTGATTGAACTACATCTTGTATTTAAGATATTAATTTTACACTGCAAGCGAGGCTTTTCAGGACGATTTTTTGGGTCATTTTCTTAAATGACATGACATGACTAAAAAGTACCAAACATCAACTAAAGTACCTAGTATCTATGGGTATGGTATAAAGCCCTTTCTTCATTGATCAATGCGTCAGCGGTGCGAGATCAGCATGCTCAGTATATCCAGTACCGAAATCCCACCAAGCGCCTAATATTTCAATGAGTTTCCAAATTGGCTCGGTATGAGCGGGAGCGGGGCGTGATCATTTCAGTTTACCGCGTCTCGGTAGTAACACCCATTGCCCGCTCGGTATTTTGAGACAGGTAACTAGTTTTAATTGAAAATATATAATATTTTTTTCAATATACGGAGGTCGCCAGCAGCGCTTTGTTTTTTTTTTTTGTAAACGGATATAAATATAACACGCCACAATATCTTCATCACTCGAAGACAACATTTTCTCGCGAGGATCTAACTGGTACTGCACAAATTATACCGAAAACATAACGTCAAACCCGTTAAAGATAGCAGTACGGTATCGTTTCGGTATGCAGAGTATACTAAGGATGAGAATATTGGTTGAAATTGTTTATTGGTTAATAGTTAACTGTTAAAAAAGAATATCGATATTTTTATTAGTTGAAAATATTAGTTAATATTTTTATTCAGGTATCTGCAACATGTTGAATAGTTGAATATTCTATTAACTAATGCATGTTGAAATTGTTAAATTAAACTTCCCTTCATACTTTAACAGGCTTAGGACTGACTAGCATTTATCTTGATTAGTTAGTCGAATATCTTTAACAGGTGAGAATAGCTAGGCGATGATATGATATGATATTTTTATTCGTTAATGTTAATTTTGTATATTGAATATCATAGTTAATTTTAAATATTAGTTAAATTTAATGGTTGATGGTTATATTCATCATCCCTAGAGTATACCATACCACACTGCTACCTACTTACCGGCCAATGAGGAGAAGGCCTAACTCTTGCACAAAGATACACACCACACACACACACTCTATACACACACACCCACACAACACAACACAACGTCACAACGTTAATACTATTCATTTATTTTTTAAACCATTTTGTATTTATGTAAAAAAAAACCGGCCAAGTGCGAGTCGGACCACGAATAAGGGTTACATAGTTGGGATGAATTTATCCCAAGAACAAACTTAACATTGTAGTTGAAAAATATGTTCCCCCATACATTCCAACTGCAAATGTAAGTTTGTACGCACAATATTGAGTGATTTACAATGTTATTTTAAGACCACAGACTTCGTATAGATTTTCTTGTAATTTTTAAGTATATAACTATTCTCTGAATTTTTTTCAAAATTTTAGGCTCAGTAGTTTCGAAGATAATGGGGAAATGGTAAATTTTATCTATTTCCTTAAATATCTTTAAAAGTCTTTATTTTAAAATTATATAAAAATATATTTGAAATTCTGTCAATAAGTCCTTTCATTTGATATGTCACACGGTACTGTTCGCAAAACTTTTTTTTTTCCTTGTTTGCCTCCCTAAAGTGACCCTCATACTCAAAATTCATTTATTTACGTTACACGTTCGTGTTTGGGTCACAGAAATACATATGTGTACCAAATTTCAACTTAATCGGTTTATTAGATTCGGAGCAAATTGACTGTGATACACGGACAGACAGACAGACAGATACACGAGTGATCCCATAAGGGTTCCGTTTTTTTTTCCTTTTGAGGTACTGAACCTTAACAAGAAAATAGCAATATCAAAAATGACATGTCCAATATCCACATTTGTTATACAATATGATGAAATAAGCAGATTGTACGTCTTCTTTATCAATTGAGCGATATGAGCCTGAGGCTAAACAGGAAAACGTTTATTTTTCTGACGTGAAACTATTAACTTTTTACATTATATACATACGCCTATCAAACGATTATAGAAAAATCGCAATACGCAATTTATGGGAACTCTAAAACCTTGTATGGGACCATTTGCCATTTAGGTAAGATTTTTATTCCTGAATGTAGATAATAGGCACTGGGGACGTCCAACGATTCACTATCATAGAGGTTCACAAAGAGACCACCCGGGTGATTGCAAGATTATCTATCTAATAGCTGCGCCCGGCGGTTTCACCCGCATAAGTCTCGATCACGTGGGAATATTGGGCCAAATTTCATCCAAATCCGTTCAGCCGTTTTAGCGGGAAAGCGAAACAAACTTCCTTTCGCATTTACGTCTATAAATAATTAGAATTGCAAAACAAGCACCCTAATTGCGTAACACAATTTCAATCAAAATTTGAATGATTTTGAATTCTATTTGCTAATCCAATGCATCATATGTACCGAAAATTTGTCTGTTCAACAACTTAAATAACGCAATGTTGTTCAACTGTCAAAATGAAAACCATTGCTACTGTTAGTGGGTTACGCAATTGCCCCGCAGGAACCCAAATCATTTGTACTTTGGATGCTCAGATCAAATTAAAAACCTAGACAGAGCGCTGTCAGTGACGTGAAGCCGGTTTCGTAAACATGTTTTCAATAAGTGAGGTGTAGTTTGATTGTAAATGTGTGTGTGTGAGCGTGTAAGCATAGAGCGGAGGTGTAGTTTTAGCATGCTTCACTGTATTGTTCACAGCGCTACGTCTTATTTTTTTATTTGGTCTGAATTTGGATGTGGGTGTTTTAGATAGTTAATTGATTCAGGCGTGACCTTGCGGAAATCCATTATAAAATACAATAGACGTGGATATATTTAGTAACTTTTCCGCTTAGCTATTTCTAAAGAGCCATAAAAAGCCTGAAATAAATCGACACGTGTTTCACATCTCAACGAGGCATCCTCAAGATGACGATCAGCATTCAGCGGTCGGTGTGGCAACACGCCGTGTTCGAGTTCGCGACAAGTCAATCGTCATCCTCTCGATTTATTTCAAGGTTTTTAAGGCTCTTTAGAAATAGCTAAGCGGAAAAGTTACTAAATATATGCACGTCTATTGTATTTATTTTTATGGGTGTTTTGTTTATTATGCTTTAAGTATGCGTTGTTATTATTGTTTGCTTATTTTCCTCATGCAAATAAGGGCTCAGCTTATAATTCGTCACATACGCATGATTATAATTAAAAACCCGTACGCTTAGATGTTTTGGGAGGGCCTTGTGACTAAATAATAACAGCCACACGGATCGAGCGATGGTTGAGCTACGCTTGCCGAGGTCGGTCTGTGGATGGGTAACCATCCGACACATATAGAGACCCATCTGTGCCTCGGAAAGCAAGTTCCGGCTGTCATCTATAAATCGCTGACAGACGTTACGGGTAGTCAGAAGCCCGAAAGTCTTACTAAGGGGTATCGGTTACTCATTTACTAGGTTTTGGAGGTCAGATAGGCAGTCGCTCCATGTAAAATACTGGTATTCAGCTGCATGCGGTTACACTGGAATTCGACCCCAACAAAGTTGGGAAAGGCTAGGCTGATTGAATGATGACGCTTGTTTTTATATAACTGTTTACAATAACACTGATAGGAAAAAAAATATTAATCATGCGTAGGAAGGGAGGTAATTATAAGTTGAGTTATAAATACACACCTTCGCATCATAACATAACATAACTTCACGCCTTTTTTCCCCGAAGGGTTGGGCAGAGGTGTACCTGCAGCAGGTAAACCCACATTTCGCCAGTTATGTTTAAGTCCCATGTAATATGGGGCGAGCCTATTGCCATCAACCGGGCACTAATCCAGACTCCGGGCTGCTACTGAGAAATTCCAGATAGAAAAACCCAATAATACTTTGCCCGACACGGGAATCGAACCCAGGACCTCGTGCTTAGCTGTAGCGCTTGCGACCACTAGACCAACGAGGCAGTCAAAAGTCAACCTTCACATCATTATAATTTAAAACCAACGGAGTATTTTTTTGCGTAAAATACATACAATGAAAATTGATCGCAATGGGTTTAATTTTGACAGTTCACCCAAATTCATTACGTTATTTATGCTGTTGATTAGACGAGTTTTTCAGACCTATGAAGCAATGGATTAGCAATATCCTTCAAAGCTCTCGAATTGTGATTGAAAGTGTGTTACGCAATTAGAGTGCAGTATAGTGCGAACCACGAAAGAAAAGAAGGCCCGCGAAAAATTATGGAACTACAATTTTTTAATGCAATGGCATAGACTCTAGCGCTGCGTCAAAAGGTCTTCGTTTGTGCCTCTCTTTTCATCATATACGCTTAGTTGTTTTCACATAACTGTTTACAATGCACTGCTTCGAAAACGAGTTAATTCTATCTGTGGAAAAAATATTGTTTTTAATTTAAATAATAATGATTTATAGTTAGACCATTACCATTTCTCATTGTGTCTAGATGTTGGGTGGTCTTCTCACAAATTCGTCTTTAGTTTTAAGTTACTAACAATAGTGGTTTAAGTGCATATATGTTACTAACAATTTATGGATCTTTATATCCGAAATAAAATGATTTTATTTATTTATTTATTTATAAGTTTTAAAGACACTACGTTAACAGTTTTGTGTTTTTTTAGGAAAATGGTTTTAAAACCAAAGGGTCATAACCAAAACCAAAATAAACAACCCCAAACGTAAAATTACCAATTATACGTTTGGGGTTGAAAACCTCGGGCCATGGGATCCGAATGCTCATGGTCTATTCAATGGAATTTCCCAACGGCTGGTTGGCACTTCCCGTGACCCAAGGGCTAAGGCTAAGCATTGCCGTGGCAACGAGGCAAGGCCGCCAGTCTCTTGTGTACCTTACCAGTCGACAGCGATGCGGATTAATTTTTCGACGCTATATTTTAGTTTAGTTATTTATTTATTTATTTCTAAAACACTTTTTAGGGTTCCTTACCTAAAAAGGAAAAAAACGGAACCCTTATAGGATCACTTCGTTGTCCATCCGTCAGTCTGTCAACATCCAGTTCCACGCGTTCTCAGGAACGCGTGGAGGTATCAAGTTGAAATTAATATCAAATACGTATACGTAAATCTATGTTTTCTTGGAGCTCTAAAAAAGTCAAGCTTCTAAGCTAGCGCAATAAAAAAATACGGCCATTTATACGACATATTTTGATACTCGCAAATAAATCAAAATCTACTTCCCGTTGATCTAGAATCAGGAAATTTGGCAGGAAGCAAGGTCTTACAGCACTAGTAAAGGAAAATTGATAATTTGTAGATTTATCACATTTTTTTTGGCGATTACGAACTTACATTTGGAGAATTGACCGTGTATCGATGTATGGAAGAACATGTTTCTCAACTACTAAGTTGAAGTTTGTTCTTGGGATAAATTCATCAAAACTACGGAACCGTTATTATGCGTGGTCCGACACGCACTTGGTATGTTTTTTAACCTGTATTACAGTTTAAGTATCTCTATATTTTTATCGTATTAATTAACAATAAATTTTACATAGAAAAAAAGGTATAATTTATTATTTATATACAGTTTATTTTATTTCTGCAATATAAGAAATAACCCAAAAACGAAGTATGTTGTACAAACAATGAAATCACTTTTAATTAAAACAGGTATCCTTTTACGGAAATCAATGATGACAAATCCATTATTTAGTATTCTAACAGAAACATTGCTGGGGCCGAATCATTCTTAAAACACGTCGACCAATGTCTGTCGCACGTGTTACCTGCACACATTATAACAATTAACGCGATATCGTGATTTTTATAACGTCTGCTATTGACAATTCATGATTTCAGGCTGTGAAACATTGTTATTGAAATTGGACATTGAATAAGTTTCCTACAGAGAATGTACTCTATTTATTATTAGACTATTTTTTTAGCCACGACTTCGTTCGTGTGGCAGTCGACAAACAGAACAAATATCTACAATCGACATTTTCGTGAAAATCTTTATGAGAAAACATTTTGAATCTTTACGAATTTTGAAGTGAAAAGTTCTTTAAACATGGATTCACATCACCGACATGCTCGCGCCGTAGTGCTCTACTATAGAATATAGATGGCGCTAATAATACCAGTTTTAAGTTTTACTCTTCTATCGGCAGTATAGGGACTGCCTATTTTTTTATGTGTAACACCTTTCCTCTCTCTTTCCTGCAATCAAAATCAATAATCAAATCTGTGGGGAAGATTTCGTAAAAGGGACGGAAATGTGTCACAGAATTTGACCAATGAGCGCACACGGTGCTAGACTTGGCCGTCAGAAATGACCTTGATGAGGGTCTCGCCCCTTTAATGCTGCTTATTACCAAGGTGAGATGTCAAATGGTACACATCATATTATGCGACTATAGTAAGGCTCGCTCGTATTTTCTTTTTTCCCTTCTTGGCTGACGAGTAAAAAGACGTAATGCAACGAAATGAGAATAAGGTCAGAAAGATAATGATTTAAAACAGCTATAAAATTACGGGTTTAATTAGTAGGTAGGTGACAACTAACAAAGTATGTAGGTACCTACATTTATTTATTTATTTATATATACTTTATTGTACACCACAAAAATACATAACAAAAAATAAATCAAACACTACAAAATATACAATGGGCGGCCTTATCGCTTTCCGCGATCTCTTCCAGGCAACCTTGGAATGGACAGTGATTTGACTGGACATAAAATGGGGCTGTCGTTGGTGCAAATAATAAATATACAATAATATATACTACAATAAATACACAGATATATACATAACCTAAATAATAGATACATAAATACGTACATAATTACTAAATATATAAGCAACAAAAATAAATGAAAACTATAGATAGTTACAGTTACGAGAACAAGATCACAATGACAAGTAATGTTCCTTCACGAGTCTCTTAAAAACAGGTAACGATTGCGCGCGTTTTATTTGAATTGGCAATGCACTCCCAAACGAGCGGCCTGGACAGTAAAGGACTTGTCGAGGAAAGTTGTGGAATGCATAGGCATTTTAAGGTTTAAGTTATCTGATGACCTTAAAAATTTCGTGTGGGAGTCACGAAGAAACTGGAAACGTTTCTTGAGATAGAGAGGGGTGAAAGGGGAAAAAAGCACATTATACAAAAGGGAAAGAATATGAACATTCCGGCAAAGGCGAATTGGTATTTTACAGCTTCAAATATTACATCCAAAATCAAGTCAATAATTCCGTAGAGTTTACACAAATAGTTTCTGCTAACGTAAGTCGATTCTTAAAGAAAAGTAAAGTAAAAATTTATTTGCATAGATTGCAGGTACGGTAAATAAGATGTGACAGTTAAAATATGTGTGATCCTTGTACAATCTACCTTATGAACACGGGTGGGTTTTAGTCAGTAAGAGTCTGACACACCCTCCCGCTCCGCCCAGAGCGAGAGAAGTTATTTGATAATTTCCCACCCAAAAAAAAATAAGACATACAACATTATTATAACACGAGTGAATTAATATAGAATGAATAGCAATTATGACATAGATAAATTGTTTTTTTTAAGGTAGGGATTACATGAACAAATAGTAGGCACCGGTAACTTCATTAATTTAATAAAACACTAATTTACGTAATTATTTGAAATACAATAAACAGAATAGGAATAAACTTAAATAAATTGAAACAATGTCATAATTAGGTAGGTATGTCAAAATTTACATAAAATTATTCAATACATAAGTCAGTAGTAGTAGTAGGTGTCAGGAACTCATTATCACGGCGACTGTAGTTAGAATATGTAGCAAAATCGGCGCCTTTAGTCACACCATTTTCATTAGACACACAATACAATGATTTTAAAACCAACTACGACTACGTTGTTGTTCTAGTGAGTGCAAGCGCGATAATTGATCAATTGATCACGGATCCTTTTTGGGGTTAAACCACAGCACGCTTATCATGACCACAATAGAATGGGTTTTGTCGACCGAAGAATAGAAAAAATTACAGATAAACAATCACATTCTGTCTATTCTTCCGTCGACAAAACCCGTAGAAAATCCATTTCTATGATTGTCATACTACGCATGCAGGTTCAGCATTTTTTTTTTGGTTTTCCCTCGGGATGACAGTAGCAGCCCGAAGTCTAAATTTGTAACCGGTTAATGACCCTATTACGAATGGGCTAGTTATGAGTCCATACTCATAACTAGCCCATTCGGGGAATGCAGGCGTTATGTTTTGGTATAATAAGCATATGCATAATTAACCTATAATAATGTTCCCACTGCTGGGACACAGGCCTCCTCTATGTGAGAGAGAGTGGGCCGTAATCTACCACGCAGGCCCGGTGCGGTTTGGTAGATGTCATATGTCTTCGAATTTTTGGCTCTAGGACATACCGGTTTCCTCATAGTTTTCCTTCACCGTTTTGAGAGCAGTGGTGATGAAATAAATTTACATAAAGTAAAAAAAACGCCTGTCAGGGTTCGAACCGACCAGTAAGATACATTGAGTTAAAATGTGCCATGATGTCACGAGTATGTAGATTTTATACTTACTTGTGACGTAGCGACCCCCAACTTTAAAGCGTTTTATCAAAGTATTTTTTTATTAATATGATAAAGCAAAAAATACGTGTCTAATATTGTTTTATTATCTGACTGACGGATAAAATAGTTTTTTTTTTACCCCGATATCATCCCTTTATAATTTATTGTGGAGTATACCAACTTCAGGCTGAAGGCAAGGGTGGCCTAGAATTATTAATTTGTTCACCGACCTTTTGTAACTATAATGACTGCGTCTATATTGACCGCTTAAATTAAATCATTTGTCATTATAACAGTTACTTACTGTTGACAGTAATTAGTTAATTAGTGCCATTCCCGGTACAATCTATCGTGCTAGTTGACATCGTACCTGTCAGATTTATTCGATTCTTTTCATATCACAAAAGAAATAACAAAAGCAATAAACTTAATCATTAAAAATGGTGCTTGTAACCTAATTAAGTAGAGTATGGCGCCTAAATGACATTGACAGGGGGGCGCTTTATGTCAATATTTGTGAAATTGTCACAGGAATTGTGTAGACAAAACAAGATGGCGGCCTTAGTTCCGATTTTGGCCACACGCCAGAATAACCTTGCAGGGTTGTAGCTCATTCTCGAGTAATTAAAGTGGGTGCTAATATAACAAAGGTTCGTGTAATATTCTCGACACGAGTACGCACTTACTCCCAGAGAATTATGCTCCAACAGGGATTTAGATGTTTGCCGCCTAAATAATAACTCATTTTGAGGATCTGTCTTGAGATAATAATTGTTGTAATAGCACAGTAGGTACTTACCTATTATTACACACATGCTAAGGATGTTGTTGATTATAAAGGACTGCGGCATGGAGTGATCAATAAATGTTTTGTATCCTTTTTATAAATAAACGATTTATTATTATTAGATATTTATCAATAGATTTATTTACATTACACGCATTTTGGGAAAACTTTATGAGACAAGTAAAATTTTATTTTTCCATCACATTTATACTAATAATATTTTATTGTGTGTTTGTTTGAATGCGCTGTTCTCTGGAACTACTAGTCGGATTTCAAAATATCTATTTTGCATTTTGATAACCCATTTCTTGAGGAAGGCTATAGCCTATTAACATCACGCTAGGTCCCTCAGGAGTCAAACAAAAAGAAAAAAAGTTACTGGAAGGGACCAAGTAGCGGGCAGAAGCTGGTCTTTAATAATGCAAAAATTCACTTCTTGAAAACTTTTTAGGGTTCCGTACCCAAAAGCTCGACAGTACAGAGTTGAGCGCCGTATTGGTGGGACCAGAACGCGCATCGGTAAACTAATCTGCTTCAGGGTTATATGACCCGTGTCACAGAGCGCATCGACTTCCTGAAGCAGAAAGTGTATGCATGGGCGAACCGTGTTCGTAGGTATAAGCGGCGAGTAGAGCGATATACTCAGAATCGCACCTTCCTGAGCGATGAAAGGTGGGTTTATAGGGCTTGGGAGCGACCGGGCCAAGGTGTGGCTGACACGCATCTGCCTTATGATGATGCTCTTTCTGGCGCAGCGTCTGGTCGGTGCTTGTCAGTCACACCGAAGGTGATTGGACTCGGGAAGTCGAGCAAGCCTGCGATCCAAAACCAGAAATGGGGGCTATTACTACCTGCCCCCAAAATGTAGCTCGTGCAGTCCGTCCATTGTCTAACTGAAAGTCTCCAGGGCCGAACGGGCTGCACAACTTCTGGATCAAATGGTTTGCAAGATCGCACGCTCAATTGGCGGCTCTGTACCAGACTGCTTTGGAGTCTGGTTCGCTACCCCAGTAGCACCGCGGAACCCAAAAATTATAGACGGATCACGTTTTTACCGACGGTCTATAAAGTTCTTACATCCATTTTGAGAGCAAAAAAATTAACAAATATATTAACACCAACTCCATCATGTCTGCCTCTCAAAATGGATATAGGAACGGGTCCTGCGGTACTAAGGAGCTACTCCTCATTGATATGGCCATTAGCCAACAGGTTCGTCGTTCCCAAAGGGATCTGTCGACATGTTGGATAGATTATAAGAAGGCCTATGACTCGGTGCCATATACGTGGCTCATGAGGGTACTGTGGTTGTATAAAGTAGATACAACTCTGCGCATCTTCCTGATGTCGTGTATGGGGCAATGGAGGACGCTCCTTCGCTATCCAGGATGTCGAAATATCCAAAGGAATAGCGAGCCGATAAGGATCGAGCGAGGCATATTTCAGGGCGACCTCTTTGGGGAAACCGAAGGTTTTGTCTGTGCAATTATGGACAAAATTATGATGACAAACAATTAGCGGAGATTCATTGTGAACAACGGCACGGTTGACATCTGTCGGGTATGCCACCGTCCGGGAGAATCAATCCGACATCTTATCTCCGGATGTTCTGGTCTAGCTAATGAAGAGTACTTGCATAGTCACAACCTTGTAGCCAGGATTATCTACCAGCAACTGGCTCTGAAGTACAGCCTTGTGGAATCGGAAGTGCCGTACTACAGGTATGTGCCCGACCCAGTTCTCGAAAATGGAAATATCACATTATACTGGGATCGATCCATCATCACTGACAGGACTATTGTTGCCAATAAGCCTGATATAGTGGTGGTGGATCGAGGAGAGCGGCGCGCAATGATTATTGACATAACGATCCCGCATGACGGGAACCTCGTGAAAGCTGAGAAAGATAAACAAATCAAGTATCTTGACTTGGCTCGCGAAGTTGTCGACATGTGGGATGTGGACTCAGCGGTCATTGTGCCGATAGTCGTGACAGCCAATGGCTTAATCGCCAAGAGCCTCGACCAATACCTAAGGAGGCTCTCGTTGGGAAGCTGGATCAAGGGCTTGGTTCAGAAAGCGATACTCCTGGCCACAGCTCGCATTGTCAGGAGGTTCCTCTCTCTGGAGCCTTGACCGCCGGTAGCTTGGACCAGCTTGGCTTGGTAGCTTGGTATTTTTTTATATTTTTATTCTAATATTCAAATATATAATTTATATGTAAATAAAGGACATAAATTAATAATAATACTAATATTATAATTATTTATTTAATTTTTATTAGAATTATTCTTGAGTTCTTGTTTTTCTTCTTCACAATTAGCCCTTTCATTTAATATGTTACACGGTACACGGTACATCGTGTAACATAAGCATGCTAATTGTGAGGATCTTAAATATTATTATTTTATCATTTTAAAATTATACTTTCGAAGATATTTAAGGAAATTTATGAAAATTGACCATTCCCCCTCATTGTCTCCGAAACTACTGAGCCTAAAATTTTGAAAAGAATACAGAGAATAGTTCTTTTCTCATAGATTATAGGAAAACGTATAAGAAGTATATGGTCTTAAAATAACATGGTAAATCTCTCAATATTGTGCGTACAAACTTACATTTGCAATTGGAATGTATGGGAGAACATGTTTTTCAACTACAATATTAAGTTTGTATTTGGGATAAATTCATGCCAACTACGGAACCCTTCATTGTGCTTGGTCCGACACGCACTTGGCCGGTTTTTTAACTTCGATGTTAGAATTTATTCGATAGTTACAAAATGTCATTTTTAAAAACAAACTTATTAGTACCTCGTGATTGGCCGACTATGGGTTTTGCCGATATTTGAATAACTATAGTGCCTTAACTATTAGCTATATTTGATAAGGAGAGGTTATTAGATATCCGAAGTTTATTATATTATTTTATTGTCAACTCCGCCTTATATACCTTTGTACTTCGGGGAAAACAATTACCATAGTATGTAAAACTACCACTAAAGAGCATTGTAAATGTAGGTATGAAAAGCTTAATTGCAAACCTCTATCACAACAGCAAAAAAATATAGCCTCAGTTTTGTCGGAACCAGTTGCTTTTGAATATCAGTAGTCACAATGAAACTACGATTTGACCTTACCAACATTAAAAAAAACTAAGATTAGACCTTCATTTTGACAGCCTATCAAAAACAACATAGCAAGCGTTGGTAAAGAATTAAGTGAGTGATTGAATCACTTAATTCTTTAAATAAATAAAATAAAATAAAATGGCCTTTTAATTCTTGCTATTTGAATTACAAAAATAATATAAAAAGTGCATTAATTTTTTACCAACATTTAATAATTCCGAATAATTTTATCATACAAATGGACTATAAATCATTACTTTTTCCTTCCCAGGCACCTCAAATAAGGCGAGTAATCTGTTTTCCCTCGGAAAGTACTTATAATTTGAGTGAACTTCCACAACACTCTCGGGTCAGATTTTCAGTATTCATAATTCAGAACTTATTCAAGTAAATTACCATTCGTCCTTAGACCTCTGGGTTCGTGTAGGGTTGCCTAAAAATATATGTGAAAATTGAAATATTTTATTATGTTAGCACGAGGTCCTGGGTTTTCATATCCTAGTCTGATGTGAGTGTTTTTATTTTAGAAAATTTTCAGTAGCAACAATGAGTTGTCTGGAATTGTGCCCGGGTGAAGGCAATACGCTCGCCTACATATGTTTTACACGGGACTTTAAACAGGTAATTAATATACGAATTTGTTATAATAATAATTGTAAGTAAACCGTTTTATCAAATAGATTTTTTTATAGGTACCCCAATTCAAACTTAATAGCGGCTCGGAATATGTGGCGACTGGCTGCGCAGTAACGAATTCATGGGTTAGTGGGGGTGAGGGGTGAGGTACTGCGCACCGAGTAGTGCACTTCCGAGCCGCCATTTTAAGTTTGAATCGAACTGTAAGCCAACATTCGCACGGACGTAATAAAATCGTGGCGGGATTTTAATGCGCATTGGATTTTCAACCCTCGGCGTTAAGCCGAGCGTTGAGAATCCAACGCGCTGGGACGTACTCTCGTCTCAGTGCGTTGAAAAAGCACACGGTTGGATTTTCAAAATCCAACGTACGGTTACAACGTAGCGTTGAAAATCCAGTGCACAAAAAAAAATCGCCGCGATTTTATTACATCCGTGCGAACGTCGACACAAGCTGGCCGGCCTCAAACCCACGACATTGAGTGAACCAAGCCATTACTCTGACCACTGAGCAAGTGTGTACCTACTACTCGCCTAGCTCGCAATACTTAATATTATATTGTTGAGATTATCTTTCCATAATTGTCATTTATTTACACTTGACCCAGTTAGCTTACTGTCAATTGAGCACATTGCCTTTTCGATCTATTTTTAAGGTCTCCTTGTGATAAACACTGAAACCTTGCACGTGTCAGAAACACAATGGTTGGTTGTCAGCCCTACAAGCCGAGCCACCTTCAAGTTACAAGTTCTCATTCCATAATTACAAAGTTGCCTTTTTCATACCCAAACGCCATTTTGTTTTTAACAATAATAGCACTTAACCTTGATTAGTTTAAAAAAGTATCAAGGGTTTTGGGAACTAAAATTATCGTTATTTATTTATTTAATACTTTAAGCACACAAATGTACAGAGCCTTTGGATAATGTAGAGACAAAATTTCGGAATAAGCATTTATTTAAATATAACCTTTACTTATACATTTACCTTTTAAAAACAGATAACTAATATTTTAACTGTCGCAGCATCAGCGTATTTAAATTTATACGTCAATTTATTGAAGGTATAAAATAGATGATAAAAAAGAAGGCCAAGGCTTTGAAATTTTGAAATTTCTCAGTAACAGCCCGGAGTCTGGATTTGTGCCCGGTTGATGGCAATAGGCTCGCTCCATATTACATGGGACTTAAACATAACTGACGAAATGTACCCAGTACTAAAGGTACCTCTCTGCCAAACCCTAAGTGGAATATTGAGGTGATAGTATGTTAAGTAATAAAGCATATTTCATTTATCTTATTGACACCTAAATATAGGTAGCTCGTTTTCCATTCAAACAGCTTTTTTGCTTTACAATATTCCAACATAAATCAATATGGAAATAATTGATACAATTGTCACGTCTATTACAATGATTTACAATTCACGGGCACTATTAATTAGTAGGTATAATAATTACTAACACCAATCAATAATGTAACAATACCAATAATTTAATTGTTAATGGCGATGTAAATGAAGATTTATCATTTTCATTCAGAATCTTAATGGATAACCATTGTTTACTTACAAGAAACACTATCGTTCACTGCATTTCGTATGAGGTCTTGGGATTTATACCCAGGTCGGGAAAAGTGTTATTGGGTTTTTCCATTAGGAATTTCTCAGTAGCAGCCCGGAGTCTGTTCTTGTGCGCGGTTGATGGCAATAGGCTCGCCCCCTATTACATGGAACTTAAACATAACTGGCGAAATGTGGGTGTACCTACTATGGATGCACATCTGCCTAACTCTTCGGGGAAACAAGGTGTCATGTTATTTTATGTAAACACTATTGCTCTTACATCTGCATAAACTCCAAGATATTTCAATGAAAATAACTAGTAAAAAAACTTATTCGTAAAAAAGAAAAACCGGCTTAAAAAAAAACAAAAAATGGAAAAATAACTTCAATTTCGGAAGTCGATGTCTTTGGTTCAATATTTTCGTTTTTTGCCACCGACTGATGTTATTTTTCACTTTTTTTTAAGTCGGTTTTTCTTTTTTAACTGACATCCAAAAGGAGGAGGTTCTCATTTCGACTATGTTTTTAAATTTTCTTTTTTTTGGTCACGTCCTCCTTTTAGAAGTCGGTTAAAAATCATAGCAATATTCTGTTCAAACGAATAAGGTAGTAGTGGGAAGCAAAGCATACATTTGAAGCTACTTGTCGGATAACAATCCCTCTGAGTCAAAAAGTTTCAATCCCACAAAGAGCTCGGCTCCAGAATATAGTTGGATAGGGATGGGACAAGACTATGGAAAATATCGATAGTTTATTTAAGGATGGTATTTATGGATGGTATTGGATAGTGCTTAGTGCACTGCAAAATTGGACGCCTAACATTATCAACGATATTGTAAAAATATTTCGGGCTATGCAAATATTATATTCTTCTGAACATAATACTTCTACTAAGAAAACAGGCTTATGGACAGTTTCACATTTTTTTCAGCCACTGCTTGCCACAATAAAGCTACTAGTCGATCTTCGAAATTATGTACTAGGCAGAATGATCGTTTCGATTGCAATCACTTTCGATAGTTCAATCATAGCTGCCAACCCCTTTCCTTTCCTTCTTTTCCTTTCAACATCTAGATTTTAGATGGATGGATAAACCATATACTCAGTGCACACAAAAGAAATAGCACAACACACAAAAGCACAATTAAATGATAATAAAATACATGAACATTAAGAAAAAAAAAGGGAGCTAATAAAAAAAAAAACAACGTTTTAAAGAAATAAAATTACACTATGACTATGACACAGTTCCATCTAGTGTGTTCTCTTCTTCACCGATTGTTGAGTCATTTCGGAATCGCGCATCATTACCTACTCTCATTAATGATCCAAAGCTGTACCTGTTACTAGACAAATGTACCGTTACTCCATTATTCATCTGTTTTTCCCTTCACATTTATTTTAGCACGACACAACGTAAAAGTTTCATCGGTAAAAAATCGTCAACGCAATCATTTTTGACTGCCTCGTTGGTGTAGTAGTCGCAAGCGTTACTGCTGGGCAAGTAGGCATGAAGTCCTCGGTTCAATTCCCAGGTCGAACAGTTTTATTGGGTGTTTTCCATCTGGAATTCATGCCCGGTTGATCGCAATAGGCTCGCCCCTATTACATGGGACTTAAACATAACTAGCGAAATGCGGGTGTGTGAAAATTACACCTCTGCCCAATCCTTCGGGGATTACAGGTGATTTGCATTTTTTTTTTAAATAGTGCCTTTCAACAAGATGCAAAAACGTTCAATACTCGCATATGGACCGATTGTTATTACTCAATTTATTTCGAACTGATTCAATTCGTGGCGGATCTTATTATGGCACATCAAGTATACGAAGAAACATAGTTTTTTATAGCATCGTCTCTGTGTTACATACACACATAAACTCACGCCTTCTTCCCATGGGAGTAGGCAGAAATTACAGAACGCCACCTTCTACGATCCTTAGATACACCTTTCATCATTCTTATTCAAAAGCTTTGTCAAATTAACGCCTTTGGAACCTTTACATTATGTCGTACTGTAACATTACCGTATCGCGACTAGTCAATTACAATCTCGATTAAATCCTAAATAATGCAGTAGCCACCTTATTAGGGGCGAGCCGGTTTACTCGTTGAGAGGAAACGAGCTATTGGGGGTAAATAATAGTTGTCGTGATCGCTTCAATCATTTTTTGTTTTCTTTTTTATTGCTCGCGATACTCATTAAATAATAATATTATTTGTTTGGAGTTCATTTTTTTTTTAAATATGTAACTAACACCTTTCCTCTCGATTTCCTTCAATCTGTAGGAGTGATTTCGTAAAAAGGGACAGAAGTGTGTAACGCGCTGTTTGATTTGACCGATGAGCACGCGTGGTGCTAGAGTTGCCGTCAGAAATGACCTTGAAGAGGTCCCGCCCTTTATTGTTGCTTGTTACCAAAGTGAGGTGTCAGATGTTACACATCAGATGGGACTACTGTAAGGGTGGGGAGTGGGGGACTCCACAACTTTAATGCGTTTTATCTAAGTATTTTTTATTAATATGATAAAGCAAAAAATACGTGTCTAATATTTTTTTATTATCCGACTGAAGGACTAAATATAATTTCTTTTATCTACCCAGGCATCAACCCTATTCTAATAGCCTCGGATTTAAAATAAGTAAGTAGTAGCTACTGGTTACATTTCGCTATCAAAGAGCAAATCCAAGAGGAAAAGTAATGCGCGATTACAATTGTTTACAACTGTAACCATAATAATTGATCCTAAATAGTTGCTAATCGATTACTCAGCCTTATTTCTTTTGAACTTAATCACTATAATTTAGAAATAGATAAGCGTTTACCGATGCCGCCGCTTGTCATAATCCGAGTATCACCTTGCAAATCAGTAGGAAAAGAAAGGTCGTTCCGATCGTTTCTGGCTTAAACTTGGTTTATTATTAAATGGGGTTCCGAAAAAAAATAAACTAGTCGCAAGCCATAAAAGCTATTGAACCTTAAAACATTTAAAAAAAAATTAAAAATACTTTTACCAAAAAGTTTGACGTTTTTAATTATATCGATAAAATGTAAGCGCATCACTAAACCGCAGGACGCGCAATATCGAATACTAGTTCACGTCAACAACGGCATAAAACATGGAAATCTCTTACAATACAAGTCATGTGCGCGCCAATGTAAATTGTTAGTGCTATTGCATTATATGCTTATCTGATTCTGGCAGGGAATCTGCTTTAATATTTCAACCGAATTTAAAGGCTGTAGATTTTCAGCTCTAAAAGAAAAATGTGAAGAAAATTTTGGCTCAATACCACAGACGAATAGAGATGGTGGCTCACTCCGTATTTTAGGCATGAAGCTACAAGTACGCGGCGGGCCCGTCTTGTCGGGTAAATTCACTGAGTGTAACGTAGTCAGAAGATATAAAAGTTACGCGATAGAAAGAGAGGCAACTTCTAGGTGGACGTAACTGTGGGTAATTAGCGCTGTGCGACCTCAATTGCACTTTATTGTGCCGTAGCAAAAGTTACATTGTACAAAATACAAAACTATTGTACAGAAATACCTGGACCTGAGTCCTGCTGATATGAAGACCAATCGGTTTTTTCATCCGTTATCAAAATGGCAAGTGCTTCAAACAAGTTATGGGAAAAAATAAAAATTTTAACATCCACAAGAAATCGCTACTTATTTGAAGTTACCAGATATCAAACTGTATACAGAACATTGTTTTCGTCGTACTTCTGCTACCCTTTTGGCAGATTCTGGAGCGGAGTTAACTGTTCTCAAACGACATGGAGGATTCGAGAGAGGGGTATATAGAAGATTCCATTGAGAACAAGGCGAAAACATGTGAACGCATCGTGGAAAACATTAAATTGCAACCTTCAGTTCATCCATCCATGCCACTGTCGCCGCGCCCATCTACATCCAAACAACGAGATTCACCGTCACATTTTCCTCAAAATGAGCCAGATTCGGACATTATAAAATCTACAACAATCTCTATTCTTAATAAAAGTGTTACAATAATTTTTCATAATTGCGAAAATGTCTCAAATGTAAATATAAGTTTTTAGTTGTTTTATTATTAGATACTATTTAATTTTAATTTAGTTGTTACTCTATGTTTTATTAAATAATAATATTACAATAAAATATGAGGCGCCTTTTATTTTCTCATAGAGGGTGATGAAAAGTAAAGTATATCACTCGGGCGCAAAATATATTTTTAGCTCGGGCGACGTACTTTGAATCCCTCGCTAGGTTCAGGATTCTACTCTAGAATCCCTCACTTCGGTCTGGATTCAAAAAAGCGCCCTCGCCGTAAAAATATTATTTCGCTCCCTTATGATACAATCTACTATTGCGTGAACCATCTGTATTCATCTGTGGCAATACACAATATATATTTAAATTCGACAATTTGAACCTAGGTGGTAAGTTTTACAAAGACATACTCATTGTGGATGATCAGGGTATAATCATGATCAGGCTATGGGTACGTTTCCGAAGCCATCGAATGCCACCACTCACAGTTTTTCCCGCACTTAACTAGGATTAATTGTGAGTTCAAAACTTGGCAACCGATTTGACATTTTTATTTAATTTGTATTCTATGTTTATCTTAGACAGATTTACAGATAAGGACGTAGTCCCTTACTATTTATTACTTTATGATCGGAAATTAAAAGCAGGCAGTTGGCAAGCCACCAATCAGAGAGAAGATTAATTGTGGCATTGTTTTATAGATCCTTTGCACGGAAATAGGAAACTTAAAGGTGATAATGTTGTAGTAGTATCCAAGAGCAATAAAAGCTGTGGTGATGTGGATGAAATAGTTTATTGTTGATGTGTACCATCTGTCCTCTGGATATCCTGCAATAAATCGGTGGGAGTGATTTCGTGAAAAACGACGGAACTGTGTACCAAGAAACCGGCGAAGCGCGCGATGTTTGATTTGACCAATGAGCGCCGCGCTAGAGTTGGCCGTCAGAAACGACCTTGACGAGTCCGCGCCGCTTTAATATTGCTTATTACCTTAATGTAGCTTATTTTCAAGGTGAGATGTCAGATGTTACACATCATAAGCGACTATAAGGCTCGCTCGTTATTTTTTTATTTTTTTATCTATTATTAAAAAGAACCAAGTTTATAATAATGTATTACAATCTAGTCTTTATGACTAACAAGCAATTTTAATCTAAAATTTTTTTTTACTTGATAATTATTTTAAAACTTAGAATACCGATTATTGTATTGTATATACATACACAAGTCCATTCCAGTTTCTTATAGTCTGATATATGTAATATTAACACTTTGTTCTTTGTGTAAAAAATAGAATGAAAGAAGAAAACATACGAATTGGCTAGATACGTTATTTGTACAACATGTTAGCTAAAACTACGAACGTAGACATCTGCGAGTCTTTATCCAAATATAATAAGTATTTATTAGACTTAATTTAATACTTAATTTAATCTCTAAATGTTATATCTTCTAATTTTTTTACGTCTTTAAATTATTTTTTTTCCAATTTTTACATCTTATTAACGTTTTAACGTTGTTAGATCAGTTTTTATTTGTCATGTATTGTGTCCATCTTTCGTGGGCGATCCTAAATAAATAAATAAATAAATAAATAAATATACCTAACACTCCTCATTTTACATCAATTATGTTTACTACCAGCGACTTCGTCAGCCCTACATTCCCTAGGTCGTGGAAATTTCGAAGAACCGGCCTTATTCCTTGTCAGTTTAATTTATATTACTAGCTTCAGCCCGCGACTTGTCCGTGTGAAATTTCGGCCACCCGCGCTCTTACTTCCTTTTCCCTTAGCGTTCCTTTTCACTTTTCTTTTTATCTTCTTGCTTGGCTCCTAAGGGTCGTAGCGTGATGTTAAATAGCATTTAACCTTCCTCAAGAATTAGGCTATGAAAGGCAAAAATAATTTTTCAAATCCGACCTAGTTTATACATGCAACGTACTACCGGGATAACAAGATACTTGTTATCCCTTTAGTACGTATGGTAGTACGTTATGTGTTATTCCAAATTATATACTATCTGTGTGCCAAATTTTATCCAAATCCTATTAGTAGGGTTTATTACTAATGATTGAAATACTAAGTATATCGTAAATTCATCCGAGCCTAGTACTTTTTGTTAGGTTAGTTTAAGTACTGTCAGAAATTGTGCACAACGTGTCGTGAACAGAATATCGTCTTGAACCTCGATTGAAGCGCCAACCACCTACCGGGCACAATTGTGAATATTGTACCTAAATTAAAAAAATTACGATGTTCTGTTCGCAATATCCGATTTTAATTAAACAAAGCCTGTATTCCGCTCCAAATTAATCTATGAAAACTACATGAACATTTGTGCAGTAGTTCCGAAGATGTGCACGAACAAACAAACAGACAGACAGAACAGATTATTTTTTAAATGGCGGATTTATGTTTTAATTTTAATACTCTTTTTTAGTTACCCCCTTTCTATTTTTATTACTTTTCTTCAATGTACAGACACACCTGAGTCTAAAATTTTATTATATGTACAGAAGATTCTTTAAATAAATGTTTACAACGGCCGTGAATAATAATTTAGATCAACATACAACCTGATAATGATCTTGAAATTGCAAAAAACGTAAGTAAATTTGAATTTCGCAGACTACTCTGACGCTTTCGTCTTATGGCAACTTATCATCAATGAACTAATTGTGTTTGCATTCAATTCGATCCATATTTAATGGTTCTATCGTATGACTTCGGAATTAGCAGTCTTTACTGTTGATTGAACTGTGATTTTATTACGGAACGTAATACTGCTAAGATAATTCTGTAGGTTCCATTGTTGCAGCCACAATTCAAGTAATCCTAAACGCTGAGTTTATTCACAACGAACATCTTCAATAAAGCGCTGTGGTTTAGAGTTAGCTAATAAAATTACAAATTATATTATTGTGGTAAACCCCAAAAATTAGGGTAGGCATACACGAGTTTTTCTTACAAGTCTGCAGATTGCAGCAAGGGTGCGCCTAGTCCTGCTTCGTCACGTCAGCTATCTATCTACGTCTTCATGTGGTTAGTGACTAACTGTCAGGGATTTTATGCCGCCCATGGGCCTCTGACTTGGCTTCACATGCCGTCGAGAAATATATCTCAGGCATGCTTCCTCACTATGTTTTCCTTCACCGTTTTTGAAGCAATTGATAATTACACAATACGCACATGAATCGAAAAGTCAGAGGTACATGCCTTGGGTTCTGTACTAACTCGATATGTACCTATGATTTGGCAGTCCAACGATCACAACACTAGGCTATCACGAGGCTATCTATGAAAAGTTATGACTTTTCTTTGAAACTAGCTGCCTTTTGCTCTACCGGACTTGGCTAGAGGTGCAATCTTCATCAACCAATGTTCCTATGACAGAAAGCCCTTTGTCTTTTTAACCAGCAGCCTAATTGTGTTTAATTACCGTAATTATTTCAATCACAATTTAAATGATTTTGAAAGATATTGCTAATCCATTGCTTCATATGTTCGAAAAAATTGTCTGCTCAACAATGAAAACTATGCTGTAAGCGTGTCATACCGCAGTTAATTTGCAGTCTGTGCAACTGCCTCCAGCTCTCTGTATAACGTATATCATTGCAAATTTACAACAAACTTTGTAACCATTTTGACTACCTTTTTTTGCCCATTAACAATCTAGGAAACGACTAATTTCGACCCAAAAGCAAAGTAAACAGTGTTATTGACACGCTACTGTAGCCTTGCAAAGACTCAATATACCCTGCAATTTTCCACTCAATTAGCCTTAGGAAATATTAGAAAGTATGCAATAAATTAAGGACATTCCAACGTCGGTAAATATTAGATACGCAAGCCTGCCTTCCTTGTTTGTTTACTCAGTTACTTAGATATGTTAAGAAGATGCGTTTTTTTAAGGCTGTTACTCAATATGCTACCTATATGAACTTTCAAAGTCAAGTAAACTAGTTTAACCTTAAGCCCGCTTCACATTCTCTGCAAAACTACACAAGACTTGCCGAATGACTAGACGAATATTCCCTCTACACTCTATATTCTTGTTGTTCTCTTTATTTGTTCTTCTCGACAATTGTTCTCGCCGAGGCGTCTCGATGAGAATGATGAGCGGGCTTCATTGTGATGACTTGCACTTTAGAATTATGACATCAGCTTATTGGTATTCGCACGAATTCACTCGCCCGAAACGGGCGAATCGACACTTTTAAATAATATTAATTTTTCTCACGGCGATTCGCACAAGTTAATTTATTTGTGGGCGAGTCGACAACTCTAGAAATACGTATTAGGCAATTGGCAATTTTGAATTTTTATGCAGTAAAGTTATCATGCAGCAGACTAGTTTATCTACGGCCATATTTCTTTTTGGAACAGCCCTTGGATTCTCGATAAAAATAGTCTTTCATTGACATATTTCAGTTCTCCTTACACGACTGTTACCAATATTATTGCCAGTAAGTTTTTCCCCGATTGTCTTTTCCGTAAGACATATTTAAATACCTTTAACTTAATCTTGCACATGTAACAAAATATGGCATATTTTGTCATATAAAAACTAAAAACAAAACTAAAATCTGCAAACCTGCAGAGCCAGACCGTGACACCTGGGCATAAGGTTTCGATGACTGATAGAGATGAGAGATTTTCTTACACAATAGAGTTGTTAACTAAATACTTGCATTTAGAATAGCATATTTTAATTTACCGCAATTTACTTCAACAGCTAATAAAATATGAATTGTTCTATTTTCTACCAGGTTCGTATAGATCTATTAAGAGCGTTTATTCAGAAAGTGGGCAACGTCGCCAATATATGTCAAATATTTCGCCGTTTTGATTAATTCGGCAATATTACTTTATGGAAATAAGATATGCTATACTAGCGAACTAAAATGAATTGCAATTTTAAAAAAGGTATTTGGAAAGTTTCGAAATACTTTTTTTTTACATATAAAACTAAATATTTGGTGTTACGATATTAATTATTGCATTTCATAATCAATATTTTAGTTCACTAGTTAGCCACATTTTTTAA
The DNA here is from genome assembly GCA_916610215.1 of Omphaloscelis lunosa. Lineage (NCBI taxonomy): Eukaryota > Metazoa > Arthropoda > Insecta > Lepidoptera > Noctuidae > Omphaloscelis > Omphaloscelis lunosa. Next base: position 16,970,161 of record OU744260.1, read on the forward strand.
TTCCATACAGTAATATTGCCAAATTATTCAAAACAAAATATTTGACAGCTATTGGCGACGTTGCCAACTTTTAGGATAAGCCCTCTTAAAGAGTCACATAATAAGCCTCTTAAAAGACAAAATCTTTTAGACCTTTTTTCGTTTTGTAGCCTTATCGGTGCATCAACCAGCTTGCTAGGAACTTCAGATTCTCTGATAACGAAATATCTTTCATTTATTTTAGTGATGTGCTGAGCTAGCAGACTATTAAAGTTCTTCTCTACTGAAATGCATTCTCGTGACATCCTTCCTGATAGAACTCAACCTAGAATTGTGTTTTGTGCTAATAGATTACTACAGGATGCTTGATAACGGCGTCTAAAACCTGTACACCTCAGCTCCAAGAAAAATGTCTACCGACTTTCCCTGGTGTTGCAAATCCTAGGTAAGCTAGCTCCAAATCTTTTAAATCTAACCACTCAGGAATACATAGATTTGTGGTAGGTAGCATTGTTGTTAGTGAACGCAATACAAAGGCCACTACTCTCACTGACGTATTGGGATTGTGACATGAATTGACGCACAGTGTAACCCTTTTTTTTGGGGTGAGAAATTATCAAATAACTTCTCCCGCTCTGGGTGGAGCAGAAGGGCGTATCAGACTCTTACTGATTAAAACCCACCCGTGTTCCTTCAGTTGCCATGTTGCCGGGGGCCACGATATCCCTTTTGGACTTCTTCGCAACCTCGGCATGAATTGACGCAAAATGTAACCCTATGTTTGATTCTCACAAGCTGCCATAATTAACATTATGAGCATTAGAAACATGCAGCAGTAGTACTAGGTCAGCTGTACAAGTTTTCTGACACAGAACTGATATATCACATACACAATTTATCTTCTTTTCATTATTATTAGTTCGTAAAGTCTTTAAACTTATGGAAATAAACAAAAAACAACAATAAACAGCAAGCGTAGCTTAACATGATGGATCGCCCCGTGCGGCTGTTATTACTTAGCCACGAGCTCCTAAAGTTTCAAATGATCATAGTGTAGAATCAGATTTCTGTACTTATCATGTAAACACCAGATATGTATTTGCAATAACTTTTCCACAGATATAATTAACTCGTTTTCGAAGCAATGTTATTGTAAACAGTTAAGTGTAAACAACTAAGCGTACCAGTTTTAAATTATAATCATGCGTAGAAGAGTATTTATAACTCTACTTATAATACCTACCTACTGTCTTATGCATTATCAATCAACTTTTTTCTAAGCAGTGTTATTGTAAACAGAACAGCTAAGGCAGGCTTTAATCTGCCTAACCTTTCCCAACTTTGTTGGCGTCGGCTTACAGTATAACCAGATGCAGTTAGATACCAGTATTGTATATGGAGCGACTGCTTATCTGCCCTCCACAAGCCACTTAATTGGGTAACACGATACTCCTTGGTTAGACTGGTTGTTACTTCCAGCCTTCTGTTTTTACCCTCTTTTATTTTTTTTTCTAGAAACCAACCCTGTGCTTCGTATGGTTTTTACGACCTGCCAAAACATCGAAATTTCTTTATAATTTTTTTTTTTACTTGTTTCACCCGTGTGGACCCTAATTCTTTTGTCCAAACTAAAAGCAGTATAAGTTACTCCTTATAACATCAGCTATCTGCCAGTGAAAGTCCCGTCAATTTTTTTTTTGTTGTGAAAACTTCTTTAGGCGCGTTGGCCATTTTTGAGATGGGACTAAACCATTGATTTCGCGACACTGTAACGACGCCAGCTTTTGACCATTAAAAATACATCAACTATTAATTAATAATTTATTTTATTATTAATTAATAGTTATTAATTAATATATTACACACATAAACCTTCCGGAATAAACTCTCTAAGAGATGTTGGAAACTGCATTAAAATCCGTTCCGTAGTTTAGAAGACACGATCACACAGATAGACACGAAAAGCGACAATAATTTATAATATCTATAGATAAACTCGAAAATGACTCGAAATTTCGAAAATATACCCGTATTTCGATATTTCTCGCCAAGCCGTGAAGCCAAGTCAGAGGCCCATGGGCGGCATAAAAACTTTGCATGACCACAGTAAAAACGGGTTTTGTCGACGGAAGAATAGACAAAATGACAGATAACAATCACAATCTGTCATTTTGTCTATTCTTCCGTCGACAAAACCCGTAGAAAGCCCGTTCCTATGGTTGTCATGCTACGCGCGCAGGTTAGTTACTAACCACACGAAAAAGAAAGAAGAAGACTACAAAATAACTGTAACTTCAAAAAAAATAACAAGTCGTAAGTTCTTAGCAACCGATAAGTCGTGCTCGACACAGGTTTCCGTTGCTACGTGTGTGTTTATAAAACATGTCTACCATTACATAACACCAACATTAAAGCTAAGCGTACGTTGAGACGCAGGTGACGCAGGTCCACGCAGCGCAGGGCAGAGCAGATTTTGTAATGCATGAACGTACTGACAGCTGAGTACGCTGCGGCGCCGGCACGTGCTACGCAGACATTTGTCTGTCCTGCTCTGCGTCTTATTGTAGAGCCGGCACAGATTTCTGCGTGACGCGTGCGTCGCTTGTTTTTTACCACTGATGTTTCAATGACAGATTGTTTGTACCAGCTAGGATGCGAACGTGCGTCGCAGCATGCGTTCGCGGCCTATGTCTGCCTCGCCTGCCCTACCCTTCAAAATCTGTACTGTGCTGTGCTGCGTCACCTGCATTTCAGCATACGCTTAGCCTAATAGGTGTAAATAGTAGGTATCGATTAGCTTGAACCTTGTCGTAAGAGCTGTGATAAGTAGTGAAACAAGTACCTAATGGGATTTTGGAGGAAGTCGGTTGTAGAGTTCTAAGTACCTTCAACACTATTACAAAGGGTGAACTCTCTCAAAGAAACAAATACAACCAAAATATTATATGCATAATTTTACGAAAGAGAATAATATACAGAGTGGCAGGGACATCGACGCGAAAACTGCTACCATGGATTCAGTACATAATTCTAATATAGGGGGTATTTGTACATTTTTCGTCGGTTATTTTTTTAATCAGCTGTTCCTTACATTTTAACCGCGTAGGTATTGCAATTTTCTATGAAACAGCAGATTTCGTTTTTAATAACCGACGAAAAATTTTAACGTAAGGGCGTTCAGATTCGCGTCGAAAACCTCTTCTCTAAAGCATAAGCATATTCAATCTATAATATTCCCACCGTTGAGACACAGGCCTCCTCTCTGTGAGAGGGAGTGGACCCGGGGCCGGAGTCCACCACGCGGGCCCAGTACAGGTTGAGGTATGTCACATATGTCTCCGATTTTTGTTGGTTCTAGGATGTCGGTTTCCTCACGATATTTTCCTTCACCGTTAGAGCAGTGGTGATGAAATAAATTACCTAAAGTAATGTGAAATCACGATCTACGACACGTAAGTTGGGACTGTTACCACTGAGCTGGGTTGGCTGATCCGTCTTCTTTCGGCCGAAATAATAATAATGATAATGATGACCCCACCGCCGTATATCTACGTTGACGTCGTGGTGGGCCTTGCGCGCTCCGCCGCCGCCGCCGCTTTACCGGAACAGGTCTGGGATGAGGAGCCAGACCAAGAGAGATAATAAAACCCGCAGGGCAGCATGTCGCGAGCTGTTGGGCAGTAGCGACCCCAAGGACCCTACCTCCCGGGAGAAGTCTTGGTCCTTACCTCTGGCTTACCGTTATTAGCCGGCTGGAGTGAACACTGACGTGGAACGCAGCTCCCACCTCCTTCTTGCCTTAATTAGCTGGCTTGAGTGAAGATTCGCATAAAGCAAACGTGCTCGGAGGAAAGAAGTATTCCAGTAAGTGCCCGTAAGGATCTTGACCATCAGATTGTGTATTTCTACTGCTGCTATAATTACAAATAATATATTTTTTTTTTTATAAAAACAATTAATTTAAGTTAATAAAGGGTGTCCCCACACAAGAAACGTGTTTTATTCGGCGTTTTTTGCACGATCTTAATATGGTACGGAACCCTTCGTGTGCGAGTCCAACTCGCACTTGGCCGCTCTTTCTAATTCTAGTCACCAGTCAACGTTACATCTGCGGTTACCTTATAAGACATAAAACAATGACGGTTCTGCAGCCAACAGTCACTCTGCGCCCGGCACCGGTGGCGGACGGTCGTGTTGCGCTGCGCTGCTGTGTACAAGAGTTCCCGATTTTCCGGCTCAAGCGTTCCTTGGTGGTTCCCGAGTCGTCTCCGTAGTCACCCGACTACCATCACGTCTATTAATTGGGGTCTTTTTCAAGACACAATTAATATCGACTTTCTTTAAGATTGTCGTTCAAAACGTTCGTCGAGGCAATTTTGGCCCCTTCCGGGCAAAACCACAGTTTCGTGGTCCTCGGTGGATACCTTACGGTGCCAACGAAACCGAGGGGGTGTTGACCCAATCACACCCGCCGATCCCCTTCAGGGTTAGGCAGTCAATTGGCCGGGTCCCAGTGTTCGGCCTTGGGGGGTCTCCTAGTCGGCACTGGTGACAGTTTTGCCTCCACAGCGACTCACCTAGCGTGGTCGGGTATATCGATACCCTTCACACTAGACTGGATAGGACCCCGTTGCACAATAAGATAGGCAACGGGCCAAAGCAAGCTTAGGGCTCACCCATAGGCACTCATCCTCCCTGTCTACACCCGACAGGGAGGGATTACACATCCCCGGCATACCCACCGGGGAGTTAGGTGTAGGTTAAAACCGATAGGTAAAATTAGTCCCCTCGCGTAAGTTCCCTCCCCGATTCCATCATGAAAGATTATGAAAGGTGCCTTCAGCTCTTCATAAAATTCTTCCAGGGCGTCCTTGAAAAGGAACCCTCGTTAAATAAAAAGTATGGAGCTCGGTTCACCGCACTCCAAACTGACTTGCTAGGTCCTTCTGACAGCAGCATCGCTAACTTTAGCGATGCATTAGAATCCCCCCCGGCCACAGAGCCATCTAGACCCCCTAGTCCGTCAGAGTCCATGGACACTGACGCTCCCATCAGCGCCGCTTCCTCAAAGCGGCCCACTACCCCGTACCCCTATGGTTCGGACGACGACGAAGCGGAGTCCGCTGCTTCTTCTTCTTCCTCATCCTCCTCCCAATCCGACGACGGTTTCACAACCGTCCAAGGAAAGGGCAAGAAGAGGAAGAACAAGAAGCAGAGCTCGTCCCAGGCCAGCAAGGTTGTTGCGCTTGAGGACTTAGACTTTGCTCCCTCGTCGCCCGCACCATTAGTACCGTCCTGTAAAATCTCTCCCGCTACCCCCGCGACTTGCGCTATAGTAGCTTCCCCCACCACCTCCCGTCCGATTACGTCATCCGTAAGCTGCGCTACAGTAGCTTCCCCCTCCACTACCCGCCCGATTGCGTCATCCTCCGCGAAGGATACCCCCGCGCCTAACGCAAAAAAGATCCCTCTCCCGCCACCCTTGTTCATTCAGGACAAGGGAAAGTGGACGGACATCTCGAAATGGTGTGCCGAACACAAAATCAACTTTTCTAGCGCCCGAAATACCCAGCAGGGTATCAAAGTCTCCGTCCCTACGTCGCGCGACTTTAGGGACCTAACCCGTCTTATGAGAATGAGAGGTGTGTCATACCACACCTACTCACTCCCAGAGGAAAAGCAAATCCGCGTCGTGATTAAGCGAATCCCACGTGAAATCCTCCCCGCCGAGATCCTCAGCGACCTTCAGTCGCAAAAAGTCCCCGTTGACGAGGTCCATCGTATGCACCGCTCTAGAGGCGGTGAATCTTACGACATGATACTCGTAATCTGCCCGCCCGTCGAGGGCCACCACCCGATATTCCAAATTCGTTCCCTGTGCAATCTCACAGGGTTCGAAATTGAGAAACCCCATAAGAGTGGCATTGTCGGTCAATGCCACCGCTGCCAGCTTTATGGTCACTCGCAAAGGAACTGCCATGCTACACCTAGATGCGTCAAGTGCCTAGGTGAGCACGGCACTTCCGATTGTCCCCGTCCAAAGGATCGTTCCCTTTGTACCGACCTCCCCAGCTGCGTTCTATGCGGCAAACAAGGCCACCCGGCCAACTACCGTGGTTGCCCCAAAGCCCCTAAGGCCTCTTCTCCCAAACTGGCCAAGCGTTTCGACGCCCGCCAGCAAAGGGAAGCTCCCTCCTCTTATAGGATTCCCTCATCCCATTTGCCCCAACGTCTAAGCCCTCAGAGGCCTAGTCCGTGGAGTTACCTCCACCACCAGCAGTCTTTCCCTGCCATGGTGCCCTCTCAATTTGTAAATTTCGCTCCCCCTCCCCCCGCTCCCCTCCCCCGCCTTATGGATCCCCGAATTCGCGCCGCCGCGCCACCCGCGCCCCCTGCGCCCTCTGCGACCCCTGCGCCCTCTGCGCCCTCGGCGCCCGCCGCGCCCCCCGCGAAACCCACGCCCGCTCCTAAAGCTACGCGCCCCTCTCAAACCACTCCCGTGGCTAGCCCCAACGCCTCCGTTGACTCGTTCAACGTCATCACCTCAACCTTCTTGGCCTTCGTCTCCCCTCGCGCAAAGACAATGGCCAACGAAATCCTTGCGGCTCATGGTAATCTCCTCCAGATCCAGGCCATCTACAATGCGTATCCCGATATTACGCAAGCCCTAACCTCCCTCGCTACTAAACCCCATTATGGATAATACGGTCTTAGCTAGGTTCAAACCGCGATCCCTAATAATAGGCTACTTCAATGCAAACGGCATTAAAAATCAACGCGAAGAGATAGCGGCGTTCCTCCGCGATCATCAAATAGATGTTCTCTTAGTCCAAGAGACTTTTCTAAAACCTTGCAATCGTAACCCATCAATAGCTAACTACCGGATAGTTCGCAACGATAGGTCACGATGCCATAGAGGAGGTACCCTGATTTACTACAAAAAGCAGCTTCACTGCATCCCAATTGACCCTCCTCCCCTCTCACGATTAGAAGTTTCGGCCTGCCGCCTAGGCATGTCAGGCCACGAGCCGATCACTCTCGTGTCGGTCTATCTCCCCCCCGCTAATACTTCGGAGAATTTCCAACTCCTCTCTGACGACCTCTCGATTCTACTCACTATGAGTAACTCGCTCATTTTAGCGGGCGACTTCAATGCCAAACATCCCTCCTGGAATAGTTCGGTAACCACCACAAGAGGCCGACACTTGTTCGACCTCTCCCACTCCCTGACCTTTGACGTCATCGCCCCGATGACTCCCACTCACTTTCCAGTTAACGTAAATCACGCTCCTGATATCTTAGATGTGGCGCTCCTTAAGAACGTCAACCTAAGACTAGACTCAATAGAAACTGTAAATGAGCTCAACTCTGATCACCGTCCGGTAGTCATGAGATTAGACCCCCGCATAGGTCTCCGCGACCCCAACGCTCCCCCTATCACTAAGAGGATCACGGACTGGAAGAAAGTAAGCACCCAGCTGAAATCCAACACGTCCCCTCAGTTAGACTCTATTCCCGACCAATTCAACTCTATCGCAGACACGACGTCCGCGATCGACTCACTCACTAATCACGTACAAACCGTCCTGAACGAATGTTCAAGGGAGGTTCCAGCGACGGACGACCGTCACTGGAGCTTGCCGGACGATGTGCGTGCATTACTGACTGAGAAGAACGCGGCCGTCCGTGCCTACAGCAGCTTCCCCTGCCCCGCAAACAAAGCCCATATGCGCTATTTACAGAGATCTGTAAAGACACGCATACAGGAGCTGCGTGACGCGGGCTGGGACAAGATGCTCGGCGAACTAGAGCCCAACCATCTGGCATTTTGGGAACTTCAGAGGAAACTCAAATCCCCTCAAACTTCCTCCATGCCCCCCCTGACCCGTCCCGATAAGACCATAGCCTTCGAGGACGCTGAAAAGGCAGAATGCCTGGCCGACACCCTCGAAGCCCAATGCTCACCCAGCTCCCTGCCAGTAGACCAAGCTCACCTCCTAAAGGTCGACGCTGAAGTCGAACGTAGAGCCTCTCTCCCTCCCGTCGACGACCCTGATTGTCCACTGCCTCCCGTCGCTCCAGACGAAGTGCACGACATTATCAAAGGTCTTAAAGCTCGTAAAGCTCCCGGTTCAGATGGACTCACCAACAGGGTGATCCAATTATTCCCTGCCCACCTGATAATGCTTTTGACTACCATCTTCAATGGTGCCTTAAGCAACAACTTCTTTCCCCAGTCGTGGAAAGAAGCCACCGTCATAGGTATCAGAAAGCCCGGTAAACCCAGTACCGACCCCTCTAGCTACCGTCCCATCAGTTTGCTCAAGGTTCTCGGAAAAATCTATGAGAGGCTTATTTATAAGCGTCTCAGAGACTTCGCCGAGACCAAGGGCCTCATCCCCAACGAACAGTTCGGCTTTCGAACTGAGCACTCTAGCGTGCATCAGGCCCACCGCATCATTGAGTTCATAAGCGATGGTTTCCAACGCGGCTCTTTGACGGGTGCAGTTTTCTTCGACATTGCGAAAGCATTCGATAAAGTCTGGCACAACGGCTTATTATACAAGCTGTACCAACTCGGCGTGCCGGATCGTCTCGTACTCATCTTACGGGACTATCTATCGAATCGCGTATTCCGCTATCGCATTGAAGGAGCACTTTCCTCTCCCCGCCCCATTCGTGCAGGAGTCCCTCAGGGCTCCGTGCTAGCTCCCCTCATGTTCACGCTATTCACTAGCGATATTCCAAACCCAGGTAGAAGGACGCATTTCGCTCTGTTCGCAGACGATACGGCCATCTACTTTAGGTCTAGATACCCCGACAATATCGCCCACACTCTCCAAGGCGCAGTCAATCGACTCGCTGCCTGGTTTCGAAAGTGGCGCATAGAAGTCAATCCCGAAAAAAGCCAAGCGGTTCTCTTCTCGAAACCGCGCACAAGGCTTAGAGACCCCCTCCCCCGACCTCTCACTATGTTCGGTAAGCAGATCCCTTGGGAGAAGCGAGCCAAATACCTAGGTGTTTTACTCGACCACCATCTCACTTTCGCTGAGCACATAAAGAAGGTTCGTTCGCGAGCTGCTTTCGCTCTCGGTAGGCTCCATTCCGTCCTAAACGCACGCAGCAAGATGTCACTTAAGTGCAAATTGCGAATCTACACAGCGTGTATTCGTCCCATCATGACTTATGCGGGTGCCGTCTTTGCTCATGCAAAACCCCATCATATCCATAGGTTGCAAACGCTCCAAAACCGATTCCTCCGCAGGGCCACAGGCTCCCCCTGGTATGTTAGGAACGAGAGTCTCCATCTCGACCTTAGAATTCCCACGATCCACCAATTTCTAAAACGCCTTGCAAAGCGTTACTTCGATTCCGCGGTCAAACATCGCAACCCTCTGGTTGTCGAGGCCGCCAGCTATGTCCCAAGTAGGATTAGCCGTACCCGCCGACCTAGGCACATTCTCACCGACCCTGATGACCCCATAACCCTCCTTCAGGAGAGCAATAGGGCTACTAGTACTCTACACAGATACAGACGCCTCCCGTCATTCCGACCTCGCCGTCGAGGTCCTTTGCGATCGCGTCCGCGCCCCCGAGTAAATGATACTCCTCCCCGACCCTTGCTCGATAACGAGGTGCCAGCAGTGGTTTCAGCTGTGCACGTAGCTTTAAATTCCCCGATTAATAATAATGATCAAAACTTTGATCCAGCCCGTCCCATCTTTGATGTCCTCCCTCCGGTGACGCCCTAAGCCGAGGCTCGTACCCCACAGGGGGTGCCCTTAGCGAGCGTTCACCTAGCTTTTTAGCTTAGTTTTGTATGCCCCTGGCTGGAGGCTTTGAGTGTAGCAGCTTAAGGCAACCACAGGATTGACCGGTTAAGTAGTCATGACCTCAGAGGTCAGCTACGAGATGCCCTACAGAAAAAAAAAAAAAAAAAAAAAAAAAAAAAAAAAAAAAAAAGGTTCTGCAGAACTTTCCATTTCAGAAAGGAAAGTTTTTGTGTAATTTATTGTTTACAACAACATTGTCTAAACAATTTACTCATAAATAGTTAACACTAACATCAAACTCACAAGATAATTAGGTTTATAGATTTTGTCTATGAAGTCAGGCTTCCTGCTAAACACTACCTCACTGAACGCATTGATTTAATATATATGTCAATGACTGAACGTCAGTTTTTTTGTCGTCAAAGAGGAAATTTTGATTAGGTACAACGTTTTTCCACAAATTGTTGAAATTACCAGTCGCAAGGATACCGTTGGCCATCCTAGATTAATCTAATTTCTTGCTATGGACCAAAAATATTTGGAAAAAGTAGACACTATTACCAAAAATCTAGCATTGTTATCTGATTTAGTCCGCCTCCGACAGTTTCATCTGGCTTCATCCGTACCGCGGGTTTCACCGAGCATCGTGCATCGCTTATATCACAAATTAACGACTAGTAAACAGCTTAATATCGTTAGTCAATAAGTGTACTTCTCATAGTAGAAGTAGTTGTAAATAATCTAGTTTCATAGTCAATGTTATCGTAAGTAAACTCCGCTTCGATAGGCAATGATTTTGACATGAACAATAAAAAGCATAGATCGGCTCGGTCGCGCGCACTATCAGACCGGCGACCGACGTCGCACGCACGCGTTCCTTATTTAAACAAAAATTTCAATTAATTACGTATCAAGTGTTGTATTTATTGTTTTTTTTTTAATATTTGTTATAGTGCTGTGCTACAATCATGGATCCAGAAAAAAAACCAAGTTCAGAAGTGTCTGTGGACGATATTTTGACAGTTCTTGGACCTTTTGGGAAGTTCAATGTTTACAACTACATTTTGATATTGTTTCCTGTGTTTTTAGCGGGAATGTATTCCTCCGTTTATAACTTTGAAGTTATGGATCTCAAATATAGGTGAGGTATTTTTTTAAATATTTTATGTAATTATTTGTATTTATTTTACGAATTATTCACATATTTTAGAGAAGTGCTGAAATTGTAACAACAGGTGATGAAAATTATCATTGATTTTTTTAAACATAAAATTGAACTATTGCAACAGCTTAAGTGATATAATATTATCAATTTAGGTATATAAATTTACCTATTAACTATCGAACAATGCTCCTACAATGCATTTATTTTTAATAAATAATTTCGTTTTGATAAAAATAACATTGTATTGTTTTCTTATATATAATACATACTTTATACTTTATTGCTGGTGTGATTTATGCATTGTAAAATTTTATGTTTTTCATGAGGAAATTGGTCCTTATAAAAAATATGAATAACTCTTACTTTATAATAAAATTAAGCCTTCCACTACATGAATTTATTTTTGAGTAGGTAGCCAATCGACACGATAAGACGTAGAAATCAAATCAAAAGTAATTTATTCAAATTAGGCTGAGAATCAGCACTTTTGGAACTTTTAAAATACATAAAACAGTCCCCCAAAACTCCCGCACTTCACCACTTCCTAGTGCTTTAGCTGGGAAGAAGAAATGGCGCAACAAACTCCTCAGCAGCACAGCTGTCAGTTCAGTTAGAAAATGACATGGTCTTGATTCAATGATACGCATACAACAAGGAGGTTGCTATGTACCTATCTTATGGGGGATGCGCTATGGTAGTCCGCAAAAAAAAACTGGCAGTCTGACAGAAGTGAAAACTAAAAAAAAAATACTTCCCAAACCTTTAAAGTAAGATTACTTGCATAGAACATTGATACGTAAAGTAATATAAATAAAGAGCACAATCGCGTTTACAAAAATGAGGTGTTGGTAACGGTGTCGCGAGTTCAATTGTTTTTTCCCATCTCAAAAATGCCCAACGCGCCTAAAGAAGTTTTCACTTCAAAAATCTTACGTTGTTTGCAATTTGCAGATCAGTGTCAGGTTGCATGTTAATTAAAATATGATTCGCAAACATAATAAATATAGCTTTACAGAATTATAATCATTAGAATTAGCAATACAACTGCTTAAGTTAGAATTGGTCTCAAATGTCATGATTTCATGAAATAGTCATTCAATAGGGTAATATGAACTTAGAGCGTGGCGATGATTTTTATGATTATAATTCTTTAAATAAATATTTGATACATTTGCGAGTCATATTTAGATCAACATAAAACCTGATACTAAAAACGCACCGAATGCGCGCGTATTTTTATACTAATTGCAAAAAAACGTAAGAAAATTTGTATTTCACGAACTACATTAACGGTTACAATCCCCTTAATGTCTTACCAAGACCTCATTCCGAAAAAATAAACTTACGACAATTTTTTAGGATAACTTTTTTGAAGCTTCTTTGAAGTTATCCATCATCATTTAATTATGCCGCTACATAGATTCTGCAAATATACATCGAAGTACTAATGCTTTTTATGTAGTACGGATGCTTTAAAAAAATTATGCTCTTTGCAGAAATATTATAGTCACACTTTTGTGACAACTCATAATAGGGATAATGCCTGGGTCAAAAAAAAGAAATTCTATTTACTTATTTAGTCCGTCAATGAGATATTACAAAAATATTAGACACATATTTTTTGCTTCATTATATTAATAAAAAAATACTTGTATAAAACGCATTAATGTTGGGGAGTGGGGGTCACTACGTCACAAGTAAGCATAAAATCTACATACTAGTGATGTCATGGCACATTTTAATTCAATGTATCGCCGTAATCTTTTGAAAACGTAAAAAAAGAAAAAAATATGTGTCTAATATTTTTTATAATCTACAAGACGGAGGGACGGACGGACGGATGACTAAAAATATTTTTGTCCGTCTACATAATAATGTATGTATGGGGTGTCCGTAGTTTTAGCCTACCCCCATAGGAATAAGGCGTGAGACTATGAATGGTTATGTAAGTATGTATGAGGATAGGTCAGGTATAAAAATAATGGTCGTGTTAGTAAACACAAAGTGATGCGTGGAAAGATATTTGACGCGTGTGCATACTGGATTTTCAACGCTCTGCTTAGCCCCGAGAGTTGAAAATCTAGTGTGTTTGCGTCCGTGCAAACGTGGGCTTACTGTTTTGACGCGAAAATTATAACTTTCTTGAAGTGATAATTTTGATTGTAATTTAAGCTGTTTTTTAGTAAATTATTTGGGATTAAATATCATAAAACAGATTACTATTTATTTCTCTCAAAGAATAAATTAAAATGAAAAAGAATAATTTAGAAGAAAAAAAAAACTAAACAATTTTATAACTCCAAATATAGGTAGGTATATCATTTATATATATTTTTTTATCAGTTGACGCCATTGCCAGTTTGCTCATTGATGTACTGGTTCTCCATTAAATTAAATAAAACTGCGCCACAAAATATAGCCATAAATTAACGTCAGAAACATCTTACGAACTATGGTAACAAGAACTCCTCTCACTTAATCAAAATGCAATAACAAGGACAAGAACCTACACTAGTAGTTGAGTATCTACCTTATAATCATTAAACTCATTCATTCGAATGAATGAATGATTCACTGACAGACAACACACACCCTGGGTTTAAAATCATGAAACTTTGCAAAAGAGTTCCATACATAACGAAGGAAGGATTTCTAAAAAAACATCCTGTAAAGGGCTTAAGCCGACGATAGCCGACTTTTAATGATTTTGTACTGAAGATCACGTCTAAACGAGTAGTGTTAATGATTTGAAAAAAATATATGTTAAATTAGAGCATTTTTTGATAACTTAAAATAGGTATATTTTTAGATTGTGTTTATATTACATAGTGAAATTAATTTGTAAAGTTATGTCTAACGCAGATAAAAAACTGAGAATCACGCAAAATCTATCAAGTGTATTTTCTGAAACCTTCATCTTTTTAAAGGTAATTTAATTATTAATCTTTTAGAATACGTATTTTATTAAATACCTATTGTTTTATGTATAACAAATTCTTAATACGTCTAATTTGGGACAGCGCTCCTTGATGGGCGACTCCTATTACTGGCTGGACGTACGACGCGTTGCGTGAGCTCAGTACAAAACACGCAAACTAAACACTCAAGGTCTCTCAAAACTTTTTCTTGAGCTGTCTGTCAGTCTATAACAAACAATACAATTTACAGTCTAATTTAGTCAAGGTTAAGGGTTAAAAGTGTTAAACGATTGGCTTATTCATAAGTAGGTAAATTATGTCACTGCACGTTGGAATTTGATTCACAATGTTTGTGTCAATGTGGATCACTCTGCATATACTGTAACTTAATTCCTTGAATGGATGTTTATTTTCAGTGCATCACGGATGTATTCATAATGATTAAGTACCTATGGCATGTATTTAATCGAACCTCTAATATTTCCCATTTTGCGTTCCTAAAAATATTTATGACACTCTAAAATAATGATTACGCCTCTTTTTGCGAACCTCCCATAATTCCTATCTTGGAGTCCTAAAAATACTAAATAGCCAAGTAACTGCAACCAACTTGGATATGGCGCTGGCCGGCCGGCGGCACCGCTCGCTACGCTCGCTCGGCTCGCGCACGGTTGGTCACAGTTCCAACCTTCTCCATTTAGTTGGGGTACCCTAGCTTAGTTACTGCGACCAACTGTGAGAAAAGGCCAGAAGGTTAAAAAGAGGTTCAATTATTAAAATAGTGTCGTTCATTAGAAGGTAAATAAGTTTTTAAAGGATCAGTTAATTATTTTCCATTCAGTATTACAAGTTTGGTTACATTTTTAGGGAAGATAGAGATGCATACTTGCGCCAGGGTTTAGTCGAGATTTGAAAACCGCCGGTATTTTGCACTACACATACCTAGAAACTCAATCTTATCACAAGCTTGAGCCAAGTTTGAGTGTCTTCTGTTGCTTGCACTTTATGCTGCTGTATTAGAATATTTTTGCAGAAAAACCGAAAAATTCTGCCTAGCCTTTTCCCAATTATGTTGGGGTCGGCTTCCAGTCTAACCAGATACCAGTATTTTACATGGAGCGACTGCTTATCAGACTTCCACAACCCAGTTAACACGATACCCCTTAGCGGAGCGAGGCAGCGGAGCGGAGCAATGCGCCAATTATAACCAATAGGAGCGGAGCTCTGAAGCGGACTTTAGATTCTATTGCTTAATATTGGCACATTTCTCTGCTCCGCTGCCTCGCTCCGCTGCAGAGGACAGACAGCCTTAAACTGGTTGTTAGTCTTTAGGGCTTCTGACTAGCCGTAACGACTGTCAAAGATGAATGACAGCCGAGACCAACGGCTCAACGTGCTTTCCGAGGTATAGAGGGGTCTTGATGGTCACCCATTCACGAACCGACCGCGGCAAGCGTTGGTCAATCTTTGACCGACCCGTGCGGCTGTTATTATTTAGCCAGTAGCTCCTTTTTTCTTTGGTAGAAACATCTATAATATCGAAACCCTGTACTGACTCGCAAAATAGAAGGCAAAAGATCGAGGACACGCAGTCCAAAGAGATGGTCAAGACGGATTTAGGAGCAACTGGAAGTGACGATAAACATTGATCATTGCAAGTGAAGATCCACTATTCATAAAATAGCAAGAAATATTCCCGATCCTCAATAATGAATGAATCTGTCACAGTTCAGAACACTAATTGGTATACCTAATTTTTGTGCTCCAAAATCCTTCGCAAATTCATCACCTTGGACATACTGCTAAAATTAAATAATACCATAAATACGTAAATATGTTTAGACAACCTATTCACACTTAAACGGGGTCAAAACTAAGTACTTCATACTAACCGCTATTTTAGCCAAATTTTGGTACACAAACCACTTAGTAATAATATCCTTCACCTACACGTAACATATGGATAATAATGAAATTGATATTTATGCTAAACGGAGATTGAACCGAGATATATTGATCTAACTCAATTAGCTTTAAATATTATTTATACCTAAGCATAATCAACCTATAATGTTCGCACTGCTGGGACACAGGCCTCCTCTCTGTGAGAAGGAGTGGGCCGTAATCCACCACGCGGGTTCAGTGGACCTTGGTTGATGTCGCATGTCTTTGAATTTTTGGTTCAGGACATGCCGATTTCCTCACGGTGTTTTCCTTCACCGTTTTGAAAGCAGTGGTGATGAATTAATTTACAGAAAGTAAAGCGCCTATCAGGGTCGAACCCACGACTTACAACTCGTAAGTCGGGGTTATTACCACTGGGCCACCACTGCTCTCTTTAAAATTTAGATGTGTCTAATTTTACGGAAATTTAGGCAACAAGGCTATGATGTCTTTATCCTCCTGCCGCCGTGCCGGTCTGCCGGTCACCCTAATAAAGTAATATATTCTAACAGCAGCAAGCGATCATAAGCTTTATGGCTAAGTGGCATATAACCACGTATTTAATAGACGATAAATATTGAATAGTTTGTACGTAATAATTTCAGATGAGAATATTTCCTTGTTTCATACTTTTTAGAGCGAGATTTTTCAGTAGTCGGGTTTTAGTTTTCGAACTCCCTTTTTTTAATTCTGTTTCTATAAACTGTAGCAATAGGAGAGTCATTTACGCTTAAATATTAGTACCTCATTCACGAGTTGTAGTTTCAACCACTATGCTCAGTAAATTAACCATCATAGGTAAACTATTTGATATGCCGAAAATGATAACATGACCCATTTCCTTTGTTCAACAGTGTGTTCGTTAAAGAAAGGAAATAAGACCGTGGGATATGTCAGTAGGTACACAAAAGTACTAATTATATCATCAAAAGTACTAATTACGACCTTTCTTTGTGACCTCTTTGATAGCCTAGAAGGACAATAGTCACACATTGGAACAAGCCTCTCTTTCTCAACCGTGCTAATGTTCACGCTAAAGATGATTGTATACCGTCAAGGCGTCAATGGCCTAGTAACGTTGATCTTGACGTCTGGAGTTCGATGATCTAATTCGGACAAAATATATCTAATTGATGATTTTGGAGTTCCAAAAATTAAGCTGTTTGTGTAGAATGTGTAAATAAACTAACAGGTTTACTTTACCTAGCCCGGAGATTGAACTCAGTAGACACGCCAATAGGCCTTGCTTGTGACCAGTCTGTAGATAAATGATTGAAAATTCCGTATCAGCTTTGAAAGGTAATTTTTCTGAAATACGTAATGATATCTTAAGCCACAGATATATGAAAGTGACCTTGAGTGGTTAGCTTGTGTGTTCTATACTGAGTTCACACAATGCGCCGTACGTCCAGCCAGTAATAGGACTCGCCCATCAAGGAGCGCGGTCCCAAATAGTAGGACGCATTATTAATTTATTATACATAAAACAAAAGGTATTTTAATAAAACACGTATACTAAAACATCAGTAATTAAATTATCTTTAAAATGGTGAAGGTTTCAGAAATATATACTAGATAGATTTTTCGTGATACTCAGTTTTTTATCCGCATTTGACGTAACTTTACAAATTAATTTCACTACGTAATATAAACATAATCAAAATATGCTTATATTAAAATATTTAAAAAATGCTTAATTTAACATATATTTTTTTCAAATCATAAACACTATTCGTTTAGACGGCATCTTCAGTATAAAATCATTAAAAGTCGGTTATCGTCGCTTTAACAGACTTTTGGCATCCACTGCCAAACCTATATCTCCATAAAGTATACATAGTGTCATCCACGAAGACGCGCCCCCCTCCGCTCCGCTCCGTACTAAAGTACAACTTACGGTACAGTAATCGACCTTTCCGACCCAGATGACCCCATTACAATCCTCCAGGAGAAGAATAAGGCCACCAGTACAGTACACAAACATTCGTCTTTCCAACCTCGCCGCCGAGGTCCATTGCGATTGCGACCGTGTCCCCGAGTAAATGATACTCCTCCCCGACCCTTGCTGGAAAACGAGGTGCCAGCAGTTGTTGCAGCTGAGCACGTAGCTTGAAATACCCCGCCTAATAATCATGATGATAACCAAATTTTGATCCAGCCTGTCCCCTCTTGCTGTCCTCCCCCCAGTGACGCCCTAATCCGAGGTTCGTACCCCACAGGGGGTGCCCTTAGCGAGCGTTCGCCTAGTTTTAATTTAGAATAGTTTTACTTGCTCCTGGCTGGAGGCCCTAAGTGTAGCAGCTTAAGGCACCCACAGGAAAGTCCGGTTAAGCAGCCAAGACCTTAATGATCAAAACTGCAGTAATCGAAGAGTGGGACGCATCTTAGTGGCTAGCACTATCTGTATATAGATAGACCAATGCATCAAGCATGTAAGTAGTGCTAATCGAAATAGATTTATGTTAGGACCTTATTAACTGTGTATCTTCTGAAGGAGCGTTCATCACACATGCTTAACGACTAAGTACGCTTTGTATTATTATGAATTCTGTCGTCAAATGAAAACCTTTCGCAATAGGTATTGTATTACTCTATTATTACAACATACCGTTGAAATCTAGCTGTTTCGTCAGAATTTCGAGGCACACACGTATTGTTTCAATTCCGTAGATACTGATACCGTCACTTACCTACGCAATCACAACATAATCTATTCTACGTAATAGAGATATGACACATTCTCGACCGGAGGATTGGTGAAAACCAGAACCTTCTAGTTATCAGTAAGGAGAGAAATTGATATTCTCTATCTGATTATTTAGGACCCTCCATGCTTCGGTAAAATACATTAAAACTTTCCTAATAAGAATGCAAGATGTCAAACATTAAAAATATTGGTATTCTTCAGTAATCGCTGGTCCATATAACCACAGAATAGTACAGAAGGCGCACTCCGCATTTTAAAAATGAAGCTACAAATATGCGGCGGGCTCGTCTTGTCGGGCCAATTCAGTGAGCGTAAAGTAGTCAGAAGATATGAGATACGCGATAAAAAGAGAGGTAACTTCTAGGTGAACATAACTGTAGGTAATTAGCGTTGTGCGACCTGAATTGCACTTTATTGTATCGTAGCAAGGGACGCTTTTTAGGGGTCCGTACCCAAAGAGTAAAACGGGACCCTATTACTAAGACTCCGCTGTCCATCGGTCTATCAGTCTGTCACCAAGCTGTATCTCATGTCAGTTAGACAGTTGAAATTTTGACAGATGATGTATTTCTGTTGCCGCTATAACAACAAATACTAAAAAAACAGAATAAAATAAATATTTAAGGGGGCCCCATACACCAAACGTATTTTTTTTTGCTATTTTTATAGATATTGGTACGGAACCCTTCGTGCACGAGTCCGACTCGCAATTGGCCGGTATTTATTCAAATAATTTGGCGGAGTTACCCATCTGTATTAATATGTGGTATAACTAAAACACTGCAGATCTACTTATCTGCTTGGGTTTATACTGAGAGACTGACGAGTAAAACCTAGAATGTCATGAACCTCTTGTTTTTATCTCAATTTATCCACGATAGAAGCAGACTTTATTTTCCTTTAATTTAATATCTCTATTAGCTGTCGTCTCAGCAGTCACCTCACCCCCTTTCTATCCATATCATCGTTTACACAGTACATCCATCATTTTTTTTATCTTCCCCTATTCTTATAGCCATCCTTTCATTCAAACAATATATTTCTGACACGTGCTTTCTCTCTTCCCCAGATGTTCAGTCCCAGAATGCGAAGAAAATCCCCAACACATAAACTTTACCATCCCCCATGACAATGATGGGGTACCATCAAAGTGCCTGCGCTACGCTCCCTTCGCCAACGCGTCACACTTTGCCAACTTGAGCCAATGTTCTCCGCACTACTATGACACGTCAACGGAGATTGGATGCGAATCTTATGTCTACTTGGAGGAGCATTCTATTGTTAAGGAGGTAAGATAGATCTTTGAATTTATATAAATGTAGTTCTTAGTTATAAAATAAATAATAAGTACTCAACTTCAATGTCTCTTTAAATAATGATCACATCTTTTAAAGGAACTTTCATAGACCAATCTTCTCTAGCATTGTACTATTTCCTCTTCCCCTTGAGTTATCAGAAGCGTGAATTGGTGGTCTGCTTGGATAGCATCAATTGTTCCAGTTTTTTTTTAGTATTTACATGCCACACTCTTTCGAGAACGGGAAGTATTTCTCGCCGCTGTCATCTGATTGTTCCGACGTTTCTTCTGACATCTGGACTTGACGATATGATTCGATATGATTTCAGTTTTCAAATGTGTATTTTCTGTTGGGATCTATTTCACTGCATCCTCCCTCAATTTTCAAGATGCTCGCCTGTAATATAATAATCCTAGATTCGATTTGATACATTACTATTATTACCATTACCTCAGTTCTCCTCACTCACTGATAAAATGCTGGAATCGGAACCGTTACATTACATGCGGATGCTCCCGGTGAAGGAGCACCTTTGTACCGCGACTTGTGTTATGTTTGAAACCGTCATAATATATGACAAAAGGTCCTTCCTATTATTGTTTTGGTGCCACACAATGTAATTGTAATCAATACAAACAAACACGCGGTTAATTCTTGTTGAGTGTCAATTACTCATTAGTCTAAGTCCACTCGTCTTTGTAAATATTTACATAATAGCATTATTTATTATAGGTACGACTGCTTCGTTGTTCTAATGATCGAAAGCATTACTACTGAGCATGAGGTCCTGTGTTCCATTCCCAGATCAGGCATTGGGCATTTCAATCTGGAATTTCTCAGTAGCCCCTATTATATGGGACTTAAATCTCACTGGCGAAATATGGATGTACCTAGTTTAGGTACACCTCTGCCTAACCCTTCGGGGAAACAAGGCGTGAAGTTATTGTTATATATATGACTTGCCCCTGCTTCGCCCGGGTGCAATGGCGACATGTCAAAACATCGAGAATTCTATGCTTTATCTAAGTTAAAAATTAATGTATTACAAACATAAACCTTCCGGAATAAATGCTCTAAATCAGAGATTCGCAACCGGTGGGGCGTGCCCCCCTCGTGGAGTGTAGAGGGACCAATGCGGGGGGCGCGGCGGCTCCAATGAAAAAGATTTACAAAATTTTATGTTCTTGGTATTAGAAGAGGCTAAGACTGGTTGCCAAAACCCAAAACTTTTAATAATACTTACTTAGGTACTGTAAAATGAGGTTCAGCTTTTCTGCCTATATCGACAAAATAAGTTTTTCTTTATAAATGGTCCAAAGATAAATGTAACGAATCCGAAATTGTACGTCTTTCGAGCTCGCTTTGCTCGCTCTTATATTACGCATTCTCATAATACGTTTTTCTGCAAATCTCGACAAAGTAACTTCTCATATTTCTGTTTTAATGATCAAAAGAAAATCTAACTTATCCAAGGGGGTGCAAACATTTTCGACCTCACTTACGCGTGACAGACAGACAGAACTAGTTTCCCATTTTTATTATTAGTTTGGATTTTTGTTATTAATTAAATACGGCAATTATATTGTCTTTTCAGCCATGATTAGAAGCCATTAAACAGCACTATGGTTTAGTTCTTATATTTTTAACTTCTAATAAATTAATACTAATGATATTATAGATAGCAAGAATCACAGTTTATTAGGAAAACTAGAAATAAAAAAAAAACACAATGTATACTTTAGGTTTTTGTGTCACCAAATTAAAATGAAATGAGAAGTTGAAAACTTTTTACTGATTCAGTGAAAGTGTAATCATTCGTAGAAAGTTTTATTTTAATTTTTTTTGAGCCCATTTCTTTCTACAGTGAAAATCAAAATTATAAATAATAATTATAAATGCGAAAGTGTTTGTTTGTTTGTTAAGCTTTCACGCTAAAACGGCTGAACGACATATGCTACTTTTTATCCTGTATCGCAGACGAAGTCGCGGACAACAGCTAGTTTTATATATTTTGCTGCCTCAGACTTAGAAATTATATAATTACAGAAAGATTGGTGGTCTCGTGGTCGCAAGCGCTACTACTGCGTCTGAGGTACTGGGTTCGATTACCAGCTCGGGCAAAGTGTTATTGGGTTTTCCCATCAAACATTTCTCAGTAGCAGCACAAATCCGGATTCCGGGTTTTGTGCCCGGTTGATTGGCAATAGGCTCGTCACCCTATTCTATTTTCTTAACATCCCTCGGGTATCATCGGGATTTCCGAATACAAACGAATGCTAATTTCCATATCCATCAATTATTAGATTTATCGTGTATAATAATTTGAATTCAGAACTAAGTACTTACTTTATAGTTGTTTTGTTTTGATTTTCGTGTGAACTTTATAGAGCTGTAAAACTATTTCCCTATCTATCGTGCCTGTGACTTTAGCGGCTTTCTTCCCATTTTTTAAATAAATTACATTAATTTAAACGAGTATTAACAACTCTATATACTTCCAAGTCGATTGAGAGCGTCCGGTCTACACTAAGTACAAAGGGCAACTGATAGAAATCCAACGACTGACGAAACACGAGGTTTGCCGAGGGACATTAAGAACATATTTGTACTGTACATTGATCTTAAAACATAACTGGCGAAATGTGGGTGTACCTACAGGTACACTTTTGCCTGACCCTTTTGGAAATTAGGGGCGTCACTTTATGTTAATCTTCTAGAATTTGGTCTTAACAAGCCTAAGTGAAATTCAGGCTATCAGTTTCAAGTAGCAATCCGCTGCCGAAATAATAGTAATATATGAATTCTTTCCTTCTTTCTTTTACACGAAAAAGTGTGTTGAGTGACTAACCTGGTGTCCGAGTTTTAAAGCCGCCATTAGGCCTCTGACTTGGCTTCACATGCCGTCGAGAAATATCTCTCAGGCATGCCGCTTTCCTCACGATGTTTTCCTTCACCGTTTTAGAATCAAGTGATAATTATACAAATACGCACGTGAATCCGAAAATTCAAAAGTGCGTGCCTTGGGTTCGAACTCGAGACTTATGACTTGGCAGTCCGGCGGTCACACCACTAGGCTATCACTGCTTTATTGAATTATTTAATTATTAATTCGGAAAGACTGTCTTAACCTTGTTGGAATCAAGATTTTAACTGTAATGTAACTGGTGAATTCTACTAGCTATACCAAGATGTACATTTTGTATATCTGTCGACATTTGGCCATATCATTATGTAGGGTATCCATGCAAATATTACTGTCATTCATTAACTTTTATGCACCTAATTGAAATAAATTATTTGACTTTTACCACTTTGTCGGCGTGATTAATACGTATACCCATGCCAAATTACAGTTTTCTAGTGCTAAGAGTTTCTGAGCGGTTAGACAGATGGATATTGCGAAACTATAAGGGTTCCTTGTTGACTACGGAACCCTAAAACTAGTCATGAAAATCCGCAATCATGAATTTCAAGTTCGCCAACCAACAGATAATCTGTCAAATGCACACAACATCAACTTCATTATAATTTTTTCCTTTATTAAAAACTCTCGTAACGCTTCTATGAGCAACGTAACTATTAGAATTATTATCATTATTATAATTTTCCGTGATAAATAGGTTTGGCGTAAATTGCTTTACCAGTAATACATTGTTCGTTTAAATGCTTAAATTGCTCCCAATTGCTCTTCAGCTAGTTGAAGTTTACCGCGCTTTTTGGTGTCATTTTAGCCGTCAATCAAAACAGTTCCTATATCATGGCTGCCTACCCTTATTAGTGTTGCCCAAATGCAAGAACAAGACGAGACTTAGCCAGTCTTGGTCTTGGTCTTGCGCCAATACACCTGGTCTTGGTCTTGGTCTTGGTCTTGCGCTCCCAGTCTTGGTCTTGGTCTTGGTCTTGCAGCAAGAGTCTTGCAAGTCTTGCAATTACCTATTAGTCTATTACTATTTATTAAAGTTTACTTTAAATCTTAGAAAAACGTATTAGAATTGGAACATTGTGAGCTTGAATTAACATAGCCATAGTAAAGATCAAGCAGATTAATAAATAACTGAAGATTTGATAAGAAATTCGAAAAATCAACTGACCTATATGTCGTTTTCCATGGAAGTAACTGTTTCTTAATAAACATTTATGATTTATAAGCTTACATTTGCTAAAACATGTAAAAAAACAAATTAATTACAATAACTTGACTGTATTTTAAAGAACAATACTTATCTGTCTAGAAAGAGATTGAACCCTCAACTTATAAGAAATTTAATAAAAGAGTTTTACGATTTATCATTTATTTGAATAAAAAATAAAATACAACACAAATCAACAGCTTTATCATTAGGTTATGATACTTTATATCAATTTTTTTGACCAAGAATTAATACAAAGTAACCATCTGGCTGACTCATCACTTAACCTATTTCTATGTTTTCTAATTACTAATGATGCTTTAGAAAATAACCTCTCAGCAGGTACTGAAGTTGCAGGTATTGAGAGAAAATCACGGGCCATTTTCGATAAAATCGGATACTCTGTCTCATGCGTCCTCCACCAATCTAAAATGTCTTCCGAGCTGGCAGTTCTTGGTTTTCTCAGGTACTCCTCCAACTCGTCTATCACTAAGCCTTGAAGACAAGATCCAAATGACGTCGAGGGACATTCATAGAGTTTATCAAAGTCTATTACGTCTTCATCTTCATCACATACTTTATTTTCTTTTTCTGGTAATTCCAGAGATTTGTTCAGTGAGTGTAGACTTTTATATTCTTCATAAAGTTCATTGAACTTGCGCAGACTTTCTGTTTTAAGTTGCTTCCCCCACATTGTCAGGTCAAAAGTCTGAGCCTTATGCCTTGGGTCTAAAATTAAAGAAGTACAATAAATCCAGTTGCTCTTCTTGTAATGTTTAAGCATTTTGTCTCGAGCTGCTTGGAAAGCTAGAATGAGCCTTTCATCCACTTCAGATCGATTAGGTTTCTCATCTAACTGTTTTACCATGGATTCAATTTTATCTAGCAAGAGATTGAATGATACAATGACTAGCGGTAATGTAACATATTTGTCTCCACCAAGTTTTGTACTTAAAAGTTTAAAGTTTATTAGAAATTTATGTAATTTTTCGAGTACCTGCCATTCATTAGCTGTGATTTGAAAATCATTTAATTCGGTGACAGAACTGCACAATATGTCAATGCCCGCTCTCACTTTTAAACCAAATCCAATCATATCATGTGTGGAATTCCATCTCGTTGGACAGTCAAGAATGGCATTTAGATTTGATGGCACGCCAGCTGCTTCACAAGCAGACTGAAAGTTCTTCTTCACTATCTCACTTCTTTTTATTTTACTGGAAATACTGCGTAACTTTGTTACAGATGTACGCGAGTCAGCAATATTTGGTGCAGATTCTTCATCTTCCTCATCCTCAGTTTCGTCTGCATAGTCTTCGTACTGCTGATCTTGCGCGTTAGTGTCAGACTCACAGTGTAATGCTAAGGTCTTTAATAAATCTTGTACACCAAGGTTTAAAATGTGAGCAAAGCACCGGAAATGTTGATTGTCTGAATCAAAGTGTGGCGGCAGCTGTTTGCCCAGTTCATACATAAATTTGGTATTTGCAGTTGCGTTGTCGACCGTGATACCTTGTATTTTATCAATTATGCCATATTCCAATAAACATTCATGGAAAATCGTTGCAATATCTTCCCCAGTATGTCGACCGCGTGATGGTATAAAATCAAGAACTACAGATTGATACTTCCATTCGTTGTCTATATAATGAATAGTAACCCCGTAGTAACTCCTACCAGCAATTGACGTCCACCCATCAATGGTAAAAGACATTTTAGATGATTATTGTTGAAGTCGGTCCTTGAGATTCAATTGGAGCTCTTCAAATCGCTCTTTGACTTTCCTTCTAAGTGTAGACCTTTTAGGAAACACCATATTAGGGCAAATACGTCGAAAATATACTTGTGTAGCTTCGTCATCGAAAAATGAGAAGGGAAGATATTTTTTCACCACCCAATCAACTGTAGCTGTCGTGATGTTGTCACTGCTGTTTTCCGACTGAAACAAAACAATAAATCTTGTGTTATTATTTAAAACATACTAGGTTTGAGCGTATAAGAGGAGGAGGTTTGTTGTTGTTAAATCGAGAAAATCGTTAAATTGATATTTGTTATATTAAGGTTGCACTGTACTGTAATTTACCAAAATAAAGTACTTAGTTGTTACTGGCCGATTAAATGAAAATATGGGTGTTTATAAAAAATATTTAAGACGATAGTTACATACTTAATATGTCGCACCCCTAGATGAAAACACCACTAACTCAAAAATACTTACGTAAGTTAATGGCGTTTTTGAAAGTATCGCATGAATAGCTACGCGGAGTTAAAATTCTTTTAACTGTTAAAAAAATATTCTTACCTGTCCACTTCTTCCAGCGGTTACTAAAAAGCTTGTGATATCTCCACTTAATTTTGGTTTAACAGGAAGAAATATTTCTGATTCCTTTTTGTGGAAAGATATTAGATGTTTCCTTAAGCCTGAAGTGTTTCTGTTTTTCATTTTTATTTCAATCTTTTTATGTTGGCACAATTTACAGAAGGCAGTTTGGGATGCATGAATTATTTCGAAAAACTCCTCAAATTTGCTTTTGGGTCTTTTAGATCTGTGACTCAAACTCTCGTTACTCGGACTAGAATAATTTGAATCTTCGTCACTCATATTAAATTGTACACGTGATACGTTTTTAGAAAACAACGAGAATTAGTAAAAACAATTATTAAGTTAGACTCGAAGCACAGCTCAATTGGAAATGACTGGAATTAAAATAATTCCTTTATTTATAGTACGTTTCCTTGCTTTCTACCGCGCCGCCTCGCCACGTGCCGGCTCTATGAAAAGGATGCCGCCGCAAATCAAACAATGCCGCGTGCGGCGTACAAACACACACTAAATATTACCTACTTGTACAGACGCGACGCGTGAATAAAATAGAATTAGTGCCAATCACTATTCTTTACATATAAGTGAATGTTTTGGCGTACATCTATACTAATATTATAAAGCTGAAGAGTTCGTTTGTATGTTTGATGACAGAAGTTTTAAAATAAATAAATAAGTCCTGAACGTCACTATACCTCCAAAGTTACTATTCCTCGTGGACGAAGTCGCGGGCACAGCTAATAAATACTTACTCTCATCATCTCTCTCAGAGATATTCGGGCTGGTAAGTAATACAAAACTCTTATCGCAGGCTTTTTATTTTATTAGTAGGTAAGTACCTACGCTTTTTATATTATTTTATTAGTTTTGTAGAATTTTTTTACACGTTTCAAGTATATTTAAAAGTGGCTACAATATTTATTAAACGGGTGATATTTGAACACTTTTTTGCTATTTTTTCTTGTAAAAACTTAAGAAATATAATGACTAAATGTACAATAATAGTACCTAAGTAATTAGTTTAAAACCATATAAGTAATCAATATTATAATATATACTTACTAGAATGAATTAATATGACATCTACTACCTATCCTTACCATTTTATCCTAATCATAATACTACTTGCGTGATCAGTATAATGTATTCATTTTCATTCTAAGCACTCTGAAACTTATTTATTCTTTGGAACACCTGTAGGTACTCTTAAAAAAATTCGAAATTATTTTGCATGAGTATACCTACGCCCTATGGCGGCAATCAAATAGTGTCACAAATGTTATGATTTCGGCGTGGCGGCAACGATTGTTTTAGATTTCAAAAGAAGCGCGTTTATCATAACCATGTACTTCCGAAAAGCGGCAAATTTCTTTGAGAAGTAAGTACAAAACCTTTGATGCCGCATTATCAAAGTGCCGATGGTTAAAACATAACTATGCATGCACTCAGTTTGATTTTAATAGATATTTTTTTATTCGTTATGTTTATGGTATTAGTCGTTCGTCGTTCGTTTCGTCGTCGTTTTCGTCGTGGTAACTTCTTGGCAGTATATGGTTAGGTATAAATGAGACCAAAGATGTAGTATAGTCTGGTTATAATTATCCAAAGGTGCATCTTATATACTAACGACTACGTGTTGACAACAGATAGTAGAAACATTTAATAGATATTGAACGTGCGATAAAGAACATAAGATTGCGATGTAGATTGCAGATACAGCACAAAGATATTGTACTGTAACAGTCGTAATGCGCATAGGTCCAGTTTTTCATATTCTTTGATACAGTTTTTTGCGTCTCATAGAATTCCTAAGCGTACCTACCTATACACCGAACTGTTACACCTAACTACTCAGTGAAATAGCGCTAAGTCCTAGCTGCAAGACGCAAGACGCAAGAGTCTTGCAGGCTATGTCTTGTTCTTGCTCAAGTCTTGCACGGTCAGTCTTGGTCTTGGTCTTGCTAAAAATACGCGGTCTTGTTCTTGGTCTTGGTCTTGCAAAAACGCAAGAACAAGACCAAAACTGCAAGACCAAGACTGAATTTGGGCAACACTAACCCTTATCTATACATACCAATAAATAAAAATTAAGTGTCTGTTTGTGACTTAAGGCCTTTCTTCTCAGAGTAGTCAAATAGGAAACGCCGAACTCAACTAGCTTATTTTTTTTAATATGACGTGTAAAAGTGATTCCGATATCCTATTTACAGAATAAACAATTTCATTTCATTTCATTTAATATCAAAATAACAACTTTTTACTTAATTTTTATGAAAGTATATAAGTACGGTACTTATATTAAAATAAAAAAAACTGTATGTCTGTTCCGGCTAATCTCCGAAATAACTGGACCGATTTTGACGAGACTGGCAGATAGCAGATAATATAAAGAGTAATTAATACCCGTTTTCACCTTCACTAAGTGACGCTTAAATAAATCCGTAAATAAAAGTGTATTATAGGATTTTCAACTCTCAGCGCTGAGCCTAGCTGTGCACTTTTATTTAGGAATTCATTTAAGTGTCACGTAGTGAAGGTTAAAACGGGCATAAGACTACTAAGAAAAAGAGGCTAGTAATAATAAACATTTATTTATATTCCGCTTTTGAGGAACTTTGCCTTAAAAAAATGAAGGAAGATTACAACATCTGATTTTGTGGGAGTAAGTATAAATTAGTCATAATAGGCGTAGTTTCAGGTGTTTCAGCTTAAAGTGAAAAAACTTTAATTCGTCTGATGCATTTTTTTTTTAATCAGTCTGATATTTTTAACTTTAAGGAAACATCGGGAAAAACGGTTTTTGTAGCGACATCTATTCAAAATGAAATAGAAATCCTAATCATCATCATATTAAACCTATTGAAGAAAATGTGACTTTCAATGACCGCTCCTTTCGGGATTTTTTTAATGACCGTCTGACAGACGAATTCGTAACTAAAGTTAATCGAAGAAACATGAAACAGCTCTTTTATTGCCTTATGAGCCTGCTCTTGACCACTTTGACCTTTTGAAAATCTTATTTATTCGTTTTTCAGTAATTAATGCTCAACTGACGATATATGACACGTACGCCAAAATATGACACATAGTCACACAATATCACACACGTAGACAATGTGTCACAAAATATGACACAAATGCCAAAAAAATATTTGTAATATTGTGTAGCGATTATGCTGTCATGAAGTATCAAAACTTCTTGTTATATGCATCCGTCGTTCGATCTTTATCCCAATATATGTAGAAGAAACTAACATGTTTATATTTCAAGATACCAACAGATTGAACTTGATCTTCATTTACTTTACTTAAGCTTTGGTTTCCTATGTAAGCGATGAACGGAAATACAGAGCGATTTTTTACACTTATTGGTGAATATTACAGATTTTCATGACGATCGTTATAATATGACGGCCACCGCTCTTCTAGAAAGTCGTAGCTTTTTTTTGCCTTTAAGGATTTTTCACCAAAGTATCTGACTTTGGTAATCATCACAACATCTTTTTTCCATGGAATAAAATTTACGTCTGACTATTTTATTTGTCAGAAAAAACTGTCAAAAATTAAATATCGATCGTGCGCATTTTGGCCGCGTTTTCGTACAAATTTTACTCTTGCGAACACGCACGAACGATCCCGACCTTCCAAGTACAAAGGGATCGCGCAGACTGGGTGCGAGTTAGTCGTACATATACGTAATTTGCACCCAGTCTGCGCGTAGTAGTACGTAAAGATCCGACGTCTAAAAACAATCCGAAGTTGTTGGGATTTTTCATGCGTTCAATGCGATATCGTGAACCATACAACACTGACAACCTTGCCTACACACGGCGTATAAACCGTAGTTTTTCTGGGCACGAATAAGGTGTGTGTATAAAGGGCCTTATACTAGGTATAAATGTTTGGTCGAACTCTCCCTTAGGGGAATACCCCACAGCAAAATATTAATTGACTAGTACTTACCCATAAACTATGATTTTCCTACTTAATTTATGATTTCCTTTAAGGGACTACAGGAGCTAAATGCCAGTTTTATTATGCCTAAAAGCATATGATTCACTGCAGTAAACAAAACCGGAAAAATATATGATATTCTTCAGGACATCATATGCTAGTTATATAGTGTGTTGAAAGCATAATTTGATACGATAGAAAATAATTACGAAAATACCTCTAAAACATTATTTTAACGATTAAAAATCATATTAATATGCATGCAATAATTCAGATTTTTGTCAGATTATTCTCCAAGCAACATATGTATTAACGTAATTGCGTTTAATCTTTTTGTCCAATCGATAGATTTTTTGTGAATGGATAACTGCTTCATATTTTTTAATAAATTACCAGCGTTGTGTCATCGCGCTTTTCTTTCTTTTCTATGCAGTCTGACAGTGACCGAGTTTTAGCTGTTGTCAGCCTCTTAACAAACTTTTTTGTTATGTATGTTTACGTAAAATCCAAGTCTTAATCATATCTACCTCCATCCGCCATTTTGCAATAATTGTCTTTTAATAATAATGAACAGGTAGGCAATGGCGATTATCTATTTTGATTGATTATTATTATTTATACTAAGAAAATCTTGTTATAATAGAGGTAATATTTTATAATCATTTCGCTATCCTAAAAATATTATTGAACACTCTAATATAACGAATGCGCTTCGTTTTGTGAACCTTTAATAATTTTTATTTTTGAGTCCTAAAAACACTACATAACCAAGTAAGTGCGACCAATTTGGATGTTCGACCAAATTTTTAGAGGGTAATTTATTTAAAAAAGTACATCATTAGATGGTCCATAAGTTTTTAGAGGATCAATTCATCATTCCTTAAGGTTTCATATAGGTATAGGTAATATAAAAGATGGCACGGAGCTACATCGCGGAAGTCCATAACTAACCACTTTTAAAAAAATCCCGTGCACACGATGACCACATCTGTTACCGCCCCAATTCTATAGCGGCCGAGTGCTGCAAGCAAGAATAGTCCTTACGGTAGTTAGTCATAGCTTTCCGCGATGATACTATCGAAGAAAGGCATAGCTATAAACTGTAAGGACTATTCTTGCTTGCAGCGCTCGGCTGCTATAGTAACGCTTACCTACGAAAAAAAGGGTCGTGTGCACGGGATTTTGTTTTCAAACTGCTTAGATATGCGTTTCTTCGATAGAGAGAGAGAACGGGTAAATAATATGTTATGTCAACATTTAATGAATATTAAAAAGAAACTATAAAAAATGTCACCTACCCACACAAATAATAGTGATCTTCTTTTCGTGAGTGACTAGCCTGACTAACCTGTCAGAGATTTAAAGCCGCCCATGGGCCTCAGACTTAGCTTCACTTGCCGCCGAGAAATATCTGTCAGACATGTCGGTTTCACAATGTTTTCCTTCACTGTTTTTGAAGCAAATGATAATTATACAATACGCACATGCATCCGAAAAGTCAAGTGCGTGATTTGGGTTCGAACTTGAAACCTATGAACGATTCTAATATTACAATTATATACTTCAAGTACCTATATATTTTTAATTTAGTCACACATCGTCTTTGGTTGCAGCTTGCAAGCCTTGGTAACAATAATTGGTATGATAAATTGATAATTCATTACCTCACGGATCGGAATTTAATCATCGTTGATTAAATATTCAAAGTCAATGTTACCAACCATGATAAAGTTAGGAATTTTATTCTACATCTCATTCATTTAAATAATATACAACTTACAATCACAATTTGTTTCGATTTGAAACAGATTGCTAATCCATTGCTTCATAAGTTGGAAAAAAAATCTGCTTAACAACGTAAATAACGCAATGAATGTTGTTGAACTGTCAAAATGAAACAAATTAGTCATAATCGTTTACGAAAATAAGTTGCGATGTCTTGTTTATACCTTTTTACTTGACTTTTTTGTCGTAGTTGGGTTTTTGTCTTTCTTTCAATCATGACATAAATCGTTCCATCGCCAAAATCACAATCAATCTGTCATCAAAACCTCGTAAAGAGTTACCTCGTAAAATAGATGAATTATTAACCAAAAGGCCTATCATGTATCGAATCAATGTTCTGTAGTGCACGTGTAATAATTTGCTGTAGACCAGTTGAAATACGCAAATAATGAAACCGATGCAAGCGTGCAAGGATCCGATACGGTTCAACGATAAGGAATTTTAATATCGATATCGTATAGCGAAAAAGGAATGGAGCCGTGTTTGTTTGTTGTTTTTTATTCTGTAGGCGCGCTTCGCGCTCTTTCTGAGCAATGAAACTGAACCGTCACGCACGGGTCGGTGACACTAAACCAATTCAGCTTTACCGACCCGTGCAGTATACCGAAGTATACGACGGCTCCAGTACTATACGATTCGCGTATACTCGGTTCCAATCGTAAGATTGCAGTTCTAAGCAAGGGTACCCACCCTTAGAACTGCAAACTTACGATTGCAACCGAGTATACGCGAATCGTATGGTACTTTCAAACTTTTTTAGGGTTCGGTACCTCAATAGGACAAAACGGAATCCTTATAAGATCACTCTGTCACAGGCAATTTGTTCCGAATCTAATGGACCGATTAAGTTGAAATTTGGTACACATATGTATTTCTGTGACCCAAACACGGACGTGTAACGTGAATAAAAGAGTTTTGAATATGGGGATCACTTGTGGGGGCAAAAAAGAAAAAAACAAGTTTCTTAAACTGTATTGTGTGATATATTAAATGAAAGGGCTTATTACGATGATTTCAAATATATATTTTTCTATACTTTTAAAATAAATACATTTAAAGATATTTAAGAAAATATATGAAAATTGACCACTCCATCCTTATCTCCATAACTACTGAGCCTAAAATTTTGAAAAACAATACAGAGAACAGTTCTTCACTCATAGATTACAGGAAAATCTATAAGAAGTCTATGGTCTTAAAATAACATGGTAAATCTATCAATATTGTGCGTACAAACTTATATTTGCAGTTGGAATGTATGGGAAAACATGTATTTCAACTACAATGTTAAGTTTGTATTTGGGATAAATTCATCCCAACTACGGAACCCTTCATTGTGCGACACGCACTTGTTTCATAATTTTCTGACTTGATTGTTCAACGAGAACAAGCAATAATGAAAATTACATAATACGTTATGAATTACTTTTAATCCCTAAAAATCAACCCGTTTACAAAAAAACATTATTCATTTCCAAAAACGAACTATCTCGCTGCGCAGACAAGGTCGCAGACGCAGCCAGCTGCAACCAACAATGCAATCGGTATAAATTAAGTTAGTAAAAACGTTCAATCATACCAGCCCGTCCCATCTTTGACTTCCCTCCAATTGACGCCCTAAGCCGAGGTTCGTGGTGTGCCCTTAGCGAGCGTTCACCTAGTTTTAATTAACATAGTTTACTGCCCCTTTGAGTGTAGTAGCTTAAGGCAGACAATGGAAACCCCGGTTAAGTAGTCATAATCTCAAAGATTCAATGCTGGTCTTTTGCTAGCAGTGTGCCTTACTTGCGCAGGCGCCAGGACACATCCTGTCATCCTTTTCAAAACTGTTGCCTTGCTTGTCGGATAGTACACGACTATTATTTCTTGGCCCTTTGCAACAAACAGTTACTGTTGCATTTATGCAAGTAAGTCAGTGCAGTTATCACACATAATTATTCATTTATATACAACATCTAAAAAAAAAACCCTGTCCGATCTGTGGGGGTGTTGTTAGATACCTATCATACTGACTGTCTATTTATGTGGAAATTTTCAGGAAAAAAGAAAAATAAATTCGGCATATTTTTTTTCAATGGGGCGTTTTACCGGGTTTATTATATGGGGTGCGGGCGACCGTCGTCGTTTTTTTCAATGGGGCGTTTTACCAGGTTAGGGTGCGGGCATGACTGCTATTGAAAATTTGCTGATTTTTTTATGCAATTTGAGGTAATTTTTGGTACTAAAAATGTGAGTTTTAAATAGCAGTAACTTTTTTATTTTCAATAATAATAAAATAAAACTTTTTGGCAATGTTATTGCAGTACCTATGTGCCCCTTTCGGATAGGACAGGTTTTTTTTTACATATTGTTTAGTGCACAATATCATTATACATTATTATTGTTATACGTTATAAGCACAGTGACAAACTATTTTTTTTTTCTCACATAACAATTCCCACCCATTGTTCCAAGATGATCCTGGCTTTGTCTTACATGTCTTAAAAAAATTCGTCATAGATAAGAGATAATATGACTGATTCAAGAACCCCACTGCCACTGCCGTTTAATTCAGAGGGAGGTATTAGATTACTGCAAGATAATATTCTGAATTCAAAACCTTGATTAGTTTATTTGTACATAATAATTCTACGCTTTCTATACACCCAAATCAAATGCTGAAGGCAACGAAATTAGAGTTGAAACACCAAAAAAAAATTGTTGACACAATAGACCAAATCAATGACATTTCACTGATTTGCTGACCGTGAATAAAGAGCGTGTTTTGATTTCCGTACTATCGAAACCTATTGATAATCGAATTTCACAGTATGCGACCTGTGTCGTAGTGTGCCGTAATGTCCGTGACTCATTCTCATGTTTCAATCAGACGTTACGATTGTTGGAAAACTCACAATGTATGTTGTTTTCTGTCCTTGTATTACCGCGATAATTGTTTGTAACACTATTTTTTTACAATTACCTAATTGCTTGACTTGCTTTCTTTTTGAGCAGAAGTAAAACATCTTCATGCGATGTTCCTACAGTCAGCACCCTAATTGCGTAATACACGATCAATCACAATCTGTTTCATTTTGACAGTTCAACAATATTCATTGCGTTATTTACATTGATGAGCAAATTTTACGAGCATATGAAATAATGGATTAGCAATATCCTTCAAAATTATTCAGATTATGATTGATCGAGTGTTACGCAATTAGGGTGCAGGTAAATTACTTGTTAAGGATTGTCAGCCTACATCAATTTGCCTTGCTATTAGGTAACCATCCTAACCCCAACAAATGACTGAGTTTGTTTGTTTGTTACGGCTTCACGCTAAAACGGCTCTACGGATTTGGATGAAATTTAGCACACGGGTAGACCATAACCTGGAATAGCACTTAGGATACTTTTTACACAATATAATTTCATGGCTGGTTGGTTCGTATCGAAGGACCATTTCAAAACCGGAGTCGTCAAACCGTAGCCTTCCCATCCATCCAGTGCGTTCTTCATGAAAAATCCTTCTTTCTGCCACTGATTGACCAATATTATTTAAACTATAAATACATTTTCTTTATTTCCAGTTTGACCTCGCCTGCCAAGACTGGAAACGATCGTTAGTGGGTACGGTCCACAACGCCGGATTCTTCATCGCCATCCCTCTTACCGGACTCATATCAGACAAGTATGGCCGCCGCCCCGCGCTCGTGTTTGCTTCGGTGGCCAATGGCGTCTTCGGAGTCATTCGGGCATTGTCGGTTAATTATGACATGTTCGTTGTGTTTGAATTTTTGGAACCTGCGTTCGGTGGAGGAGTTTATACAGCGTGTTTTGTTCTGGGTAAGTAGATTTTTTTGACATTTTAAATTAAAGTTAATTCTATTTGAAAATAGCCTTTGTCAGCAAAGGAAATGGTGATCCGAAAGTATTAGGAAGGGGATTGCTACTCCGTTACTACCTCGTTATCTTCTGGATTGACTATTTAATTAGGTATATTAATTTAATTTAATATATTTATTAAAACTTTATGCACAAGTAAAAAACTATTGTACAAAGGGGGAATGCCTGAAGCATATTTTACTAGTCCAGTACTATTCTAGGCTGTATTTCAGATACTCAAGTCATGAATGTTACGTACTTTAAGTAAATGGTATCAAAATACACATACCGCTGACACTGCCACGGCTCAATAATTAAGGTCATTGTACGCGGAACGCTGGTGAAGTAGGTACCACCATTTTCCTTGAGATTGGAACGGCGAAGGCGAAGTGACAGTTCTAACGGAAATAACTAGCCATAGATATTAATTATGTTGTTAACTTAACATGGCATCTTAATGAGCACATTTCGTAGTAAACCTAGAGGAAAATTCCAAGCCAATATTGATCTCATTATTTAAAATTTGTGTTACTAAATCAAATGGATCACGTGTAGCCAACGTTGGTGTTGGAGCATGACCAACATTGGATACACTTGAATCTGCATTCCATGATAAGTATGTTCTAATTTAGGAGGAAAATGATTACGGATTATCAAAGGCTGATTTCCAAGTCTCATGGAACGGATCTATATTTTTCGAAATCAAAAGATCAAAGTAAAATCGATAAAATAATAATAATCCGTTGAAAATCAAAGTGTTTTCAATTTTGTAAATAGATGCTTTATTTTGAAATCGGAGATAAAACAAACGTAATCAGTACCGAACCTATTATTTAACATGTTTCTTTATATCACGGTCGTGTACGTCGTTATACTTATAAAATAGTAATTGATACGGAGTCCGATTGAATTAACTGTCACAATGATTTATTACACTTTATTAGAGTACCTACGAGTATAAGGACCAAACATTGCTGTCTCGTAAAGAAGGACCAATAATTTTACCGACGCAACTGCAATAATAGTTCATTAACGTTTATTTATGGATCTATTAAATATGATGGGTATGCACTATCTTCAACCACATATCAAATAATATGTTCTTAGATACACACAAAACAACACTAGGAACAAAAGCCAATCATCCCAAGTTTAGATTTATTTTTAAAACATACACAGTTTATCAAGCATCTATATAGCTCTACCGAGATGACATCAGGACCAAAGTATTCTTTAATATTTCCAAACTTGGCCATTAT
Source organism: Omphaloscelis lunosa (assembly GCA_916610215.1). Taxonomy (NCBI): domain Eukaryota; kingdom Metazoa; phylum Arthropoda; class Insecta; order Lepidoptera; family Noctuidae; genus Omphaloscelis; species Omphaloscelis lunosa. Next base: position 17,007,260 of record OU744260.1, read on the forward strand.
AGACAGTATCATCACAACGTTAATGTTTTCCCATTGTTTGTCCTATCTTTTTTAATTGTGCTTATTTTTTTTATATATAATTAGGCATATATATTTATAGTTTGTAATAGGTTTGTAATGTGTATCTTGATATTTGTTTATTTTTATTTTTATTTTAAATTTTTCGTAATTGCATCTACCACTGTTTGTCTCTGCATCACCCAAAGGTTGACTGGTAGAAAATACCTATGGCATTAAGTCCACCTCTGTACATTTCTGTGCTTGAAGTATTAAATAAATAAATAGGTCTATTCAGATAAAGCGATATCGCTGTCGCACTCGGTAGCGATATCGAATTGGTACGCGATATCCCTGTCGCGCTCGGTAGCGATACTGGTCCTCCGTCTGGTTAGGCTGGGAATACACGTCCGATTTTTCATCCGGATCCAATAGTCTGATCCGGTCATCAGAACAATGCAAATTACCCGACTTTTGGATCGGACGTGTGTTAAATGTTCAAACAAAATAATGGCTCCAACGCCTTCTGACAGCTGGATCAGACTATTGGATCCAACTATCTGATGAAAAAATCTGACGTGTATCCCAGCCTTGGTATCTTTGGACCAGTATCGCTACCAAGCGTAACAGCAATATTGCTTAAATATGAAAAGGCCTTTACTCGTTATTATTTACAGTCATTTAGTCTAAGAGAAAAAAAAATTGAAGGCTGCATCTTCCAGTCAAACGGCCAAAGCCCTAGGTCTATTTCAATTTGATCTATTTTCGTATCTTGAACATTTACAAAACATCTCTCCTTACACAACCAAATTAACAAACAACTCAATTTAAAAAGTTAAACAGCAGTATTTACCCCAGTTCTGTCACCAAATTAATGTCACGGCACATACCAAAATTAGTTAGGGGTTGTCCTAAACAAACTGGGTAGGACTCAGTTTGGGACCTTCCTCAACAAATAGTGGCTTCAGGCCTAAGTAACACCCCTGAAATAATATTTGGGGACTCGAAATTATCGCGACCTCGACCCTGAATTTGTGTGGTCCTTTTTGAGTGAAAATTGGTAATGTTTGTATTGAAAGCCGAACCTTTAAAATTTAAACTTTATTATATACTGCTAGCGTCACCGACGAAATCCAAATTTCAATAATTCATACAAAATTCCCTTAGAAATACACTTAAAATTTTTCCCGAATTCTCCAATTTTCGAATTTTTTCTTTCCATAGAAACCTAACTGTTACGAACAAAAATTTGCCAAATCGATCCAGCCGTTGTCAAGTGATGCGCTTTTCAACGCATTTCATTTTTATTTTTATATATATCCATATAGAGATGACAATATTGAAAACGACTAACAATAAAATTCTGAACGAAAGAAACGTTTCATAAAATCTGAATCATAATCAGTTTATAATATTGCCATTGCTAGGACACCTCTCTATGTGAAGAAGTGGGCCATAATCCACCACGCAGGCCCGGCCTAGTACGAGTTGGTAGATATCACATATCTTCCAATTTTTTGGTTCTAAGATATTCCGGTTTCCTCATGATGTTTTCCTCCACCGTTTCGAGAGCAGTGGTTTTGAGGTCAGTGCCTGTCTGGGTTTGCACTCACGACATACAGCTTGTAAGTCGCGTACTTCTGCCACACAGATGCTCTCAAGTAGTAATTAATCTTGGCATAATTTACTATTGTTACCTGCCACATATTCTGCAACTCTCATCTTCTCCTAGCTGCGATCTTTCTAGCTAAAAACCTTTGTCTGAAATGGTGAAAGATGTAAAACATTAACGTTGATGACCAAAAGACCAACGAACCGATTTAGACAAATTAAACAATTTGCCGCCTCATTGACTGTTACAGTACCGTTTTAGCAATCTTAAACTGTCTCTGTCCATTCAGAATAACTGCTTCATTTTTTGTTATTACTTTTCTTTTATTTACACTGAATAATTTAAAGCAGTTTTTATGGCTTATAAAAAGACTTACATTCACTTCATTGTTGTATTTTTTCTTTTAATACAAACATGGACTGTATATTTATGTATTTCGAATTTGACAGTTAAATTGGATATGCAGGAATCAAAGCCAAAGGACCACGTCATGCAAATGCAAGTCACAAAACTGAAAACGATTCATCAATACACAATGCATTTTTTTGTCGCATGTATACTCTTGGAATTTTTAATTTGCTCCCCGGTAGAAATAGGATTTTTTCATTTGATGTGTGACTTATTCGAAATAACTCTCAAAAAAATCTGAGAATCATATAACAGTTTGTCATGTCAAGAGTTTTTTCCTCATCGACCGTCTTGCGATCTATCGCTTCATTTTCATTGCAATTGTCTCCAATATTACAAATCTAAGTCTAGCCATCAGCACCCAAATAGCCTTCGCGATTGATTGCTTTATAATTCAGTTGAAACTAATTTACGGTTTTTTGTAGCTCATCTTCCGGTCTTTGTTTTAGATCCTTTCTTGCAGTTTTCATGGGAAACCGGTAGTAGGCTTTGTTACTTCATGGGGACCAAAAAATTTGCTATTCACACCTTTTTCGTTTTTGCGAAAACTCAATGAAGCGTTGATAGATTTTAGAATCACGATTCATTCGTTGTTTATTTTTCGAAAGATTCTTAGAGAGTCATTGACACTTGAACATTCTTTATTCACGACATTATTCTAAAAATAAAATGCAGCTTTCCATCAGAATTTCCATCAAACACTTCGTCACATCGTATCTTTAATAACATTCAACTTCCTCTTGTTTTAGCATTGGAACTCGTCGGACCAAAAGGCAGAGTCTTCGTCAGCCTGCTCTTCAACACCATGTTCATTCTCGGAGGAGTCACAGTCACCTTACTCTCCTGGTGGCTTCTCAACTGGCGTTACCTCCTCTTCATTATCTACACCCCTGCTGTCTTCGTCTTCATCTACATATGGACCCTCACAGAAAGCTTCAGGTGGCTCTTCAGCAAAGGAAGATACGAGGAAGGTCTGAACGTTTTGAGCAAATCAGAGAAGATGAACAAAGCAAATGTCCCTAAAGAACATTATGAGCAAGTGGAAAAGCATGCAACAAAACAGAGAGACGAGAGAAAATGTGAGAACGTCGAAAGGAACCAGTCTACGTTCAATCAGCTCTTAACATCGCCAATGATTTGGAAGAGGCTGTTCACATGCTCGTTCTTATGGATATCTTCAACTCTAGTTTATTACGGACTTTCTATAAACGCCATAGAGTTATCAGGGAACAGCTATGTGAATTACATCGTGATATTGGTGATAGAAGCACCGGCTAATGTCTGCAAGTTGATATTCTTGGACAGATTTGGCAGGAAGAAGGTGATTGCTACCGCGTATTTCATGACTGGATTGATTTTGATCAACTATGGGTTTGTTCCAGGTATAGTAACGCCTATTATTTAATAGAATATAATAATAGGTATGGGATTGTTTTCCAAGCGGTATAAGAAAGGCGGTAAATTGTGGAAACCAAGGATAGATTTTATAAAAGATGATGTGGCTACTTAGGAGGTAAAACAAGTGAAGTGAAGGGCTTCTGCCTCTGTTTTAATACTAGAAGGTTATTGGTTTATATATCGGCAATCTATTAAGGGGATGTAGGAGAGGTCAATTTACAACGAAATGACCCTTTTTGACTCCTATGCAAATGGCAACAATATTAGTCATTCGACATTATAATTTCATTCATTTTAAAATGTCAAATATCAAATTACTCGAAAATGTTTGACATTGGCATAGGGGTCATGAGGGGTCATTTGGTTGCAAATGACCTCTCCTACATCCTCTTAACGGATTGCCGACATATAACCAATAACCCTGTATATTGATTTTCTTGTTTGAAATGTAGGTTTGGGTGGTCAAGCTCAAAAGCCGTTTCAGCTTTATCTGGTGTGATGGCCACGAACTTGCTTCACCCCCACCCTTACCATCAGGCGAACTATCGGCTTATTTTCCATATAACAACAGAAAAATATAACATCCTATACTTTTATTACCTACTTAATTTATATAATCATCGTATTGATTCTAAACTAACCTTACACAAGCGATGGTGGGTACGTTTGTTATTGTACGCATTACATACACATTGAAATTAATAGTCATTTATACCATAACAAATACTAATTTTATTAGATAAACAAGATAATTACTTCCTCATACTTACCGACTGTGTGGTGTAAAACATTGCTTTTGTTTTGTTTGTTTTTATTGATGTAAAGTTAGTGGTCTTTTAATATCTCTTTGATGTTTGTCATTATGCAAAGAGTCGTGTCAATTATTCTATACATCGTTAGTGCATTCAAGATTTAATTATATTTTTCTTGCTGTGCCCCGCCCACCCGCATAAGTCTCGATCCCATGAGAATATCGGAATAAAAATTATTCTATTTGTTAATCAAGATTATGAACTATCTGTTTGTCAAATTTCATCCAAATCCGTTCAGTAGTTTTTGCGTGAAAGAGTAACAAACATCCATCCAAACAAACTTTCACATTTATAAATGTAGGAAGTAGGATTAGTAGGATAGGATAGGATTTTGTACTGTGGATGTACTATATATAGGCTTACAACTCTGCCCAACCTTTCGGGGAAACAAGGTGTGATGTTATTGATATTATTTTGTACTTACTGAGGTGTTGATGACTACGTTGCTAATATTGTGTTTTCCACTACCTATTTATAATGCGTACTTAAGGCGACGATAACAGACTTTTAATGATTTTATACTGAAGATGACGTCTAAACGAGTATTGTTAATGATTTGATATATGTTAAATTAGAGCATTTTCTTAATATTTTAATATAGGCATATTTTAGATTGTGTTTATATTACATAATGAAATTAATTTGTAAAGTTAGGTCTAACGCGGATAAAAAACAGAATCGCGCAAAATCTATCAAGCGTATTTTTCTGAAACCTTCACAATTTTAAAGATAATTTAATTATTGATCTTTTAGTATACGAGTTTTATTAAAATATCTTTTGTTTTATGTACTTATAATAAGTTAATAATGCGTTTAATTTGGGACAGCGCTCCTTAATGGGCGAGTCCTATTACTGGCTGGACGTACGACGCGTTGCGTGAGCTCAGTACAGAACACGCAAGCTAACAACTCAAGGTCACTGTCATATCTGCGTCTTAATGTTATGAGTAATCATTATATGTTTCATAAGTGAGAGACAGAGAAGGTGTGTTTTTTTTCTAAATGAAAATCCAAGATGGCGGCTGCGACAATTGTCAAATTTTTCGTCATGCGTATCGCTTATATAGTTTTCGAGGATGCTAAAGTCGATAGTGAGGTCATAACGTAAATGCAAGATGAGGGCAGTGAACATTTTGTTTTTGTTTTAATTCATAATATACCACTTACGTGAGAAGGAACTTCGTTACTGACGGGTGTCCCCCAACCGTACACTATTTTTCCTCTCTATATTATTACTAATCCCAAAAAATAATTTACCCAGTTATTAATTTTATTTTTGTTTGTCTTTTATTACAGCTGGCAACTGGTCAATTCTTCTATACCTTGGAGGAAAGTTCTTCATCACATTAGCATATAACTCGCTATATGTATTTGCGGCTGAAGTATTTCCAACAAACTACAGGACATCTTTATTAGCCATGTGTTCTACTATTGGAAGGATAGGGTCTACTGTTGCACCTCAAACGCCTTTACTTGTAAGTATTCAATGAACTTTTTCGTAATTTCTATGTCAATAGAACGATTATTAAAATTTGTTCAGTAGGTTCTGAGAAAAAGTGCATAATTGCACACATCCATACAAACAGGTCGATAACAGAACCTCCTATCTTTAAAGCCTCTAAAAACACGAGTATTTTTTTTACAAAACTAATATTAACAACGCTGTACGTTTCACGACCTTTGCCTGGCTATTTCAACATCAATAACAAACAAGGCAATTATAACCAATGAAAAAAATAGGTACATTAAAAAAGGTACATTATTTTGTTTCCGGCTATAGTTAATTAATTAGTTAACTGTTTATAATATTAAGAATTATTTTCATATGTTTTCTAATTTCCTTCCTCAGACGAGGTTTTACGAGTACCTTCCAACAATGATATTCGGAGGAATGGCGGCTTTATCAGGATTCCTCGTTCTCACGTTACCAGAGACAAATAACCTCAAGTTACCAGACTCTTTAAAAGAAGCAGAGGATCAAGACAAGAGAAAGAATGTTGAGGAAGCTGTAGAAAAAACAACAGATAACAAAACTAGGTTATAATAGCTAATATTCAGCCTAAGAAAAATGGTTGGAACAAAATAGTGAACTAAATAAAACAAAATTTTGAGGTATTTTAGCGACCTTTTCTAAACTAAAAGTCTGTGAATAGGCTGAATGGCAGCATGGCTATTGTGTATTCATTATAACTTGTCGCATGACGCGATTAGTAGCACTGTTCTGTCAGTTGCCATTTTGAACTCTATTAGTATTAAAACGAAGCTTGAAAAGCAATGGTGCCAACATGACGGCAAGGGACAAGTTAAAATGAACGGTTTGTTTAAAGCCAGAAAAAATATGACATTTTTAAATTAAGGGCCTGTTTCACTATAGTTTTCAGATTTTTCATCTAAAATCATTTTTCATCTAATGTTAATTAATTTTATTTATAGAACAACGTTGCCTGCGGCACACGCGAATTTGAAAACGCTCAAGCTGGTTGTGAATTTGTACCAACATCCACCCAGATTTTTTTTTCTCAATGCTTTTTTTTTATTGAGCATTGATTTAGGTGCTATATCATCATTGCTCTAAAGTTATAGATCTGCAGTGAAATAGGTAGCCATGTTGGATTCATTAAGACTGACGCATGCTATTGTTTAAGGCCAAACATAGGAAATTACCAAATATAAAATGTGATTTTTTATACGGACTCGAATAATAACGTGTGACACTCCTAATTAATTTATGTTAAAAGAAAATTATATTGTATTGTAATGTCTAGAGAATTTTCTACCTTATGTTATTTTACCTACTTTAAAAACTTAAAGCACGTAAACAAGAGATCGGACATCAGACGAAAAAGTCAAATAATAATAACGGTTATTATTATTTGGCTTTTATTAAGATTAGTTCGTATTACAATTTGACTTCATTTGTCAAAAAATATTGTGAAAAGGAAACGACATAACAATAAGTATGAGCACATAGAAGTCTTGAACATTTACTAAATCACAAAGCATTTTATTAACTGTTCAATCTGTTGTGAATCTATGTAGTATGTTCTAATTCTAATTACCTTTTTACTCGTCCTTATGTTTTCTGTATGGAAATATTCTGAAAGTGCAAGTAGGACAAATAGAAGCCCTGTGGCATCTCTTGTTTAAATGCTTTAAGACTTAAAAGTTTAAATAAAACGAAGTGACATTTAGAAAAAAATATTACCTAACTTTTAATAATTTAGCAAGGCTTGTGATTATTACTATTAAATTACATGTCAAATTTTAAATAATAGTTCGGTAAGATTATTTCCTAATATAAGAATAAAATTAATGATATGAGCCGTACCACGACTAATGTTTATTTTATAGTATTTTTATTCAGTATTGTGTATAAATTGTGTCACTCCCACAAAACTGTAAAAACAAACCTATAAAAATGGTACAACAATTGTATTTTCATAAATATTAAATGTATATTTTTCAAATACAATTTTGAATGTACAAATAATATAAAGCAATTATAGACAAGTAGGTACATAATAATACTATATCTAAGCAATTAAATAGATGATCTTTTTTATCTGAATAAAGTAAACGTCAGACTAAAGGGTATACAAAATCATGTCGAGCGAAGCGAATGTGTTCTTTTTTTTTCAGTCGATATAATTAAATATTAACAAAATCATCGAAAGATATTCAATCTGGTCACACCTAATACATTTAATTAACCAACTGCTCCCACATCGCTGCTCTCGCTTGTCTTTAATTTTATTTTTTTGTATCTAACCAACTAACATATGGATCATTGTTGTCTAAGTTAATAAATTTATTTAATTTAATTTAAGCACAATACGGCCGATGAATCATGGCCGGACTGAATAGGCTCTCGGAACTTTCGCGCACGTACACTCCACTCACTCTCGCCACACAGCCTTCTGCACAAAGTTCAGATCGGCCATGATTCACCGGCTGTATTGTATGACGAATCCTTAATATTTTTAATGCAATTCCTAATACCATTTGTTTGTAACTATGTCCAATATAATTGTAGATAGTACCGTGATAATAGAATAAATTAAGTTTTTTTAAAAATCTGTTTATCTTATTTCCAAAACCGGTATGGCCTACAATGTGTAGGTACATTTCTACGTAATGTTTTGCTTGGATGTTATGTCTATCTCCTTATTCATAATTTACGTAGGTACCTACTGCAAGCAATAAGCATGTAACTTTTTTAATTATTATTGCGGATTGGGCCTGTTCTTGACCTCAATCTCCTGACAGAAAGCGAAGGAGTCTACAATGGAAAGAGCGTGCCTAGAAGATGCCTGTTCACTCTTGCTTTAATTTATGAGTATTTAATGTTAAGTAACTATCCAGGATGCTGCAAGTGCAACAAATATGTATTCTTCAACAACAACAAAACACAACAACAACATCAACGTCATCATCGTTGTTTTATCAACATTTAAAATGGTTGCTCAACATATAGAATACCTAATCTCATTTTTTTTAATGCGTAGTAAAAACAAACCTTAACACCACAGCTACCTACTCGAAATTCAAAATTGTTACTAAATATACAGGGTAGCAAGGACATCGACGCGAAAACTGTTACTATGGATTCAGTACATGATTCTGAACCCCCCTACGTTGAAATTTTTCGGTAGTTATTAAAAAAAAATCTGCTATTCCATACATTTTGATCGCGTAGGTATTGCACTTTTCTATGAAAAAGCAGATTTTTAGGGTTCCGTACCTCAAAAGGAAAAAACGGAACCCTTATAGGATCAAGGCTCGTGCAAACTGGCGCCATATCGCGGGCGCTACGGGCAGCGCGACCCTTGTAACGCCCGCGATATTGCGCTGGTCTGCACGAGCCTTTACTCGTGTGTCTATCTGTCTGTCCGTCTGTCACAGCCAATTTGCTCCGAATCTAATGCAATGGACCGATTAAGTTGAAAATTGGTACACACTTGTATTTCTATAACCCAAACACGAACGTGTAACGTAAATAAATGGATTTTGAATACAGGGACCACTTTTGAGGGGCAAACAAAAATTAAACAATAAAGTTTTGCTAACAGTACCGTGTGACATATCAAATGAAAGGGCTTGTTGCGAGGATCTGAAAAATATTTTTTTATATAATTTTAAAATAAATGCTTTTAAAGATATTTAAGAAATTCGATGAAAATTGAACATTCATGCTTATCTCCGAAACTACTGGACCTAAAATTTTGGAGAAAAAAATACATAGTATGGCTCTTTACTCATAGATTACAAAAAATATATATAAGAAGTCTATGGTCTTAAAATAACATGGTAAATCTCTCAATTTTGTGCGTACAAACTTACATTTGCGTTTGGGATGTAAGGGAGACCATGTTTTTAATTACAATCTTAATTTTGTTCTTGGGATAAATAAATTCATCTCAACTACGGGACGTGCGCATTGTGCGTAGTCCGACATGCACTTGTTTTTTTAAATAACCGACGAAACGCAGGGGGTTCAGAATCACGTATTGAATCAATGGTAAAAGTTTTCACGAAGATTTTCCTGCCAACCTGTATGCAGAAAAGGCAAAAAATATTTTTGTAAGCCATGGGTAAAAATTAATCTACGAAAAATTCTTTCTGTATCTAAAATGCCTTTTTGGCGGCATGAAAATAAACAAAACTGGCAAACGATAAAACCCAAACGGTTCACGTCCGAGTTTTAATTTGAAAACGGATTAAAAACTAACGTATTACCCCTGCTTCGCGTGTTGGAGCAAACGTCGGATTAACCAATGTTGATCCAACTTTGGTTCCAGCACAGTGCTTTTGATCTTTGGTTAAATATCGTTGAAAATGTCTGATATTTTTCAGGTTTCTTGAATCATCTACCTACATAATATTAATTTAAAAAGGTTCTTACTACCTACCTATATCTTCTAAGAAAATCAACCAATAAAAGGATAATAATTGACAGTTTAAGTAAAACATTGTAGAACAAGGTTCTTTTTCCGAAGATAAATTGCTCAACTATTAATAATTATAAATATAAATTTAACTGCAAGCCACACAGTTAACATTTAATGCCATGTTTTCGTCTCAGTGGAATTTATGCCGTAACTATCGATTAAGTAAGCGATATTAAATTACCAAGTAGTTATTTTAATACATGAATACCTCTTGTAACTCGTCCTTGCATTTGCCTGTCAATGCCAGTCAATGTGGACGGCTTATTAGAACCCATGCCCTCGATAAGACCTTTCATTCATAAGTACCTAATTTTTTGAAAACGTAAAAAATAATTGAGTTTAATGGATCTACAACACGCACAAGCTTCACCACAGTTTTGCCAGCGCAGGCCGGTTTCTACACGGAACTCTGTGTGCAAATCGGCGAGTTTTACCAACTACACGCACGGTGTTCCGTGTACAAACCGGCCTGCGCAGGCAAAACTGTGGTGAAGCTTGAGCGTGTTGTAGGCCCATAAGTTTAGTTATGGAATTAAAAGTTTAGGCCTCTAGACACTATCCATAATAATCACATTACATTCAAGTAATGCATTTCTACTGACAATATGGTGGTTGGAATAATGATATAAGGGTTGGAATAATAATTTTCATAGTTTTACGTCAATATTGGAAGGTAAGGAATAACAGTAATATTAATTTCATTATTACTGATAGTGTCTAGACCCCTTAACTAATATTGATATTGACATTTTTAGTTACATAGTGCGGAAAAAAATCTGATCATGTCGAAAAGGTACCTTAGGTACCACATAATGACCATAAGTATGTGGTACCTACGGTAAAACGTTTGTTCGCAAAAGTGAAAGAAATACCATAAATCAGAGACATTTAGTATGAAAGACAGAGAGAGTTATATCTTTCTTGAAGACATTACTGACATCGGTGAAGGAAATATATCGTGAGGAAACCTAAACTTATAGTTAATATTATTCTGAAATCGCTAACTCGTCTTGAGCAAGCGTGGTGATCAATGCTCGTGCCTTCTCTGTATGAGAAGAGGCCTTCGCCCTGCAGTGGGACAATAATAGGCTGATATTACAGGTATTATTTAGTGTGAAAGACAGAAAAAAATATCTTTCTACTCTCTCGTGTAACGAAATGTTTCGCGTGTAACGTGACGCGTCCTTGAAATTTCCCTCTCAATTCTCGTGCAATTATCGAATCGCCACCTCAGAAGTTGAACAAGCTGATGATTTGTGGCGTTGCCATTTTTTTGTTACTACTGGTCCTTTGGCTTACGTACTTACACATTAGAAATAAAACGATTTCCAGGAACAAATGCTTTTTACCAACATAACATTCAAAATTCAAATTCTTTACGTCAAAAACATTTGGCGCCAACATTCACGCCAACAACAACCCGACTAATATTTTTTTAAACGTTCCATTCCACGGTCCTCTGCATCTAACGGGGAGCGTTCATTGTAATTATGCGTTTACTACGTGATCCCATTTCGTTGTACGTGACTGCGTGGACTTAGCAATATTATAAATATAAAAAGCCTATTCATTTTACTGATAGCCTTCAGATAAGCTGATAACGGATGTGATTTTTTAATGTTACATTTTTCTTGCAGTTTTATTTGGAATTTGTTCTGATAGGTAGATACATACTAGAAGAGAATCCGGAGTCTACAAAAATTATAGTACCAAAACCCAAAATACATTCTCGTGTTTTCTCCTATTAAACCCGTTCACGTTCGCTCAGGCAGCAGTTGAAATTGGTTTCTGAATACACTGCAAATTAATTAACAGCAAACTCAAACATAAAATATTTATTTTAAATAAACCAATTACAGGCACTTTTGAATAGTCAAGGGGTCGAGTCAGAAAGATGAAGCTATACTATTTACCCATTCCAAAGCGTGGCAGGTTCCTGTAGAAAAGAATGGGCAAGTAACGGGTACGGGAACGGGTAAGTTCAGTAACTTACTGTACGAACGTAATTCTATTCAAAATCCTATACCGACAGAAAATTGTTAATCTTTTCTTCGTTTTACGCCTCATGGTATTGGCTTCGCCCCAAAAGACCACATAAAATCCATCGAAAAACCGCTGATGGTTTACACTGGAGGTATATTTAAAAAGTTCCTGCTCTCTAGAGTCCTCTTAAAATAGTCAAAGGCCCACCTGTCCAATATAATTCCATAAACTTAGGTTTTTATATGGTATTACCTAAAGCCGATCTAAAAAATATGTATGTAGGTAAAGCTAAAATTGCTTTCAAAAAGTCCTTTGTGTCTGATTTTTCATGCCTAGTCGTTTCATTCGAATTTTCAGCGGTCATTTTTACTACTGATCGGTTGGAATTTTAATTAATTAACGTTACATTACACAGATTATGTTCGTCTCGCCATTTAGTATGATAAAAATTTAGATGCAAATAGAAAATTTCGATGATTTTTTTTTCTCATCAAAAACATTGAGTATTTTATTTTAGTTCGTAAGGACACCAAAAAAAACACGATCATGAATTCATTAACTAAATCAAAATGAAAACTTTAACAATATTTAACTAAAAAGTTTATCCTTAAACAAATCTAATATCCCTCTATTTAGATTTACAGTGTTGGGTAAAAAACTGGCAACACTCGGTCAGAGGGCAAACGTTATTCGGGCAAAAACAATTTGTAAGTTTTTGTTAGAGAACCCTTGGGCCCTTTTGGCTGAATACATGAATATGTTAGGCCGAAAATGCCCTTTATGATAGCTATGGTTTTTCTCAAAGCGTGTTGGGTTAAACTCTATAATGTATGAGCAATTGTGTTAAGGATCTTGAGTAAGGAAATAGGGTTTTTGACTTGACTACTGGGCAAACAGGATGAGTTAATGCGGAATCTATGTAGATATTCACCTCGCAGGTACCGGCAAAAAAACTCTCTTTTGCCTGTGTCTAATTTTAAAAGTTACTAAGATTACAAGGAATTGTTGCCAATCAAAATAGGAAATAATGTAGTGCATGCATAAAGTAATTCGTTTACCAAGCGTGGTTATCATTGCAGCAAAGTAACTTTGCTGAAGCAGTCATGGGGCCCATACCTACTCGACAGTAATTGTTCCACAAGAAAAAAATATTTCCACATTTTCCTGTTACAATTTACACAATGGTAAATATTTTCCCATAAAACTTAGAATTAATAATAAAGTACCACAACTGTCCTTTCTACCAAGTTTACGATTGATTGCGGCCCACCACGCAGTGACGCGGCTAAATTATAGCCGCTGCGCTGCATCGATGGCCGTATAAAAAAATTGAACAATATGTCCCTGTCACGCGGATGCGACATTTTATTGTCCCGTTGGTACCTATGTAAAGGTGACGTTTTAATTGTACGTGACGTTAATGAAAAGTTTTTGAATTTGGAATGTGTTCTTTTTTCAAAGTGAATGTAAAATTATTGATGATAAATGAGCAATCTGCCTAGTCTTTTCTCAACTATGTTAGGGTCTAACCGCTTCCAGTCTAACCAGATGGAGCTGAATACCAGTATTTTACAAGGGGTTAATGCTTATCTGACCTCCACAACAGATGAGAAAAAAAGTTATACATGATTTTATTTCTGTAAGTTCGTACAAACTCAATCTTATTTTTTCTTTAACTAGATGAGAATGGCTTTATTACTTCAGCTTTTGCGGGCTTTTTTTTTAGATGCGAAATTATCAAATAACTTCTCCCGCTCTGGGTGGAGCGGGAGGGCGTGTCAGACTCGGTTGCCCTGTTGCCGGGCACGATCTCCCTTTCAGTTTTCTTCGCACCCCCGGCAGGCATCGCCCTAGCGGACCCCGTCAATTCTGCTGACATCTCTTTGAGGCGCGCGTGGAACACAACGCGCCGTCGACCCGGGCCTGGTCCTTATCGGATGGCGAGCTACCCATTGCTCACCGTCCGCAAGCCCGCGCCTACGGTGGCCGGAAATTGCCGGTAAGGGGCGTGAGGGCACGAATTTTGCCTCTCACGCGTTCCGCCTCCTCCTCCGCGAGCATTACTGCTTTGCAGAAGAAGGTGACGGCCTCCCATTTCCTCTCGCTCCGTCGTCCGTCCTGAACTAGGGCCGGACGCGAAAGATCACCGCCGCCGATCGCCTCCACGAGGACACGACGATGGTCCGCCCAAGCCAGGCAGACCTCTACCGTATGCTCCACCGTGTCCTCCGGGCGATACACACAATGGTGACACCCGAGCGTTTCCTCCCGCCTTATCCTGAACAGGAACCTCCTGAAGCTTTGTCCTGCGTCAAGCGGAAGATGAGGACGCCGTGGCGCCTCTCTAGCCACTCCTCAAAGAGGGGTCTTATCGCCGCAATTGTGGCGTGCCTAGCGCTGGGATGCGACAATCGCACTCTCCATGACGCCATAAGATCCCGCCGGAGCTCTGTCCGCTGTGCCGTGATTTCTCGCGCCAGCGGAGTTTGCGGGCCTGAGGAACATACATAAGGCAGTTATATAGGCACTATACTACTCGCTTTCTGTTTACATAACCGAAGAAATGTAGTAGTAAGATACTGTATATTCCTCTGTTGGAGAATACTGGCGTAATGCTAAGTTAGTTTCCTGTTTAATTAACTCATCTGACCGAGGTAGTTCCCAACGCTCAACGATTCATCTTACTAAGCGGAACATCTCAAAGTGATGGACAGTCGAGTATCATCTTGTCTGTGCGGTCACCAAGACGCTTTATCACTGTGGTTTTGATAGACATTAGGTACCCCTCTATTTAATAGAACCATATAGAGTATACATACTCTACTATTTGAAGTTGTAAACCACGGTAATGTAAAGGGCCACGTTTGCACCCCTGGGTACAGAGGGCCTAGTGCGAGTTTATACTTATTCGATCGCATTAACGTTATCGTTACTAAAGTCAATTTGTAGGGAATAATTGCGTTTCCCATCAAAGTCACAATCTCAGACGGCGCTTAATCAGTTTCTATACAAATTTAAGTTAAGTTTACGTTAACGCGATCGATGTAGTTACTATTATAACAATAAATTACCTGTTAGGTACACATAAACCTCATAATGTATTTACTTCAATCCCCACTAACAGGCCGTCAACAATTAATTCCAGCAATATCTCAGGAGATTTTTTTTTTTTTTTTTTTTTTTTTTTCAATCAATCAATCATTTATTCATAAGTTCACATATAAATTACATAAAAGTTACATCATAACAAAGTTACATATTAATAGTAGAAATGTAGAAAAAAATTGCAACTGATATACGACCTCCTTACTGTGTTCGCGCCATCACTCAACCAATCCAATATGGATGCCGTAAATCGCTTCAAGTCATCTGTTAAGTGCTATGTTGGTAGGTATGTAATTAAGCATTCCCGCGTTGAATCAACGCTGTACACAAATTAATGGTGGGTCACCGCGTAGCCGGCGACATTTAGTATTGCGAATTCCACATGCAACGGCCCCCACCTGTGTGTGAATGTCTGTATTACACGCGCTTACGGACGAGTCATATTAGCTCAGGCTGCATTGTTATGGAATTTATAGTTGGAGCTGCAATTTCTGTGACGTATTGAGGTCCAGGTCTATTCTGAGCGAAATTTCAAATTAAGTCTCGTCACTAAATGCATGCATTCTCACATGCGTCCATGTAGTTCCTAGCACAAAGGCATAGATTATTGCCAAAACTTTTCTCAAGCAATTGCTATTGCAGCAATTGCAGCAATTTGGACCTTTCGTCCGAACCCTGGGTTTAAAAGGACCAAAACCTCTTTCACAGATAACAACTCAGCTAGGTACTTTTTAGCCGTCTCTAGAAATTCACCTGGATGACTCATTCACAGCCAGATACCAGAAACATGTAACTCGACAGAAGAAACAGAAATGGTTCACAAAATCACAACGTTGCCAAACAAGATTCTCATTTCAAAGAAAGCGGAGGAGAAAAAGCTGACTGCCAGTGACACCAGCCTTTTACTTTTTTTCCATCTACCGCCACAGTTAAATAATAGTGTTCATTACAGCGGCTGACGTTTTTCCGCAAGTTAGGCTCACAAAGGGTGCCGGGATGTAAATGCAAATAACTGTCACAGGCCAGATGATTTTATGAGGATTTTCCTCGTTAGATTTGTTAAGACTTTTCATGAATGTTGTCTAGGTTTTGTGAGAACAAGTTGTCTTTGAGGTCCCCGAAACGATCAATTGCCATCAATTTGCACTGTAGTAGGGGTAGACAGGGCAATCGTGGTCAGCGGGCAATTGTGGTCCAGCACACAACTAAGCCAATAACAGTGCCTCTACGAGTGTGAAGTGTGTCAACGTCTCGCTCTTCACCGCCCGCGAATGACAGACGCCCCTGACTCTCATTCCGCACGACGCGCTCGTACATGTCGAATGTCTTTTGTTTTCGCACCAACTTGATCTTAGTTAACGTCGTAATAAATTATCAAGATAAGCTATAAAATATTCCTTAATCCACGTAAACGCTTTAATGTTAGTTGAGACTTCATCATTAATATGTAGTAATGCTCATTAAGAATCAAAATATTTATTTGTTTTTGTTATTATTTTTTTCTATGAAGTCTATTACGGGTAATTGTGGTCAACTAACTAACATTGCTCGCATTTTTATTTGTGTTGTATTGTGATTAAATCTAATTTCTTTGTTTTTAGATGCCAAAAATCGACCCAGAAAAACGTAGAAGGCTGCATGGTCTTCGGAGGCGTTGGACAAGGCTCTAAAGCTTATGGATAATGAAACATCTATGTGAAAAGCTGCCGAACAAACTGGAATCCCATATTCCACACTACAAATTCGAAATCAGAAAACAATTTATGAAAACCCATGTTTGGGGCGATAACTATATTCTAACATCATTGTCAGCATCATGACTACCATTGCTCTCACGTGCGTAAAAGGTGGTCAAAGCAATTTTTTTGTTGTTATAGCTATTATATGGAAAGTCAAGAGTTATACTGATCTCAATTAAATAGTCCTTTAATTCAGAATTACTATGTTATGTTCCTAATAAAGCTGTACTATATAATTTGAGTTTTATTCCAAAAAGTACTTAACTGACCGCCATTATCCCCTTTATCTCGCTTCAATTGTATTTAGTAGACGATCAATTTCCGCATCAGTGTGTATCAATCACGTAAAAATTGACAATTGCAATTGATCATTTCGGAGACCCTTTTTTTGTTTTTTGGGTGGGAAATTATCAAATAACTTCTCCCGCTCTGGGCGGAGCGGGAGGGCATGTCAGACTCTTACTGACTAAAACCGACCCGTGTTCCTTCAGTTGCCATGTGGACGGGGGCCGCGATATACTTTTCGGACTTCTTCGCAACCTCGGATTCCGGGGACCCTTTAGTTTTAACATTCATCTTGCAATACCATTGTAATATTGGTAAGTAATGCTTTATTGTCTGACGCAACAAATTGTTTCAAATTTGTTCCAATCTAACTTTGATATAGATCGCCTAACTAAAACCGTCCAAATTCACTTCTCATACTCACAGACTCGTAAATTCTATTGAATACATTTATAAATGATGAATGTTCCCATGGCCATAACATCATACATTTGCCCGCTAACCCAGATTCCTTACACCCAATCTGTAGCCACACAATAGCTTACAATAAATCGACCAAATCTAAGCAGCAATCCAGGTGTTACGCTGGTATTTGCAAAATGTCCGCCACCGTGCTATGTCGTGCATTCAGGCTCTATCCGCAATATAGTTCAGCCACAGTATAATGCAGAAGGTCGACTCCACACAACGAGCGAAAATAGCGGGGAAATTGCGTAACACAATTGCAGTAGCAATGACTTTCATTTTGACAGTTCAGCAACATTCGATAATGTGTTATTAACGTTGTTCAGCAAACAAATTTTTCGAACATATGAAGCAATAAATTAGCAATATCCTTCAAAATCGTTCAGATTGAAATTGAAAATGTATTACGAAATTAAGGTGCAGGTGTATGGACACAAAGACGCGTAGGCCCTAGGCCTACGTAGGGCGATCTTTAAGCCTTCGTACGCTCGGATTTTCGAGGATTTTTTACGATATTTTTAACGCGCCTATTATTAACTGCGCTCTGGATTTTCAACTCTCGGTACTCAGCCGAGCATTGAGAATCCAACAGAGCCCATCCCAGCGTGTCAAAAAAGGGCACTGTTGTATCTTCAACTCTCGGCGCTGAGCAGTGTGTTGAAAGCCATTAAAAAAATCACGGCGTTAACGGACGATTTCAGTCTCAAGCAATTACTGTCCCCCATCTATGGTCTCAAGTCTCAACCGAATTGGCGATTGCACTTACTTACACTCACTGTCATTGTAGCGTGTCTATGGCCGGGATCTATAAATCTAACTTAGATCCTGCTTTGACTAGACACGTTCCCACTGTCTCTATCTTGCACTTGTAGTTTAACAGCTGTGCGACAGTGACAGGAAAAAATCTTGGCCAAAGTTCGTGTTAAGTAACGTTTACATAGGGTTAAATTGAATTAGGTAGCAAAACTTTGCAGATGTGATGGTATCGATATCTTACCATAATAAAAGCAAAAAAAGAAATTAATTTCATAATGTTTTTTTATGGAGGGTCAGCAACCGCCGTTATTGTAGTCACTTAAAATATCAGTTTAAAAATCTGTTTTTTTTCTGTGTAAACTTCACGATATACTACAAGATAAAACAGATTTTATCAACTCACACTTCAAATAACAACACTACCTGCCAGCGGTCACTGACCTAAGTGCATAGGCACACTATGTCGAAAATACGCGACCTAACTTCAGAGTGATTGCGCCTGCAATGCTATTTCAATTACTAGCAATACATTTGCCGAAATTACGTCACGTTTTGGCGTACAATCAAACTTCGGTCGAGCGTAAGATCAGCGGCAACGTATTCTAAGTATAAAGCAACAAATTATACGCGACGGAAGTTCGGTTCGGTTCGAACGTGAGAAACTGGTACTTAGTAGTCTTGTAGAATTCAATTGGTGCACCCAACATTTTTTCTTGTATTTGTCCTCTTATAAAGCCTTTGCAATCGCTATTACTGTAAAATGATCCATTTTTTAATCAACACGACACGAAACCACGAAAGCGCTCGAAACACTGAATTCACACAACGTTGCGCAATCGAATTTCTGTCGCGTAATTTCCGCGTTTATGCTGTCATATCAGCCGAGTACGTTGGAACGTAAAATCAGCCGCGGAGCTTCGGTCGCATACCTTCGGCATAGTGTGCTTAGACACAAAAGAAAATATAAAAAAAATGTCCTGTTTCAGTATCAATTCACATCACGTCTGTGTAGTAAATGCAGTAGCGCTAACAAATTTAATGCAGTAGCGCTAGCAAATTTAACTTGACCCTATAGACGCCTCGGCCTAAGTGTGCGTGCGTTTTCGCTCGTTGTATAAAGCCGGCCTTCTGCTCCTTTCTGTTATGTGGCTCAGCTCTACGATAAATCGCGTCGGACCTGAGAAATGCTTCATTACAAGTCGCCACACCACTCGACTGCAATACGGCTGTGGACCTGATAAGAGAACGGAAACCAATGCTTGGGGCTGCCCGAGGCTATTTATGATTGTCGAAGTAATATCGGAACGGGCTATCAGATTGTATTGTAACATTCTTATATCGGAGCGGGGAATTTCAGGTATTTCAGGCCATTTCATTCTGGGGTGTCGCTGCGAGTTGTTGTTATATGGGAATTTCGGAATTTAGCGCGCTCGCACACGACACTTTTTGCAAATCCTAAAATAGATCATGTTTTTTTGTATAACCTACTTTTTGTAGGACGTATGCGTTGATACATTTGATATTATATAATAGTTTCATTTAGCTTCTATAAAAAATCGGCCACCGATTGTATGCTGTCTGCGACTGATCTAAAGCTTATCGAGGGAAAACTTTATTAATTACCTAAGTAGAATCGAGATAACTGCATCTTCATGGTCCATGATCGGAAAATTTCTTCTAAGAATTAGTCAGATAGGAAATTTCGACTCCATTTAGCTTTCTTTATATGGCGTGGAAAACTGATCACAATATCCTATTTATAAGAATAATAAACAATTTCATATAATTTCAAATGGGTAAATAAAGTTAGTTGTTCAGAGACGGCTAACCAAACATAATATCACTCCTGTATTTCCTTTATGGGTAGACAGAGGTAAATGAATAGCACACTCACATTACGCCAGATAATAGTTTATGTCCCGAATAGGGATCCTTTTGCAGAGCTCGGATATCGGTATATTTTTCGAACCGGTTTCGTCCTAAAAACCTAAGGAACGGTTTGTTCGGTTACGTTCGAACGGAACGATATAAAAACGTTTTTGAAGAACAACATTTGAATCGTTCTCAGTTAATAAAACGTTTTTAACCGTATTTTTTAATCAATTTTGGGTTGATCGACAGGAAACTCGCAACCCAACAACACGCAAGTTCAAAACTGCCATAATTTGACTTTGAGCAACCCAATTATTTAATGGAATGAAGATAAAGTACAATTTAACTAAAAAAGTTCATGCTTGTTGGCGCACGCTCCATGCACGGCTGCCTCCTGCAGAATAAACCGGTTTTTGTTTTGCGGAATAAACGTTCTCATTTTGATTTCGTTCCGAACAAAATGTTGTACAACGAACTTTTTAAATAACCTTCGAAACGTTTTAAATAACGTTTCCGAACCCTGTCCTATTGCCACAAACCGGGCCTACCTAAATCTAGACACGAACTTGGAGCACACGCTCACAATCCCACTTGGGACCGCAAGAAAAACGAGGTAGTTAGATTTTAGTTACTAACTGTTGCCCACAACTTCGTCTACATAATCAGCCTATAATGTTCCCACTACTGGGACACATGCCTCCTCTCTGTGAGAGGGAGTGGGCCATAATCCACCAGACCACCACGCGGGCCCAGTGCAGTTTTCCTTCACCGTTTTGAGAGCAGTGGGTTTTGAAATCATTTACACAAAGTAAAACGCATGTCAGGGTTCGAACCTATACAACCTATAACTCGTAAGCCGCGGCTGTTACCACTGGGCCACCACTGCTCACTGGGCCACCACTGCTCATTGGGCCACTACTGCTCCTAGAACCTAGCTTGTCCTTCTCTAGGTCCCAGGCTACCTAACAAATATTTAAAAAAAAAGAAACATTTTAGTGGTATAGGCGTGAAATAGTAACAGATAGACACAGTTACTTTCGCATTTTAAGGATATCAATATGTCGTGGTATAAATTCACAAACTTAGTAATGTCCATGTAGGCACGGATGTAGGGAATTTCTTGATCGTATGTTGGCCTTCTTGGTCCATGCTGAAGCCACAAATGGGTCAAGGTATATATATACTCCACGCTCTTGCGGTCGGCGTAATTTGGACGGGTGTATTAGCAGCTTGTGATGTAGCTGAATTAATTCTAGTCATTTGGGGACATGCTGTTCTAGTGAAAAAATATTAAATACTGAAAGTTACGAAGGACCAGCAGTGTATGAAAATAATGGTACTTTTAATAGATATATACCGGACGTTTACTGTGTACAAAAGCATCGCAAAATTTAGTCAAATTGTGATGTTGCAAGCACTTTTTTTGCTAAATTAATAAGTTTATTGTAGGTGCTTACTACTTTCCTATTCTGGGACCGTTTTTTTTTTTTTTTTGAAGGGACACGAATATCATCATCATATCATCATTTCATTTGGTACGCGGTCGCTACTCCAGAACCTTTCGGCCCCATCGGCCATCTGTTCTGCGAGCTATGTGCCCTGCCCACTGCCACTTTAGTTTGACAATACTTCAAGCTATGTCGGTTACCTTGGTTCTCCTGCGGATATCTTAATTTCTGACACCTCTCCATTGCCCATTGTGAGCGACCACGTTTCAATGCCATTATTGGCAACACGCACTGTTCAGTCTCGTTTTGAAACACTGCAATATGTGGTATGAGAAAATATTGCGTAGCATCCCGAACGCTGCCCAGCCGAGTCGGATTCGACGATTGCCCTCTTTTACAAAAAATAAATAGTCTAATATTAAACTGCATGTCATTAAAATCTCTTTACAACACACAGTGGAGGGTCCTGCATTTTTAAATTAGACGGGATGGTTGTAGGTACCTAGAGCACACCTAGAGGGTGTGCTCTAGGTACCTACAACCATCCCTATATCTAGAAGGTTTAGGTCAGGACATTTCGAAAGCTTTCCATTTTAATAGGAACTGCATAAATAAGATAAAATGCAACTACAATTAACTAAAAGCCTTCGAATAAAACCAGATTTTTTCTTGAAAAATTAAATATAATTTATTCCTGTAATAATGTTATACTATTATCAACTTTCATCAAACAGAATCTTTTTACCTTCATATGGTAAAATACCAGATTTCTTCTTCTTAGCTTCCCAAGATGGATGCAATTTCTCTGGTTTATCATCATTATTGTTATCATTTCTATTATTAAAACCTCTTTTATCATTAAAATCATTATTAAAAGACTTCCTATCATTAAAGTTTCTTCTATCATTTTGTTGTCTATCATTTAATTTGCCTCTATTCCCTCTATCATAACCATTTTGTTTATTAAATCTATCTTCATTATGGTAGTTATTGTTTTGTCTTAGTTTACTTTTAGGGACAAGGCCAAACTGGACTGCTCTCCTTAGTTTTCTATTCCCTCCAATATGTTCTTCTTTAATTTCATCAGGTGCTCTAGGTTCTACAACAGACATATAATTTTCTCCCGTCGACGTTATAAAGAATGGATCTACAATTTTATTTTCAATCACAGGATCATCTGAATCTTTCTTCAATTTCTTTTGAAGTATTTTCTCATTGAAGTGTTTTGTTTTGGTCAATTCTTTTTGTTTCTTTGCTGGATTTTTCTTGATGATACCTTTTGGTGGTTTCTTGGTTTGTGTTTCTTTTGATTGAACTGTCTTTATGTTACCTAGTCCTGGTTGCACTGCTTTGAATTTAACATCAACAACAGATGGTTTGACTACAGGAGTGGGCTTAACAATTTTACCAATTTCATCCTTTACTTCATCAGAACTACTGTCTGCAGCTGCATCACTCTGTTCTTTTACATCGTCGAGTCCAGAATCATCACCTATTTCATTATCTCCTACTGACTGGTCACTCTCTTTGCCTGACACTTCATCATCATCATTTTCATCACCCGACACTTCATTGTCAACATTTTCATCTTCTGACATTTGACTTCCACTACCCTCATCACCAGAAACATTATTATCTTCTCCAACTTGACTTACTTTGCTGTCATCTCCCATGGCAACTTCTTCAACATTCCAATCTCCTTCAGAATTAACTACTTTATTATTCTTTGCCTTCTTTTTATTTTTCTGTTTTTCTTTGGCTTCCTTCTTCATCTTTCTTCTTTCTAGTCGGGACATAAATAGGTCTTGTATAGTAACATTGGAAAATCTGCCTCTTATGAATTTGTACTTGTCTTGTAATGCTTTGTGGAGAAGTAATCTGGCACAAGCTTTATCTTCATCTACTTGGGGTTTATTTAAGAAGGTATTTAGCTCTCCTTTGTGTGTTACTATGAATTTTGCTAGGTCCTTAGGTTTGATTTTCTGTAAAGTATAAAATAGATATTAAGTATAAGGCAATAATAACATCATTCAATATGTCCTTCAAATAAATCTATAGGTACTAATATTATAAAGAGCTAAAACTTTGTTTGTTTATTTGTAAGTTTGTGTGTAGGGGCTAATCTCCAGAACTACCAGTCAGAACTGAAAAATTCATTTTGCATTGGATAACCCAATTATTGGGGCAGGTTATGTAATATCACACGATGACTTTTAGGAGCCAAGCAAAAAGAAAAAAAAGTACCTAATGGCGAGGGTGGACGATGGGATGCAATGCGATGGGTCGAAATTTCACACGGTCGAAGATGCCGGCAGAAGCTAGTGTAATATAATTAAGTATCAAAAATCAGGCTCAGCATATTTTAATAGCTTTATTGCTCGCCATAAATCATTTGATTGAACAAATTCTAATTTATATTTATTACAATATTTAAAAGCTTATAGATATAATCAAAATTCCGAATGAACCTAGTTTTAGAAAACAGAAACTAAATAATACTGGTAGGTTACCTTTATAACCAAGACTTCTTTTATAGCAGACTCCGCTTTCCTCTTTAACTTTTCTTGTAGTTTTTCCGGAGCTTTCTTCTCTGTCAGTTGTTTTGCCTTTCTAGTTAATTTGTGTATTATCTGTGTTTTAGCCTGGTTCAGTTTCTTTTTGAGTAATATCACCTGGAATAATAACGAATATATATTGGTTAAATGAGTTTGTATAAGGCAGAAAGATTTCGTAAAAGGGCTGATGTAGAAAAACATGGCATAAATATTTAAATTTGGATACTATTCACTTGCTACCTAGAATCTAGAACATTGACATTATTTTCTGCATACGATGGTTAATACGAGAATGTTACGAAAAAAATTAGAAAAATTCATTCAGCAAACTGTAAGTAATTAAGAAGATAGTTATAAATGTTTATACCTCAGTGTTGAAGTCTTGTTTCACTGCTCCAACTTCCATATTTATGAAATTATTACACTTATTTCTCAAAAATAGGTTATGTTACCAAATGTCTAATTTAACGACAGTCAAGGTAGTAAAACACAATATGGAACCACAATGGAGCTAGGTTCCAGGTTGGTTTTAATATTTTTCTTTATTTCTTTACCGAAAAAAGGAATACTTTCATGTAAAAAAAAATATCAACACATGAACACACCGAAATTGACAGTTGACAATGTTGACATAACGTTATTGCCATTGTGACAGATGACTGCATTGAATAAACTTAACAGTGACAGCACTGCAAAAACAATCAATCATAAACTGATATTCTCATAGCATTTACTGACTGCACTGTTGGGCGAAAGCGCCGACCCTGCCCGCGAAATTCAAATTTTCTTACGTTTTTTGTATTTTTTAGGTCAGTCTAAGGCCCGTATTAATAAACGTTCCTCAATGACGTACTCAAGTACGTAATCATTTGATACGCCATTATTACAATATCAGCATCTCAAGATCATTGCTAATTAATAAACACATGAATACAGTATCTCAGTTACCAAGATCAGCTCCTCAATGCGCTGTACTTGATGGCTTGATTTCGTGAACGATTACGTCACATTGACCACACACTATAATTATATATAGGACATTGACCGAAGTTTAGAATAACATTCATTACGTTTCGTTATTGTAATGTCGTAAGATTTATTGAAATTTTTTTATTTTGTTAAAACTTTAATGAATATCGCTGTATCACGTTATAAAGTTGTTTTCTACCCAATAAATCCTGAAATTGTCAAAAATATCATGTAATTATTTCCCAATATGCCAGAAATCTTTACTAATCAACTCAATAGGTTCAAATAACATAACGCAATAAAGCGTCCTGTAACGAGTGCCGAAAAAAAAAAACGCCAAACAACAATCAACAACATTCTGTTTGTTTAAAAACTTTATTTATCAAACATTATGCAACTTAATAGGTAGGTACATAAGTGGATTAATGCCTTAATGTGTTATAAGTACCTATATATATAAATAGTAATTAAATAAATTACACTTATATAAATGTACTTACAATATTTTCATAAGTAGGTACCTACCTGAAATGATGCTGTAGCATAAAATCTTAAAATTAATAGGATGGCTATTTCTGGGGAAATTGGAAGACCTATGTTACTGTATTTCATGAATTAATATTTTATTAATATGTACAATACTGACTCTTGATAAAATGTGAATAATTTTTTTTTATCTATTTTTACTTGGAAATTCAAAAGGATTTGAGGCATCCTTTATGTATATTCTTTGTAAACGATTTCGCAAAAGCCATAAAATATCGTCATAGTACTCTATTTGATCGTAATAACTATCTTCACCCAAAATATTTTCAAACTCCATGTTTCGCGCTACTAATCATGACCTCAAGTCACGTACGGCCTACACTCAGGTTTAAGCATGATGAGTACACTCACTCATTGTATACTTAAGTGATGAGTTTCGTTTATTAATCAGTCCATCACTCGGCTGATAACGTAAACCCAAGCCGTAACTTGAGTACACCAATTCTTATGTTTATTAATACGCTCGAGACCTCAAGGTTGTTATCAAGTGCGAGCTCTAGGGCTGAGTAACGTTTATTAATACGGGCCTATGATCTCATGTTAATGATTGATTGATTTGCGGTCGTAAAAATAATAAATATATATTTACAGAATGTTAATAATTAAAATCGTAAATACAATTCTCAGTGATGGTGTATAATGTCATAAATTCACGAAATTGACATTCTTAGCAGCAAATAATTTGATATGTTATTTAGGTAACCGTGAGATGTGGAAGAAATGGAGGGAGGCCATCTTTTATGACCGCCAATCAATCAATCATTAACATGAGATCTGAGACTGACCTACAAAATGAAAAAAACATAAGAAAATTTGAATTTCGCGGGCATGGTCGAAGGTTCCACCTTAACTACACAGGTTTGGCACTTGCTACAAGTTTGAAACGCATAAACGTGTGGACGCATCGCAAGTTTCCTTGTATTTGTGAGTGAATTCCGACACTCGATCAGATTATTTAGCTGCAAGTGAAGCGAGCATTACATTATCTAATTTGCAGAGTGCTAGGTGAGCTAGCGTACTAAAATTGGATGGTGTAAATGTAGTAAAGCAATTAGTTATCCAATCTAGTGCAATCGTATGGGCTCTGCCACGCTTGCTCATCTAGTGCACTAGCTAGCGCACTAAATTGTATAGTGTAAATAGATTTAGAGTGCTTAACGTAAGCTGTGCACGGTCAGTCAAATGGTGCGCGCTTTAACGGGAGGACGTCTTTGTTGTAAATTAAATGACGAAACCGCAGTCTAAGGAAAAAAATAAAAGTTATAAAAACTAAAACACAACTACGACAAAAAGTCAATACAGAGTCACACGCGATCTATTTGATTTATACGTTAGCAGTTGTGACACCGGATTTTTAATTTGTCTGTCTATGATGTATTGTGACCTTTTTATTTGACTTTTTTGTCGTAGTTGGGTTTTAGTTTTTATACATGTTATATTTACATTATTTTGGGGTATTTTATTTCTGTAATGTGACGTCACATAGCCTATAACTAGCGAACAATCAACACGCTTCCAACGATACCTCATTTGTCAAATTATGATAAGCAGTTTTGAAGTTATGAAGGAACAGTCAAAATCATAACCCTCCTTTTTCCTAGGCTGTAGTTGGGTAAAAAGAAGTGCTATTCAATATATAGCCAGTTTATAATAGGCAGTTTTTTTTTCAGCAATAAATATTATTAACCCAACATTTTCTGCGTATTTTTTTAATGGACATAATTAAAGTCGACCCCAATGCTAAAGCAATACCAACTTTCTGGTGTTTTGATGGCGCCATTTTTGTCTTTAGACAAGAATGCATTTCTTTAGCGCTCTACTGGGAGGTGCGGTTTGGATGATCGGCAATGGTAAATGGTAAGGTTTCGGTAATGATCGATCACTACCGAAATGAGAAAGGAGAGGTGAAGAGTATATACTAGAACAGATCCCAGTACTAGGTATTTAATGATACTAGGTTGCACCAATTACAACTTTTAAAATACTCGATCCACCTAGTCTCACTATACAGCCCCGTATTCAAGGAGGGGGAGGGGGGGGGAGAGCAAACTGGGTCCCGTGCCCCGGGCGCCAACTTCAGGGGGCGACAAATTCAAGCACACACGTACACCACCCAGCATACTGTAACTTTGCAATAAATGAGACACGCAGCACATATAATCTTTCTATTTTTTCTTTTTTACAACATTTTTGGCGTCCCTGTTAGATTGATGCATTATCGATCGACAAAATTTGATTAATATGTTGCTGACAAAATTTTCATTTCGCGGGCTAACTGTGCGCATCCCCGGTTTTTGCCCCGCCTCAAATAAATTCTAGATCCGAGGCTGCCACTATACCTACCTGCGCGTCCCAGTTGAATCGAGGTACCGGCGCGGCGAAGCGAGATAGCAAGTCTGCTTTGTCGCTCACTTGTGTTTGTCTAAATTATTCATGTGTCAGTCATTTGAATTTGAACTATATTTCAATGAACATAAAAGTAACACGACGCGCACTTGTGTTGTGCAAGCATATTCCATCTTTTTTAACTACACTATTCCGCACTCTTTCCATCTTTATCTGCCAATACTCGACAATAGTCGGAACTTCAAGCAATTTAGTAGGCAGATTTTTTACATTATGATTAAAAAGAAAAACTAAGCATTCAATACAGTGTGCGTACTTCGTGGACTAGGGGGAACAGGTATTTGTATGAACTTGGACTAAATGGACCTAGTACAAAATTTACCTAGTATGACCCATCTCCAGACAAAGTGTAACCTTCTTCATTTTGGTAGTAGTGTAGTGTAATGACAAAGCTCATTTTTATCTCGCACTGCAGCACTAATTTAGCGCTCTGCAAATTGGATCATATAATGCCCGCTTGAATTTAATATAAAGTAAGTATGGTGTATTGTTATAGTGAATATCAACATGGAGTTGGTAAAAATTAAAAAGTATCTCTACAATATACTTATGGTGTATACTAGTGAGAAAATAAATAAAATAATATTCTAACACGCCATTCTTAGAAATACAAGGAAAATGGAACACGTATGTACGCATGGTACTCATAGATGTAGTAAAAAAGATAGTAGATAAAGTCTAGGGAGTCTATTCTTGGGAGTCTTCAAAATAATCATTGACTGAATATTAGCAATAACTGAAAGTAAGATACGCAGCTGCTTTTTAATTAGACGACTATCATTTTTCTTTATTTTTATCATACATATTTCTTTACGATAGTTATTTATATATATTATAATTATGTGGAGCCTTGCAGAATATGCTTTTTTGCATCAACGTGGTTTGGCAAGGTAATACACATAGTTTGTCTACATGTTGTGTTCTTTCACTTTTATTAGATACATTAATATTGCGCTAAACGAACAGACCGTTTCATATAACTAAAAAGTGGGTGAGACCAAAAGCTCTGTCTACCTACACGTTTCTTAGAGCATTTAACCTATGCTCTAAGACACGTTTCAATCAATATGTGCAATAATAAATCCTAATAGTGTTACCAGCTTTGTTATCAAATCGACTAAATGTCTATGATCATTCATCCTATCTGTCAAAGTTGTTTGTACAAATTAAAAAAAGTACAAATTCTTTCTGGTCGGATCTGTCAATCCGAAATGTACGTAAATTTTTTATAAAATATTAATTCCATGAAAATCATTGTAATCTATTTAATTTCGCATGGTGTAATAGTGAATTAATCTTCTACATAATTAGGAAATAGTGTTGGTGTGTTAATTTCGTCCTCATAGTTTCTGTGTTTGTTATTTCAGCATGGCTCCTCGGTTTGAGTTAGCAGTCGGTCTCCGAAAGGGACACAAAACGACAAAAATATCCGCCGGCAGGAAGGGTATTACTGACAAAGCCATCAAAATCAGACCCGCCAGGCTAAAGGGTGTAAGTATTTCAATAATATAATATCAAAAGTTTTCAGTGAGGTTATGTTTTGAATATTGTAATCTTTGTGGTTTGTTACATTTCACGTTGACTTCGTTATTTCTCCTTTTTAACTACTACTTAATTGAAATGAAATCTATCACTAGTACATTGAAGAAACGTACCTAGGAGTAATCTATTTGTTCAAAAGACAAACCTCTTCTTTTTCTATTGTCCATCCTGTTTCGACGTAATACTGAGTTTGGCGAGTAAATTATTCGTAATTTCAAGTCTGTATAGTTTTTCAATGACAAAACAAAATATTTTTGCTGAGTCCACTATTCCTAAGACAAACTCGATATTCAAACCCTTTTATAATTTCAATATTTCTAACTACATCTTTCAATTTACTAGCCAACAAATCGTTAAATTTCAACTCTGTTTATTGAATTTTGGATAGTTCCGTAATTATTACTATTAAAGTCTATCCCTTACTGAGAGGAAGCCTGTGTCCCAGCAGTGGGAACATTGTAGGCTAAATATGCTTATGCTATGCCTATACAGTGGTATTTACTAACAAATGTATGCAATTGTTTACAGCTCCAAACCAAGCACTCAAAGTTTGTGCGTGACCTGGTCCGTGAGGTCGTTGGACACGCTCAGTATGAGAAGAGGGCTATGGAGTTGCTCAAGGTGGGTAACAATATTATATTACTCTGCTAGATCACTAGATCATAATGATAGTCTGGGAACCTACTATACATAGATGCAGAGCTCATTCTGCCTACTGTTTTCACTGTTGCTAAATAATACAGACAGTATTTTTTACCAACAATGAATACTTTTTAAAACTTTTGCTTTTTGTTAGAAAAACATTAGCCACTGGTTATAAAATTAAAATAAATTATTGATCTACTTTGACTAAGGAGTGTGGGTTTAGATCTACACTATCAATACTGCCATAGTCTTGATTTAATAATAAAATCAGCTGGTTCATTTGACAATGTCTGTTATTTTCTTGAACACTGCTCCAGGACTTAAAAAGCAACTAACTTTCAATAAGAAAAAAACTAATTATATTTTCATTCCTAGGTCTCAAAGGACAAGCGCGCCCTGAAGTTCTTGAAGCGTCGTCTGGGCACACACATCCGTGCCAAGAGGAAGCGTGAAGAGCTCAGCAACGTCCTGACTCAGATGAGGAAGGCTGCCGCACAGGCCCATCACGCCCCACACCCCGCTAAGTGATCAATAAACTAAGTAATTGTACTTATGTCGTGTTTTATTGAGGTTTCAAAGTTATTGTTGTTGCAACAGTTCAGAAGACCAATTCCCATAATTATAAACATTCAAAATCAAGTCTTAATGTCATCTCAGCAACTATCTGTCTAAAGAGGTATTATTGACAGATTAATTAGAATGAAAATGTTCTTCGAAATATGATGCATTTGTTGTTTTGCCATAGCTACTGTGGTGCATGCCTCTATTTACGATGCCGACGAATCTATGTGAAACAGCAAAAATGAAAGAACTATTATCACTGCCTATTTGTCGATAGCGTAGCATAGACGTTAGCAAACATTCGTAAGTACCTACTGTGTGTAATAAGTTATTGGCAGATACAGCTGTGTGCTGATGAGAAAAAAGAGTCCCCAGCTATGTACAAAGCTACCACACTGATTTATTTGTACAGCACCTGAACATAATTGAAATCGACAGCTTCAAATACTAATTCATGACATGCCAATGATTCTGCGTAAACAGGTATACCTAACATGCCCTGGTGTTCGTAGGTGGCCATTAAGGTGACACTAGTCGCGGGCTCGAACTCACTAGTGGGCATGGCCGAAAAGCACGCTGTGTCACTTGGCATCGTGTCCGACAGAGATAGTATCAGTGATGAGCAGTTAGACACTGGTCTACGTGCACAACGTCTAGTTTGCACACACACAAACACCGTTCCGAACTATTTTAGTAAAACGAGTGCGTAAAAAATTACGAAAAGTCCTTTTGAAAATAGGGTTTTATGAAAAAACCACTGCATAAATCAATTACAAATAAAGTTTATTGAACTCTTCGACAATTGAGCTTTGTCGGTGCCGACTTTGTTTTGGCGATTTTACACTTCTTTTATTGCTTATTTACCCCCAAAGTTGCGTTAAAATTAGCAAGAAAAAGGAATCTTTGTGGGCTCCTAACTTTTTAATGGCTCATTATTTTAATATTCTGTTTCCGCACAGAAAAAATTAATAATGAAACAAAACGATATCATGTTTAACTTTGGATGTACCATGTCAAACAGTGGAGTAAAACCCCCCTGAAATTTGTATGGAAAAAATATCAACTAGTTCCACCTTAACTCGTTAATTAACAAAATGCTTAATGGATTAACTTTTAAGTTAACTCAAAAAAATGTTAACGCTGTTGTTAACTTTAGGCCGTTACGATTAATTGTTGACATGTTGTCATTTTTTTTTTAAATTACATCCCACGCGGGGCAACCAGGCGCGGCGCGGCGCTGTTGCTCAAAAGAACAAGTATCCAGAGCCGAGAAACTCAAAAATAAAGCGGCCCTGTCAACTTGATTACTTGCCGAGTGCCAGTGAAGTGAATACGACAAGTTATTATAACCATTTTTTTTTTTTTGAGGGTGGGAAATCATCAAATAACTTCTCCCGCTCTGGGCGGAGCGGGAGGGCGTGTCAGACTTACTGACTGAAACCCACCCGTGTTCCTTCGGTTGCCCTGTTGCCGGGGGCCACGATCTCCCTTTCGGTTTTCTTCGCAACCCCGGCAGGCATCGGCCCTAGTGGACCCCTTCAAATCTGCTGACATCTCTTTAAGCAAGTTATTATAACCTGGGTTTTTAGCGTTTGCGCCATTAGTGGACCCCTTCAAATCTGCTGACATCTCTTTGAGGCAAGTT
The DNA here is from genome assembly GCA_916610215.1 of Omphaloscelis lunosa. Lineage (NCBI taxonomy): Eukaryota > Metazoa > Arthropoda > Insecta > Lepidoptera > Noctuidae > Omphaloscelis > Omphaloscelis lunosa. The sequence goes on from OU744260.1 coordinate 17,039,957, forward strand.
ATTATAACCTGGGTTTTTAGCGTTTGCGCCATTATTCTTCTTCAATAGTTTATCTTTTTCGTTTCTGTTGGTTGATGATGTAAATTGATTAAATTGACGTCAAATTCATTACATTTACAAGTTTACATCATGAACACTACCTACTACCTACTTCTACTCAAAGTACCTACGCAAAGCACTGAAAATGAAACTGAATCCTTAGGTAAAATGGATAGATTAATTACTCAAGTATGGCCAACTCGAGTGATTAATCTATCTACTTGTTTCTGTTTTATTTACCTAACTATACCATCCCAAAAGGCGCCAAAAACAGTAGGTATACGCTTTGGATAGTTAACTTTTAACGGTTAACTTGCGTTAATTTCCCGAAATTTTAACGCTTTAATAATTAATACCTACAAGTCAAGAATTCAAGATATGAATCACACCATGTCATGGGCATGTGCAGAGGCAGAGCAGAGGAGAAATTAAAATTTAAAACTTCATTATGTTTCCGGCAATTTTACCGTAACTTATATAAATGACCGTAAAATACCCGTATGTTGCCAGCGTTTTCCATAAAATTACGTAATTTTGCAACCCTACCCCCTTCCATTTCAAACTCACCGACCTACATCTACGTGTAGAATTTTGTACGTCACGGGGGTAGCTTTACGTATGTAAACAAACTGAACAAACATCTATAGGTCACACAAATATTTGTTCCGATGCGCGACTCGATTTCGTGACCCTGAAGTCTGAAAGCGGTAGCAGCACCACTGCGTCAATTGGAACACTGAGTAACAAAACAAGTTCAGTTATAAAGGGTATTGATACATACTGTGGTTATAAGTTCGCTTGTAGTCGTCCTCTATTCGTTTCCCACTAAATGCTGAGGTAGGTAGGCTGTCACAAAAATTTCGAATAAAATTGGAAAATCCAAAAGGGCACGCCTCATAACGCTCATTCAAAAACAGAAAAATATTTGAATGACTTTTCATGAAGTATGTTTTGACTGCTTTTTTACCCATCAATATGGGTAAAATTTCTTACCTCGCAATCTTTACGTACTGTCAAAGACTATTTAGGTTTGCTTTGTTGGTTGCTAGGCAACGGAAGAGGGTCGAGGTTGGAAATATATAAAGATAGCTAGAGATATTTATATTAGTTATTTTTTTATTAATTATAATTAAACTAAGTACTTTGAATAAAAAAGCCATTTTCAATAGGGTTCCTCCTACGACTGAAACGAATCTATAAAAAAAATATTTGATTTTTTCGCAAACTACAATGTTTTCAGGTTTCACACTAACTTGATTGACGGGAACTTTCTAAAACTATTTTCTTGTTTATTTTCGTTTCTGCTGTATTAAATAAATTTTTGATAAGTACCTAATCCATTAAATTATCTACACATATATTAAAATCGTAGCGAAGTCAAAACTGTAAATTGAATATTTTTGAATAAAAGTAATTGATACGAGGTCTGGGATCGATTCTAATGCCGAAAATATAGTTTTTAGAATTTTTGTCTGTTTGTCTGTACCTATGTATATTCCAGCATCACGGAAATTCTACTGGATAAATTCTGTTAAAATTTTGCAAAGATATACCCTGTGTGTCTGGTAAAATTGTAGGGTATAAATTATCACGCTATTTGCTATGGGGCATGAGCAATATTACATTATGTCCGTACTCTTCTCCGCAAATTGTAAAAGGACGCGCCAAAATGTTAGGATATTGCAGATAGTTACCGATTTAACTTTTTACATGATTATCATCACGCTATACCTTTATGGAGCTATGCAGTCAATTATGAAATATAACAACGGCTATTTTGACCATCTTTCAATTAACATTAAATAACTTAGCGATTGTATGGTTGTAAGTTCGATTCCCAAATTATTGGTATTTTTTGTGATTTTTTTTACATCATTTTAACTATTGGTATTTTTTTAATTATTTTTTTCTACATTTTGTGGTACTAATATGTATATAATAAATAGTTCGTAGATTGCTCAGTGGTAATTTACTGTAAGAAATAAACGATCACAATTTTTAATATTATTTGCGGTTATTACTTCACACAGTACGGGGTCCATTGTCGTTTGCGTTCCTGAGGACAGTTGATGATGCAGAATATCCCAAATTCCGCGCAGTCTGCGTAGCACGTCACCTTTTTGACGGTGACCAACACCGGGTGGCGGCCAGCGTCAGCAACAATCCCAGTCGTCGGCGGCAATTGTTTGCCATCATTTTAGTGTTTTGTGGAATCTCAATCCCAGTTCTGTTATGGGAGACATATCGGCATCATCTATCCGAAGACTTTTTACGAACTTCGCGGCGTATTACTGAAGGTGACATTGAATAAAATGATGAACGCGTTCTAAATAGCTGTCTTAATTAACAAGACGCGGTAATTTCCATTCGATGGCAATCCACTGATCGAGTATGGGTGGCAACCCATACTCGATCAGTGGATTGCCACCGGTTCCATAATCATTGGCACATCAAGACCGCGGAAATCGGATATACGCCGCCGAAACTAATCATGATCAATGCGCAATGAGTACCATCGTCTATGATAACCACCTATCTATGTTCACCTCAGCGCAAAGGGACCTTTTCAACACCATTCTCCAAAGCTTTGGGCTCAGTCAGGGTAAAATATTTTTCTTGGATGCTTTTGGTAGAACAGGAAAAACATTTACTACCACTGGCCTCGTTGTAGAGGTCAGGAGGCAAGGCAAAATTGCAATCGTGGTAGCGTCTTCCAGAATCGCTGCCACACTGCTTCCTGGTGGCAAAACAGCGCACACCATGTTTAAAATTCCCATCGATTTAGAGTGCAATGAAACGCCTGTTTGTGGGGTGTCACGCAACAGTGACAAGAGGCGCGTGCTTAGGGATTGCGCTTTCATCGTATGGGATGGATGCATTATGGCAAATAGGAAAGCAGTGGAAGCTGTAAACAGAAGACATGATGGGTGGTGTCACAGTTCTGTTTAATGGCGGTTCCGGCAAATACTACCTGGTGACGCGAGGTTAGGATATTGCAGATAGTAACTTTTTTAAGTAAATGATTATTATCACGCTATATTTTTATGGAGCTATGCAGTCAATCATAAAATATCATAAAAACGGCTATTTTAGCTAACTTTCAACAACAGCTAATAACTAAGCGGTTGGACTACCTGTTGCTTTGCAAACCTGTTTTTGTAAGTTCAATTCCTAAGTATCTACTGGTATTTTTTGTCATTCTTTTTTTTACATTTTGGAATACTAACATTATAATAGTTTGTATGACGTATTAATTCAATAAAAAAGGAAAACTTCGTAAGCAATGGGAAATTGCTACGTCACATCACAAGCACTTTACAGTCTCAAAACATTCAAGATTCTGTACTGATCATTTTAGAGCTAGACTATAAGAATAAAATGGTTTTTTACAGGTCATACAATAAACTGAATATAAAAAAAAAACCCAATATTTTTAGTGCCAGTTACTTTAAAATGCAAATTGTAACGTAGTTCAATATCTCAAAAACAAATATGCTTGAAATACTTAATTTAATCTTTTGGTATTATTATTAACAAGAATGAAATTAATGTGGTGATGCGTGGAACTAGGGCTGACGAGGTGAATGCTTCGTTGAAAAGATCGACTCTATGGTTGCAAGTTCATAGACTGCGCTTGACCATCAACATGCGAGCTCGGCTTGACGGGAATTCTAATTTCTTAAAAATTCTCCGATGTACTTCAAAAAGTTGGTGAAGGCACTCTACCAGAGGAGAGTGGCCAGGTGGCTTTACCAGAGACTCTTGATAGAGTACTTCCCACTTAAGAAGATCTGATTCGTCTGGTGTACGGGGACATCAATCGAATACTGTAGGTACCAAGAGAATTCTTGAGTGTTTGAGCGGGCCATTTTCACGCCCAAAAATGATCAACGACCAATCACAATATTCTCTTGCAAATTGAAGGGAGCGAAGTAATAAACACCTCCATCGGTTAATACGATTGTGGAACAAGATGATGCCACACATTACCCCGTAGAATTTCTGAATTCGCTAACGGCAAGTGGACTTCCGGCGCACATCATCCAATTGAAGGTCGGTGTCCCGATTATGCTCCTTCGGAACTTAACTATCTGTGTAATGGAACCCGACTCGTAAGTCGTCTCTTTGCAGAGAAACGTCATCGAAGCGAAAATTCAAACAGGTTGTGGCGTTGCCGAGACAGTGTTTATACTTACCACGCATACCACTAATGACCCACAGTTACCCCTTCCAGTTTAAGCACGCACAGTTCCCTATGAGCATTGCATTGCGATGATTATTATCATCAAGTCACAGGGGCAGACACTGAAGGCTGCGGGTGTCGAACTCAGGAGAAGCTGCTTCTCACAAGGACAACTGTACGTCACGTCGCTTGCTCCCGCGTCACCAGTCCTGACTCTGTATATTTTGGCTGTTGAGTATAAAACTACAGCTTGGCAAAAAAGAGTCTGAACAAAATGAGGGCGCCACTTTGGCACTTAGGTGACTTCGAACGGCAAATGAGCAAAATAATTTAAACAAATTGTTATAAACGCTGCTTGTGGGTGACTCAAAACCTACTAGCACTTGTCGGCAAAGGTGTACCATCACCATAGGTCTGCATTACTTAAGTAAAATATTATTTCCAAATGTCACCACGTCAGACTCTTTTATGTCGACCTGTACAAACGTACGTAGTACACACGGCTACACATCAAGCTATACATTTCCAGTTTATGCTGATCTCGCATTGTGTAGGGTTTCCGTAAAATGTGAGGTCAGCTTATACTGGAATGGCTTGATGTGTAGCCATGTACCTATACAGAGAACTTTTATAAAAATGTGGCTGTTATTGGCGTACATTGTGGTGTCTTACGACTTCCACGCTAACGAAGTCGCGGGCAGAAGCTAGTGGTATATAAATTAAGTAGGTTCTGTGTACCAATAGGAGGTTCTGTGTGCAGGAGTGTAACAATAAAAACAGTTGCAAAAAGGCAAATCAAATTTTTAGATCGCAGAGCACTCTCTAATGCTTCGCATTGTGAGTCATGCAAAACCAAATTAACCCAATCTATTCTATGGTTAAGTAACTAATTGATCAAATACCAACACTGGGCTGTTTAAGATCTAATTCTGGCAAACTCCTCTTCCCCGTTGGCGTGAACGTTAAAAAGCTATTTTTTTTATTTTTTTAATCTGCTACACAGACGGCGAGCTCCGTAACCCGTATTAAGGCTCCTGCAGACAGGCGCGACGCGACTATCTAGTAGAACAATAAATTATTTCTATGAAAACTTCTTGGATATTGTTCTACCAGAATCGCGTCGCGCTTGTCAGGCCATTAAGAATGTCCAACTTTAGTCTACCAATTCAAGTGCAAAAAATAGTTAATTCAAGTTTTATTTGATCATTCGGTGAAGTACCTATGTTTTAGCTCGCTTCCTTGACAAAGCCTGTTCGGTTTTTTTTAACCGATTTTTTTCACATGACCTTTTTACGTATTATTCTTGTATTAATTAGGTAGACTGCCTCGTTGGTCTAGTGGTAGCAAGTGCAGCAGTAGGTAGCTGAGCATGACACCGGTAGAACAAATTGTTCTGATGAAGCTTTCATAGAAATTGTTCCACCAGTCGCGTCGCGCCTTTCAGCGGGAGTCTTGCAGCCATCAATATTGGTTGATGACAAAAAAAAGATGGCGGATGACGGATCCAAAATTAAGTCAATGACACCCAGTTTTTTTAGTTCATTCTGCCTAACGATACTTTTGATAAATTTTTATCAATTTACGATAAAAATTAATATTCTTAATTTTATTTGTACTTACGCGTCTGCGAAGCAAAAAAAAAATGAATCAGCTGTTTCTGGCCACCCGCAATTAAACAAAAAAGTGAATTCCATCAGTGTTTGAAAATGAATTGAGGAAAATATAGGTAGTTCTTTAAGTTATTTCATAGATATGATGTAGGAGTTCATAGATATGATGTAGGTATTATTTTTAATAGTATAAATATAATATAATTACGCTTGGGTGCTTGGCCTTGACGGTTACGCAAAGTAGGTTAGTTACGTAGCTGACTAACAGCCGAACCTAATATCCTATTTTCAGTAAAAGATAGATCACTATTGATGGTAGACACTATAATTATGTCTGTCATTGAATGTCGTCCCACAATTCCGTAAGGTCCTTATTCTCTGTCAGATTATTGGGACTTTAAAACAATAGAAAAATAGGTTTTTCTATCTCTAGTAGATATGCGAAAACTGGTGATAGATAGGTTATTTATTGGGTTCGGCCCCATTAGAATAATGCACAGACGCCCAGACCTAAGTATCTATCTACCCAACCCTACTAACTCCACTCTACATTAACATACAGTGAGATGAAACGGGTTGCCAACTGATAATTAATGCTTAGATTGCCCAAAAGTGTTTCAATATCCAGACAAACCTACCTATTGAGGTGTCTGTGATGTTTCCGTTTTATTTTATTCTGTAATTAATTGATTGCTTAACAGAAAAACCTTATAAAATTATAGGTAGGTACTATTCAGGGACCATGGAAGTATGGGAAGGGGTTAAATGCCCCTTCTAAAATCAAACGGGGGGAGGGGGCTAGGAGGGAAAGCCCCCTCCAATTTTATTACCAGATTTATTTTTTCTGAAGGGCATCTCATAGCTAACCTCTGAGGTCATGACTATTTAACCGGTCAATCCTGTGGTTGCCTTAAGCTGCTAAACTCAAAGCCTCCAGCCAGGGGCATACAAACTAAGCTAAAAAGCTAGGTGAACGCTCGCTAAGGGCACCCTCTATGGGGTACGAGCCTCGGCTTAGGGCGTCACCGGAGGGAGGACATCAAAGATGGGATGGGCTGGTTATTACCTGAGAAATAAAGTTTCTATTTCTCTATCCTTCACAGAGCTTTGTATCGCTGAGTGCCCTCCGACGCATCAGACATTCCTCCGACTATCACTAAAGCAGAGAATACCGTCAAACGTGGTAACATTACCATAATTTTTGACTTTTATGCAATTTACTCCAACAAGGAGCTAGTTGTTTAAGTTTTTATTGGTTTATTTTGTAAAAATGATGTGTCTCTTTTGGTTCAACCAATGAATTCTACTAAATCTCACATAGAATCGCTACAATAACCAAAAGTATGAGCGGGTTAAAACTGACAACAAATGAGATTTTTTGGCAACTTACCTAACCTAGTTTGCATTGAATGTGTCCCAAAGTGCACGCGACGTAAAGCTAATGGTCCTGGCGCTAAAAAAGCGATGTGTAGGAAAGTTCTTCTCAGGGTATGTGTTGAGTCTTTAAATGAGTTCGACGCACGTTAACAGTAAAAGGTATATAATAGAAGATAAAGAAACACAGTAGAGAGGGCACAAACGGGTAAAATAATCTTTTAACTAAAATTAACACGAGCGTTTCGCGAGTAGTGACGTACGCTTTCGAGTTTTTTTTCGTCCACTGTCCGTTGGCGGGGCGCGAGGGTGCTGGTGGGGGTGTCGTCTCCCGTCGCTGCGCTCTTAAGGGCTAGTCCGCACGTCCGTACACAAACGTTAAGGCTCTGCTACAGATGTATTTATTTTCGAAGTTACCATCTTCGTTTAACTCCCCCGACCCCTCACTATGTTCGGTAAGTAGATCCCTTGGGAGAAGCGAGCCAAATATCTAGGTGTTGTCCTCGACCATCATCTCACTTTCGCTGAGCACATAAAGAAGGTTCGTTCGCGAGCTGCTTTCGTTCTCGGTAGGCTCCATTCCGTCCTAAACGCACGTAGCAAGTTGTCATTTACCCCAATTATTTCAAAATCAACCGAAGATGGTGTTATTTGCAGATGACACATCATTAATCTTTCAAATAAACCGACGGTCACAAAATCTTGAAGACGTTAATAGCTCTATTCTACAAGTCCAAGATTGGTTTACGGTAAACAATTTGGTACTAAATAAAACAAAAACCAAATGCATTAGACTTAAATTACCTAATGTTAGAAGTAGCGAATGTGACATCATATTGAATGGGGAAAAACTGGAATTTATTAATCAAACGATTTTCCTAGGAATCACGCTAGACGAGAAATTACAATGGGGACCTCATATAACATCTCTTGCGGGGCGGCTAAGCTCGGCCGCTTATGCTGTTAGAAAGATAAGACAGTTAACAGATGTAGAAACCGCGCGATTGGTCTATTTTAGCTACTTCCACAGCATTATGTCGTATGGCATTTTACTGTGGGGTCGGGCTGCTGACATTGAATCCATCTTTATTTTACAAAAGAGAGCTGTCAGAGCCATTTATAATCTACGTCGCCGCGAATCTCTCAGGAAACTATTTAAAAGGATTAATATTATGACGGTACCTTGCCAATTCATTTATGAAAATATTATGTATGTAAGGAAAAATCCACATCTTTTTAATAAAATAAGTGATAGACATAATTTTAATACTAGAAATAAAGATAAAATAGATCAACCATTTTTCAGATTATCTAAAGTACATACATCTTTTATGGGGTACTGTGTTAAATGTTACAACAAAATATCTTGTGACATATTGCAATTAAAAGAAAATGAAAAGTACACTTTGTAAACAAGCATATTACAAATTAGAGGATTATATCAAAGATAAGAGTGCTTGGAAACATGCTGGTCCTGCTCCATAGGACAATTTAGAATCAAGACAAAATCAAACAGGTTGCTAATTTAATTGTTAAATTTATAATTTTGTATTATATGACATTGATTTTACATTCTGTGATTACTTCCTCACACACTGACTTATTAATTTTAAAAACATTAGGAAAATCGTCTACTTTTACAATGTTTGTAAATATGTGAGCACCATGTATCTATCATATAATTAAATTATCTGTCGTTGCTTCATTTTTAATTCTTTTTACCTATTGTGGTATAGTAATTTTATTCTAGGTGCATCGTCTTCACATATAATTATTTAACTAATGTACGTACTAATACAAACTATTGTAAAACATTTTAAAAGAGTAACGGTGGAGTTTCTTGCCCATTCTTCTCCATACGAAAACTACCTTTTGGAAGGGGCGACTAGAATCAATTATATTATTCTGTAAATTTTGACGTTCAAAAGTGCCATACATGGGCCTATTTGAAATAAATGTTTTGACTTTGACTTTTGACTTTGTCACTCAAGTGCAAATTGCGAATCTACACAGCGTGTATTCGTCCCATGATGACATATGCGGGTGCCGTCTTTGCTCATGCAAAACCCCACCATGTCCATAGGATGCAAACGCTCCAAAACCGATTCCTCCTTAGGGCCACCGGCTCCCGCTGGTATGTTAGGAACGAGAGTCTCCATCTCGACCTTAAAATTCCCACGGTCCACCAATTCTTAAAACGCCTTGCAAAGCGTTTCTTTGATTTCGCGGTCAAACATCGCAACCCTCTGGTTGTCGAGGCCGCCAGTTATGTCCCAAGTAGGATTAGCCGTAACGGCCACCTAGGCACATTCTCACCGACCCAGATGACCCCATAACCCTCCTCCAGGAGAGCAATAGGGTCACAAGTACTCTACACAAATACAGACGCCTCCCGTCATTCCGACCTCGCCGTCGAGGTCCTTTGCGATCGCGTCCGCGCCCCCGATTAAATGATACTCCTTCCCGACCCTTGCTCGAAAACGAGGTGCCAGCAGTGGTTGTAGCTGTGCACGTAGCTTTAAATTCCCCGACTAATAATCATGATCAAAACTATAATCCAGCCCGTCCCATCCTATATGTCCTCCCTCCGGTGACGCCCTAAGCCGAGGCTCGTACCCCACAGGGGGTGCCCTTAGCGAGCGTTAACCTAGCTTTTTAGCTTAGTTTTGTATGCCCCTGGCTTTGAGTGTAGCAGCTTAAGGCAACCACAGGATTGACCGGTTAAATAGTCATAACCTCAGAGGTCAGCTATGAGATGCCCGACAGAAAAAAATCCCCGTTTAAGTAAGCACTACAAATACATAGGGAAAGTTGCCCCAAGAATTTTAAAATTATCATAGACACGGGTGGATGTCATAGGGGTTTTCAAAAAAATTTCAATCACTTTTTAAATAATTAAAATAATTATTAAAGACCAAGCAATAGGAACTTTTGTTTATGCATTACAGTTTAAGAGCGTTTATTCTGAAAGTGGGCAACGTCACAAAAAGATATCAAATATCTCGCTGTTTTGATTAATTTGGCAATATTACTTTGATGAAATAAGAAATGTGACTAACTAGTTCCCTAAAATATTAATAATGAATTGCAATTATACACTGAATTTGATGTTGTAACTATTTTAGTTGTAAAAAAGGCATTTGGAAAGTTTCCAAATACTTTTTTATATCTAAAACTAAATATTCGGTGTTACAATATTAATTACTTATTACATTTTATAATCAATATTTTAGTTCCCTAGCTAACTAGGGAACTAAAATATTACTATGGAATAAGAATTGTGGATAAACACAATTCTTTTTCCATACAGTAATATTGCTAAATTAATCAAAACAGGTAAATATTTACGACGTTGCCAACTTTTAGGATAAACCCTCCTAATACCTATTGAAAAGACAGTAACAAAAACTATTCTATTCATAGGTAAAGTTGCCTTCGTGCTAAATGAGGTAACTTTACCTAACATCAAACAACATTACCTTTTCCAATAACACAAGAAATAAAAGATTTATAGGATTTAATCATTACGATACACCTTAATAACAATATATCATATACTATTTAATAAAAGCCACTGCTTATTATACAGGATTTTTTTTTAACCAATGCGCAACCTGAAACATCATTAAGAATAATTTTTACTGTGGGACTAATCCGCAAACCGCGAAAAAAAAAAAGAAATGTAGGGATCAAATTTTTTTCGCTCTCGCGTAAATGTTCTTCATAATGATGAGTAAAGTCACGTGTTAAGTTTGCGCACTGGTTAAAAACTTACCCTGTATTATTTTCTGTAAGAAAAACCAATCTTTATGCGATATCGCTGACCTGACCACTTGTAATGAAAAAATACCTTATTTTGACAATTAACAAAGATGCTAGTTTGAAAAACTTTTTGGGATACCTCAATTTATTATAAAATCTACCAATATGTCTAAAATTGCGTCAACAACCACAGACAAAAAATAAATAATGGAAACTACACTATTTGCGCTGTAGCATGGTGCGGGTGACAGTTGCCCGTATGACGTTGACATTTGTCAGTACCACGTAGGGATGTGAGGTTATGCAATTCATTTTTATCGCTAACGATACTCGCAGCGTGAATCTAGTTCTCTTTAATATTGTTATGAAAATTAGTGTATTATTCAGTTGTGCAGTGTAACTACGTGTGTGCTACGTGTATAAACTTGTCAATATAAATGTTTTATGGCTACATAATTATCTTTGTACTTATATAAAATAATCAAAATCGGGTTTATGTTTTTTTTTTCGTGACAACATTTTTGCTCTATGGTGCATCGGCGCGGCGGCCATGTTGTTTACCCGTGCGATGCTGTGAGTGCGAGTACGAGTGCAAGCGCGTTATATTGTGACTTAATGTGACACGTATTACGATTTCATTGTTTGTTTTCATTTTTGTTAAATTGTTATTTGTTATAAGTTTGTTGAGTTTGTTGTTATTACCATGCCTAAGCATACAAAAAAAACTGTTTTGGGTAGTCAGGCCAGGGAGCTTGTTGTTCGCCTCCGAGACTACTTTGAAAGAGAACAACAAAATAATGGACCGTTGTTACCATTGAATCATATTGTAGAACGAGTAGCCGAAGCTCTTGATATTGGCCGCAATACTGTTTCGCGTATAACACGTGAGAAAATTGGCCAAGATGGGATGTTTGAAAATAAATTATCGACACCCAACAAAAAGCGGACCAAGGTGAAGCCAATCACAGATTTGGATGATTTTGCTAAGGTTGCTATTAGAAATCATATTTATGATTATTATAGAAGAATGGAGCTACCCACATTGCTCAAGCTTCTAAAATCATTAAAAGAAGCTGACTTGTTCAAAGGAGGTATTACTTCGCTACGGCAAGTTATAAAAGATATTGGCTTTGTTTACAAAAAAGTTAACAAAAGAAAGATTATTATGGATAGGACTGACATTGCCCTAGCAAGATGTAGATTTTTAAGGAAGGCCAAAAACATAAGTGATTGGAGCAAAGTTGTCTTTTTGGATGAAACGTGGCTAAACGCCAACCACACAGTGGGTAAAAGTTGGACCGACGATACGGCACAATCGTGTACCAAAGTGCCGGAAGGCAAAGGCGAACGCCTTATTATTTGTCACGCAGGTACAGCAAGTGGATTCGTCCCTGATTGTTTGCTGGCTTTTAAGTCAAAAAAAACTACGGAGTATCATGAGGAGATGAATTACGAAAAATTTAAAGATTGGTTCATAGGTCTATTAAACAATTTAAAAGAGCCTATGACCATAATAATGGACAACGCACCCTACCATTCGGTGCAAGTTAATAAACCCCCAAACCAATCCAACCGCAAAAGCGAGTTGGTGAAGTGGCTGAGTGAAAACGGAGTTACAGCAGATATAAAAATGTTAAAGACGGAGCTTATTGCCTTAGTCCGACGCCATAAGCCACCAACTCCTACCTATGCTCTGGACGAGATGGCAAAAGAAAAAGGCCACCAGGTCCTTCGACTACCACCCTACCATTGCCAGTATAACGCTATTGAGCTGATTTGGGCCCAAATAAAAGGTATGCTTTTAATTTCAATTCCCATTTTGAAGCTTTATAAAAAAATCAGCTTTCCGATCGTAGCATGTACCTAGTTTAAAAACATTACCAGATACTAGATTAGGCTGATTGATGATTATTTGAATACTTTTTTTTATAAGTTCGTTTATTTTTAGGTTACGCCGCAAGAAATAATACTTCGCCGCCATTTACGGCAAATAAGATGTTGGCCCTATTACAAGAGGCCATCAACAATGTTCAACCTGAAGACTGGTCGAAGGTCGTGAATAAAACAAAAAGGGACATTATGTCTGATTGGGATCGTGACATACATATTGACAACATAATTGAGTCATCGTTAATAATATCCGTCACAGATTCAGATGATGAATTGAGTGACAATTCAGATGTTCCTGACTCTGATATGAGTTTAGACGAATAACATGTATTTTTTTTTAGCAACCTTTTAAGCAACCTTACCCTATAAATGTTCTGTTGTATAATTAGACCTTTTAAAAATAAAAATTGACCTACGCACAATATACGTTTTTTATTATAAAAAATATCGACTATCCATCGTAGCAGTACATCCCATCACTAAATACGTCTATGGCGTTACGTTATACGCATAACACTTTGCTTAATTTTTCATTCAATTTGATTTTATTTCTTGATTAGAACATTCTGGTTGGGTTTAATTTAATTTACTACAGTTATTAATTATTTAATATATTACGAATGTGGTACAACTGAAATATTAAGTCATAAATTGTAAATCGCGGCAACTTTCAAGAGTGAAACGAAATGTTACTGAAACTGTCACCCGCACCATGCTACAGCGCAAATAGTGTAGTAAAGGGTATGCTTAGGCGCTTAGGTAAAGATACTCACGGAAAGTATCTAAATATGCCATGTTTGACGGTACTAACCTGTCAGCAATACCGCACGTGCATATAAACATTTGATTTAGATTTAAATGACATTCTTAGGGAATTCGCTTCAAAGACGGCTGAGAGGCGTAATATCTTTGATATACTCCAGTGAATCTTCGCAATATAAGTAATAAATAAAATATTTTTATAAGTTGACTGATAATTTGATTGTCCTAATCATCTTTGTTTCGTCTTAAACCTAACTGCAGAAAATTGACCGGAGGAAGCCGGGGGGAGGGGGGGGGCGGACATTGAAGGATGGGGGTGATCAAAGAAGTTTGCCCCCCTCGTCAAGGAGTACTTCCGCGGTCCCTGGTACTATTTATATTCTAAAATTCGAACCTTGACATCCACGTTTATTAGACCAATGACCGATAAAGAATAGGATTGAAATGAGGCCGAGCGATATTATTTAAACTTTCCACTTGGTAGCATTAACTACCATAGCAACACCACACAGCAGTGTCGGTAAGTACGGTCGGCAACGAAAGTCGATTAAAACTGTTACTTTAACATCTGTAAACTATTATTATAAAGAGAAAATACACACATCAAAAGTGTCTAGGGATCAACATATATTTTTGCAATAACTTTTCTCCTGATTGATATTAATTAAAATTTTCTTTAAGGATTCATCAAATAAAGTGTTTTCGTTTGTCACAGTAACGATAAACCAAGTCACCTTTGCATTAATAAAGAAATTTGCCATTTTCCTAATAAAGGGATTTTTGACATTTGAACCACTAACATTAAAGTTCGAAAAAAAGACTGAAATAACAGTTTTCTTTAAAATTTTATTGGGTAACTTAAACAATTAATAATCCGTGTTTCTACCGCGAACACTAACAACACAAGAACATCGGTTTGGCATACTCAAAATGAGTTCATCCAAATCACGCTGTGGAATGGCCGCCCATGTTCGTTGCAACAACAAAAAAAGGTCTTCTTGCGACTGGATACCCTCCATATTCGGCAGAGCTCTTCTCTGTAGCATATCCCATGCATGCTCAATCGGGTTCAAGTCTGGCGACTGAGCAGGCCAGAGCAGGACATTGATGTTAGCTGCGGCGAGAGTCTGTCTTACAACTCTTGCGGTGTGCGGTCGTGCATTATCATGCATTAACTGAAATAAGGGACCGATTTGCACTTGTAGAGGAACGATGACGTCAGATACAATCGTCTCAGCATAAATTTGAGCGTTGAGGTTGCCTCTGATCCAAATCAACTCAGTTCTTCCGCCGATCCAAATACCCGCCCATACCATGATGGTTCCACCACTATAAGGATGGACTTCCTGGCAGGATTTTAATCGCTGTTGGCGTCCAGGGGTTCTCCAGTGTCGTATACGTCTTGTATCCGGTCTCATACCAAAACGAGACTCATCAGAAAAGCACACGAAACGCCATTGTTCTTCTGCCCAATTTCTGTGTTCAAGAGCCCATTGATATCGAATCCTACGATTGTGCATTGCTATAGGTGGTACCCGTAGCGGTCTTCGGGAATGAAGGTTCACTTCATGC
Organism: Omphaloscelis lunosa; assembly: GCA_916610215.1. Taxonomy (NCBI): domain Eukaryota; kingdom Metazoa; phylum Arthropoda; class Insecta; order Lepidoptera; family Noctuidae; genus Omphaloscelis; species Omphaloscelis lunosa. The sequence continues at coordinate 17,055,149 of OU744260.1, forward strand.
AAGCGGTTTCTGACTGTTTGGTCGCTAATTAAGTTCCCTGAAGAGTGATGAAGCCTCACGGCTAACATCATGGCGGTTATTGTTGGAGCTCTTCGAGTTAAGATTTGAATGTATCGGTCTTGTCTCCGTGTGGTGCAGCGATACCGTCCTCCATGGCGCTCAGCCACGGTACCAGTGCTTCGGTAACGTGTCCAAAGTCGACTGATAACACTCTGACTTGTATTCAGAGCTAAAGCCACAGTACGTTGCCGGGAACCAGCTTCTATCATTCCCACGGCTCTGAGCATTTCTTCCCTGCTTAAATGACGTCGCCGCTCCATAATAACGTTGGTTTTAATCAGTAGTAGGGAAACAGTAGCACTAATAATGTCTTCAATGCGTTGTATGTTTTTATAGGGAAAATATTGACAGCTGATTTTCATCTTTTACTCGAATTTGATTAACAGTTCCTGTTTCAAATTATGAAATGCACCAAAAAGGATCCATATAAAATTTATATAATCATAAATTTATTACAAAGCCACATCTCAATCTCAAGAAATCCGCATAAAAATGCTTGATCCCTAGACACTTTTGATGTGTGTATTTGATTTTTTGTATGTTTGTTTGTAATGAATAAACTGAAAAACTACTAGACAATTTTAAAAATTCTTTCACCAGTAGAATGTTATATTATCACTGAGTGACAGGCTTAAATGTATAAAGATAGCTAGTTCCTTAAAAATTCAAAATCGAATTTTAAATTATTGGATACCAGCACTGCATTTCAGCATTATTTAATGTAAGTATGAAATAGCAAAAGTGAAGTAGCAATTAGTTTTTTTATTTTATTATTCGACATGATGTGTTTGGATTTTAAAAAAATTATAATATTAGGTTTTATAATTACAAAAACCGGTAGTACCTAATGAACTTTTGTTTTGACATACATGAACGATTTAAAATTATAGGACAAAAAAATAGATTTAAAATAGACTGGCTGGAAAAAACCAGTTTAAATGGTTCTGAGAATCTGAGGACAATTTAATTTCAGATCGTACTGTACCGAAATAAAAATTGCGAAAATAACATGTTGATTATAAGTAGTTTGGATAGTAAACATTTTTGCAAAAACATATAATATTATTGACATTAATTTATCTTTGAACTGTGATTGTGACGCTTGTTATACCTAGAGGGGGTCTCGGAAAGGTCGTGGGCTATCAGGTTGCGTCAAGAAACTCGAGTAGATATGACGCTACGTGTCACATCTCTCTCTCATTACTTTTGCATAGCAGTTAATATTACGTGGATTGTTATCTAAGTGTGAATAAACAATGAAAGTTTGTACCTAACTAAACATTCATGACTATATTTAGATTACCGTCATTACATCAGCCCAAACTGCCGAACATAGTAACATATTAGTACCTATTTTAAAGTCATCCTTGGAAGACGATTTGTAGGTCGCTGCTTACCATTTCATTTCCTTAGCCTGGCTGGGGATTACAAAAATCCTTTTACAGTATAACTATTTTCTTAATGTTCCTCGACAAACTTCGTGTTTCGTCAGTCGTTGGATTTCTATTAGTTGCCCTTTGCATTTGGTGCACACCGGACGCTCTAAATGGACTTGGAAGTATATAGAGTTGCTAATACTCTTTTAACTTAATTCACGCGGAAATCAAAACAAAACAACAATAAAGTACTTAGTTCTGAATTCAAATTATTATACACCATAAATCTAGTAATTGATGGACATGGAAATTAGCATTCGTTTGTATTCGGAACTGCGATGATTCCCAAGGGACATTAAAAAAATTGTCCGACTGTACCTATCTATCTATTTAATTTTGGTTGATAACGCCCGTATGTATATTGTTACTACGCTAGGCAATTGGCGTGCAAAACTGAAAGCATGCATGACGCCGGTCAAGTACTAGAGGACGTCAAATCCCATCTAGGAAGGTACATCAATATCAATCTGGTAGTAGACTAGTACCTCCCTATCTAGTAGTGAAGGAAATTGACTAGAAAAGAAGGTATACTATCTCCATAATAGCCGAAGGTAACTGCACCGTTGGTGTCGTGGTCAAAAGCGCGACGGCTGAGCGAGGCGTCCCATAGGAATATGAGAGTGAGGGAAGAAGGAAAAGAGAGAGTGCACCTGTGTCTGCGCACACACTTGTGCACTATAATTATCTCCCGCGCCGAAGCCTAGTCTCCATTGAGATTGGCCGGCATGGCCGAAATACGGTCTAGAAGACTATTAGTAGCGTAGGAACCATACATAGTTAAGACCTACCTATGTAACACAACTGTAAATTGGAACACAGCAACCAGCAACCCTGCTAGGGTTGCAAGTCGGTCATAGATGGCGGGCGACTAACAAGATGAGCCGTCGGATTGTTGCGTGATTGTCTAACAGGAATCTGTATGTTATATAGCCTTTATATATTGTCCCGGTGCCAAAAGTTTGATCTTCACACCTACTGACTCTCTCACACCCCACCCCACCTCACCCTCTCCTTCCATACTTCTTATCGGTGTGTTGCTGACTTGTCTATGCTTAGCAGTTACCTACCTAATAAAAATAATAATATTATGTAGGTAATGCAAGCAGTTGCTATGCTGGCTAGCAGTGGTTCTGATGGTGACGATAGAATCCTCTGGCAACGAAGTAAAAACAAAGGAAACACAAGGGAAACAAGAAATCCGTCAACACTGGAACTATTGGAAGTCGTTGAACATGACACTTAGGTGTAATTTCCTACATTATGATTACTTACCTATTTAGCGGGAAAGTATTTTGTTGATTTGACTGAATATTATTTGGTCTTAACCCCCTCCACACCACAACCAGTCTTAACAAAGGGGTATCGTGATACCCAGTAACTGAGTTATGTACATTGATATACTGAGGTACATATTTTTACAGGTGTTGTGGTTGTGCATTGTGGATTTCTGATCTTGGGCAACCGCTCCATGTAAAATACTGATATTCAGCTGCATCTGGTTAGACTGGAAGCCGACCCCAACATAGTTGGGAAAAGGCTAGTAGGCAGAGTTAAAACAGTAGCGGATCCAGGGACTAAGGGGCTCAAGCCTCCCCCAACAGCATCTGAGTTATTCTGTGACAAGTCTTTTATAGTGAATCTGGTATTATTCGAATTAAACTTTTATTAGGTTTTCAAGTTTTTTTACTATAAGATGTTTGATTTTCGTGACGAATTTTGAATCTGCGCGCCACTCATTTAATTCTCATTCATCTAAAAACAAAATATAAATCTTCTTTAACAATCAACTTAACGACATCAAACAATAATTGGATTTTGTAACTAAAATGTCCGGACTTTTATTGAAATGTCAGGCTTTTTGTCAGGACTTTTAAAATTTCTAAATGCTACCATTTAGAAATTTGAAAAGTCCTGACAAAAACCTACTTCCAAACGACACTCCTGGCTCCGCCACTGAATTTAAACACGGCCTCTTCAATAGGAAGCGATTTATGTTTATTCACGACGACACTGATAAGAATTATCAATGACACTATAGTTTCGTTCCGATGTCTATAGATTTAGACACACACAAGTAACTAGATACTTGTCCGTAATCATTACCTTTATTCTTTTGGTTTTAGTTCCAAGAAAAACTGCATCTTTTTTTAGTAGCGAGTATATTGTAGGTAGGCCAGTACTCTTAGTACAGTAGGTACGGTCGGCAAGAAAAGTGGCTTATTGGTTGATTAAAACGAATTTACTCGCCCGAAACGGGCGAATCGACACTTTTAAATACTATTATTTTTTCTTGAAGCGATTCAACAATGTTAATTTCGATAGAACGAAACAATGCCACGGTAAATAATATTACCGTGGCAATGCCTCTTACTCTTGTCCCTTGGGAAGTTGGGACATTCATTGCGTGGAGAAACGGGCAATACAGTCGTTGTTATATTTTATATCCAAAATTCTAATTCCCTGACAGTGGTGCCGATTCTCTTGTACACCGAACTAAACTAACTAAACCATCTAGTGATTTAGATTAGATTTAGTGATGACATTTTCGATACTTGATATTTTATATGGATATATCGAAATAATAAATATCGCCTAAAAATATCGATATATCGAACAAAAAATATCAATATATGTATTGATATTTTTTCAGCAAGGCTAGGATCAACCTACACACACCTACAGTGTATCATTGTAGTTTCATGTTTCATTTCAAATGATGTATTGATTGAGACAGACGAATGACACAGTGATGTTCTCAAGTTCGTTGTAACACAGCCTTGACCATGAGTCTGTGACAAAACTTTGATAAATGTAACTTACTTTACCACTGAATAAGCAGGCAAAGTGGTGAGTGATGACTTATAAAACTCGTTGTATAATAGATACCTTCCTAGATGTATGTAAGACCGTTGTCACATTGACGATTTGCCAGCGTGTTTCCAGCGAGGCTATTTCGGAACGTACTCTCCGCTGGCCCCCCGACTCGATAGCCTCCATTCTCCAAACCACAGTCGATAAACTCGGCGCCTGGTTTAGGAAACGGAGGATTGAAGTCAATCCCACCAAAAGCCAAGCGGTTCCCTTTTCGAAACCGTTTAAAAATACCCAACCCCGTCTCCCCCGACCCATCACTATGCTAGGCAAGCCTATCCCTTGGGAGAAGCGAGCCAAATACCTAGTTGTAGTCCTTGACAAGCCCGCGCGCGAGCCGCATGGGCTCTTGGAAGGCTTCACTCTATCCTTAATGCACGTAGGAAATTGTCACTACGGTGCGTATGTACACAACATGCATTTGCCCAATCATGACCTACGCGGGTGCTGTTTTTGCACAAGCAAGACCCAGTTACATCCATAAGATGCAGACATTACAGAATCGTTGCCTTTGGAAGGCCTCGGGAGCCCCCTGGTTTGTTAGGAATGAGATCCTCCATTCCGACCTAAATAAAAATCCTCAACGTCCACCAATTTCTCAAACGCACTCCCAAGCGTTACTTCGATACTGCCGCCAAACATCGCAACCCTCTGATTGTCGAGGCCTCTAGTTACACTCCCTCTAGTATCAATCGAACTCGCCGCTCTAAACGAATCCTTACCGACACTGACGACCCCATTACCATCCTCCAGGAGAGCAGTAGGGAAACCAGTACAGTGTACAAAAACAGACGCCTCCCGTCATTCCGACCTCGCCGCCGAGGTCCTTTGCGATCGCGACCGCGTCCCCGAGTAAATGATACTCCCCCTCGACCCTTGCTCGATAACGAAGTGCCAGCAGTTGTTGCAGCTGATCACGTAGCTTTGAATTCCCGGACTAATAAGCTCGTCCCATCCTTGATGTCCTCCCTCCGCGTTCACCTAGTTTTAATTAGCATAGTTGAATAACCCCTGGCTAGAAGTTTTATGTTTACTAGCTTAAGGACCCACAATAAAGCCCGGTTAAGTAGTCATGATTTCAGAGGTCAACTACGAGATGCCCTACCTAAAAAAAAAAACTCTCCGCCGGTGCGAAGCGAGCTAGCCGTGACTACGCGATGTGGGTCCGCGGTTTCACAATATTGTAAACTCGCTTGTTTCGCTCTCTCTTGTACACTCACGTGATCACGTCAATCGCTCTCGTTACGCAAACGGGCCGAACACGTGACGTGCGCGTTGAAAAATTTCCTCACTAATAACTCGCTCGCAAATCGTCAATGTGATAAGGCCCTAAGACTGCTAATAGGATAGGTACTACGATACAAAATACTACTAAGTACCTATCTAATGCATTTTCTAAAAATATCCAGACATGTTTATATTTCCAAACTTAATCATCAATCAATCAAGATTATGTTATAATAGCTTTTGCCCACAGCTTCGCCCGTGTCGATGTCGTAAATTATCCCTCGGGAGTGTTCTACCGGAATACAAGGATCCGAATGTGCTAACATAGGTCATGGTCTACGAACTTTTATTATTCGTAGGTTATGGTCTATCTGTATGTTAAATTTCATCGAAATCCATTAACACTTTTGACTCCACCCACTTTTCATAGAGTTAATTACACCATGCCGCCATACATATTGGAAGTGAACCCTCCGGGAGGGTCACCGGCATTACGTTTGCGCTAAAGTTAACCCTCGCGGATAGTTAACGGCATTAGGTTTGAAATCGTGGTATAAAACACTGTAAAACGAAGTAAAATTGTGTTTTCAGGAGGTCTTGTCGTTATTCACGTAGTATCTCTGGGGATATTTTCATGTACTAGTGGGGTGGGAACGTGAAATAATAAAAATAAAGAAAAGTATAAATAACTCGCTCTGATCCCGGGACAGGCGTGTCCAATCTTTTATTTTTTTTTGCGAATATTTATTTTGTAACCCTAAAAATGGTTTTTCACCCCTGAAATACTGGCCTGCTGAAACAAAAAAAAATCAAAATGCTTGGATTTTAAAATCAACGCCTAAACCACAGATAATATAATTAAACTAATAAATCTTGTTAAAATATACAACAGATTTTATTTTCACAGTTTATTACGCTGCCGCTGTATTCGCAAAATGAGCACTCCAGGAGGGCTCCCGGCACTGAACGTGTTAAAGCGTGAAAAGGTAACAGACAGAGAGCATTTATAATATTAGTAGATTAGTATGAAAGTATATGGAATTATAATAATGGTGTAGGAAACTATAACTAGGTAGTTATATTAAAATTGGAATCTTGGGATTTGCAGTGCCTACCTTACATAAGGTACTCGTAGATCATACCTTTACAGTATTTCTATTTTCTTAATGTCCCTCGGGAATCAGCGCATTTCCAAATGCTAATTTCCATGTCCATCAATTATTAGATTTATCATGTATATTAATTTGAATTCAAAACTAAGTACTTTATTGCTGCTATGTTTTGATTTCCGTGTGAACTATGTAGAACTATAAAACGATTTTCCTGTCTGTCGTGCCTACGATTTTAGCAGCTTTCCTCCCATTTTTAAAATAAATTATATTAAGTTGAATGAGTATTAATAACTCTATACATATACTTCCAAGTCGATTGAGAGCGTCCGGTCTGCCCCAAAGGCAACTGATAGAAAACCGACGACTGACGAAACACGAAGTTTACCGAGGGACATTAAGAAAGTAGAAATACTGTTCCTACATGTTTAAGCACTATAAAAGAACGCCCATAATTCATTGTAGGTACTTATTACTATAACAGTGCCCGTATCAGCTGTTTATCTCCCTAGTTAAAGAAGTCATCTGGGGTCAAAGGAATACTACAATTCAGGGGCGATATCTTCTCAAAATTAACACTAATAAAACTTTAGCTCATATTCTGACCTAAACAGAATTACTTACATAAGATAACATCACGCCTTGTTTCCCCGAAGGGTAGGGCAGAGGTGTACCTACCTATAGTACATTCACATTTTGCCAGTCATGTTTTTAAATCCCATGTAACAGAGCGGCGAGGGGGCGAGAGCCTATTGCCATCAACCGGACAAATATCCAGACTCCGGCCTACTACTGAGAAATTCCAGATAGAAAAACCCAATATCACTTTGGCCGACCCGGGAATCGAACACAGGATCTCATGCTCAGCAGTAGCGCTTGCGACTATTAGACTAACACGACAGTCAAAACCAGAAATATTAAATTAAAATGGTGTTTTAAAATTATGTATGGCCAAATGGCCAATAGATAATTTACAAGACACCATATTAATTTTATATTTCTTTACCTACTATCTGCCACGATTCTGCAATAAACGATAACTTCTAATCTATGTAGATCGTTGCGTTGTGTGTGTTTATTGTGACGACTAGACGCACCCACTGACAAACAATTTACATCATTAGCCCGTGACCTTAAGGTCAGTTTTCGTATTGATACTGTTAAGACTTGTACTGTGATGTAACAAGGTCATTTGAGATGTATTGAGTCTCTATTTGAAAGAGAGCAAGTCGAGAGCCGAAAAAGTAGAAAAATATATATTTTGAGATCTGTACCTACCCTAATTGCGTAAGGAATTTTCGTAAACAATTATGACAAATTTGTTTCATTTTGACAGTTCAGCAAAATTCATTGCATTATTTACGTTGTTGAGCAGATTTTTTTTCCAACTTATGAAGCAATGGATTAGCAATCTGTTTAAAATCGGAACAAATTGTGATTGATCGTGTATTACGCAATGAGGGTACTTACAGGACTAGAGAAAATAAAGTACTTAGATCCTACAGTCTACCGACATGGTAAGAATTTGACACTGGAAAAGCCATTATTTTTCAGATTGATTGTTAATAATTACCAGTAGACTGTACTTACTACAGTTGACGAAGTGAAAAAAAAAAACATACTTAGGTATATAATTTATTTTGAACATTTTTCAATGTCTTGTAATAAATTAGTTTCATTTTTTCTAGTTCAATTTTGTTCTTTAAATGTGGTTTTAATTACGCGTAGGTAGGATAGGTACTTGACTGATTGGTTTAGCTAGCCTAGCGATTGGTATGGAACTACATTAATTTGGATGTCTAACTCCCATTCGCGAAGCATATACCGTTTAGTGTGAAGCCTCTTTCGAGCCCTAAATTGGGGGGTCTCGAAACTTCCGAGGTTAGCCAGCAATCGCTATACATACTACGTAATTTGTAGTATCCATTGGTTGAAGGGGTTTATTAAATGCATATTGATATTATTTCTGCTTACCTAGCCCTTTAGGCCTTTAGACTGCCTTCGGTTTTTGCCATTCGACCCTCTACATGCAAACCCACAACTGTAACCAGGGTTGGCATAAAACAAACAACTTGTTTTGAAACATGTACCTACTTTAAACATTGTTTAAAACAATTTGAAATAGAACAATGTTTTATATCAAGTGTTTAAAATCACAGTAAGTATAAAACAAGTTTAAAATAATGTTTTAAACATTAAGAAAAACCAACATGGCTTTAAATCGCGAATGAATGGAAATAAATGATAATTTATAAATTTTTAGGACTTGAAATAGCTCGAAAAGAAATTAAAAAGGTTAGATAGTTTTGTACACTTCGTCGCCGGTCGAAATGAAGTAATTCCCTGCAACTATTTTGGGGATTCCCCTTATTTGAATATAGTCCATCCTATAACTATGTATATCAATACTTCGCCACTTGTCGGTAAGAGGAATAACCTCTTTTCGACTATTGTGACTTTTCGATTACTGTGGGGATTAATTTTGGGGGCTTCCCGATATTTAAATATACTTTTAGGTAAGGTACATCTAAGAACGAAAATCGGAATTCGCAAATCTGTACGTACAGGTGTACTGGGTGGTTCAGTATCTGTGTTAGATTGATTACAAAAAAAAAGTATGTTCTCAGATAAGATAGTTTATTAATTAGTACTAACTATATCTAGTATTACGTTGTTGAGATTATTACGTTATTCTCATTGTTTTTTGTTAATGTTTCCTCAGATAAATTTTAAAATTGTCTAGTAATTTGTGTTGATAGTAAATTTGATAAATCGCCCAATGAAAAAAATAAAAAGAAACTCGTCGCAAACATTTTGAACTGTACGTTTTATATAAAAAAAATAAAAAAAATGTTATTTAGAATATCTACGGTAGTTATAGATTTACGCTCTGAGGGCATTCTTCTCACTGTCCGACATTCACAATTACACCGTTCATCGGGTGGAATAGGTAAGTAAACTTCTGTCCTTTGCCTTACTGGCTTAGTAGCCGTTACAAATATTATAGAAATCGATATCAATGAAACATTTGGCATGACCGAGTTTCGTGACAGTTTCACTAACATTGTTTGATGAAGTTCGCAAGGACGTTACCTAGACGTTATGTAACTTGCACTGCAAGCTACTTATCACGCAACTGCAAGACTTGCAGTTAGTAGATAATCCGCGTTCGTCTTAGGTACTTATTTTCATAGAAATCGTGGATTTCCAAGTTTTTTCTATGGTTTTTCGGGTGTTTGCGGTAGGTAGGAGTTGCATAGAAAAAGGTCATATCATTGATTGACCCAGGTAACGGCCAGGTAGACAATTTGGGACACCAATCTTTAAGTCCCCAAAATTTCCGGGAAACATAAACGATTTGAGAAAATTTCAACTATCTACCTATTACGGTTCATGAGATACAGCCAGCTGACAGACAGACGGACAGACAGCGGAGGCTCTGTAATAGGGTTCCGTTTGGCACCCGTCGGGTACGGAACCCTAAAAACGGGTTGTCCGTATATTCTCTTTTCTCTTGTAAAGAAACGGTGCTTAAGTGCCTGGTACGAACTGCGAATAATACCGACATTAGCCAAGGACTGCCTTCACTAAAAATAGCCTTTTCTTTGACATCCCACGCATTTTTTATGTTAATATTGATACACTTCACAACCAAGGATATTATGCAACCCTCTTTTCTTGGTTTCTTGAGAAAACTAGTACGTAGGTAGGTCTAGGTACTAAAGTAGGTCAGGGCCAATTACTACAAGTACTTAAGGTACCTACTACAATACAGGCTGGATCAAGATTTGCGTGTGACGTGGCCGTCATATCCAATGACGGATGCGGCCCCTAAAAGCGGTTTTGCATTACGTCCGATCCAAATCAGAATTCAAGATCCGAGTTCAATCTGAATTGGTAATGTTCTAAATTCGGAAGGACAGAGTTCGGATCTAGTGCGCAACCCCTCATATAAATTGTACTATCGCTACTTCGGACCGATATTTCTCGGATTCGGATCGGACGTAATGCGAAACCGCTCTAAGACCATCTAATGTTAAAAAAGGACATCATCCATTTATCAATCCAGCACCGTCTTTGGCTCATAATAGAATAAAGATATTGATGGACGATGACCTCTAGGTTTTCCGTTACGTCACAAATGCCAAGGCTACAAGTCTACAACGCAACTTATGTTAGGTAGGTAGGTAGTGGACACGTTTCGGTGTGAATGAAAACCGAATTTGGAACAGAAGCATCTGTGACATCATCATAATGTACTATTTTATTCATAAGGAGCCGATTTCCGTATTTTAATTTTATTGTTGTATATACTGGTAGGTATTTGGCGAACGGTGACGTCGTGATTTTCATAGTGTTGCAGAAGCGCGTACGCAGGTTGTTAAACTTTTGTTTTGACATTTTACTATCAACAAATCATTTGGCTAATAAAATAATCGTTTAGTTAAATCCTTTTTATTATTATCTTAATCGTAATTATCAGAACCAAATATACATAATATAATTCTTTTTATATAAATTTAGAAAAAAATATACAATATTACGAGGCAATTTGTTTTTTCTATAGGTACATCAATTTGCTTTTAATTTACTATTATTTGCCAATTATAACAATAGCCTTGGATAATGCGTCGCATTTATAACGATTAGGCAATTTAAGAACGATTGTTAGTAAGAATTTTTATAACAATTTACTTCAACTTAATTCATGGATTATTTTTCAGTTGTATTTTTATGAAAAGAAAAGGTAAAACTTAATACATTTTATTTCTAGGTAGTTGTAACATAAACAACTTAAACTAGACTGAAAAAAAAAAAAAAAACAAAATTCATTAAAATACACAGCAGGATGTTTGCGGCTTCACTATTCTCTTTTACATTTTTTTTTTTGTTGACAATGATCCAAAAACTTTATTGTAATTCATACTTTTAATTTATATTTTTAGGCACATTTTATGCTTTGCTAGAAGAACTGACTATTTATTGCACAATGGATTTGAGTAATCTCATTTTTTTTACAAGTTCATTTTTCTGGTATGCAATATTCAAAAGTGTCTTTCTGATGAAGACAGATACTGCTAATACATTTTTTATTGTCTCTTGTATAAGTCATCACTAAATAGGGTCAAATTATTGGTCATGTTAAAATTATTTATTCCAAATAAATATTAAATGAACTGCAAAAAATCGGTAGGTCTAAATTTAGAACCATTTCTGGACCAAAAATACTATTGGATAGACGTTTGTAAAACACTAGAGAGTGTATTAGTTTCTATTTTTATTTTTCCTCTATTTGACATCAGTGTATTTACAATTAGATGACTGTATGTATAAATGCTACAGACATTGTAATTAGTATGAAATTTGAAATTTAGAACAGATACACCCTTAACATCCTAGCTGCTCTTAGAGATACATAGACATTATGTTTAATAACTAAGTGTCTTTTATTTTAAACTAACAATTGATTTTGTCTCTATAAACAGTTTTAGTGAGGGTCTAAGGAGAAATATATTATGAAAGTTAAGAGCTAAAAATACAAATGCAGACCTAATTTCCAAAAATGATAATGGAGTAAATGGAATGAAGTGTTATCTGGCAGAAAAAGTATTTTAAGTTTATAATTTCATAATAAAATGATAACATCCTAAACTAAAACATTATCAAAACGGCATTAGCAGAAATAAAACTGAGGGTAGTCTAAATATTTAGTCAACAATTATAATATTTGCTTTTTAAAAGTGTTTATGTAAAGCTGTTTTGAAAAAAGGCAATTCATTTTTGTATAAAATTGGCTATTTCTTTTTAGAATACCAGGATTTTCTCTAAATAATACATTTTATCTTCTTAACAAATTAATCACTTACTTGCTTATTGCCATGTCTGATTCCTAACAGGACCTCATCGAGCCCAGACTATGGAGCTCCAACAAAAAAATCTTCCTTCACTTTCAAAGCTCAATATAAAGTAACATTTTTTTTTTCATAACGTATATATGTAACGCTAAGATTTACTTAAGCAATTATAACAGTAATGTTACGAATTACATGCCATTTAATTTTATGATAAAAATCATAACACTCACCTATATTAAAGTAAAATATCATGTAAAATAAAGAAAATTATTCTAGTATGGAACATTAGAAAATAGGTAGGAAACAGATTCGCCATTGTGTGTACGTCTCACGGCTTCCGCAAGCATCATGGACACATCAATACACTGGATTTTAGGGCACTCCTGCATGTGCCTCTCTTGAGGGATTGTATTTGTGACAACAACTGCTTCTAAACAGGCATTGTTGATCCTTGAGATAGCAGGTCCAGAGAAAATACCATGTGTAAGTATAGCATACACTTTAATTGCTCCTGCTTCTATCAGTTTCTCTGCAGCATGACAGATAGTTCCACAAGTGTCTGCCATGTCATCAACTAGGATAGCTGTCCGGTCCTTTACATCTCCAACAAGTACCATGGAAGCTACCTCATTAGCCTTCTTCCTCTCTTTGTGAATCAGAGCAAACTCCACATTCAACCTGTCAGCAATAGATGTGACCCTCTTAGCTCCTCCTGCATCAGGAGACACCACAATACTGGTCTTCCAGTCAGGAATATTTTCTTTGATCCATTTCAGGACAGCAGGTTCAGCAAAGAGGTTATCCACAGGAATGTCGAAAAATCCTTGAATTTGAGACGCGTGGAGGTCCATTGTGATGATGTGGTCGGCGCCGGACACCGACAGGATGTTGGCGACCAGTTTTGCGGTGATCGGCGCTCTGCTCTTGTCTTTCTTGTCTTGCCGCGCGTAAGGGAAGCACGGGATCACGGCTGTCACCCGAGACGCAGATGCAATCTTACATGCGTTAATCATGATCAGCAACTCCATCAGATTGTCGTTTATTTCGCCGCTGCCACTCTGTACAATGTAAACATCCTCGCCACGTACAGATTCACCAATTTCCACGCATGTTTCCATGTTGCTAAACTTCTTGGTTACAACTTTTCCTAAATCAATGCCCAAACGATCGACGATCTTCTGCGCCAGGTCAGGGTGGGAGCTCCCGCTAAACACTTTGATGTTAGGCATTCTGGTTGTTATAGGTAAAGCCAAGTGATCTAATTTATTTACTACTTCTTGTATAGTTACAGTTGATTTCATCGGCACAGCACCGATACGACCCTTCGACCGTCACTCGCGGTTAATGCGACGGGAATAGCAAGATGAACTATTTATGTGTCTAATTACCGATAAGAGACACCAGCGGCAACGTGGGGACCCGCCGCGCCGTGCTGTAAATACGCACCGCACTTGACCAAACTTCACGCGTTCGCCTTGTCTCAACTCGCACGTTTTTTATTTCATTAAAAAATTGATTTGACCTGTCAAGAATGTCAAGAACAATGAACTGTTTATGTTAGGAACCGTGTGCCAAAATATTTTTTAAATGTTTAACTTAATTTTTACCCTTTTGTAGCCGAGTTTAAATATTATTTAATAATTATTGGTCTGTCGCAGTTGTTGAATTTATAAGTGACGCAATATTTGCGGCATTATAATCGATTTTTTTATCGTTTATCTAATTCATTTTGTGACAGTTCTATAAACAGAACACTATTGTTTTATAGCAAGTTGGCCCATAAACCGAACGTGAACGGTGTCGTGTCGAGTGGAAAAACGAAAAAACTTAACAAAACAAGTTTTTGTTCACCTGTCGAAATCAACATGCAAAACTGCTTCCGGTATTATAAATGTGGTAATACAATATTTCACAAAAAAACAAGTGTAGCGGAGATTTTTTTAAACGCAATTGATTATGCCTACTTGAAGTCTGTAGATTTATGAAAAAAATATTATTTGAAATCATTTCCCGCCTGTTGACATTGGGCGTACTATAGTCGAGTCAGTCTATCACTGAATCATTGAATCGACTAAATATATTTATAAAAATGGCCTGAACACATCAAATTGACAAATTGAAGAGCCTACTACATGGCTGCCAACCGCGTCCCCGAGAGAGGTGACCTTGGTTGGCGACAGGCAGAGCTGTTTGAAATTAGGTCGTAAACCACTATCTACACGGTTGCAAATCACCAAGATCGCCACTGTCGGGGACACGTTTGGCAGCCGTATATCAGGCACTTTAATGTTGCCACATCTTATTGTTGTGTTATAAAAAAAAAACAACACAAAACAATGTCAAATTGAATGTCACTTGAAAGTTGAAATCGAAAACCACCAAAACTAAACCCCAATACCCCATTACCCCAAGGAAAACCAATCTTGCGAGGATACGAACGAAATCCCATGAATAGAATTCTTGTAGTTTTTTACAAAAAATGTGACGCAGTGTATAATTTGCGATTAACTTACAAGAGAAATAACAAACAATAATGGGTGAAGAAGCAAGGAATAAGAAAGATAAGCTGAATCTCGTTCGATGTATGGAATGGTTGCAAAAACAGAATAATGAAGACACAGAGAAGTTATCATTGGAAAATAAAAATGACATACAGTTTATTATACAAACTCATGCTGCTAGGAAGAACTTTTTACTGGCAGTGGCTGAAGACGATGCGACTGTTCCTTCTGGCGTCAATGAGCCTTCACTGGAACCTCGAACTGTGGTGAGCGATACAAAAAGATTTTTTTACGCTTACAGCCAGTAACTCTAGTTAGTTTTATTCATGTTCTATTAACGTTATATCTTATTAAATGTCCGAAATCGTCTAACTCTGGCACTACCTAGTATTTAGGCGCGTAATTTTAACTGATAACACTTGGTTTTGTTTTATGCTTCTGCCACACACTCGTCGAGTGGCATGTTCTCATGTAGTGAGGAAAATAGGCAGAGACATAGTGTGGCAACGTTACTCGTCATGCCGCACGTCATGCTCCTCGTCATGCCCCCTGCTCCCTCTTGTCAATTTTAAGGGCGCGAGTCAAAGGACGTAGTGCGAAGCATCGCAATTATTTGCGTAGAGCAGTGTGTGGCAGAGAGTGCAACATCGCGGCAGCGTGAGGAGCATAGTGTGTCAGGGGCATTAGGAAAGTTCAATAATGATGTCAAGGTTATTTAATCAAATTAAAACATGTCATGTATTAATAATGCAGGTTAAAGTCATTGTCTAATTAGTCAGCATGGTGTTTCTTGGGTAAATTTGCTGCACAAATAAACACTTCAATGAATCCAAAGTTCCAAAACATCTGTTATGACATGACCTAAACTAATATTATAAAGAGAAAAGATTTGTTTTTTTTTTTGTATGTTTGTTTGTTTGTTTGTTTGTTTGTTTGTTACATTCTCACACTAAAACGGTTGTACAGATTTGGATGAAATTTGGGACATGGGTAGATCATGACCTGGGTTAGGACGTAGGATAGGTACTTTTTATCTCAATATCCCCACAGGATCGAAAATTATGTGAGTGAAACTGCGGGGCACAGCTATATGTAATAACTTCAAACTGAGAATTGGCCCAACACACAGCATGTATTATATTTCAATTGGCAATGATAGAAAATATCGTGTGCCCCTGTGCATAATTTATGCCCGTTACAGAAAGAACAGTTATGTTAATTTGTTTTATTATAAAAAAATTAGCATAAACTTCACCATAATTTTACTTACATAAGTGACAAATCCTTACTATAATACAATTGTCATTTTCAGTACAATTGTGTTTGTTTTGTTTACAGTCCCGATATAAGCTGCGTGTTGCCAACCTGCAAATGGAATGTGAATGGACGTCATGTCGACACAACTTCATTGATTATGAGCTGTATCAGAAACATGTCCGCAACCACTCTTCGAATGTGCATGTCATTGAGAAAGAAAATGGAGGTTTGTATTGAAAAGTTTTATTTATTATTATTTGGTTAGACACAATCAATCTGCTTAGTCTTTTCCCAACTATATTGGGGTCGGCTTCTAGTCTAATCAAATGCAGCTGAATACCAATATTTTACTTGGAGCGACTGCGTATCTAACCTCCACAACCCAATAACTTGGTAATACAATACCCCTTGATAAGATTTGTTTTCATGCTTTCGGGCTTCTGATGACCTGTAACGACTGTCAAAGATCTATGAATGACCTGGGACCAACGGTTTAGCATGGCTTTCCGAGGCACGGAGGAGTCTCGGTATGTAAAGATGGTCACCCATCCACAGACCAACCCTGGCAAGTGTAGCTTAACCTTTTGAATTGACCTGTGCGGCTGTTATTACTTAGCCACAAGCTCCTCGTCGATTTGGTTAGACACACTAGCAGCTAAATAGCTGATGAGTATGTATCAAATAGCTTGGAGATATTTAATCTGTCCAGTTAATTCTTGAAGCAGTTCAGTGAGAAAGCCATCACAACATTTTCTGGGAGTCTATAACATGCTGTTACAACTCGGTTAGACAAGAATTGTTTGAAAGGCGTTTTTCCATAACGTTAAGGAATGTCCACACTAATGTTTGTTGGCATTCATTTATTTATTTTTGGTTGGTACGCCAACAACAATTTATATGCCCACAGCGAAACCATAATAAAATGTAAAAGTGCTTTTATGCATATTATAGACTTTTTTATTATGTACTTATTTATTTTAACACATGTTCAAAGTTAATATGTTGATGTAATCATCTATTGATAAAATAACATTGATTGAGTTAGTTGTTGATATTGTAACTTGTTATTGTAAATGATTAAGCCGACGTTCGTACGGACGTAATAAAATCGCGGCGAAATTTTATCGCGCACTGGATTTTCAACTCTCGGTGTATAGCCGAGCGTTGAGAATCCAACGCAAAAACACACTTGAAAAAACACACTGTTGGATTTTCGGCTCTTGGCGCTAAGCAGAGCGTTGAAAATCAAGTGCACGAATAAAAATCGCCGCGATTTTATTAAGTTCATGCGAACGTGGGCTAAGTGGTATAAATACCGATTATTATTTATAATAAAACTTTCCTCTGTTTTCAAGGAAAATAATGTTTATATTCTATTGTATTATAATCATTATGGCATAATCTTATTTGTGCTTTGCAGAACAATATAAATAATTTAATATAAAAGATAATAATGCATCTGCCTAATCTACATTGGGCTTCCAGTCTAATCGGATGCAGCAAATATATATATATATATTCGTTGATGTACTAAGAATAGATTCTGCGAATTGGCATAGCAACACGTCGCGCGGTCGCGCCTGCCTAGGAGGAACCGTAAATCATAATTACTAACATTTTTTTTTTGTTACCAGTTGAATATTTCTGCCTCTGGGATGTATGTGGGCACAAAACATCAGATTTCAATGAAATGGTGCGTCACCTAAACTATCACGCTTACCATGGCAAGTTGTTGGCTATTGGTTTCAACGGCAGGGCTACACTGAAGCTAGCCCCATGCAAGAAGGACTCCAGTAAACGAAACCAGATACCGATGCAAGTTAACGATTATGCTTGCATGTGGATTGGCTGTGGGGAGCCAATTAAATATAATTCAATACAGGTAATTTTACAAGATTTTGCTAAGTACTCCGCAACTCCACGTCAAAGCGCGTATTTTGTGTACGAGTGGGAAAATCGGTTATTCGATCCACCCCAGCTCAAAGAAGGCCACGTAGGGTACCTTTTTTTTGGTGTGATATTATCAAATAACTTCTCCCGCTCGGAAGTGAAGCGCGGTGAAGCGGGAGGGCGTGTTCGACTCTTACTGACTAAAACCCACCCGTTGCCTATATTGCCAGGGGCCACGATAACCCTTTCGGGCAATAACTGCAACCCCGGCAGGCCATGTAGGGTACCTGTGTTACTGAAGCACTTTGCCATGTATGTGGCATGGGGTCTCAACTCGAACAAATTATAATTAGTCTTGAAAAAAAATCATAGATGGCAGCATAGGCAACAATTATGAAATTAACAATCACTAAAAACTGATAAACGTCTGAATTTGGCTGAAGTAAGATTAGTAAAAATCAAAACTTCCTTGTTTAATGCTGATTTATCCATTTAAATTCATAAATCACGACTATTTCCAACAAAAATGATAAGCGAAACCTTTTACTTGAATTCGAACCCATAGAATGATAAAGTTAATCATGAGCTCTTTGCAATAGATGGCGTTTTACTCAATTTGTCATCACATACTGTATAAACGTTTAGTAGGAAAATCAAACAACATATTTTTATAATTAAGTACCTACGTTACAAAGAAATTAAGGAATTAAAAGAAATCTATTAACTTGTTTTTAGCAAATACCTACCTTCTTAATTATATTATTTTATTTTACCAATACCTTTCTAAAACTATAAAAAACCGGCCAAGTGCGAGTTGGACTCGCGGACGAAGGGTTCCGTATCTATACTAAAGTGACACAAAACTATATTTTAGTTTGACAGTACTAAGATGGCACCAAGTTATTAATTTAGTGAAAATGGCAATTTTGCTATTCTGAATTTGACGTTTTTCACCCAAAATTTTGATTGTCTAACTATAAATTTGACTATTTTTAATCGCGATTAAAAACGTGTAGAATAAAATAAGTTGTCAGCAACATTGTATATGTTGGTGTGAATTCTTCATGTACCAAAAAAAATTTTTTTCTGTTCTTTTACTAATATCTCGAAAATGGTGTGTCCTATCGAAAAAATAATGAAAATTTCGACCTCCTCTATGAAAGCATTAAACTTAACATTTTGGTAATAATTTTTCATATTTTCCATACAAAAAAAAAAACACGTCGAGGCTGCCCTGCCTGCGCGCATACGGCTCTAAAAAAATTCACGGGTTAGGTTAGACGTGGAATCGCGATTGTCAAATTCGATTTTGGTTGTGTGAAAATTATTTTTAAATTTAGGATTTTTTGCAGAATAGTTTAAGATTCTCATAGCCAAAAGCAAGGATTTTTTGTGATAGTTTAGTTAGTTTAGTTCGGTGTAAAAGAGAATCGGCACCATTAAGCTTTAAAAAGCTAATTTTTATTACAGTCAAGTGGCCCCCCCACCCTGCCAGCTAAATGGTTGGTTTATGTGATAAAAGATCACAGGAGTATTTATAACGAAATTAAAAGGAAAACTCTCTATCACAGCTAAGTAGGCTCTATAAGTTAACGAGTAATAATCAACCAACTTAAATTTGCGGTTGCAAAAACATGTTCTTCCATACATTCTGTATGGGAGAACATATTTTTCAACTACGGAGTTAAGTTTGTTCTTGGGATACCAACTTACCAACTACGGAACCCTTCATTATGCGTGGTCCAACACGTACTTGGCCTGTTCTATTTGATATTTTTAAAATCATTAAGTCGTCGTGCGCACGGACGTAATTAAATAGCGGCGGGATTTTATCGCGCACTGGATTTTCAACTCTCGGTGTTAAACCGAGCGTTGAGAATCCAACGCGCTGGGACGCACTCTCGTCCCAGCGCGTTGAAAAAACACACTTGGATTTTCAACTCTCAATCGGCAAAGCGTTAAAAATCAAGTGCACGAAAAATAATCGCCGCAATTCTATTACATCAGTGCGAACGTGGGCTTACTGTCAAAATAAGTTCGGACGAAGAACGCGTGATTTCAGTTTTAGGGTATTAGCAATAGTAGATTTGGTAACAAGGAGATGAAAATCTAGATTTAGCATTGAAATACAAAAAAAATCATAAAGAGGCATTCACTGCCGCGTGAAAATTGCTAGCTCACTCACATAAATGAAACTATCCCGCCAACTCGAGATGTTTGTTGTATTGTTATTATACTTGTCCTTGAACGTACCGTGCGATGAGTGAATGCCATAAGTATCTAAGTCGACTTCTAGATGGCGTTATAAAACTACAGTCTTTGGCAATTTGTGAGTCGCTGATGCCGCCATCTGTTAAAAAAATGGAGGAAGAAAAATAGCCAGCTCAATAGCCAGACTTAGGGAGGTATCATTTCTTTGTATGGGATTGGGTATCTGTACTAGTATATTATCTGTGTATGTGGCGACCACCGGACAGTTTAACTGCACATGAGGCGCTGTCTCGTCGTCCTCCATGCAGGCTCTGCACAGCGGACTGTTTATGACAGTCACAGAGAGGTGTTTATTAAATAACCCGTGGCCATTTACATCATGTATCTCAATCCCAATCTTGATCTGTAATCAATCAAAGACTGGAATCTTTAAGAGGGCGAATCACATGCAGCCCTCACTTTGTATTAACTCTGCCATAACTCCATAAGGAAGAAGCTAAAATAGGAGGCCCTTGGAATTGACACATTCACATACTTTCTACTCTAGTTTAGGTTGATTTGTACGAAACCCTAAGCCCCTAATCCACAGCACAGACCACACTGTTACTGCTTTACATTCTTCTTCTTTGATTTCAGCTGTTCCTAGACCACGTAAAAGTCCATACAAACTATTCAGAGAACTTCCTTTGCTCCTGGGCAGGTTGCGGTGCCATATTCCCTCGGAAAGAGATGCTAAATGTCCATGTAAGAACTCATACGGGGGAGCGACTGATCGCTTGCTATCATTGTGGACAGCACTTTGCGAATAACAGGAAACTCTCTGATCATTTGAGAAGGCAGGTATGTGTTGTGATCGAGTTTTGTATATAGAAAAGTTGCTTGAAATGGTGTAGTTGCAATTTACAAGCATGCGAAATTTGACCTTAACTTTATTGACTTAAGGTTTAAATTGCAATGATTGACGCACGATTGTGAAAAACAACAATAGTTGCAATGTAACTTGTTGGTTTTTTTAAACATAATGCTGTGTAGCTAGCTTTGTGCTATTTTAAGGTCATGTCAGACAGGCTGCATTCTGACTGCACTAACTGCCAATGTTTGTATTGCATTAGAATTGTATGCGAACTGCTCACCAACATCGGATTTGCATGAGCTTCTCTGTCTGCTTATCTTCAGCTACCTACATTTTTGTTGCTATCAATAGTTACAATGGACTATTTATTTCTAGCCTATCAATAGACAAACATACGCACATACATAAACACCTTTCTGACATTCTACTCTTGTTTCCAGAATGTCTACCCAAACTCTCCCTTCGTGTGTGAACTATGCGGTACCCGCTGCGCCACAGAGTACCTACTAGGCGAGCACACTCGTCAACACATATCTACATACGCGTGTACTCTGTGCGACATGTCGGCGACGTCACCGGCCGCGCTAGCCAATCACGTGCGCTACAGGCATCTAGCGAGGAAGGATACTAGGACGCATGCGTGCCCGCACTGTGCATATAAGTAAGTTAACAACTCACACTAAGGGCCGGTGAAAAGTGGTTTTTACTGCCAAATGAAAACCGACTTTGTGTCTGTTTAAATAAAGTTGAAAATAAATAAACTTGTAAAAGCCCGGGAGCGACTCAAGTTAGAGTCACTCAGGTTATTTAGTTTCGACTATTATTTTAAGGAACACCATGTGGATATTAGTTTGGCAGTGACAACCGCGCTGCGTTGAACTTTGCCAAGTCTGCGCCAGCCCTAAAATTACGAATAGGCGCAGTAAAGCAAGGTTTCCCCTGCCAAACAAATATAAATATAGCGACTCTTAAAATAAAGTCGAAAATAAATAACCTTTAACATATACCTCTGTCCAGTGGCGTGCCTAGGGTTTCAAAATAACGCAAGCCCAATAAAATTTCCTGTTGTGCTAAATGACAAACAATATTGACTAATCTTTGAAAAACACTACGGTTGTTTTCAACGCGCGTGTTATATTTTGAAATTTCCTCAGATAACTGGCGTGATATAGATGTCTCAATTCGTTGTTTACCAAAATTACCGAAAGAAACCATTGCACACAGGTGTTTATGGGAATTTGCGTGCATTTTAATGGCGCCAGATATTTTATTTAAATCATTATAACCAGATGTATTCCAAACGGAATCTACATTCGAAAAAAATATGTAGCACCAGCAATACAACTTATTAGTATGCGAACAGCCAACAATCCAACTAGTTTTATACACTGATCTATTAAATTTGCGTTTATGCGATTTACTAGTCTGAGAAATACACAGATTAGGCGTCGGTTTTAATGAAGAAATTAACTGTTTTTTCTGAGCAAAGTTTAAAGATTTTACCTTATCTTCGCCAATCAAAACTTGAACGCATTTTAAATCCTCACAAGGTACAATTACCTCCATTGTTGTAGGTAGGTCAACAAAACAATTGTATCACTGAAGAAATCTAAGAAAACACACAAAAAACTTTAACAAGAACTTTAACTTTTTCCACTCAAGCAAATGAAACTGAAGTTAGTTGCACTCTCGGATGTCGGGAACTACTCAGTGTTGTCATTTAGGCAAAAAAAGTCGCCAGGTATATGAAAAATCTAGCTAGATGTCGCAAATTTTTTATTTTTAAGATATTGCTTGAATATTTAATTTCGTTATTTTAAAAAGTCGCTAGTTTTTATTGTTGCTAAATGTTAAAAAAGTTTCCAAACTCGTTAAAAATCTCCAAGATCTCACAACGTGGCTAAAACGGCAACACTGCAGAGTTGTCAAGCTGACAAGGTCACGCATACGCGTGCAACTTCATACCGAAAAAGCCCGGCTTAAATCTGCCATAGTGATCGATTTGTTCTATGCACAAGGTCTAACTCGTTATACGGCACATCGCTATAAGTGCGAAAGTGACAGATATAGTATTTGAAAGCCCGGTATAAGCCGGTGCGTGTAAGCGAGATAGCTATATGTAGATGCTACAAATGCGAAACTCTGCGCGCGAACAATCGCGATGTGTAGTAGTGTAGCATAGGTAGATACTTTGTGTTATTTTGATAAGAATTAAGCGCGCGAACTTTTAAATAGTTCGGGTTTGATATTGATTCTCTATCGAGCATTTTAGTAAGGCATGCCGGGCTTTTGGGCTTTTATGAAGGTACCGCCACTGCCTCTGTCCGCGTTGTTCAGCTCTCTCGGACTAATGGAAGTTTATTTATTTTCAACTTTATCGCCACTGACGTAAGGTTGATATTTGTATGGCAATGAAAACCGTGCTGCGCCTCGCCAGTCACTCCATTACCCACAAATATATCGCACTCTTAGTAATATAAAAGCACAACTCGAAATATTGAGGTTTTGTGTTAGATGAGCTCAATATCAACTGTTCTACCACTTGGCTATCACAGAAAGAGAAAAAAGACAATATTAAAGCGAATACTCTAATTGTGTCTCTTTCACACCACCCTCTCCGTGGTAGAACAGTTGATATTGAGCCCGTTTAACACAAAAAACTCAAAACCTCAATATCTAGTTGTGCCCTTATATTAATAAGGGTGCGATATGTACACTTCCCGAATTTATATTTAACCACTTTCATTTTCTATATTTAACCACTTTCATTTTTTACAGAGCAATAACAAAATCGGATCTCCGTCAACACATACTTACGCACATAAAGAAAAAGAGGAAAAATAAAACCATTAAAAAGGAAATAGATCCATTATCTGATGAGGAAAATTCAGATTCTGACTGTTACGAAGTTAAAAAAGATAAGCAAGGGAAGTCTTTAAGAAAGTATGCGTGCCATCTATGTCCGGAGAAGAACATGAAGATATTTTCTAGAGGGAATCGGTTGACGACGCATTTGGTGAAGGAGCATGGAGCTCAGTGGTCGTTTGGCCATAGTAGGTTTAGGTAAGATGTCGTGCCACCTCACTTATCAGTGTAATAGTGTAAGGCTGGTTTCACAGCTGTCCGGGAGATGCGTGCGGGCCGCCCGTACTGGCTCCCGGAACGGAGACACACGGGAGGCGGTAGAACATTGTTTCACAGCGACGCGGATTGGTCCGTACGCGACCCGCTCCGGGTAAACCTCGTACAACGCTAGCAACCGTATCGTACTAACTCCCTCGTTTCAGAGCACTGCGGGCGCTACCCGTACGGGTCTCCCGGACAGCTGTGAAACCAGCCTTCATAGTACTTAATTTAATTATCATTTCATTGATCATATCTTATGAATGAATCTTATAAGGTTGCATATCATAGTTATGTTAGGGTGTCAACACATCAGGCGTTTGTTGCCGCCATATTGTGTCGTAAGTAACGAAGCGTTGCCGTGTAAACCTTTGACGAACGTCTACATTAGATGAGAAGGGTGCCTTTGTCTTGATGTTAGTGTAGAGGGTGTTGTATGGGTTTGCCATCTGACCTCCCCAAGAATGTTGTAAGTTATTGCCATAATTTAGAGATAATAGTAGATACGAGGGGCTAAAATAACCCATTCTATCGAGGTAGTTTTAACTCCCGAGCTCTAGCGAGGGAGTAAATAGAAATCGAGTTATAATAGGTTTTTAGCGCCGTGTGTTACACTCTCCTTTTCACTACGATTGCGAGAAAATAAAATAATCCAATACAATATTAAATAGTTTATTTTATTTAAAAAAATATACAATTTGTTCAATCAGAACTATAAAGGGAACTTTTTATACCGGTATGCGGTAGTACGTTTCCGACTTACGACACCACGCGTGCAACGTCGCGGGAAAAAGCTAGTTTTACATAAGAATACTTTTTCGTTTTTGTAGCCTCGTCGGTTACAGAAAAAAATTAAAAAGAAATTACTTTTTCCCTTAGAGCAAGATATACAATTTTTTCCCTGCTCTGGTACGCTACAATGACGGACTTTTTGAGCGTAAAAACAATGGAGTGAAAACACTATTTCATATTTAGAAGAAAAAGGTCAAGGGTCAGCCCCGACGGCTGACACACGGTGTATCCTTACATATTATAAAACAAAGTCCCCTGCCGCGTCTGTCTGTCTGTCTGTCTGTCTGTCTGTCGGTATGTCTGTCTGTCTGTCTGTCTGAACGCGATAAATTTAAAACTATCGAACGGATTTTTAAACGGTTTTCACCAATGGACGGTGTGATTCATTATGGTTTTGTGTAAACTGGCTGAAATTTGACGATTATTGTTGAAGATGTCGGAAAAAATCATGCCGACTGGGAGTTCGCCGCCACAGATTCAAAATTACACGTAAAAAAATTATTTTGGTTGACGGCAACGCGGGCGCAGCGGTAGGAGTCAATGACCTTTTCCTCGGCTATTAGTTATGTAAGTAAACCCGGTATGGGTAGTATGTTCCCGTGGGATATTTTCCGACATCCACGAACCGGGCGAAGCCGCGAGTAAAAGCTAAATAAAAGTAAAAAAAATATTATAAAGAGGGGAAATTATTTGTATGTATTTAGGGGGCTATCTCCGGAAATACCAGTCGAATATGAAAAAATATGTTTGCATTGGATAGCCCAATTCTTGAGGAAGGTTATATAATAGGCTCGCGGGCTGAAGCTAATCTATATATATAAAAATGAATCCCTATTTTCCTTGGTCACGACATCACACTAAAACGGCTAAACGGATTTGGATGAAATTTGGGATATGGATAGACCTTGACCCGGAGAAGGACATAGGATACTTTTTATCCCGATATTTTTACGGGATCGAGACTTATGCGGGTGAAACCGCGGGGCGCAGCTAGTCCTTAATAATTATCGAATTGCAAGCGTTTCCTTTATACCTAACATTACTGTCCCTAACTCATTGACACGTCTCCCCGAAACTTAACGTGTTTGTTTAGTCGAGCTGTTTCAGGCAGTGAAAACTGAAAACCCTAAAAAGACTGACAGAAATCAGATGGCAGTTATTCTAATTTTACTTAAAACGATTTTAAATCAGGATCCACTTACTGCTTGCAGATACCAAATCTGCGAAGACGGCATGTACAGACTGACAACCACCCGCTACGAGTCCTTAGAAGTCTCCGAAAAAATAATGGACGGCTATAGCAGTCCGAATGTGCCTCTAAGGAGTCTAGATTTTAAACTACGACAAGTCGCCAACCCTACCGTGTCCACGCCTAGGTGCTTTGAAATCACTTTGAAGAACGAAGATGAAGATCAAATGGAAGTTGATAAGAAACCGGTGATTAAAGATAATGGAGTTGAGATCCTGATGTGTGATGTTGATGAGGAAGGGAATATTATTAGCTCTGAAGTTATTGATAATAAGTCTGATTTAATACCGAAGTTGGAGAGGTAGGATTTTCGTCATTTTTGTACAAGGTTCGTGTGGCATAGGGATGATGACAATTTTTTCGTCCGTCTTGTAAATTATTAAAAAAATATATGACACGTATTTTTCTTTTTTTTAACGTTATCAAAAGATTATGGTGATACATTGAGTTATAATTGGTGGCATGACGTCACGAGTATGTAGATTTTATACTTACTTGTGACGTAGCGACTCCCACTCCCCAAGATTAATGCATTTCTCTAAGTAATTTTTTTATTAATATGATAAAGCAAAAAATACGTGTCTAATATTTTTTTATTATCTTTCTGACTAAATAGATTTTTTTTTTTTTGAGCCAGGCATCATCCCTATTGTTTAATTGTTGATATAAATTGTATTCGTGCTTCTGCTTGTCATTATTGTGTTAGCAGGATACTGGTCGAGAATGCACGTAAAATAACATTAAAATATAAAAAATTTGGATCCCAAGTTCAGGAACTGTTTTAGGACGGAGCTTCCGTTATATTATAAGACAATTTTTTTTTTATTATTAAAATAATTTGATTTCCAGTGTATTTCCTGATGTATTTTTTTGCTATTAATTATAGGATTTTGTCTTTACTAGATATTGTAAGGTTATATTTTAATCTTAATGACGATTTTTGCGATGATAAATGAGTATTTTTTTAATTATAAGGACAATACTTGTAATCTTGTGCTGTGCATAATATTAAGAAAACACATTGATAAATTCTTGTGATCTCTGTTAAACTATTTAAATACTATTATAATATTTAGAGAACCGTTTTTAAATTTATTATAAGTGGTATATCAAGTTCATAGTTCTTTATTTTAAGCAATTTTAGACATGTATTAATTGATTTCTGTGCATGTTTTATATTAATAAAAAACAATGAGATACCTGTAGAACAATAATGCACTAAACCCAGGGTGCACAGTAATTATCTATATATATAAAAATGAATCCCTATTTCCCTTGGTCACGGCATCACGCTAAAACGGCTAAACGGATTTGGATGAAATTTGGGATATGGATAGACCTTGACCCGGAGAAGGACATAGGATACTTTTTATCCCGATATTTCCACGGGATCGAGAATTATGCGGGTGAAACCGCGGGGCGCAGCTAGTATGAAATAAAAATGATTACGTATTTTTAAAAACTATATTTGTTCGAGCTCGCGGGCTTATTACCTTTTGACATATCACAATACTACTAAACTATCAACGCTAATTTACGCAAAAGTAATTAGGTTTTACTTCTATGATCCAGATAAGACATCTTTAAATTGATGTGAGTATTCGTTTAACTGCTGCGGACAACAATCTTAGGGATTAATTATGTTAGACCGTCACAGGCGGGAGCCGCGTCCGTGTCTGTTCAATTTGTAGGGACCAAGACTCGGACGGGACACGGACAATGGGTGTAGCATGAACTGCTTGACACAGAGCATGTAACATTACTGCTTGAGGTCAAATGTTCGTGAAGTTTGGCACGACTCTCATAGCATAAATCATCCTTAATTAATCCATTGACCACACCAGTCGGATTAATACGACAAATGTTATTGTGCCTGTGCCGCCTAAGTCGTATTTATACGACTGTGAATCTATGTTATTTATTTCGTTTATTCATTTTGATTCATATTCATTTACCTCTTTAAATATTTCTTAAAATAAAAACATGGAAAAATGTTAAAAAAAAAATAGAGGTCCGCCGGTGTCGGGAGCAGGGTCCAAGCTACCGGTTGTTAGGGTTGCAGAGACAGGAACCTCCTCACAATGCGAGCCGTATCGAAGAGTACTGCCTTGTGAATCAGGCCCTTTATGCAACCGCCTAACGAGAGCCTCGAGAGATGTTGGTCGAGGCTTTCAGCCGAGCGAACATACCACATGTCCAAAACCTCGTGTGCTAAGTCGAGATATTTTATTTGTTTTATTAATAATATACCAAATTACCCAAATATAAAATGACAAATTACTCGAAAATTGTTGACATTGGCATAGTGATTATCAGGGGTAATTTGGTTGCAAATGACCTCTCCTACATGCCCTTAACGGATTGCCGACGCATAACCAATAACCCTGTATAGGGTTAGTTTATTATTTTTTATTCATTGCACGACCCTATTCGTCGTAGATATAATATTTATTTGTTGTTTTTTTAGATTTTTGAGCTGGGCGCTGGGGCACGGGAATAAAACCAAGCGGTCAATAGGTTAACTCTGACCACTCGGTACTTTTATTTCACATGCTGGAAGTTTGTTTAGCGAACATGTTACAAGTGGAGTTTTATGTGATTAAAAAAAAGGTTTCGAAGGCATTATTGAATGAATTGTTATGTGTGTAAGTTATACCTAAAAGCTAAAATGAATTAATATTATGTCATGAATGTGATGGCTTGAATAAAAATACTATCTATTTAAGGATAAACATGTATTTTATTGTAATAAAAGCATACAAAACAAGTGAACGACAGCCCTTATAACAGTAACTTTTCAAAAATAGTTCTGAAGATCATTTTGCCTATTTAAATATAACCTTTTTGCTATCGGTATCACGGATTTTTTTTAAATGGAATTCGAAACTGGAAATAGGTGAGAGGGTAGCCTCATCAGCTCCATTAGTATTACTGGGTAAATTAGATTTCCATAGATTTTGATTATTATACAAGTCTGCAAAACCATCATCAAAACGACATGCAAAAAGGATTTATTTAAATCCAAACTGCTTAAAACTTTCAATCAGTCGGTCAGCCTCCCTAAACCCTGACTCCACAGCTCCATCGCAGTCAGAATGTCTATGGTGTGACGTGGCTTCTCCCGCGAAGCAGACGAGAGGGAACTTGTTGGGATGGTACAGCGGTTCTGACAGCTCGATGGCACTGCCACCGTTTTCTTCTAAGGTGACTGTTCGGTACGC
This sequence comes from Omphaloscelis lunosa, assembly GCA_916610215.1. Taxonomy (NCBI): domain Eukaryota; kingdom Metazoa; phylum Arthropoda; class Insecta; order Lepidoptera; family Noctuidae; genus Omphaloscelis; species Omphaloscelis lunosa. The sequence goes on from OU744260.1 coordinate 17,084,804, forward strand.
ATAGGAGCCTCGGGCTAGGGGGTTTGAGGCCCATTGTGATCTGAAAGGGTTTAATAGTTTGTATAGGTATTACTTTTTGAAGTGAAACTTCTTAACGGTGATTCGATAATTGTTAATTAGGCGTGTTGGGCATTTTTGAGATGGGACTAAACCATTGATTTCGAGACAGTGTGATGACACCAGCTTTTGAACATTAAAAAGACATCAACGCGTTGATTACCGTGGTGTTTTTTCTTTATTATAAATCCCTGTAGCAATATCAGTCCTTTTACAAGCGTTTTACAACTGATATTGGATCACTATCAAAATCATATTGACCTTTATTGTCGTTATAATAAGGTTGCTGTTGGGTTGCTGGTGTCAGCGTTAAAATATCTGTGGAAGGACTAGTACTAGTAGAAGATCTTGTGAAGGAGATTCGGAACCAGTTGCTTTGTTTCGTTTTGAATGGTGCAGGTGCCATTGACATTACAGGTTCTACCTACTGAGGACTTGCTTAAAAGTTTGTCTACGCATTGTTACGCGGTTACCTCAGATAGGAAACTCCGACCTCATCTATTTTGAAGTGAAAACTTCTTTAGGCGCGTTGGGCATTTTTGAGATGGGACTAAGCCATTGATTTCGTGACACCGTGATCACACCACCTTTTGACCATTAAAAAGACCTCAACGCGTTGATTACGGCGGTGCGTGGTGTGAAAGACATCAACGCATTGATTACCGCGGTGCCGATTTTTTTTCAAGTTTTCACTGCTGTTTTTATAAATCAGTGGCACTCCCGTAGTGCCACTGATTTATTTATTTTATTTATGAAAAATATGATTGACGTGTAAAAGAGTTTGTACATACCTACAATTTTTTTATTTTTTTTACACTTAGGTGCAGTAATAAAATCATTTATCATTTACGTACTATCAGGAAACCTGCAAGAGTTCTTTTGGCGTTTGTTATGTTGACCCCTCTATCGGTTTTCAACAAAATTGAAAGTATGTAAAACAAACTCACCTCAAAATATTCTTAATCGGCGAAACATCAAACTCCTTCTTGATAACAATATCAATTAACTTCTGAACTCCAGCCTTCACTTCTTCCACGCTAAGTTTCTCCATCGTCTCGGCTCCCTTGCCATAGATCCAGGCTAGCAGGACATTAGGTTGGTAATCGACGGTCCAAAATCCAAAAATCTCCGTGATCCATTGGTCCTTAGCTGCGAATTTTGCTTTATCTTCATCTCGCCATAGTAGAGTGAATTTAGCAGGAGTTTTGGGCCACCACGGTGTCTCAAATTCGATGTAGATTTTGTCTAAGACACACATGTTGAGGTTTTGGATTGAGTTCACTTTTTCGGCGGGCAGTTGGGGGTAGAAAAGTTGTTCGTGTCTGTGAAAAGGGTACAAAATAAATAATTGAAGTGCTTCTAAAACCGTCAGCAGGTATTTTGGCGTCAGTCAATCTGTGATATTGGTTCACGAAGGAACAAAATCCTCATTTGGTAAATAGCTAGCGGCCTATGAATTCTTCCAAATTTTTGAAGAGTTCAGCAAAACTAAGCTAAGAAAAGATAGACGTAACCTAGAAATTTAGGAAGAAATGCTTAACCAAGTCCAATATTGGAAAACTCAAACGTATTAATCCTATTATTGTATCTACTATGTAGTTAAGTAGTTAATTAAGCGGCAAGTACCTAAGTACTTCAGCTAAGCACAATACTCTTGACATTTGAAAATGGCTAATAAATTAATAATAGATGGAGTGCAACGGAAACGTCTATCCCGAAAGCATTAAATTGTTATGACGCTACACATTACCGACGTTAATTGTGTTTACCCACTTGAAGTGTTAACAGAATTAGTGCATATGATGAATCATAAGTATGTTTATAAAGGTAACTATTTATTTACCTACCTATATTTACATGTTATTATTGAGTAAAAATAAATAGGTATTTAAATAGGATTTCGTTGGTGTAATGGTCGTGTGACTGTCAGCGTAGGGCCCTGGGTACCTAGGTAGCGCAACGTGTTATTGGGTTTGACCTTTAGATATTTCTTAGAGCCGCCCGGAGAGAATTAGAGCCCAGCGAAATGTGGGTTCACTATCGATACACTTCTGACTAAGCCTACCCCTTCCTTTGGGGTAGGTACATAGGCGTGATATTATCCTCTACTAATAAACGAGCAATATTTGTGTATATATTTGTTTGTATATATAATTGTATTCACGTTCTCGAAATCGGCTGTAACGATTTCGATGAAAGTTGCAACAAAGGGGTTACGGAGAGTTGCGAAAAATCGATCTAGCTAGCTCATATCTGGGAAAATTTGTTTTCTCCGTATTTTCACTTGAGCAGAGCTCGGTCGCCCGAAGTTTACAACAAGAAATATCTTGTTGTCATTATTCTCATTATTCAATAGAATAATGAGAATAATGACATGACAGCATGGAATTAGTAAGTACCTACTATAATGGCAACATGGAATTAGTAGGTACTATCCTATTCTATTAAATGTGCATTCTCTATTTTCACCAGAGTAGAGCTCGGTCACCTAGGTACTGTTAGATACCTGTGCCTGTGCCTGTGCTATGTGCCTGATTACTATAAGGTAACATGGTAGGGAGCAGTTAAAAATCTTACCTTTCCTTCAGTACTCCGACAGACACGGTTACAATAACACTCTTGGCTGCATACAAGCTTCCATCCTTACACTTCACTTGTACCATTGGGTTGGTAGGGTCAATTGCGAGTTGGCTGGTGCCCCACCGAATGTTCTCCACTTCTTTGTTGAGAAGAATCTGCAGGGGAATCTCCTTGGACGGGTCGGGGTATTTGTTCTGGAAAGCAAGGAGGTTGAATCAAATTAGGGTAATTTAGAAAAAAGTAAAGATTTCTGACTTTTGGGCTCGGTACTACCCGTACTTAGGCCACGTTTAAATTAGGGCTTCAAGACACGAATCGGTTGATGAGTTAAGAATGGTCAGTCATCTACGGAGCTCACAGAAAAAAAAAATTGACAAGGCAATGATGATGACGTTTCTGCAGCGCCTCGGAAATGTTCGCTGAGACCCACACAGATGGCTTTCATGCCATAATACGCAAAAAAACAGCATCGCTGTTGAGCAGAGTGCGGGGCAGTCGCAACTATATCCTGAGAGCTGTGGCGGAGAGCTATACTCCAAATTTAAAACATTTTGTGCGGAGGCTGCTCAGATAGGAAGCATGCTTTCTTGTCTGGTCGTCCTCTGCATTGAATGTCTATTATTTCAAATATTTTACATCAATACTACTAACACTAAATTATAAGTTATTTTGTAATACTAACACTATATGGATCACTGTTGTCTGAATTAAATGAATTTTAATTTAATTTAATTTAATGAATCAAAATTGAAATCCCACTCGATGGAATCGATTTCCCCTTTTCAGCCGTTTTGAACCAATAGGTATCCCCACGGTTGTCGAAGTAGCACACTTGGATTTTACTGGGTGGGTCAGTTATAGTTTCAATTTTTCACAAGGTGAAGTTCGATGATGAATGGTATCTCATAAAAACAAAGAGAAATGGTAAGAAAGAGAGAAACTCCCTGGACAATATTTCATCATCTATACACATAAATAAAATTGAATTATATGCATAGCTGGGCATTAACTCATTAATCCGTTAATCGTTAATTAACGAATTTAACATTTTGATTAACGGATTAACTTTTAAGTTAACTTTTAAAAATGTTAACGGACAAGTTAACTTCCGTTAATATGCAGAAGTCCGTTAATCGTTAATCCTATGCCTACTATTTACCGCACGGCACCGCGGCGCGGCGCGAAAAACAGGTTCAGACTAGTATGATGTTGATATGGCTGGAAACGCATGACAGCAGTAGAGTGGATGCAGTAAAAAAGTGCATGGAAAAAAAGGTAGAAGATGCCTTACGACAAGAAGCAGCGGAAAATTCAAAGGACAGAGATAGTTTAAGTGGCGGAGGGAGCAATACGAGTAACAACGATGATGATGAGGAAGACTTTTTGAATTCTGTCACGCAGTCTATAGAACAACCGAAGAGCTCCAACTCTTTAAAGAGTAAAGCGCAAAGTCTCGTTAAAATATGCCTGGACATGAAATCAAAAGACTCGTTCAACGATGCTGCATTCCTCGGGGAACAGATATTCATAAATCTATTCATTAAATACAATACTGCTATACCCTCAAGTGCTGCAGTTGAACGTCTGTTTTTCACGGGTAAAGAAATTTTAACACCAAAACGAGCCTCGTTTTCAGACGAGAACTTCAACATGTTAATGTTCATGAAGGGGAATATGCACCTTATGCCCGACGATTAAATTACACATTTGAATTATATAAGTATTTTGTTTTGTTCCTAACCTGTTAACTTCCAGAACCTAAACCAACAGGTTTTATAAGTTCACTAACGCAACGATATAAAAATGCAATTTTACACATATTAACGGATTAACGATTAACATTAACTTGCGTTAATTCTTCCGAAATGTAACGCTTTAACGTTTAACGAAGCTAACTATTTTTGTAGCGGAATAACGATTAACGAAGTTAACTATTTGATTAACGGTGCCCAGCTGTGATTATATGTGTACTGTATGTAATGTCAAAATAATAGCTTTTTAAAGCCTTTTTTTAGCTTAAGGAAAGTATATAGGTACGGTGATAAACTTTTAACGAAAAAAAATAATAAAAAAGTCTGCCTGCCTACCTGTGTGTCTGTTTGTTTAACTAATCTCCGAAACGGCTAGACCAATTTTGACTAGACTTTCACTGGGAGATAGGTGATGTTATAAGGAGTAACTTATTTATTTATTTTAGAAAAAGTTTTATGGTCCACGCGGGCGAAGCCGATGGCGTCATCTAGTAATTTTATAGAGTGCAACTTACTGTCAGAACGTCCAAAATAGTCTTGTATCCTCTTCCTTTCCAGTTCAAGAAGGGATCACCCTCACTGTCCCAGAACTCGGCTAGCCCTCTCAATGACTTGCCTTTCTTCGGGTCATCCTGACCACCCAGGTGGTTGTTCCTTTCGAACCATTCGATAAATGAACTGGATAGTGCAGGGTCTTCCTTTAAGGTGGCGTTAGACTTGGCTCTGGAAATGGAGTAAAGATTTTTAACATTAAAATGGCATGATGGCTTGATGGCTATGGAGCGGATTTCGGATTTCAAAGCACCAGGTTGATGGTTCAAAATCAGGGATGTTCGTGCTTTCTCTCTTTCTTTCAACTACCTATGACATTTCAATGTCACTTGTACAGTCACGAGTATAAATACTTTACACTTGCGCAACATTCAGAAGCGATTTCCTCGTGAAATAACAGTTGCAACTTGGAGAAAAGACCTAGGTCTTTCATAATATTATGGTTTGATAACAGTATCTTAATAATACCACGTGTGTCTATCAATACTTTAGGAGAAAATTGCTTTTGAATGTTCCAGAAACCAGTCGTGTCGCGGCAATACGTCGCCTGCAGTTGCCGCCTGCGGTCGGCTAGGGAATAGTACCTTCACTGTAAGGTTATTTTTATTTATTTATTCATTTAATTCAAGCAACAAGACTCATAGTGTTAGTAACTTACAAAATACGTTAGTAAAACATTAACACAGAAACTATTTTCACAGACACAATTTGTGACATAGCTCCTGCAAAGTGATAGGCCCAGCCGATACCTTACTGCAGTGGCTCATAAACGCACAATCTAGCCTGCTTGGTACCACAGTCAGGATGCTGTTGGTGCTGCCCGGCACCCTACTAACCAGGGACTCGCTCAGGGCTTATGCTCGTGACTGTACTTTTGCTGTTAATAGTAATACGCTCCTGCTTGATGAAAGAAACATGGTGACGAATCCTGTTTTTAACCGTCCAAACTCGCTGACACTAAGCTAGCATGGTGATCAATTTCCGACCCTTTTCTAGATATACGAGAAAAACCTCATAGCTTCTTCGTAGGACTGATATGAAGCCTAATATAATTAGAAAAATATCATTCCTTTCCTATAATAGAAGAGGCCTAAAAGCTTTGTAACTAAAACAATTTTAAAAACTACTTACACGCCCCTCACAACCTCGGAAATTGATTGCTTGGTGTTCTTGTCGGCACCCTCTACCTCGTCTCCTAGAGCCTTTAGGATGACATTAGCTTTGTCTTCAGGCACCAGTTCGCCATTAGAACGCAAATACCAGTTGGTATCAGGATCTGATCTGCCCAGAAGACCTAATGGGTTGACCATTTCGAAGATTATGTTGTCTTTCTCTCCGTGACACCTAAAAAGTGGAATTCAGATTATCCAAGTGATAAGGCTGCATATAAATACTTAATTGGCCCATATAGGCCATAGATATTCAATTCTAGAAAGAAAAATTGTTTATTTTGCACAAGTCAGACGCTCCTTATAAAGTAAACTTAAAATACACACTTCTGAAGTGCTAATTCATGGGGTTTCAAAATCCTTGGGCAATTTTGCTTATAAACTAAACTTTAAGGCTGGTTTCACAGCTGTCCGGGAGAACCGTGCGGGCCGCCCGTACTGGCTCCCGGAACGGAGACACACGTGAGGCGCTAGAACATTGTTTCACAGCGACGTGGATTGGTCCGTACGCGACCCGCTCCGGGTAGAGCCCGTACAACGTTAGCAACCGTATCGTACTAACTCCCTCGTTTCAGAGCACTGCGGGCTCTACCCGCACGGGTCTCCCGTGTTCGAGCGGCCCGTGCGGGTCTCCCGGACAGCTGTGAATACAGTCTAAAATCAAAGGTTAGTTCTTGAACAAATGGATGTCGTAGAAAACCCAGTGTCTTCAAAGTGGGGCCAACAATTCACTTGCTAAGAATGGCGACTAATATGGTAAAGTTGTTCTAGTGGTCGCAATAGTGCTACTGTTGAGCAAGAGGTCTTGGGTTCGATTCCCAGGTCGCGTAAAGTATTATCAGGAATTTCTCAGTGCCAGCAGCCCGAAGCCTGGATTTATGCCCGGTTGATAGCAATGGGCTCCTGTTACATGGGACTTAAATATAATTGGCGGAGTGCGGCCGTACTATACTTTGGTGCACCTCTGCCTAACTAATAAATATAGTATAATAGTAAATATAATAAATAAATGGTGATAAATCTAAGAAAATATTGCAACATTATCTCACCACGCAGCGCCGATATCAATAGCCTTCCCTGCGAATTCCGTGGTATAGACTCTGCCACCGATCCTGTCGCCGGCTTCAAGGCCCAGGACCTGAAGACCAGCATCGTGCAGCTTCCTCATCGCCGCGATGCCCGCAGCACCACACCCGATCACTATTACGTCCATTATTCGCCTGGAAAAAATGTAACAGTTACATAAATATGTGTTGATTTTCTATGGGCCGATTTTTCAATATACATATAACGTTTATATGAGAAATAAAAATTTGGGCTTGAGGTAAGGACCAAAGGACCAAATTTTTAAGGGTGATAACTAACTGCGCTATGTTAAGCGAAACACTATGTTTAACCCTGTGGCTAACTAATCAACTCGAGCTTCGAGCCGGATCGGTTCCCATGTCTGACAAACACGCCTAGTAAGGCCTGTAGGCGTGGGCCTCAGTTGTTCTGGATGTGGATCCAGAACAACTGAATGTAGTGTAGACGTAGTACAGATATCCTAGTTGCTTTCCCATACCTATTAACACTGTCCTTCTATACCTATTAGCACTGTAATTCGAAAACATTCTAAAAGCCGTTTATTTTTATAAGAGTAACCGTGGGGTTTCTTGCCGGTTCTTCTCCATAGGAAACAATCAATTGGAACCGTGCACTTAGCTTCTGACGTTTCATAAGTGCCCATTTAGGTTTCTATGTAATTAAATTGGTATATTGATTTGATTTGTGTTTATTAATATACCCACGATCCAGGAGAAATCTAGAGAAAGCATTTAACATTTTAACATTTTTTTTTTTTAGCATTTTACTGATAATAGCATGGGTTCAGTAAATAATTTAATGACACGGCCTCCGACATACATGAAAACTAGGTAATGGCAAAAATACATAATTATTTAAGTACCTATTATTCTACAAAAAGAAAAATGATTTTGTAGAGTATATTAATAAATAAATGAAGCAAGGTATTTTTAAATAGAATAATGGTAGGTATCTTTTTCACGTTTGAAAACAACTCACTGTTGCGTCCCAGTTGCACTGTCAGATTATTTGAAAGAGCCTTTATGATGCGAATGTTCGGTCAAAGCCCACGCGAATGAGTATAATATGGACTCTTATCTGACGCGTTTGCCGCACGGCCATTGAGTGAATCAAAAATGTATGGAGAAAACCATTAGCAATTATTGTAATTAGGTAAGTAGTTTGCTACTTAATTGAAGCAAATATCAATGTTGACCGCCCATCGTACATTAATCTTTGTTATCAACAGCAAGTAATAGGCCGTTCCCATACACTTGGGTCGAGTAGGTATTGAAGTTTTATAAGGGGCAGTTGATATTTATTTTGCGATTACGATGTTGGTCCTATGGAGATTTTTTTTCAGTTAGATGATCCCACCCGTAAAGTCCACACATTTCTGATACATACTGGGTGGTAATTTGAGACGGGGCTTGGAGGAAAGCAGTCTTTAAAATACTTCGTATGCTGATTCTGTAATTACGGCATACAAAAGGTAAAGGAACACGGTCTTAGAAGAACATCCCTAACTATTACGTGTATCATATTTATTTTAAATTGTAATTAAAAATGGTTTTAGAGGTTTTATATGTCATTTAAATAATAAACTAGAACACTGTTGACACTCGGGACCGATGTACCTACTTTTCCTCTGAGAAGCAATCCGTTTTTTTTTTTAACTTAAACATAAAGCTCTAGAAATACAGTTGTTTGATATTTTAAAGGTTTTCAAAATACAATTCATTTATTTAGGTAGGTACTCACGCCACTTTTGCAAATTAAAAGAAGTCCGTTGTCACAATAACTATGCCACTACACTGCGGAATATAAACTAAAGATTTGACAGTTAACAGACGATGTTAACTGTTTATTCATTCAATAGATATCTCTTGTTATTATTTATTACGTAATAGATGTAACCGTCGGATCACGATGTTATTCAATGTTATCAATTTTTGCCGCTGTTTTAAGTAGATTTAACTTGAGGACATGTTTATCTACATTATTGAATTAAAAACGATAGTGCGAATTCTCATTTGCACTTTCGCTGCTTTCAGCTGTTCGCTACATTTTGACGAGATATGCGAACATAAATGTAGGGAACAGCTGATTTTTTACTCGTGATTTCAGCTTTAATCTCATAGTGAACATTGTTCATAATGATGAGTACAATGACCCCTTAAGAGGTTTAGTGTAAACAAAAACTATTGTTGTATAATTGCATAGCACAGGTGTGAGCACAATGTACTAAAGAGTTACCATTTACCAGGTAATATGTCTTTCATTGACTTGAATGTGCCCTGGCGGCTCTGAGTATGTCATGCTCACTCAAATGTCTCGCTGATGGTGGCGCGTGTGTTGGATCATTTAGCTCTCTTCAAAATGGTTGAGCTGAATGGTGCTAATCCATGCGTCATGTTTGTGAACGGGCGCTGTCAGTTGGGACTCTTCATCTCTTAGCTGCCATGGCTTATTTTTAATTTATTTTAATTTTTGAATTGTTCTTTGTTTTATCTTTTTATTACGGACGCTTCTAACGTGCACGCCTTTCTATATTGTTCTCACATATATAATTTCAACATAATTTCAACATGAATGATGTTACCAATATTTTGTAACAATTTTTTATTTAAAAGAGTGTCCATGGAGTTTCTTGCCCGTTGAAATGGGCAATTAGCTTCATATTTTTAACTGACCGACTCCTTGATAATTCAAAAGTGCCTGTAAATAGTTTTATTGAAATAAATACTTTGAGTTTGAGTTTTCAGTTTGAATTTAGACGAATTATTAATTTATTACATAAAATAAAAGGTATTTTAATAAAACACGTATATTAAAAGATGAATAATTAAATGATCTTCTATATGGTGAAACTTTCAGAAAAATACACTTGATAGTTTTTGCGTGATTCTCAGTTTTTTATCCACGTTAGACATAACTTTACAAATTAATTACACTATGTAGTATAAACATATTCTAAATTATTTAAAAAATTGCTCTAACTAAACAAATATATTTTTTCCAAATCATTATCACTACCGCTTGTTTAGGCGTAATCTTCAGTATAAAATCGTTAAAAAGTCGGTTATCGCCTCAAAGGACCAGACTGAACTTTCGATAATGCCCTGCAGCTACACATTGACCAAGTCAGTCAGTCCCTATGATAATACTTTCAGCGTTTTTTCTATTTTCAAATATTTTCCGAGTTGCTACAAGAAATGTTTTAACAAAAAAAATATAACAATAGGCTCCCATTCAAAAGTTTTCCAAGGTTACAGGCTTTCGTACGATTCCGTATTGAATTGTTCAGAAAAAGTGTTTTTTTCGTATCTGTTAAAGTTATCTAATCTATTAGATATAGTAGGAGGTTGGTTCCCATCATTTAAAAAAGAACAGTTCTACCCTAATAGAATTGTATATAACCATAATACGTTTAGTTAAGGTACTTATTACATAGAGCTTGATAGAGCGACTGCTAACAGGATCAGCGGCATTCTTAGACCCATCCTTGTGACACGCGACCGACTGGTAGCGTTACCATGCTTTACGAGAAGACGCGGATAGGATGATACTATCTAGGTACTTGATAGAGCTGGCGCAAATGCGGTATTTTCGTTGGTCCTTTGATATGTGATCGACTAGTAACTTGTCATTTAGATCAGCAAATAGCAAATGATGTTGGGTAACTATAAAAATATTAGTAAAGTGACGTGAAAATATACAAGTGGTAGGGACATCGACGCGAAAACAATTATGTACTGAATCTATGGTAACAATTTTCGCGTCGATGTCCCTGCCACTCTGTAGCTGTACCCTTTTTAAATAATAAATGCAATTTCAATAGGAAGTAGTGTTTTATGTAGTGTCACAATAGTTCCATAAATAACCTTTAAGTGTTATGTGAATGTAATTTTAGTAGCGTTTGTAGAAAAAAAACCATCAACATCTGGTCTTTTCGTCGAATCCGTCATTAAAGTCAAAGTCAAAACGTTTATTGCGAACTAAGTGTACAATGTTGGCGTTATGTTATGTTAGTACTTATGAATTAGCAGCCTTTTACAAGTATTGCAATTATCATTGGCCTGCCCTCATCATCCCCAATTAGCATGCATTAAAAATTATTATCACTTAATTATTTTCTTTTATATTAGTACAATTTAATTGAGAAATTATAATTATGTCAGTAATAATGAATTTAATGCAATTATTCAGCAATATTAATGTCATCCTTTGCAGGTAGTACTAATTATTATTATAACTTTATATTAACTTAAATAGGATAGACTAAATCTTATTGTTTGTGTAGGACAGATTGCTACTTTTGTAAATGAAACTAACCCATATATATTAGCGATTATCTCCTATATTGCAAACTCATGGTGTCCCTACATAAGATGCAAGTTTTTGCTTGACGTGCGGACAATGTCCTCTGCAGCTTATGTAACATGTTACGATATGACCATAACACATAACCCCAGTAGCTTTCCTGGAATATTGGCTAATAAGTACCTTGCAGTAGTTCTACTATCTCTGTAAAGGCTTTGTGTAAGCCTAATCAAAATTGTTTTGTAGGTACACCCACAAAAAAAATTTCCGCCGCAGGAGGAGACGCCCAGGGCGTCGGGAATCGCGAGGTGATTTCCGGCCACCGTAGGCGCGGGCTTGCGGAGGGTAAGCAATGGGTAGCTCACCGTCCGATAAGGACTAGGCCCGGGTCGACGGCGCGTTGTGTTCCACGCGCGCCTCAAAGAGATGTCAGCAGAATCGACGGGGTCCGCTAGGGCCGATGCCTGGGTTGCAAAGAAAACCAAGAGGGAGATCGTGGCCCCCGGCAACAGGGCAACCGAAGGAACACGGGTGAGTTTTAGTCAGTAAGAGTCTGACACACCCTCCCGCTCCGCCCAGAGCGAGAGAAGTTACTTGATGATTTCCCACCCAAAAAAAAAAGGTACACCCACATTTCGCCATCATATGTATGGCCACCATCGGGCACAAATTTATCTAATATCAGTTTCAATTTAATAATTACGCTTGCCGGAGTTGGTCGATGTCCCCGCCACCCTGTATAGTTGTCGAAATACATTTTTCAGTAGAGACATTTTGAAAATAGCCCCCAAACATTTTCTACCATTAGGTATCTACCTATGTAGTACCTACCCAACCTACTTCCTAGCTAAGTTTTTTATAACACACTAGCGACTGGCCCTTGCTTCGCACGGTTCGGCACGACGACGACGTGATTTTTTTTTAAACCGGTTAAAATCCTATCAAAATCCTTAAAGCAGTTTAGCGTTGAAGAACTGCGAATACAGACAAACTAAACATTGCATGAACAAAAATTATAGGAGTTTGATGGTTTTAATCGGTTGACGGACACTGAACGAGACACAATAGAAGTTTTATTGTTATTAGTATTACGTCTGGGGGCGTTTAAAAGGATTTTATGCTCATTGAGTAAGTAATAGCGTAGTCAACACTGTGTAAAAGGAATTAATAGATAATATAGGTAAGTACTCACACTAAAATAAAAACTTTTAACACCGTCTTAATGTCCAAATCCTCGTCTTGACCATTCGCGTTGTTGTCTACACAGTGGATAAATCTGTCTGTTGTGCTATCCGATCAAGTACAAATAGATTTGACCTTGTATTGCCTTTTAAATTGCGTTTTAGCTGTCAATCTAACTTCAGTTGAGAATTTTGATAAGTAAGACTAGGATATATTCAGAGTGAAGTTCGTACGGTCTGAGCCAAGGACAGTCCTATTCTCTATTTTGATTGGATTCGCCGGTTCCTTACCCAATAGTTTAGAGCATTTTGCGTCCTAATATAGCATGGCATAGGATGCAAATTAATTCATCTTTGGTAGATAGATAGGTACAACTTGGTTTTAATTTCGTTATTTATAGAATTGATCAGCAGTGTGTTGATTTTCATTGACAAAAGCTTTGTAAAAACCTGGTAGGTAAGTAAAACGATTGATATCTGACCCCAATTCCTAATGTTACAAAGGAAAAATAGTTGAAATTTGATGTTTCATGTCTGCGGTTTTATGAATGAAATTCTACACATAGTTCTAGGAATTACAAAGAAAACGCAAAAATATGCAGACTGTTTTTTTTTTTATAAGCAAATTATGCAAAGCGGCTTTTGCATAAGTTCTTTCGATCTTATTACTTTATGAAGACATTGTGTTTGTAGGTCTAAATTGCCTATATCTGTTAAATATAATGCAAGAACAAAAGGAAAATTTATTGGTCCTTTGATTCCGCGCCCTAAGGACAAACCAGCCTTTGAGCGCCGAGTTAAAGTACTTACCAATTATTTTTTTCATGAACAGGAGAAGTTTAATTCCATATTCGAATTATTAGAATCGAAGGCAATTTTCCAATAGTGCCTGAATGATGGTAATTTGCCTAACTGTCAAAAGATGCAAGGTAACCTTGCCAGACGGAATTACGCGCTGCCGTCAATAGGTTTTTGCTTAACCTCAGTGTTTCCTTGAAAGACCACTCGAAGGTTGTTGTTTCAGGTTTTGGACCAAAGTTCGTTGTCAAGGATAAAACTGACATGTTAGTAACAGTATACCTACGGCTGTGGTCAAGATACGAGGGCAGGTAAACGTAATCTTTTAATATCCCGTTACGCTATTGTGGGCTGCGGTTTGGACAGCGCTTCTTTCCCACAGGGCAATATTGTGGCATTTTATAGCGTGCTTAAAGGCTCATGCAGACCAGCGCAATATCGCGGCCGCTACAAGGGTCACGCTGCCTGTAGCGCCCGCGATATCGCGCTGGTCTGCACGAGCTTTAAGGGGAGTTTGAGTGACGAGTTGCCAGGCAGTAAAATAATCTAGTGCATTCGTTTTATGAGTATTTTGGGAGAGGTTTTCTTCGTTCAGAGGTTCTAGCATTTGCGATACAGAGGATAGTTACTGTGAAACAACACATTCCTCAACTAAGCCCATCACCACCAACTAGAAAATTAGTGGTGATGTGCAAGGTAGATGGGAAAAGATCTCGCAGCCGGTCACCTATCCGCTGGTCAGACCAAGTAGCCCTCACTTGACTCTCTGTTGCGACCTACGACCGCCCTGAAAGAAGCGGAGAACCGAACGAAGTGAAAGAATAACCTACTAATCCCTACAATTCCTATTCCTACTAATATTTAAATGTGAAAGTTTGTGTGGATGGATGGGTAGATGGATGTTTTTTACTCTTTCACGCAAAAACTACTGAACGGAATTGGATGCTTGGCACATAGATAGTTTATGACCTGGATTAACACTTAGGATATGTTTATCCCGATATTTTTATGCCGATATTCCCACGAGATCGAGACTTATGCGTGTGAAACCGCGGGGCGCTGCTAGTCATACATAAAGCCACGAAGGCTTTTCAGGGACACGACGTTCAGTAATGATATTGAAGTACGCGCCCAAGAAGAAGGATAAGCTGGATAAGACGGGAAACCTCAGATACACCAGGGCACTGCACTACATCCACAATGCTCTTGTTGCAATTAAATCTTGTCGTAGTACCAAGAACCTAATCAAAATTTTTTTTTGTAAAATTTAAGGGTGACTTGGGTATAGGTTCCTCCATAACTCAAACTCAAACTCAAAGCATTTATTTCAATTAAACCATTTACAGGCACTTTTGAATTGTCAAAGAGTCGGTCAGTTAGTCAGAAAGTTGAAGCTAATTGCCCATTCCAAAACGTAGATCTCTATGGAGAAGAACGGGCAAGAAACTCCAAGGACACTCTTTTAAACATTGATATTACAAAATCCTGGGTACATCATTCTTGTTGCTTCTATATGTGAGAACAATGTACAAAAAATAATCAAAAGCAATTGAAAATATAAGATTAAAAATAAGCCCTGGCAGATAAGAGATGACCAGTTTCAACTGACGGCGCCCGTTCACGAACATGACGCGTGGATCAGCACCATCCAGCTCAACCATTTTGTAGGGAACCGAATGATCCAACACACTCGCCACCATCAGCGAGACATTTAAGTGAGCATGACATATTCTCAACTGCCATGCTATTTCAAGTCAACATACATCTTAATAAGTTAATAAACGGCTCCATGGTCTCACATTTACAAAAATAAAAATGCTTCTAAATTATACAAAACTATAGTTTGCAATGTATCTAAAAAAATAAAAGAATTTAACCACCAAAAAGAAAGAAAATCATTACTTAATTGGAGCATTCAACAATTAAGTTGGTAAAACAAAAATGAACATTAAGTTCCTAATGTCAAAATATATTTAAAAAAAAAAATATATTTTGACATTTAGTTTATAGAGCTTCACATTGATTAAATCTAAATATAACAAACCACTTTTGGACCAACAGATGAATAGACTTCCAAAACAGAATGGTTCAGTTCAGGGTCTAACCCAAATTCTGTTTTAAAATTACTGAGTTGACTGAACATTGTAACACTATCACAAAAAAACCGGTCAAGTGCGTGTCGGACCTCGCACAATGAAGGGTTCCGTAGTTGAGATGAATTTATCCCAAATACAAACTTAACATTGTAGTTGAAAAACATGTTCTCCCATACATTCCAACTGCAAATGATTTGTACGCACATTATTGATTTACCATGTTATTTTAAGACCATAGGCTTCTTATAGGTTTTCCTGTAATCTATGGGTAAACAACCATTCTCTGTATATGTTCCAAAATTTGGTTATTCAAAATTTTAGGTTCAAAAGTTTCGTTGATAAGGGTATAATTTTCTTAAATGTATTTATTTTAAATAAAATATACACAAAACTGCCTCGTTGGTCTAGTGGTCGCAAGCGCTACTGCTAAGTATGAGGTCCTGGGTTCGATTCCGGGTCGAGCAAAATGTTATTGGGTTTTTCTATCTGAAATTTCTCAGTAGCAGCTCGGAGCCTGGATTTGTGCCCGGTTGATGGCAATAGGCTCGCCCCCTATTACATGGGACTTAAACATAACTGGCGAAATGTGGGTGTGCCTGCTACAGGGACACCTCTGCCCAACCCTTCGGGGAAACAAGGCGTGATGTTATGTTATGTTATGTTATGTTATACACAAAAGTGACCTCCATATTCAAAATTCATTTATTTACGTTACTCGTCCGTGTTTAGATAATAGAAATACATATGTGTATCAATTATTTCTCTTAAGGCTCCGTGCGCGAAAAACACCCTTTTTCATCAATAACTTATCTAATTGTAAGAAAGCTTGGAATAATTGAAACATTAAGTCTGTGTAAGTATAAAAGTACAGTTTCGTGTCAGTCACAGCACCTGTTAATAGTTGCATCACTTTTGCGTTCTCGAAAACATGGATTATTTCGCCTTTGATTTACTTAATGAAGATAAAGTATAATCATAAAATAAAATTTTGATTTTATTTCAAGGATAGTTGTAGACTAATATGTGATTTTTTAATTTCTTGATTGCTAAATAATAGAAAAAATAGATTACTGAAAGGGTTTAAATTTTTCAGGGTTTCAGGGATATATTTTGTATGGAAATTGAAAAAAGTGGTTCCCTATATACAAGTAGACCATATAATGATGTCGCTGATATTTTTTAATTTGCAAAATCAAAAGCAGTTTCTTCTAACGAAACGATCAATCGTCAGTCTCGCGTAAGTTTTTGTGAAATTCGAGTTTTTGTGATTTTCCAGGAATCCTTAATTTATTTGAAAAATCCCTTGCCACTATGTACAAGATAAAGAATTCGACTTTTTAAATCACAAATAACTTTGTTTAAATTCTGTTTCCCTAGCTCACAAATAGTGAACAAAATTTATTAAAATCAGTCGATTTCGTGCACAGCCCCTTAATCGGTCCATTAGATTCGGAGCAAACTGGCTGTTACAGACGGATAGACGGACACACGAGTGATCCTATGAGGGTTCCGTTTTTTCCTTTTGTGGTACGGAAGACTATAAAAAAATAAAAATAAAAATTGTGCAAAAGTTCATTATTATAATTAATTTCCCTTCAAAACTCCAATTTGGTCCAAGGCACACGTTGCGGACGCTAGATTTTTTTATGATAACTTGATACACGTGCACCTGCACGACAGGTGTGCACGTGCCATGGGTGGGCTCGGAAGAAACTATAGCTTCTTTGGCAGTTTACTGTGAGGAATTGAGGAAGGTTTCTTATGTTAGATGGACTCGTAAATCGAACAGAGTTTACAGTTATTAGATCTGTAATAAAATTAGGCTTCAAAAGTCTGAAAGTGGCATCAGAGACTAAAAAATAGTGCGGATATCGGTTGTCATGGCAGGAACGGTTGGATGGGGAGGAATGAGAAAAATGTCGTGAGGAATGTTTTGAGTACGAATGTCGATGGCTTTAATAAATTATTTTTCCTTAAGTACGCTGTACAGGAATAGCGTCTTAATATTTGTTTGCTGCACCGGTCGACGTCATTGCGTCAGCGCCGGCTGTCGCTGAAAGCCAACGCTAGGGCTCTGTCTTGCATAGGGTCGTAGCATAATGCTGAACGATAGCCGATTTGCGTGGATGTGACGCATGCTTCCCCCAACCTTTTCTCATTTTTGTCTTTTCAACTTTTTTTTGCATCATGTTTACCGCAAATAAACGTTTTTTATTTCTTTTTCTTTCTATAAGAGTAGGTAAAGACCAAAGAAACGATGGATGGACTGTGTGTAAGATGATATGGTTAGAAAGGGGGTGACTACCGAGACGATAAGAGAAGTGTGGAAGAAAAGTCATGTGGGGTCGACCACTAATTAATTAGGATAAGGGGAGAAGAATCATAAATAAAATTAGGTTACAGTGCCAGATCTGATGGTGGTTACATGGTCATCAATAGGCATGAAGTGTTAGGAACTTATAGGCACTGATTTAAAGCGGCAGTTGTATATAAGTAGTTTTGTACATGCAAATGCATATTTTTTAACAAATTCAGCAGTTAAAACTTAGCAGTAAAGTAAACAAAAATGAGTCGGATAAAATAATAAAATGGATCATTTAATAAATACTGTCAGTGAACTAACTAAATTGGCAGTTACGAGTGGGCAGTTGACAAATCGGAATTAGTCGGTAAGAAATCTCATTGTAAGCAGTTCTATAAACAACGTTCTAACCTAACCCAAGTGATTCACAAACAACAGAGGGAATCTGGTGCTCGGCGGCCACTGTTGCGGCACGCTCGCTTCGCTCGCTCGTAGTCGCGCTTCAATTCACCAACAATAGAGTTAGCAAGAATCTCTATTTTCTTTCAATGAATTTTAATCGGTTCAGGTTCGAGTGTCTCCGCTCCCTGTGAACTGCCGAACTATGTATTTATCTAACTGCCCATTCCATTATTTTTACTGGCCATTTGTTTATTAGTCTGCTTACGTATTTTTAGTACTGACATTGTAAGACGAAATAATCGGCCAATTGTTTTATTTTTTTATTACTGTCCATGTTTTACTGTCGCACAAATTTACCAAACGCCGATAAAAAAATAACGCCCATTTTTTTTTTCAACTGATCATAATAACCTCTCGAATGTTTAAATAACAGTTCAAAAAATTAGTTCCAGAGCTTATATGTTAAACATATATTATAGTCCTCTTCACCGTATCCTGCCACAGCGACCCAGACTAATTTTCTTTCTTTTCCAGAGCTCTCTGATGACTAGTAAAGCCAAATAATATAATAGAACTTATACATGATGGACACCGAACTGCTGGTAATACGTCATTCATTTTCTCTAAATCTCCCAGATTTCGGGAGAGCTATGACTGGTTATAATTTAACTTCACGATAAATGAAATGGATTTTTAAAATTTATGAACCTTCAAATGCAAGTAGGTAAGATACTTTAGGGGTATGAGGAACAGGGTGTAAAGTCCAGTCATCCTCTATAGAAAAGGGAGGATCCTCCGACCCAGACGGGTGTCGTGTCTGGTGGGCAACTGCCGGTGAAGTTATATATACGTATATAGTGTTCGCGCGGTAAACTCTAATTGCGCGATGCAAGATTTTTGTGACGTCAGGCCTCTGATGGGTAGTTCGCATATGGCGATGTAGATGGCACCACAGTACTATTTCTAAACCAGAATTTGGAATGCATTCAATGCCGTTCACATACCTAATATCCTTTATTCCATGCTCTAAGAACCCCTCTAATTAATTGACAAAGTTCGATTGGTTCAATCAATTGCTACATCTGAATCGCATCGAATGTCATCCAATTTATTCTGGTTTCAAAACAAAGGTCATGTAAATGTTAGTTCGTTTAAATATGCCTCGTTAATTTCAACGTTACAGTAATTGTAATTGTCTTTGAAGATGTTATTTTTGTTTGTTTGTTTTTAGCTGGTATTTCCTGTGTACGTACTTGTGTATTTTATGTATTTCTGTCTCTATCCGGGTGGTTTTCTTTTCTTCCCAATGCTAAAGAAATTTTGACAGTTCAACAACATTCATTGCGATACTTACGTTGTTGAGCAGATAAATTTTTTACACATATGAAGCAATGGATCAGCAATATATATCCTTCAAAATCATTCAGATTGTGATTGATAGCATATTTTGCAATTAGGATTGTAGTGCAGTGTAGTGTAGTGTCTGAATCTGAAATATATTTTGCCCTTTTTTTTTGTTTAAGTAGTATATGCTTTTATTAATGAGATGACGGTTTAGAATTGAAAGGGTCACTGCAAAGTTTCGGAATCCGAATTTGAACATATTTACAATTGTAAAATAACAATAAAAATGGAATGTTTATTGATGAAATATTTCAAATGAGGTCACAGGTTCATAAACTAACGAGGTGACAAAATCCTTTTCCTCATTTTTTGCATGAGACTATCAATTTCAACATTCTGAGACGTCAACCATTAAACAGGCATTTCGCTAAAAGCGCTCATTTTGTTTAAAAGTTCGTTGACCCACGTTCGCGTTGTTATCATAAAATCCTCCATTTGCGTTGATTTCCTGTTTCGTTGGACACAAGGAAGATGTCACAGCGAAGGAATTTTTATGTTCAAGAAGAATAGCATGTATATAAGGTGTTAAAAATTTTACTTTACAAACTTTAAGAGGTGTCTTAGACCATCGAACTGAATAACTATTACTATTGGACCAAATTTGAAATAACGAAAAAAATCTGCTGTTCCATACTATAATTTAATACCTACTGTTCTAAACTGTGTGGGACGGATGTTTCTTTTTCGATAAAAAAATTAAGTTTAAGTTGGTTAAAGTTGTTGGTAGCGTTCTGTAGTTTCTGCCTACCCATGGGAAACAGGCGTGACATTATGTATGTGTGTTGTATTTATGAAACAACAGACAGTTAGAACAACCAGTTAACAGCCACTGAAACTTGACAACCAAGTTACAATAGATACTACTCATTAGTGGCGTAGCAAGTAGAAAAGGGGCCCCGTTTCAAAATATGTTGGGGGAACTTTTATCTGACTATAGTGAAGCTTTTAAGCTTCACTACAGTCAGATAAAAGAAGATTAAAGTGTTTAAGGAGGGCGTAAAAAAAAATAGCATCCTGAGTCCTTATTAAGAGAATCCTAGAGCGAGCGAGGCGAGCTAGACAACTGACTTATACGTTAAGCGTACATTGCAAAGCGAGCGAAGTGAGCTCGAAAATAAACTAAGACAAAGGAATTATACTAGACAATGTAAGACCGAGAGAAGCTAGCTAGACATTTGAAGAATCCTGACTCGGATAGGTTAAGCTGTCATTGTCGTTAAGCGGAAATTTTACTCAATGAATATAAGAGCTTGAAACTTGGACCGTGTCTTTGAGAACAAAGACACAAGACGTAGAATTTTTTTATACAAATTATGTTCATTTTCATATTCTCATAGGTATTCATTCATTACGGGCTCCTCATCAATAAGAATTTGACGTTTTGGATAACATTGTACGAATTTTTGTTTACACTCTGTAGCTTGGCCAGTATCATTGATACGGCTGAAACGGCAGTAGCTACGCCCTTGCTACTAATAAAGTTGGTGCTACTTTGCAACATAAACTTTCTATCGTATTGTAGTTACGACACTGAAGATGAACGCGTCTTGATAACTGTAAACTTGATGCCTGGAAGACGCAGGTACATGGGTGCAGCTTTTTGCGCCCCTCTTAATGCTCTCTACGTAATCATAGACAGGCTTTAAGGGCTGTCATCGGAGAGTTTTGGAGTTAGAATAAAATAGGTAGGTACCAATACATGATTATTTGTGAGAAGCACGAAAAACACATGCTGCGGCGACCCCAAATAAATTCGAATAAGGGCAGAAGGAAAATGATAATGCAATTCAACAAATAGCTAAGAAAGGTTTAATTAATGATAGAAAAAAAAAATATTTTTCGGTTAATAATTACTTGCTAAAATAGCAGTTGCGAAGGGTACACTGAGGCGCTGAGCAGACGATGGACAATTTGTCAGCGGACAGTTTGTTATCGTATGGAAATCTAACGCGTACATAGGACAAACTGCCGGATCCGGTCTGCTCAGCGACTAAATAGGATTCCCTTTTGAAAACTTTCACCCTTCGGTTTTTGAGACGTTAAGAATTCTAAAGTTGGTCCTTAGGTACGAATAAATACACAAACGAATAACTATGAACTTGGTGAATCTTTGTAGGCACGAAACGTAGGTCTTGCAGACATCATGTTTACAAATGAGTAAGTAAAAAATGCTGCACACAAACAATAGCAGTGACATAACAAAAAACAAGTGACCTGTAAAAATGATGTTTTGTAAACATTCGTATTATTGTGATCAATAAGCTATCCTACTTGTTTATCCAAGGAATAGAATTGAGACCTAAACAGCCATTATTCTATTGTTAGGGTAGATTAATTAACCGATGCGACCTTTGCATGCAGTCCTGCAGTGCAGCCCTCTGGTTTGATTGACATACATACGCGCGCGCGCAGGTACGAAGCGCCGTCAGTCGTCCCGCGCCCGTCGCCTGAGCGCCCGCGTTTCTGTGTCGTGCAATAAAACCGGCCCGAATGCCGGAGAACCAGTCGGCGGGATGGCGAGTCTCGGCGTGCTAGTAGCGCCATGTTGAAACATACGCAGCGGCCGCCAGCGGCGAACGATGCCGACCACCGCTACCAGAACATGCCGCGGCGGCCGCACCACCACCTGCCCCTCAACGTGTCAACCCTGGACTCTTCGAAGCACTCCGTCGGGGGCACCTCGGCGAGCGTCAGCCCTGGAGCGCAGCCGGCGACGAATACCGCCCCAGTGTCAGTCGTCGCCCCCATACCGGTTGCGTCTCCCCCGAAGCTGGCGAATGGAAATGCGACAGGCCTCCCTCCGCATCGGCCGACGACCGTCAGGAATAGGAGCACGAGAGCGGCTACGGAGGAGGCCTTGACTTCGCTAGCCTTGTTGTGCCTCGTCAGCTTGCTACTGGCTCTTCTCGCGTTGTTGTTCTTGCTGAAGATATCGGCGCCCGCAACCAGTGCTACCGAGGAGTTTGCAGTGGTATACGAAGTGACATTAGCGTTGTGTGCGTTGACGCTATCATTGAATCTTTGCTGTTTGCTCGTGTGTGCAATACAGTTCCTCTTTGCTGTGAAATTGGTGCATTCCCCTTCAGCGCCTAATGGACGGTAAGTCATTCAAACAACCTTATTTTGTTTACTTTACGACCCTCAGAATCAGAACAATTTCTCCAAGAGATAGGCATCCGAAGATTACCAACACAAATATTATAATCTGTTAGGTTATTACTTGCGGCATGCGTCGCTGGCTCAGTTCCGAACAGACTTATCTCAATTCAGGTTATCTCTTACACAACGGCATAACTGTAAGAAAACTTCAAGTTTTCAACTCGACTATCGGGTTTTTAAATATTTTTCGTATAATTAATGCTGTAACTGTTCATGGCAGAACTTCTAAGGTTTATTGTGGAATTCGGCAGTTTGTTGAGATTGTTTCGTTTTTATCAGCGTGTGTTTGTGTAAGGTAGGCAAAGCAGGTGTTAACGGTCCAAAGTGGCGGTTATTCGTGAATGATTCGATAAAAAATGCTCAGTGTTCAACGGTTGATATTGGCTCGCACGCGCCTAGGCCGTTCTTTATCAAGTTTTTCAATCCATAATCCACATACGTATTAATATTGTTTTCAGTTGCGTGTGAATGTGATCCGTTATGCTATCAAATCAATGCGTTGTACAGTTGTGTTAATCTACTGAGCTCGTTAACTACTGTTATCGTTTTTTTTCCTTAAGATGTTGATTGCTGCACCCATTTGACTATTATGGCATTCAGAGCGGTTTACTTCAAAGGAATGTATGTAATGGTAGGTAATCTACCATTAATTCCATGCAATAGCACAAATTCTAGAGCTATTCTGAATCCAACAAAGTTATTTAGAAAAAGAAGCTCACAATAATGACACCATACAAATCATCGATATTTGTCGAATTGATATAACTATATGTCGAAGACCATCAAATTTACAAAACAACATAACACAAACTTCAACCGAGAGACTGTTGAACAAAGAGTTGTTGTGGCATTACAATCAGCTGTTCACTAAGAAATAGTAGCACTAGTTGTAATAGGTAAGATTTTGACTATCGTCAAATACAACTACGTTATCACTTACTACATCTAAACTGTACCGGTATATTTTCTAGGTAAATCAGAGACCAATATAGGCGAAACCTAAAAATAATCTTCTACAAAGGTACGATATTATTCGTGGTGAAAGAAGTCCTCTATCATAAATTTTATCTCCATTACAAACTTTCAACCGAGCTGAATGAGATTTTTAGTGCAGATAACTAGACCGTCTCGAATCTGAGTTTCGTAATGAAATGACATACAAGTTTCAATAAATATTAACGTAATAAATATATACACA
Source organism: Omphaloscelis lunosa (assembly GCA_916610215.1). NCBI lineage: Eukaryota > Metazoa > Arthropoda > Insecta > Lepidoptera > Noctuidae > Omphaloscelis > Omphaloscelis lunosa. The sequence continues at coordinate 17,108,841 of OU744260.1, forward strand.
TAGATAACGTAATAAATATAAAATATCATAAATATAATACATTCACATTACACAAAAACATTGATTTAGGCAAGGAATGACAACGAAAGATTGTAGAAGCAAATCAAACTATTAGAGAGTCTTGAATATACATCCCAAGATAAGTATTCCTTTAAAAATTATAGACCACTTCCAAAGCTAAACAGTATTTTGGAAAAGCGCAGCATGTAGGAAAGAGCATGCGACCCTACGTTACGTGCCTGAACCGGTATTACTTTCCGGGTTGCCTGTATTTATACCGTGACCGCATAGCTCAGGGAGCAGTAGCACATAGACTGGTCAGAAAGTGCTATTTTGATGTTTTAGATAAAGAAATGTTATGAAATTTTGTGGAGAGGAGCAACCAAAAGTTTGGACGAAGGACCAAAAGAATATTGTAGATTGACGAAAATATAAAAATGTAAATTCACGTAATATACGAATTGACTACTACCACAAATAAAAATAATTCCAATTAAACAATGCGAAAATTTCGAAAACTACCGGTTGAGTTTGAAGTACGTGTAAGCGTTAAAAAATATTCAAGATCAAATCTTTCGAATCTCGATCTATTGAAAGCTTCGCAACTTGTTCCAAATATCCCAACTTTACAAGGCATCCCAAGACTGAAAATAATTACTCCGCAGTGTCCATACATTCACAAACCACATGCCAATGAGCGCTCATGGTCAAAGGACAGAGGTGATTTAAAAGGCACAATAAACTAAGCACGAACACAAAATAAAGCATTAAGTAGGCAAATCATTTTCTACTTTGTACATGGAACCGGTTGCAGAGGTCTCTCGGTTCTGACCTTTGGCGACTGCAAATTGTTGTAAGCAATGCCATCAGCTGTATTCGGTACTCAGCTTATTATATCGAACTTGTTAGCAGAGATGCTGTTAGTACCAAAGGACCAAGTTAAACCAGGATTGAACTTGATAATAATTAGTAGTATCAAGTCAACTTGTCGGCGCATCAGCTGTGCTTTTTATACGTTGGGCAAATTGAGAGCCGAGAACGATCAATGACAGATGTTTGTAAAAAAAAAATGCAATCAGTACAGATGATTTTGAAATCTAATAGTTTCGACGCAAGTTGAAAACATGTCAGATGAGATAATGACAACGCGAAGGTGCATTCGAAATTCGAGTAAGGGTAATTATCCTAATACTCAGCTCAGACCTCCCAGATTTTGAACCATATTAGAATGTCGGAAGCAACTTAATACTTCTTGTATGGCTTGGAGTGATGCCAAACAATTAGCTCTGTAACAATAGATTGGCTTTAGCCGTCTACATATCTCGTTAGAGAAAATATGTGTAAAGCTCTAAATTGAAATGAATCTAGCTTTAAGACTAGCATAGTTTATAAGTAGTACATTTTATTTACTAACATCATATGGATCTAGACTGGACAAAGTTTTTTTTTTACTCTGGAAGATGGTTTTCGGTATTGAAGGGTTGTTTTCCTTATTAAAGTTTGTTGACCTGCTTTAGTTGCGTGTACAGAGGCAAAGAATTTCAGTACCTATCACAAAGCATGAATACTCATATGTTTTTTGTATTTTTATATTAAGAGTCGGTCTTTTTCGTCAGACATTCAACCATTATGCTTCTGTATTTGTTTCCAACTAACCCATCTCTGTTCAGAATATGCAATTACCAACCACATTCTAGACTTCAAGAGTCATGAACACTACAAGAAATCTATTCTCGTCGTTCTCATAGAAACACGACCAAAAGAATTCAAATAACATATTTCTCAAGAGCTATCGGACTATAATTGCGTACAAACTTGTTTTCTAACCAAGAATCGACCTGTGTTCATAATTTATGGCAAAATCAGGAGGCAGGTGCAAGCTTCCACCGAGAAACGCGTAACAAACGACATCGCTAAACAGTATTGAGATTTGCATGATCCATTGCTGGCATAAAACAGTTGAATAGCAAGAAAACAGAAGAAAATCTTCAATGTATTGCGAACTAAATGTATTGGGTTTACGCTATGGAGTTAAGTATTTCGGAGAATGTGTGTTTTGTTTAAATTGCAGACAAATGCATAGTCATTATTACGGTTTCGAGTAAATATTTCCTTTAATTAATTTTGTAACAGCGTTAAAATATGGTAGGTACTGAAATTGGAGCACATACCGCTTGGATTACTTAACAGGATATTGGAAAGTACAGAAAATATTACTACTAATGACCTAAAATTTGGTCCTTCGAGCCGGATCATTTATTTTTGGCGATGTGGTCTTTGGTTAACCAAGCTCTAGTATTTTTAAGAGAGACTACCTTTTTCAACTGGCTAAGAAGTTAATAAAAAGAAGATGGGCTACCTCCACTTGTGAACTGCTAAATATTTACCGTCTTTAAAAGTCCCGAAGGTAAGAAAAAAACTGGGCTTTTACTAATAGTAAAAATATTATAAAGAGGTAAACTTAATAAAACAGTTCTCTCCTCCCAATAAACCCCCACAACAAATCTGTTAAGGGCTTCTTAAGCCGATCGCAAGATGTAATCAATTAAAGAAAGAGTTTGTATGTTGGGGGTAACCTTTGGAACTACTGATCCGATTTCCAAAAGTATTTCACTAATGTGAAACTATATTATCCCTAAGTATCAAAAGCTATATTTTATGCTAAATCGAGAAACTTCACGAGAACGAAATCATGGGATAAAGCCAGAAACAAAATTGAACTCCATAAAGAGAACGCTTAAGCAATAAACTAGCTTGCAATGAAATTGTATCTAATAGTGCATCCAATAGTTTATAATGCACCTTCAAATATTGTATGTCTCAGGTTAGTCAGCTCGCCCACATATAATTTAAATAATGACATTATAAACGCATTCTGGACGCATTTTCTTTTATGAAACGTGCTCGAAATATTAGTCAAATGCTAAGCAATACGTAAGCTACTGACGACAAATTAGTATGGGAATAGCGTACATACAATTGATTTAAACTGTCGTAAGTAACTGTGCATTGTAGTGGATTTATAGTTTGTAAACACTGTATCTACATAGTACAATACCTAATGCGACGCATAGGTAAGGGTGCTTTCATACGAGGAAATATATATATGTATATATATATATTTCATTTATTTCGGATTACACATAAAAAGTAGGTACATACAATCTATATAGAGAATTAGTAACAAAGACTTAAAAGAGATGTTAGTAAAACTTACAAACTAACCTAGCAACAATTAATGCCTACGTGGCTCAAGCGGCTCAATACTCATGTTGGCACGTGTCACCGCATCCAGTACCTAATAAAGAGGCTGTCCACCTTGTCGAATAATGTTTTTTCAATATAGCCTCTAGGAGTGGCGAAACTCCGGCGTGCTTAACTGAGTAGATAATCTGATTACTACTGCATAATTTACTCTCATGATGAGCAAAATTACCACTCCGTGGATCCCAAAAGCCAGGAAACGACAACGCGGCAAGCCTAGGAAGAGATGGCGGGATTAGCTGTACTCGCTTTTAAGGAATTTGCCCAAAATTGCAGAAGACCGGGAAAAGGGGAAATAACTGGAAAGGGAGGCCTTTGCCCTCCAGTGGGACAGTACGGGCTACGAGGGTAGTATCGTATTACCCAGTTACTGGGTTGTGGAAGTCAGATAGGCGCTCTATGTGAAATACTGGTATTCAGCTGCATCCGGTTAGACTGAAAACTGACCCCAATATAGTTGAGAAAAGGCTAGGCAGATTGATTGGGACAGTACGGGGCATAATCACAGTAATGTTCTACTGTCAATTCAAGCGCTGATCTAAAGAAATAGATCTATGCATCTTCCAACATTTGTAATTCAAACGATGACTTCAGTTGCCTGTGCCTGACGTATTTAGGGTCATGAAGAGAACTTCTCCCACTCGTTTTAATAAAGAAACTTGAAAACGAGAGTTTTGTCACTAGGACCTTGCGAAAAAGGTAAAAGGATTGTACTGGCCTTCTGGCAACACTGGCTTTCATTATAAATGTGGATGCATCGAGTTTTTGTGATGTGGTGAATGGATTTTATGTGGACAGCCTTAGTCCAGTCTCAGTGTGTTATCCTGTTTAAATAACAATCATCTACATTCTATACTAAACAGTCAGTTTATTTTTAATAGTTACTTAATACTTGGAAGAATATTCAAATACGTGACTCTCTTTTCTCAAACTGACTTGTGATAGTTTCTATGTTTTTGCATTTGGATTTTTATCTTTAAAAAAAGCTTTGTTAACAACTCAGTAGAGTGGTGATATCTTCGAATATAATAATTATGCTATGTCAATCAATCGAAAAGTCTGATTCATTGCAATTTCACTCTTGTATTTTTCAATGAACGCACAATAAAATAACTGTTTTACCACACTGTACACACGGCTACACATCAAGCTATACATTTCCAGTATAAGCTGACCTCGCATTGTACGGAAATCCTCACAATGCAAGATCAGCATAAACTGGAAATGTATAGCTTGATGTGTAGCCGTGTGTACTACTGTATATATCCACCCCATAACACAAAAATGCCATGTCTACAGTAGATTAAAGAAAAATCAAATGAAAGCGCTCAAAAAGACCAAAATCTTTTGAATGAGCTTTCTCATGAGAACATGCGTTTAAAAAGCTCTCCTGCCTTTTATTGTAAAATCTCGATCGTGTGAAAGCGAATTCTTTTATTTGCGTCTTATTCAACTTCATGCACTTATTCCTTGCAAGACCCTTCACGTTTATAAAAAAAAAACTACCTGTGTATTTTAATTTAAATGATTTAATAATGTTTTTTTGGCAACAGATAAAACGCTTTTATCTACAGATCTGCTAGCTGTAGCTCTTTAAATTTAAACTTCCAAATCCTATTAGGTCTCTGTCTCAGTAAATATATGTTCAAAACCCATGGCATGACTTCTATCTGAAAGCCTTATAGACTGGGGCAAACCTTTTAGTGAATTATACACTGAAAAGTATCTTCTATCAAAATAGGCATATAAATCTAAGCTTACTGTTACTTGGTATGGCTCAACCTTGCCTAAGACCAGCACCTGCTTCTCTGCCTACCAATAACGGAAATCCGTGATGTTACACATCAAGCCTCGTGAACGAACCTCGTATGGAATTCTGAATCGTTATTCTATCCGTATGTTCAATACCCGAGGTCATTCAAGACCGGTTCTTTCAATACAAGATTACACAAAGAAAATTAAACCTTATTCAATTGCGAGAAGATTAGGTTTATTTTGTCAGAATCTACCCTGATCAATGAATTGTGATTGATATATTCGATGTCAAATTAAGTGCTAGAATTAAGTCGGGTGAGTATTCAAATGTCTCGATGAATTTAGTCGCGAATTCTTTATTCTGATTGAAAGACATTTAAAATATTGGTATTTGTATCCCTCGAATGCTCATCCTTAAGTTCTGAGTTGAGCTCCACGATTACTGACAAGTGCTTGCACAGACTGGACAGGCCCACTTAAATCAGTGTGGTTCTTTCCTCAAAAGGCCATTTAAGACACTAATGTACATTGCTTTCACATGATCTGACCAAGATTTATGTCTGGACTTTAAAGAGACTGACCTCTGAGTTTGTTTCGGCCTTTCTTCTCAGAGTAATCAGATAGGAAACGTCGACCTCATCTAGCTTATTTTTATTTTTTAAATATACCGTAAAAGCGATTCCGGTAGCGATATCCTACTTACAGAATAACATTTCACTGCGGTGGAGCACATGACCTAATAGTTATCCCATAAAAAGCTGTTGGTTAAGAATAAATAGATGTAGATCTGTCTACAGTCGATAAGATAGTTGGCGGGAAAATATAAATAGAAACAAGCAATGAGAAAGAAGTCCTTCTGAGACTAAAAGATGACTTCCCACTAATTGAAAAAGGCGTGGTAGATGAAGAAAGAATTCTTCAAGTCCGTAGCAAAGTGCATGATAAGGGTTCCTTGTAAACCATCTTTCTAGCAGACTTAGGGCGAATTTTGCCAATGAAACTAAACACTATTAGCACTTCTAACCGTCGCTCAACACCTGTCAGTGTCAATATTTCACAACAATGATGACACTGACAGCTTTTGAACGCGGTTTAGATGTGTTGATCGCGTTTAATTTCCTTGGACAAATTCAAATATATATCATAACGAAGACTATAGTCGTGTCATCGGTTGTATATATAGCAATTGAGTATGTAATTTACTGTAATAATATTAGTGAGCCATGGTAGATGTGCGACCTTTCACCATAGATTTTTTCAAAAGCATTTCTTAGTACCGTTCATAATCTGTTATTTTCGGGTCGATGAGGAAAAGATCACGATAAATCTATTACGTATTCCTATAAATCTGTGTCGATGGTTGTTGAAGGTGTTATGTCAGAAACGGATTCTAATGCTCTTGTCGGATGAAACGACTAGGTTTATTATCAAGAGAAGACTGAATCTCAACTCGGCGATCTTCATTTGTTATGCGTTATTAATATTCACCTTTCTAAGATCTAGATTCTTATAGATATTTTATCCTACAAGATCTACAAAAGCCAATTTATGAACCATAATATCATCCTTTACAGCATCTTTCTAGCAATTAATAAGGACAACTTTTCCTATAATCTCTGTTTGATTTACACATATTTTGATTGTAGGCTGTGTCTGTTTCATTATCTTAATCAAAATATCGATTAACCACGTACTCGTACATACGATTCTCAAAACACACAGATTCAAAGCTAAACCCTATCTTTGTTCGTAAATTGTAACTCATCGAAATTAATTCTAAATAAAAAAGTAAAAAAAAACCCAAGGGCCAGTCCTTGGGCAAGGCCGCTCGGGCTATCCCAATTATTTCCGGTCATCTACGAATCGAGTTTTTTTAAACATTTCTGTTGTAAGGTAACTTTTAAATTCCAAGAAGTACCTATGTATCATTTTGATTTAATGTTGTATCCTTTCAACAGAAAGAGTTTGAGTAAGGTGGTTTCTACTTATTTTCCTATGATTTACTAAAGCCTCATTCATTTCTACTATTTCTGTTGGGTTGCTGATCCCACCATATATGTATTTCGTCAAACCCATTGGTACAAACGCTTCTTTAATTGTTAAAGTGGGATTATCTTAAGTTTAATCAATTAAATCAGGAAACATGAGTCTAAACATATTTCCGCGTCACTGATATCGACTTACACCGCTCAATATTTATTCGCATGTCTTTCAACAACATCCTGACCTAAACTGAGTCATCAATACTGATTCATAAGGACTACAGTTTATAAATACACCTCTACACGTGCTAAGTTCACCGACTCTGCCTTTTGTTAATGTGGACACATTTGTATAATTACTGTTACGGCAAATTTCAATGGGGTTTAAGATAAAGGAGTTAATGAGTTGGAAAAAAACCAAGATTATGTAACACTCGAGGATCATGCATCGGATGTTTTGTTTGTGAAGAATTGACCAGGTACACCTTCATATTCAGGAGGCGTAAAAGCCACGATACTAAGCAAGGGTGCATATATCAAAACTTTAGATAGTAGTACGCAGTGTTTTTGAACAATCAAATCAGTGCGGAATAAGAAGGGAGAGATCAAACATAGATAAAGATTCAAACAGACTTAAACGAATCCCGCACAGGATTCAATCAACATAGACAATCTATTAGAACCACGATTTGAACCTATACTGGAACGGAGACACTGGAGGTAGCAGGTACCTAAACATGTATTAAATTGTATATTATATATGTATGAAACTGTAGCATCAGATAGTAACCACAATCCACAAGAGAGCATAGCAATTAACATTGCAAAAGTTTTTATTTTTAACTATTTAAATTAGACCTTAATAATACTGACATTTAAGAATCAGTGCCACTCTAAATTCAAATTCGACCGTTTGAAATGTTTCAAATTAATTTCTAATTTGGTAGATTCCATTGAGTGTTTGAACTACTAAATGGGATTTTAAAAATCAATGAAGCGGTTAATAGTGTCATTTGTTACTTTGAATGGTTCACAATTCCTTAGTGGTCGTCTTCTTTTACCTAGTGAATGCTGCCAAAGCTTTGCTTTAGATATCTACCAGTCGTGCGTGGAAAAACAGCTTTACCATGCATAATGAGCCAAGTATCAGACTGTCATCTTACCATAACAATGATTAGGAAAATCAGGTGCAACACAGGTTGGTGTTAACCTTCCTAGATGTAATTAAAAGGGTTTTTTTTGGATAACCTTTAAGTTAAATAAAATAAAAATTTACATCACATTGTTTTAGCTTGGTATCTATTTTATATCTACTGATTAATTTCATTATAGTACCAAAGATAACCCCTTGGGGCACACCAATAATTATTAATCATTTTTAGGTATTAATTTAGATTTTCGCTTACAGGAGTTATTGTTGGCGATATGTCTGTATTTAGCTTTCGCAAGTCCCAAATACAAATTGCATTTTCAGCGTCTAACATAATTTGACCTAAACTCAAGTATTTAGAACGCTTCCCTTAAAACGTTTTTACACTTTTTCGTAAAACCTGACATTTAACACCGTATCGGATATAAGTCGACGACTCTATTGTGGTGTTCTGCTCTAGTTATATTGAATGTGTAACCGAGCCGAGTGAATCTGCCGTAGCTTATGAGTTAGTTATGCGTTGCTGGGTTTGCTGTGACCAACTTATAATTGTTGGGCTGTAGATCGTGACTGGTCATTGTCTGGAGTTTTGGAGTTTATTTTCTGTACTTTATGAATGAAATAAATCATACTATGTTCGTAGTGAATTATCTACAAACCGACGTTAAAGGCAAATTTTGTTCACCTTACTGGCGGAAGTTAATCTTGTGCGAAGTATCAAGAATTTTAGGAAGTAGGATAATATTTAGAACTTCACTTGTTTTTTTGTCTGATTCCCAAACTCCCAAAGGAGTAAAGTTATTCCTTACGGATTATCTACCTAATTTTAAAATGCAATTAGCCTCACCCGAGATTTTTCCCTTGATTTGTAATTCCACGCTTAACATACTTATCGACATTACATTCCATATCGATGCTCTTAAACATGTTACTACCTGTCCCAACACGTTTCTACTGAACTTTGTGACTTCAGTTGCACCCGGCTTTGATAAACGTGTTATCTCCTTCCTTTGAAGGGATGGAAGCATAAAGAAATAATTCTTACCGACACTATGGTTGAACAGATTACAAGTTATTTCCGCTATAAAGAATGTTACCTTCACTGTTGACCGGATTGCAAGGGTCAATGTCTCGTCTTCTTGCGTACTCATCTCTCATTTAATGATTAGAGTTGTCTTGACTGTTATTTTGATTTATGTCACGATTCATTATATTGCCCTACTGTGTCTTTCTTCATTGTCTGCAATGATAGCTTCTAGATGATGATTATCTAAATCCATTGCTTCATTGGGTATGTTGAAATTCTCAGTAACGTGTGTTTGATATTAATAAAATATATAATTATGATTATGGCCTCAGGGTTACATATTCGTCATTCACAATTTCCTCCATAAAAACGCGAGAGGCGCCAATAAATTACTAGTGTAATAGAACATATTATACCTACGCCATGACCTTGATGACGACGGGTTTAAAACGAGCGGAACATTAGCAGTTATATCTGATGACGTGACGTTACCTGAATATGTTAATTGCTGGCTAGATGAAATGTTATATCGATGCGGATTTATTGAATTCTACAAAGTAGGCCTCTTAAGTCTATAAAGCCTACACTTTTAGCCATCATCAGGTCGTTCTTTCCGTAATAAATTGAACAGTGATTTATTGCGCCTACGATATCCTTCAGATTTGAAATAGAAGAATTCAGTCGATACCACAGATTAATATTTCTCCGTAAAATCATTTAAATAAAAAGTGATTCTTGCTATGACACAATAAAGTGCAATTCAGCTCGCACAACGCTAATTACCTACAGTCATATTCCTCTAGAAGTTGCCTCTCTTTCTATCGCGTAACTCTTGTATTTCCTGACTTCGCTCACTCAATTGGCCCGACAAGACGAGCCCGCCGCGTACTTGTAGATGTCTAGTGCGCTTTCTGTACTATTCTGTGTCGCTGCCTAGGTACTTCATTATAGTCAACATTATTGCCGTTTTCCCAGAGAGCATCGTGATCGGCCTGCAATTAATTAGCTTTTACCAAATCGTACTGGGCCCGCGTGGTGGAATACGGCCCATTCCCTCGCACAGAGCGGAGGCCTGTGTCCCATCTGTACTGTATCTACTACATATTATGAATGTTAGAAAGATATTCAAGACTAACGTGAACGTGTCATTCATCCAATGATCATGTATATGTATGTCCGATTAACTAACATACACTTCACCAGTAGTACCTATACTGTTATTAAAATAATTGTATTCATTTTTTTATTGATAATTCCACGATAATTCCATTGTCAGATATAGGCACACGATTCGTGAATTATGGATGAACTATGTGACTTTACTTGCACGAACTGTATGGGTAGCCTTGCGTGCAACAGAGATATCTAAACTTTTTTAGTGAGAATCCCAACTTACGGAGGGATGAATATTTAAGGAAATAATTCCACAAAATCGATAGCGAGTAGAGTGCGGGGTAGCGACAGCAGTCTTCTTACCGTTGTTGCCAACAGGTTGGACGGGCCGTTCATGCAGCAATGGCAGGCCTTACATGCACCCGTATATCGGGCTTGGGGCAGGTAAAAATGCAAAATAATGATATGATTTCTTAAATTTATTTATTTTTATTTTTAAAAGTATTTTGACATTTTTTAAAATTTTATTCTTTGTCAATTTTATATTTAACCCTTTATTTTATTTTTCCATTCTGACATTTTGTATATTGGTTGGTCACTTCTGCGTGTATCGTATCGTATCACTGTGTGAAATTTCGTCACGATAGATGCAGATGCGGCCCTAGCACAGAGCAGTCAGTTAGGAAACACTAGCCTCATCTAGTTTAAGAAAATATTTTTTGACGTGTAAAAGTGTTTGTATACAAACCTACTTTCAGAAATAAATTTAAAAAAGATAAACAGTGGATTCGAGGCTCATCTCAATTCTCAGCATACATGAAAAATCGAGATGGGATGACCTAATCTTTACAAGAGACAGAGAGATACATTCTTGAAAGGTTAAACTGTTCTTGCCACAACAGGTTCCCATATGGTCGGATTAAATTATACTTAATAAAAATATATCACAGAGCATAAATAATTGAAAAAGGTATGTTTGTTGAGGAAATTGACGTAATTCTTCTGTGGGTGGTCCGTGATTAAGGCATGTGTTAGCCAAAAGCTGAGCGACGTAAGAAGTCAAGAGTCAATGGAGCAGAAACTGATCTATGCGTCATATTCGTGAACGGGCGCCGTCAGTTGGGACTGGTAATCTCTTAGCTGCCATGGCTTATTTTAATTAATTTTGATTTTAGAATTGTCCTTTGTTTTTATCTTTTTATTACTGACGCTTTTAACGTGCACGTCTTTCTACATTATTCTCACATATATAATGTAACCAATATTTTGTAACAATTTTGATTTAAAAGAGTGTCCGTGGAGTTTCTTGCCCGTTCCTCTCCATAGGTACCTACTACGCTTTGGAATGGGCAACTAGCTTCATATTTCTGACTGACCGACTCATGGACAATTCAAAAGTGTCTAAAAATGCTTTGAGTTTGAGTTTAGGCTTTTCCCACGAAATGTATCATTAAGAAAGTGGATAAACGGAAAACAATGTTGTCTTCCTACATGCTCTTATTGATTAGGTACATTAGATACCTACTTATTTTATAACAGATAACAAAGTGCGGTGCTTTCGACAATCATGGTATAGCTAGTGTGACCGGCTGTCAGTCAATTCCGAATTTCACGTTTAGCGTTAAAATATTGTTTTTAGTTTGATAGTTATATTGTGTGTGCGTTACCCCGAAAGGGCTTCATGATGTCACAAATAATTAAAAATAAAAAAGTACTAAGGGCGAGCTTCACCAATAAACTGAACGCGATCAGCACATAAACCACGTTTAAGAGCTTTCAGTGTCATTATTTTCTTTGGAATATTGACACTGACAGCTTAGAGCTTACTCGGTTTAGATGTGTGTTATATATAAACGCGTAAATACTACAGCGTTTATATATATAAGTATTTATATTTAGTATTTTGATTTATAAAAGCTGCTATAAGACCTATAAAACCTTCCCATATTCAAAACCCATACATTTAATTTGATTTTAATTTAATTTCAATTTAATTCTGATTGGATGTTGATTTAATTTTATTTTATTTGTAATTTAATTTAATTATTGATTGAATTCTAATTTAATTTTCGGTTTTGATTGTAATATTGTTTTTTGATTTTAATGATACTAACATATTTTTCTAAGTTCTAAAAGAATATAAGTAGTTGATTTCCGAAATAAATTATTTGAATTTGAATAATATTGTTTAACTACGTAGACAACCTAAAGAATGTACAACAAACGGACGCTATATAAAGCAGTCTGTGGTTTCTTTACTTATTTCAAGTTCGCTAGGTCACCAGGCGTGGGTAAAACGGGCTTGCCCACGCGCATACTTATTAGTTCGAAGAATCCTCATATTGCTGTATTTGAGACTATATTCGATAGTCTGTTCTAAAAGTATCAGATGGAATTGTAAACAAATCCTGTTCAGATTAAATTCTTGCGCAATCACTAACTAAAGGGAATAAGTAACAAATTCATCTGTTTTCAACTTTATATCCCATCCCCAAAAAAAATTGTAATATTATTAAATTTTAATTGAAAAATCAAATGGATTACATCGTTAAGGTGATTTAAAATTAGAATTTCGGTATTAAAAAAATAATATCCAAGCACTCTATTGTAAATGGCACTACAAATTGGCATCCACGAGTACTTATACTTTTACAACATACCACAGTTATTCATGTCTAATAAATGTTAGTTAAAGTAATTAATAGAATACTTAAATGGCTCTTTTAATTAGATACCTTACTATAAGTATAGTTTTGCAAATTAAGATTATTGTGGGAATAGGATTTGAAAGAATGTTAATTTGTTTCTTTTATGGTCATACTCATAATAGTTTTATTACTAGTAACGTTTACAAGCTTTTAACGATAATTAAAGAGGAGTAGTTACTGAAAGTTATGTAGAACACAGGATATATCAGCAAGTCTAGAGCCGTGGAAGTAACTGAGTGGCTTACGTAGGTACCTACATATTATATAGATTTTACAATATCAAAATTCAGACACTAAGGTAAGGTATTTAACCTCAATGCGATTGTCATTGTTGCAGAAATTTTATTAAAAAAAAAAAAACTTCAAATTATAAACTTAAGTACGATTTTAAATAGTATTGTATCCATTCACAATCGTAACAAATGAGCAATATTTGTATATATATTTTTAAACACGTTCTCAAAAACGGCTCTAACGATTTGGATGAAAATTGCAATATAGGGGTTTTTGGGGGCGAAAAATCGATCTAGCTACGTCTCATATCTGGGAAAACTCATTTTCTCCATATTTTCCCCCAGCAGAGCTCAGTCTCCCAAAGTTTAGAACAAGATAATGAATATAATGACATTAGAATAATGATCATGGCAGCATAGAATTAGTAAGTACCTACTATCATGGCAGTATGGAATTAGTAGGTACTATCCTATAATATTAAATGAGCATTCTCTATTTTCAGCAGAGCAGAGCTCGGTCGCCCAGGTACTTATAGTACGATTTTAAAATAATAATGTATCCATTCGCAATCGTTACAAAATACGTATATATAATATGCATATTGTTTAATTTATTTAGACTTACTTACTCACACGGCACATAGGCACCTATTCAATTTACCCCTGTTGTCGCATAATTTTTTTTTCTTTAAACTTGAAATTAAGATTGTAAATTAATATTGTATCCGTTGTTTCCTAACAAATAACACGTGTAATTAAATACCAATTAGCTCGATAACCTTAACATTACCATTATCGTTGCATTGAAATATTTAAGATGGAGATGTGATCACAGTTGAAAGCATTGAATCCTTGACCATTTAACCGGTAAAAAATCATATAAAAGTTGCACAAAATGGAGAGGCTCAATGTCAAATAACAAAGTTTACAGAAACAATTTGTATCACGTTAAAATGTTTTGATAGTTCGGTGTATCGTTATTTCAGTTTCGAGAGGGGGTTTCTGAATTCTAAGATCATTTCTCAGTAGCAGCCCGGAGTCTACAATTTTTGTATTTAAAATACCTACACTGTGAGTCTTAATGTGCACATTATAAAGACTCACGCTACATAACCTTCAGGGAAACAATGCTTGATGTTATGTTATGAATTCTCTTTTAACCACTTCGTATTTTGTAACAAACTAAATAAAAAACCTTAACGAGAGTAAATTCCAAGGTATCCTAATCCTTAAGCCGAATTTACATGATGAAAAGAGTTGCATAAACTTAGTTATTCGTTGATAGTTCCAAATGTAAATAGATAATTGTTTACATGTAAAACTATCAATGAATAACTAAGTTTGAGCAATTAGTTTCGTGATGTAAATCCGGCTTTACATATTATAAAACAAAGTCCCCCGCCGCGTCTGAAAAAACACAAAAAATAAACTGCTGACCGGATTTTCAAACGATTTTCACCAATGGACAGAGTGATTCATGTGGAAAGTTTTGGTGTATAATTCATTGAAATTTTGAGTAAATTGGCAGAAATATGACGATTATTGTCAAAGATATCGGAAAAAATCATGCCGACTGGGAGCTTTACTGGCGTGCGCCGCGTAAGCCATAATCAAATTTATGTTCTATAGGATTGAAGATCTTAAAAATTTCAACAAAAAGGTCCGCCATAGCATATGTCTGTCTTCTAAGGATGACCCACAATAACCATTTTTATCTTTCAGAATTTCATAAAAAATTCATTGTTTTTCCGAAGCTGTTCTGACTGAAATACAATACTACACTACTGAAATAAAATATGTTATTAAAATTGGACATTAATTTAGATTAAGATAATCCTTGACATCTTATCATTAAATGAATACTTTAAAAGATAACACAGATTCAAAATTACGCGTAACAAAGTAATTTTTATTTACGGCAACGCGGGCGCAGCGGTAGGAGTCAATGGCCTTTTCCTCAGCTATTAGGTATGAAATCCCGGTGGTACGTTCCCGTGGGATATTTTCCGACATCCACACGGGCGAAGCCGCGGGCAAAAGCTAGTCCTCTATATAACGATATAATTACTTACAGAATTTGAATACCTTAACAACTCTAATGCTATTTGATACCAAACATATCGACATGAAGCCTTCCAAGTGCCATTTCTTTGCTTACTCCTTGAGGAAGTAAGGTAACACCACGGAAGTGTGGCACCGGATAGAATGCGTATTCATGAATACAAGTACAACTTCTAAGTTAGAATGAGGTATTTTGAACTTAGAGAGTTGTTGATTTTAATGTTTATAATTCTGCAAATATACAGGGTGGCAGGGACATCGACGGATCGGACAGGGTTTTTTTACATGTTGCATACTTTTTTGAAGTCAGTTAAAAACAGCTCTATGGCAGTTCCTTTTCAAGGATGACAAGCCATAGCAGCATAAGTAACATTTTTGTTAAAATTGTATTCATTCATACACCTATCATTTATACTATATCTAGAACCGTTCTGAAATTAAGAAAAGACGGTGCCGTTTTTCTTTCCTCTCTCCCATTTTCATTTTATTTCCTTTAAAATCGATGACAGTTCAATTCCCTTCAGTAATCTCGTCTAGCATTTATAACAGGTTTACATTGCTACGGATTCCGACCTCGGTGCATAGACAAAGAAATAGCGGTCCTAGCATATAAATTAGTTGCATAAATTGTACTGCCCGTTGGTTAGGAAATTGGGATTTGTGTGATGGTAATGGAGGTACTTACAAGAGTAAATAAATTAAAAGTAGGTTGAAGGTACAGAACGTTCTGAAGAAGGCAAGAATGAGAAATAAATATTACTGGCTAGGTTATACGAATGGAAATGTGTAATGTTAAAATACAACTGTACAAAAATAACAATTAAAATTGGTTCATAAACAAAGAAGTTGTGCCCGAACAAAAATAGAACAAAATGCAGACGAATTGGAATCATTTTTGAAATCTAAAAAAAAAAAGGAAAATTTTTGAGGATAGTTCGAAATTGGAATGCAGTTCGCGGCAAAATCAACTAACTACTAGAGTTAAACTGAGTTCTTCAATCATTCGTTTGTCTATTATTAAAAAGACAGATAAAAATTAGAGATTAGATGGTATTAAAAATTTCCTACCAGAGCTTCACTCATTTCCTTTAATTGAGAATGAACATGAATAGTCCAGACGTGAGTTTAATATAAATCAGATCAATCTAATAAATGGTTGTCCAGATGCGGAAATTGAATAACACACTTTAATACACCAATAATATTTCCAGCTTCCTGTACAAGTGTTCCTACATATCAGAATGTTTATCTCTTGAAGACTGGTCCAACTAAACTTCATAAACGAACTGCATTTAGGCAAGTTGAAAATTGAAGTTCCAATGCAAATGGAATACCGTCAGCATTCGGCAAATCAACCAGCGATTGTGAGGTTACTTTGCTAAGTGCAAGTCTTTGATTTAATTTGGCGAAACGCTTGAGCAGTCGCAGAGTCTGCTTCGGTACTGGTACCTACGGGTGAGTTCGGAACAAATATTAATTTGTAGAGGTAGTGCTAGAAAAAATATTTCGATCTGATGACTAATTTTTAGTAGATAACTACAGAATATTTATTTCGTATTATTTTTTATTCAGGGAGTCACGATAAAAGAGTCATTTCTTGTGACGGACTGAACAACTGTATTTAGCAGTTAAAATGCAGTCACCGCTGCATAAAAGATGCAGACATTTGAAAGATTTCAGGCATTACAAAAGAACATTGTGCAAAACTAACTAGATGATCACAAAAGATGACTTTTACAAGCAGTTTTTCACAAAAGATTTACAATATGGGCGTTAAATTGATGACACGGACCGAAAAGCGTGACTGTTTGAGGTTTTTTGCAGTAGCGGGACATATTAGCTTATCCAATGCTAGTTATATTTCTTATTATTAGGTGTTTCACGGGCTAATCAGTTATTTACCTATAATTTTTATATCTGGAATTTTTCAGTGGCATCCCGGAGTCTGGATTCGTGCCCGGTTGATGGCAATAGGCTCGCCCCCTTTTACATGGGACTTGGCGAAATGTGGGTGTACTAGGTGCACCTCTATCTAACCCTTTGAGGACTACAGGCGTGATATTATGTTACACACTAAATCAGAAACTTCAATCTAGCAGTAACCAGGAGTTGGCTATAAAAGGCACATCGATTCGATAACCATAGTTAAAACCAAAAACATCGTTTAGCAAAGGATCGCCGACAATGTAGATAAAACGCAATAATAAACAGTAGCAGTTCATATCGATTCCGATTACTCGATTACACTTAATTAAAAACTAAAATGGCGATGGATAAATCAGTTTTAAAAGGACAGCGCCTATTTATAGTAGTGGAGCGGCGAATAAAATGTGCGACGTTAACCTTGGTTTAACTAAGATAACCGGCAGTCACGTAATATGTAGGCAAATGTTTGTTTAAATGCTTTTCAAATTAGGAACGAACTTGAATAAGGCGCCAAAGATTTGTTAAGGAATTCTTGGAATATTGTTCTGAATTCGAAATCTTTGCAAGATCGAATATTGGTCTTTTGAGTCAGTAATAGGCTCTGTAAGTAGTTTGAATTGCGATTTTATTTCTGGTCATGTGCAATCCATAAGTAATGATGAATTTACTTATAGAGCTAGTCAGAAAGTCTATTTTCAGCAGTAGACGGTTAAATGGTAATAAATAACTATGTACAAGATGACCTTATTGCCGATGCAAGGCCAATCTGATATAGACGTAGACTTCTTTGCTAATCGAGGCATCTTAGGCTTTGTGTGCCTATATCTGGAGGTTGTGTTAGACCCTGTTATGTCTTTAACTATTTATGTAGTTTATAATAAGTAGCCTACAAGCAGTTTACCGCTTCTAATGATTATAAACTGCGGGATGCCAGGCTTCCTAGTTGCCAGTACCGTTGCTATGGCAACGCCAAACACATTCTGTTGCTTAACTAGTCTGCTAAGTGTGGATGGCCAGTATTACAATGAAGAATGCTCGTATAGTTAAGAGGACCATGTTTAGAAGAAGGCGTTTTCCGCTTGACAAAGATGGATTATGTAGATTTTTTTTTCCTAGAATAGTATATTTCGTAATGGGCTTAATAGGTTTTTAGAATGATTTGCTGTGTGCAGTGGTATTTGGGCTAAAGTGGTCAAGGCGATTTCGTTTTACTACACCTTAATAATATTGAATGGCATTTAATTACCGTAAATCAATTAAGTATTTCTAGTCTGCGCCTGCGCATCGTCTGAGAAAGAGATCTACTCGAGCGAAATTGCATAATTGCATCGAACGCAAATTTTCACATTCCCTCGTCCACCAAAATGTGGGCCGAGAGCCAGTTCGCGTTCAGATCTCAATAGAGACACCGCGTACTCATTACCATTACCATTTTACCAGTAAGTTAGTTTTACAACACGTAAAAAAAACCCTGTCCGATACGTGAGGGTGTTAGGAAGTATCGTACCGAGAGTATATTTATGTAGAAATTTTCAAGAAAAAAACATATTTTTTTTCACTAGTTAGTTTTATCGGGTTATTATTACATGGGGCGAGGGCATGTCTTTTAGCGGGTGTTTACATAAGCCATAACTTGTCATAATACCCGTTGAAAATTTTCAAATTTTTTATGGATTTGGGGTAGTACTAAAATGTGAATTTTAAATAGCAATAACTTTTTTATTGTCATTTTTTTTTTACCTTTACGTAATGTAAATTGCAGTACCTATGTGCCCCTTTAGCATCGGACAGGGTTTTTTTACATATTGTATACCATATCTTATAAATATGAGAAAGGTGTGTTCGGTCACCATATCACACAGCTACTTTCTACATGGTCTTACGAGCCGGACTGCACAGCTATAAAAAATAATTCAAGACACACTTGACATCTTTTTAAACAAAATTCCAAGGGTATACCGTAATTCGCAAACTATTTTAAATTCTGCACGCATATTTTCAATACGGATCCATTTAGTTACATCGAGATAAAATGCATAGTGAAAATTCCCGGGCGTCACCTACAATAGCATTCCGAAGCTTTTTTGCACTTATACCGAACCAGTGTTGCATTCCGAATAAATGAGCACTATTTCAAAGTGGAATGTTTTTCTCCCTTTTACTCGGGAATGGATAGAAAGGGATGGATAGCTGTTGGTTTATTTCACTATTTGGGCAATGAACGGGTGAGTAGTACTGCGTGGACGTTTTAATGGCAAGAGGAAATCTCGTTGTTTGTTTTTTTACAAGTTTTTTTTTAAATTTAGGTTCCTACCTATAGAATAAATGCCCCATAAAGGAAGTCAGAATAAAGGTCTGCAAATGTTTCTAATCAGAGGTAGTTAAAATTTTAATAATCAACCTGCAGGGTAATTGGGTAACACTTTTACAGTAGCAATGACTTTTTGACAGTTCTACAACATTCATTACCTTATTTAAACTATTGAGCAGACATATTTTTCGATCATACGAAGCAATGGATTAACAATATCCTTCAAAATCATTTAGACTGTGATTGATAATGCTTTACGCAATTAGGGTGCGGTTTCATTATTTACACAAGCCATAAAGCCATTACAGTTTCAGTTTCTTATAATGAAAGTGGGATCTTTAATGTACTAGAAAGCAATTAAATAGAGCATGTCTTATCTCTGTCCTATTCCACAAAATCTTGCATCATTACCTTCCTTCACGACTATTAACATTACCCTACTTTGTAGGTGTGCACAGCAAAACGTTCCCATAAAGTTATTTGGAGTAGTTTCGTAATTTTTACGGTTCCTGCTGGTCGTTTCGACTTCCTTATGCATAACTTTGCATGTATTTACATTAATTTCATAGTTACACTAGTTCTAAATATGGATGCTGTATACAACTAATTAGAACACGTTTATTATATTTGAGCTCATTTATTTTTTAAGGTGCACATACCTTAACACGCCTTGTCTCTGATGGGATGGGCAGAGGTGTACCCATAGTACAGTACATTTCGATCACAATAGGGAGCGAGCCTATTGCCATCAACCGGGCACAAATCCTGACTTGGGAATCGAACCCAGAGCAGTAGCGTTTGTGACTACTAGACCAACGATGTAGTATTGGGTGCACTACTTATAGTAGAAAAAAACTGTTACAGAAATATCTTTAAAAAATAACTAGTATTGGTTTTACACAGATTTAAAGCTAATAATTAATATTATAAAGAGGAAAGATTTGTATTTTTGTTTATATCGTATTTTTTATATCACGCGGGCGAAGCCGCTGGTGGAAGCTTATGTAATTTTGTAAGCGTATTTGGCAATTCCGGTCACAGGAATAGAAACTGCTTCTTAAGTAAGGTACTGACATTTTAAACTTATTTAAAACCACATTAAAGCGTCTGACACAGACTACATCAAAAGTTCAGTAGGACATTAACGAACACATTAAAATTTTATTCAGTGCTAATAAAATCGGATTACACTCGTTGTTTCTTTATTAATATTCGATCATATACATTTTTGTACCGCAGTTAAATGAATTTGACCCTCAAATTGAGTTTATTTTTATTTATTGGTATTTGACACTGTTTTATTGACGGATGCAGGCGGGAAAATAAAAATAATGTTTAAATAAAATAATAACATGAGCTATATTTGGCATTATCAAACTGCTTAGTCTTTTCCCAACTATGAGGGCCGGCTAACCTGATGCATTCGAATACTGGAATTTTACATGGACTGACTGCTTATCTGACCTCTACAACCCGGTTACTGGGTAACACGATACCCCTTGGTTAGACTGGTTGTAAGACTTTAAGGCTTTTGACTACCCGAAACGACTGTCAAAGATCTTCGAATGACAGCCGGGACCAGGCACTGAGGGGTCTCGATATGTAATGGGTGGTCGTTCATCTCCGAACCGACCGCGGCAAGCGTAGCTTAACCTTGGATTGACCCATGCGGCTGTTATTATTTAACCACGAGTCATAATACTTTTGTAGTTTAATCACTATACTTAATTATCTTGTTACAAAATTAGGCGTTACAAATTATTTATGATGATTGAAGCAAAATATCATATTGATGACTTCTCGATTGACAACTACAACTTATAAGTATTATGTGTTCGATATGTTTGTGTTGATTTATTTTTATTGTCGAGCAAGCTTTCAAGTAGTAACAATTACCAGTACTTATGACAATTATCGTGTTAAGTACTTGGGTATCATTTAAACTGCTTTCAACAAGCTTGTACACTTAATTATTCTATACTTATTTGCAAATAAAAATAATCATAGACCATAGTATATTATTAACTTTTCTCATTTCTTTACTAGTATTTTTACCTTGTTTTTAATTATTTAGTATAGACGAGACATCTCATGAGGATTTACTAATAGACTAGGCTCGGCACTGTTAGAAATAGTTTATTTATTTATGCATATAAAGGCTTACCAACTAATTACATAGGCACACATCATTAACCCACAACCTTTGTCAAAAAGGTTTTTTATTTTGCAAGTATCTAAATTATAAAAAAGCGCGGTTTGGAACATACTAACTATTCTACCTACAAATATTATTCTATCAACACCCTATATGCGTAACACGTTTTTTTTAAATTCCTAAACCATTGCTTCATAGGTTTAAAAAATCATCTAACGTAATTAAACGAAAAAAAAAAACGTAAATAACGCAATGCACGTAGCTGGCCTATCAAAATGAAAGGCATTGCGATCAATTTAAGTGTGTTACGCAATTAGCCCCCAGAGGCTTGTTTGACTAAAAATATTGTATTTGTTTTCGTTGAAACCAAAGCTTATCAAAAAGCAGCGAATATGCGAAAGAAGATTGCTGTTGCCTTCGCAACCTATACCACAGATAATATAATAATACTTATATATTAAACATTATTAACTTGTGCATTTTATTACTCGTAAACGAGGTAAGCGGTGAGCAACAGGTTATTTTAACGTATAACGTGTAGACAAGTGTCTTTTTATAGCACTTCATGGCTCAACAGTTTACTTGCAGATTTGCAGTTTATAAAATAATATGCAGCCACTCAGTCTACTCTTAGGTTCTTTTTGCGACGCGTGATAAGTAAAACTAAATTTCACCTGTAAAACATGAAACTTCTATTATAACTTTTATTACTGTAAATTTAATTACTGAAGAGCAGTGATAGCCTAGTGGTGTGACCGTAAGACTGCCAAATTATGATAAGTATGGTGGTTGTGGTAGGTCTCGAGTTCAAATCTAAGGCACGCACCTCTTGACTTTTCGGGTTCATGTGCGTATCGTATAATTATCACTTGATTAAAAAACGGTGAAGGAAAACAGCGTGAAGAAACCGGCATGCCAAGATAGATATTTCTCGACGGCATATGAAGCCAAGTCAGAAGCCCATGGGCGGCTTTAAAACTCTGACACCAGGTTAGTCACTAACCACACGAAAAGAAAAAAGTGCAAATCAAAGTGATCAACACAACTTAACTCAAAGTATTTAGTTCAAATAAACCAATTACAGGCACTTTTGAAGTGTCAAGGGGTCAGTGATAGAAGAATAGAAGATCAGAAAGATGAAGCTAGTTGCCCATTCCAAATCGTAGTAGGTTCCAATGGAGAAGCAGGGACAAGAAACTCCACGGTCACTCTTTAAATGATGGGAGGTTAATAACCCCTAATCACCAGTAACCACATTTGTACAGTGAAAATGGCAATAACATTTAGATTTCTATCTACTGTTTTAGTAAGAAATTATACGGACTTTACTCGATAACACCGCAAACTACTCAAAATCAAAAGAAAAAAAAACAACTTCCCTTCGCATGTTCAGAGCTCCCCCATAAAAATGCAACGGCGATTATTTTCAAGTTAAATCAATATTACTATAACGAGGTATAGCTACATCGTTTACCTGTCGCGACCTTGAATGAAAGGGGCAGGCAGGTAGGCACTAGTGTTGTGGCCGGCTGAATGATTCGTAAGTTCTTAACGGACTTTTTAAAGTATTTGCTCTCTCTTTTTTTTTGTCTATGGTAATTTTGTAATAAGTACTTACTTAGCGGATTGTTAAGAAAGTAAACAAAGCTGTTTGTTTCACTAAACATTTTCGTATCGGCCTATTTTACGTCTGGGGTTAGCGTTATTAGCAACCTCAGTGCATTAGGTTTTCTTTATGCATTTTCTTGGCTTGTTCTCTTTCCCGAAAAGCGGTTTTTATATCCGTTATTACAAAGTACGGTTGCAGTAATTAGAACCGTAAACAATCGATTGTACAATAATTTCATACGATTAATCGATTAGTTTGCATAGCACGTGCTGTTGATAACGATGTGAAAGATTCACCCTTTTACTTTCAAGCATTACTTGATTATAGTTTACAAAAGATAAACAAAATGTTTTCAAGGGTTTTGTGGCTATTGAGATTGATCGATTTAAGAGGGCTATTAGAGGAGTGGCATTGGTCAGAACAGAACTTCGTTAGGTAGGTTACATCTGAAAATTGTTTAAATCTCGTGGGACACTATAGTGCCACGTAGAGCTGATCCTGGGTGCAATGTCTTTCCCATGAAGAATGTCAGAGGCAGTTCGTAACCTGAAGAAACTGGAATTCAGTGTCAATTTTAGAAATTAACCATTCCAGCTATTTTGGATTGCAGATATTGAGAGCCAGCTAAATCTTAACCATCTCAATACAGTACTGTAAGTAAATTCAGGCAAATTAATTGTTAACCAATTTAAATTGTTCGTAGGTATATTCAAATTACAACTGTCATTCTTTGACAGTTCTATGAAATTGCTACAACACGTCAAATTGACGTAGCGTTTCAATGAATTTCCCTAACTGTACCTAGTGTCAGCGCCACCACTATAGCGATCGGCGGAAAATTGTGGAACTACATTTTAATGCAATTTGATGCAATGACATAGACACTAGCGCCGCGTCTATCGGACTTTTTGAGTGGACAAAGTCAAAAACAAAACTTTTAAAAAAAAAGAATTGATTCTAGTCGCCCGGTGGCGCAGACGCTACGTAGCAGGCAGGGATTATACTTCATCTTGTACTACGTAGTGGCCGAACTGGGCCATTGTGTACACTGATCATAAAATCTAACTGTATTGACACAAATCTAGAACAAGGCCGCAGATAAGGTTGTATGTTGTATAATACATTGTTTGATAACGTAATAGTATTACATAGATACTACATTATAGCATTACATAGATACTTCATTACAGACCACTTATACATTCAAGTAGACGTTTGATAGAGGTACTTCATGCGTATATTAGATATTCAGATATGTGACATAATAAGTTTGAACGTGTTTTAGTAAGTACTAACTTATTTTACTGGTATTACCTATTTTATGGATCTCTGGTCTGAAAATAAAGATTTTATACTAAAATATATTATCTAGATATATATTGGATTATGTAAAGTACCAATATATATTATGAATATACATTATATCATATGTCCGAATTGACAAAGTTTATGTCATAAGCTAAAAGGAGCAAAGTTGTGGTCGCTTTTTTATGGCCTCCACTTTTTTTTTTTTGTAGAAACTTTATTTATGCCTTGTCTTAGTCGGCTCCCGGAAAACGTGATACTTAAGGGTTTTGGATAGGTAAATATAAATAGAAAATTTAAGTCACGAAAAAAAAGTCTGGCTAGCTCAAGTGTCTCACCAGTTAAAAAAAGAAGCTAAAAACGTGCAAAAAGCGCTGCCGTATTTTGATAACTTTGGCGTAAATAAGAAGTCACCCAACTAATATTATACTTGAATGAAGACAATAAAGAACAGTGGACCCACAGATTTTTTTGTTTTCCATAACATTAGATACGACTTACCTACTTTCGCGTTTTGCGTAAAATGTTCGGAAATTTTCTGAATTTTCACCGTCAAATCTTACATTACATTTATGTGACCGTGGAAATTCAGAATATTTCTGAACTTTTTTACTCAAAACAGCAGTTTTGCAAACTATGGCGCCAAAAGCAAATAAAGATATGAATAAGTACACCCTAACTGTCAGTGTAAAAACGAAACAAATGTAACTTTCACAAAACACCAGGAATGTTCACGAATGTTAGTAGGTATTGGTATTACTCCATGAGTTGGAACCAATATTGGAGCCAATACTTGGCCTAAATGTAAATCCCTGCTTTTAAAAGCTGAATCATTTTAGAATGTGTTTGAAACTGGAAGCCATCTTAAATTATTTAAGCAATTATATGATTACTAGCTGCGCCCCGCGGTTTCACCCGCATAAGTCTCGATCCCGTAAAAATATCGGGATAAAAAGTATCCTATGTCCTTCTCCGGGTCAAGGTCTATCCATATCCCAAATTTTATCCAAATCCGTTTAGCCGTTTTAGCGTGATGTCGTGACCAAGGGAAATAGGGATTCATTTTTATATATATAGATTATCGTAAATTCTGGCTATTGTTATCATTGCTGAATCATCCGTCAGCTCTTGAATTCTAGATTTTAAGCCTGTTACTTTTATTAAGTACTGCTGCTGCCCGCGGCTTTGCCCGCGTGGACCCTAAAACTTTTTCTTTTTCCAAAATAAAAGTAGCCTAAGTTACTCCTTATAACATCAGTTATCTTCCAGTGAAAAAAGTCCCGTCAAAATCGGATCAGCCGTTTCGGAGATTAGCCGGAACAAGCAGACAGACAAACAGAGAAAATTTAAAAAATGTGTTTTCGTTGTATGTACAGTATATACTTTCATATGCATTTAGTAAAAAGCCGTTATTTTGACATTACAAACAGACACTTCAATTTTTATATATTTGTATGTATGTATAGATTTTATGTATATGCAAGTGTCAAACAATTTTTTTTTTTCCGTGAAAATTAAACATCATAGACGTCGATTCCACTAAGACTTCCGATGCTTTATTTTTTTAATATAAAATAGCTTCACAGCTGACAGTAAGTATAACAGCATTATTATTCTAAACATTACGCCAATTACGAAGTACATAGACCAATAAGATATACAGAGAGTTTATGGTTGTGAGATAATTAAGAAAAAATTTAACATTTAGACCTTTTTTGAAATTCTGTGCGTAATATCACCTTACTTACTTCCTGCGTCAAAAAGACGAATAGGATCTTTTTATTTTGTGCAAAACCTTTTTAAATTTTGTCATATGCGGACTAGGGCTTTTTACAAGTTTTGGGTATTTTTAGGCGCAACTTGTATAGGAATGCAAACTCCAGTTTGGCGCAGTATCGTAATATAATAATAATATAACATAACATTACGCCTGTAATCCCCGAAGGGTTAGGCAGAGGTGTACCTATAGTACACCCACATTTCGCCAGTTATGTTTAAGTCCCATGTAATAGGGAGCGAGCCTATTGCCATCAACCGGGCACAAATCCAAACTCCGGGCTGTTACTGCGAAATTCCAGATGGAAAAACCCAATAACACTTTGCCCGACCCGGGAATTGAACCCAGGACCTCATACTCAGCAGTAGCGCTTGCGACCACTAGACCAATGAGGCAGTAATAATATAAGTTTATTATAATATATATGTAACAGCAGTTTTTGTTTTTCTAGAAACTAAAAGTATAGAGTATTGAAATTCAAAATGTTAATGCCATGCCTGCCATGATTTTTCTAGACAAAATAAAGTCTATGCCTTATAATCGTGATTGGAAACGTTAAGTATCGAGTAATACATCAAAATCTGTCCTGAATATTGATTAGGTAAATATAATTACAAGACGTAGCATAACAATTGATCGATCGTCTTGCAAAACAATCTTCAAACCGCGATGCACTATCAAAGTTCTAGAGAGATAGGTAGTCACTAAAACCATTAAATTGGCCCCATCATTGGCCCAACTCTAAAGCCGGTTGTACATACCTGTTACCAGGAATTTCGTTTTGTAGACACTGAGATAATACCGGTTTCGTCAGCTGACGCGGACTAAAATGGCGGCAAAGGCGCGAACGAAGATTGATAACATAATCTTGTCCTTATTGTATGCGTTTTGCATGTATGGGAATTTGATAACGATTATCAAACCAATTATTATTATTGTTTATGTTATTTAATCGAGTGAAATAATATCTGATGAATGCCTCCTTTTTAGCTTGCCCGCAAATTGAGATACGGGGATGAATCGAGACAGTACTTTGAAGGGATTTCTACGTTGAATGAAATGTTGTGTGTTGCCAACAAAGAACTCTATTATTAACTAAATTATTTAAAAATAAACAAATATATTTGCTTAAGAAATTAAGAATTTGCGATTTTAATTTTTGAATCTTATTTAAATATTAAGTAGAAATATGAAAACGCGCCTCTGATATGTAGCAATTTTAATTGATTATTATTAAATTTGAAGAAATAAAAGAGTAACAAGAAAAGAAAACGTGCCAGATGAACTTGACCACAATTTTAATCAAAAATACCATTGCATTTCTCAGTAGGTAGCAGTTCTGAGTCTGGATTTATGCCCGGTTCATGGCAATAAGTTCGCCCACTATTACATGGGACTTAAACATAACTGGCGAAATGTGGGTGTACTAAAGGTACACCTCTGTCTAACCCTTCGGAGATTCACACAAACTTGATGTTATGTTATATTATGTTATGTAAGTGAATGAATGAAATGCACCGACCCCAGCGTGGTTTAACCAAACTCGATAAATCGAATGAACCCCCAGATTTGCACTAACCCTTGGAGCCTCTTGCTTCATGTGGCTACAGAGGTCATTGCATATCAAGGAGTAGACCGGGGGGCGCGGTAATGGTAGGGAAGACGTGCCCTTAGGATATGGAAGGAGTTGCGAGCCGTACCGGATATGCATCCAAGGATCACACCCGTCACTCGTCTCCAACTCTCCGTCCCCGTCTCTCGTCTCCGTTGCCTACTCAAGGGTAGGCAATGGAATAGTGGAGAGACGGGTGTCATTTATCTATTGTTATTTAATATAGAGACTTACCTTTAAAATAACTCCAGACAAATTGAGCACAAAAAAAAATGAAATTGAGGAAGTAGCAAACACGAACCACTAACCAGAGTTATCGGAATAACCAATGCGTGTAAAAACACGGTTCTCACGTTAAATAGTCTACCAAATACTGATAGCAAAAGGCTAAAGACTCTGTTGTCATGAAAAGATAGTCAGTATCACTGATAATAACATTGATAACATTATTATAGTATTGTAATGACAGGCAGAAAATAATGCTAAAATTAGCGACGCGCGACGCCATGTTTTGTCTAATTACCTAATCATAAAATAGGTTCCGTTTATCAATGAATAGCTTTCATCTAATCTTATCGTTGTTTTTGTTAAACTTGCACCATATTATGAAATATTTAAGATTCAGTGATAAAGTACGATCAGAATCTGTACCATCTAGTATTCAGGTAGGTGCTTTCGACATTCTTGCAGAGGTCAGTCCGTAGATGTGTGGCCATCCATTAGATACATACCGAGACTCATCCGTGCCTCGGAAAGCTCGTTAAGCCATTGGTCCCGGCTGCCATTCATAGATGTTTAGGCAGAAGCCCGTAAGTCTGACAACAAGACTTACCAAAGGGTTACCCACTCACTGGGTTGTGGAGGTCAGATAGGCGGTCGCTCCATGTAAATTACAGCAGCTGCATCTGGTTAGACTGGAAGCCGACCAAAATATAGTTGAGACAAGGTTAGGCAACTAGCTTTCGACATTATAGGTCAGTCACCGTAGACATAAACTACGTTCGGTATTGTTTTCAACTTTCAACTTTGCCTGGGTTTACACTGAAAATGTGAAAATGTTGTAGGTAAGATAAAATGGAGAAATTTCTCATAAAATCTCATAATTATAAAGCTTTTCACTTCAATTCACTTGACATGACATTGTATGTCACTTATTTTATTTTATTTTTTTTATTTTATTCAAAAGGAACAACAAACAGCTACAATATAAAACATAGGAACAAGAAATATATTTAAAAAAAAAATACAGACAATATTGTAGCCCACAACGCTGTTCACGGATTAGCTACAGGACAGTGACAGAGAAAATAATCGCTAGGTTTACAAATACATTTTTTTTTTATTAACTAACTTGTTTATAGTATATCTATATAACTTTTATGAAATGGTACACAAAAAAAAAGAAGGAAAAAAACGAAAGAAGGAAATATGTTCAAGAAAGCTCCTTGAGTATACGACTTCTGAACGTGTAGGGAGCACAAACAAAAATGTCTATATGCTCAAAGGTCCTATTGTAGGAATCGACCATTCTGCGAACAGGCGAAAGCAGGCCAGAGTTGGACTTGCAAGTACCCACTGAAAATAATCTGCCAGCGCGCACCTTTCGCTTGTGGACTGTCCTAGGAACCGCATAGCATACCATGTTGGATAATTCAATGCAGTCAAATTTATTTCTTACAATATTATATAGATTCATGGCTTCTAAGAACTTACGTCTATTTTCAAGTGCTGCGAGCTTATACTTTGCAAGCAAATCTTGGTATGGCAAATAATATCCACAGCATCTATAATGCATGGCACGCAGGAATTTGTATTGAACACGCTCAATCATTTCAACGTACTTTTTGTAGTATGGACTCCAGACGGACACGGCATATTCCAGTTGAGGGCGTACTAGAGACTTGTACAAGCAAATGTAGGTAGAAGGCTTTTTAAAGTCGACAGTTGATCGCATTACAAATCCGTATAGTTGATACGCTTTATTCACTATCTTTTCTATATGAAGGTCTAAGCAAAGCTTAGAATCAAGGATAACACCGAGATCACGAATGTAGTCCACTTTAAGTAGGGGGGCATTGCACAACGTGTAACCGTAGTTTAATTTATTTTTATTTTTTGTAAAATTTATGAAGTTACATTTGGGTAAACTTAGTTGCAACTTATTTTTCTGGCAATAACCGGATAGTCGGTCCAGATCTTGCTGCAGCAGAAGGCAATCATTTGTTTGTCGTATGGCTCTGTATACCTTGAGGTCGTCGGCATATAGCAGAAACTTAGTATTGTGAAAGCATTGACTGATGTCGTTTATGTATAAAATAAACAAAAGGGGACCAAGAATAGAGCCTTGAGGCACGCCAGAGGTAACCTGTGCGATGTTAGATTGGTCACCATTGATTACAACCCTCTGACTGCGATTGGTTATATAAGAAGTAAACCACCTCAGAAGATTTCCACGGATTCCGTTGAACGCTATTTTATTTAATAGTATTTCATGGTCTACCTTGTCGAAGGCCTTACAGAAGTCTGTGTACACTACATCCACTTGTACACGGCTATCAACACTATCAAACAAGAAGCTAGAAAATATTAATAAATTTGTATTTGTCGACCGCCGTTTGACGAAATCATGCTGTTGCTGAATAATGATGTTGTGGAGTACAGGATAAATTTTACTATGGACTAACCTTTCAAAGAGTTTCGACAAGGCAGACAGGATGGAAATGGGACGATAGTGTTCTACGCTGCGTTTGGATCCACTTTTGTGAACGGGCACGATATACGCATGCTTCCACAGTTTCGGTACAACTCCCTCAGTAATGCATTTATTATAAATTATAAAAAGGGGCTTGCAGATGGAAGTCGCAGTATTCCTAAGGAAGTAAGTTCCGAAAGTCCGTCGGGTCCAGGGCCTTTCGCTGGATCTAGGGATTTAAGCTCTTTCAATATATTATCTTCACTAAAAGAAAGGTTGCAAATAGAGACATCATGTAGTGCATTGCTGTCCTGCGGAGGCTTCCATTGAGACAACGAAGGAGAAGGCGGTTCATAAACCGAGTAAAAAAAGTCAGAAAACATATTACAAACCAAATCTGGACTATTTGTTTCAACACTTAGTAGGAAATTTTATTAAGTATGAGAAAGTAGAGAAAGTCTCGCGGTTTTAGAAAATTAAAATATAAAGTTGAATCAAATATCTACCATGCTGTTAACTTATTTACTAAGTTTTAGTACCTACGACTCCTTGAGCTAATATAGTCAGGTCGTCATCGAGAGAATGCGTCCTTGACACCTGTCAGTTTCATATTTAAACGAATATGTGTTTTGCGAATTTGAACAATTTTTTTTTGCGAATTTTGATTTAGAAATTGTCCAACTGACGGGTGTCAGAAACGCATTCTCTCAACGGCCGAATTGTAGTAGGTACCTACATAAAATAACACCAATTCGTCAATTTACAGTTTATTAGGACCATTTTTTAAAGTAACTGAAATTGAACGAATGTTTCTTTATTTTCTTCAAGTACAACCTTCTATTCGAAGGATGCCAGAAGCTTTATCTAAAAAACTTTAAGATTTCCGTTTTTTTTTACGCATTTGCCGTCTCGTTTAAGTATGGTATACGGTCCTTTTCGTACTTTTTTAGGTTAAACAAACTTGAGATATTCTTAAACCTATTTGCATTAAGATCAGCAGATAGTCACTTATGTGGCTACTGTTTGTAATAAATGTTGCGCCGTGAATTCTTAACAGTGTTTTTTATTACATAAATGTAGGTATTTTACTGACAAACAAAAAGTTCGGGTAACACGGGCAACTTTGGAACACTGGATTTTTTTGTCTTTCATTTGGGCCAGGTATTAATATTACTTTTTCTAGTTTATTTTTTATTTTTTTATACGATAAATTGAGTATTAAAAATGTTAAAATCAAGAAATAACGAACTTATAATAGGTATTTTAACTTACACTCTAAAGAAGTAGGTAGGAGCATTTTTGCACAGAAACAAACCAATTAGGTATGTAGGTACCTATTCCTACTGGAATTCGCACAAATTAATAAAATTTAAAATAAAACAAAATCAAGCGATATAAGGCATCAGTTGAAAGGCGGTCACTACGCCCTTTTTGTCCGGAGAACGATCAAACAGATATGGTGAATTCCTTCTACGTCGAATCTTTCCCAGACAACGGTAATTAGGGTCGTCACGCGAACACGAACCACTCCGAAACAGGGTCACGCGGTAAGAGTAAGTCAATATTTTTCGAGTCTACATCAAGTGTAGTGTGGTCGTAGTTACGAAAGAGGCTGGGTTAGTGATTACATGAGGATGCAGCGGAATTTATCTATGTGTATAGATAAAATTCAACCTGGACTAAGCTGTTAGCATGCACCTGATGTTGATAATTTGTTGTAGCTTGCGTTGGCAGCTATTTGTTGCCTGTAGTCCGCAAAAGGTACAGAACTGTATTGTAAATTTGGATAATTTTTTGTTGTTATGATAATTTGTTGCACTTTTTTGCCACGGTAACCCTATAGAGTTACCCTTTTGGGCTTCTTTATTATATGAGTCAGCAAAATACCCGATTGGTCTTGGACTAACGATTGTTTGATCGACGAATATAATATGCAGTACCAACTTCTACTCAGTTTGGGATTGATCGATTGCGTTTTGTTTTTCGACCCTCGTCTACATTCCAGCCACATGAGAAAAATCGCCAATACTGGTGTTTTTTTTCGGGTCTGCGTTAGTTCTTTTCTCTCCATCATTCATGCCAAGCATTCTATTGGGAGGTCTAAGTCTAACCTATAACATTAAAAAAAAAATACAGTTGGGTCATTGACTGGTTATCTAAGATCGAAAATATCTTAATTAATCATCTGTGTGAGCCCTAAGGCTGTGCCTTTTAAGTACAACTAAACTACTATTCCCATTTAACTGTACTTTAAAACTCCTGCTTTTAATTCCTCCACAACAGCAATTAATTTTCCATTAAACCAGTGTTTTAAAATGATATCCACTAAATTTAACAGCGTATTATTGGTTATAGAGGAGCCGTTCGATTGCTCCTGCTAATTGGTAGTCACATTAAAAATGAACATTAAACTAGTTTGGAGAACTGATACTAGTGGTTTTCTCGTCTTTACGAGTCTTGTGATTACGACTTGTAAGATTTTATAGTATTGTAAGTGTAGAATCAAATTATTCTATACTTGAGTGCTTACTTAATGCTAGATGTGGTCAAAAAGCTATAGTTTACATAGGTATTATGTGGCCTAAGCCGACGTTCACAAGGACGTAATAAAATCGCGGCGGGATTTTATCGCGCACTGGATTTTCAACTCTCGGTGTTAAACCGCACTTTCATCCCAGCGCGTTGAAAAAACACACTGGGACGCACTCTCATCCCAGCGCGTTGGAAAACACACTGCTGGATTTTAAACTCTCGGCGCTAAGCAGAGCGTTGAAAATCAAGTGCACGTAAAATTCGCCGCGATTTTATTACGTCCGTGCGAACTTCGGCTAAGAGTACTAAGGCTGAGATCTATAAACATTATTTAGTATTTAGCACGTATCTACTTTGGCTAAGTGTTATTCCTGTAACTGTCGCACTACTATCAAACTACAAGTGCAAGATAGAGACAGGAATACGTCTATGTCAAAGAACGAGCTAAGTTACGTTTGTAGATTTCGGCCTTGGACTTTACAATTGTCATTTTTAGTTTATGCAAAGAAGAGATAACCTCAATCTTAAGTGCCTGTGCTCCATGCTCTGTGCATGAGAGGTTTTCAAGAGATAAAGACTAGGCACCTAGTTCATTTATGAATCATTGTGCACTTGTGCAGTGCATTGAATGCAGTCATAGTTTTGTTAGGAGAACCATTTGCGATAAACTATCTTTAGGCATTTTAAACAGTACACCCCTAATAAATATCTTCGTTAATGCTTGAGATAAAACCTGTGTTTGCTAAACAGTGAAACAGATACCCCATTATTCTTTCATTATCTTTTTAGCCGATATCCGTTTTTAGTGTTTTTAGAAGCATTTTATCTTGTTTCTTTTTTGTAGTAACTTAGTAAGTATCTTAGTTGCTGATTTTGCGGTTACAGTAATCTGTCTGTAGCAATTTCTGTAAAATAACTGCCAAGTAATTCACTATTGTTTTTCTAATGACTATGGAGCATAAGATGTATTGCTATCATTTTGAGTGTTCTTAATGACTTGAGTCTCAGTAGCTAACGACATTTCAGTCTAGACTATTTCGAAACTACGAAATTTTAAATTATACATAGATGTAGGCTAGGGGGTGACTACCGAAATGACAACTAATAGAGAAGTATGGAAGAAAAAGAAATGTTGCACTGACCTCAAATAAATTAGGCTAAGGACAGTATGATGATGATGATGACGATCAAAAGTAGGCAACAGCCTTTTTTTTTGGGTGTGAAATTATCAAATAACTTCTCCCGCTTTAAGTGGAGCGGGAGGCGTGTCAGACTCTTACTGACTAAAACCCATCCGTGTTCCTTCAGTTGCTTATATTTCTAGGGGCCACGGTAACCCTTTCGGACAATAACCGCAACCCCGGCAGGCAACGGCCCTATCGGACCCCGTCAGTTCTGCTGACATCTCTTTGAGGCACGCGTGGAACACAACGCGCCGTCGACCCGAGCTTGGTCCTTATCGTATGGCGAGCTACCCATTGCTCACCGTCCGCAAGCCCGCGCCTGCGGTGGCCTGCGACTCTGGACGTCCAGGACGTCTCCTGCGGTAGTTAGGGACGTGAGGGCGCGAAATTTAGGCTACGTAGAGCCTAAGATTCAGTTAAGAAGTTCGCAAAATTCAAATTTTCTTACGTTTTTTGTAATTTTCAGGTCAGTTTCAGATTGTAGTTTGTATTGTATGTTGATCTAAACCTGATTCGCGGCCGTATCATACATTTATTTATAGAATTATAATTATAAAAATCATCAATATAACTCTCTAAGTTCATATTACCCTATTGAATGATTACTTCATGAAATCATGACATTTGAGGCCAATTCTAACTTAAGGAGTTATATTGCTGATTATAATTTTGTAAATCCGTATTTGTTAAGGTCGCGAATGACGAAAAATATTTTAATCAACATAGAACCTGACACCGACTTGCAAATTGCAAAAAACGTAAGAAAATTTTAATTTCGCGAGCCACCGTAGAGTGTCCCCATTAAACTTTTTTGTTTCAACCCTTGACTATAGACTAGATCATTATCCCTAGAGTGAAAAAACTAGATTTCTTATATGATAAAATTAGAAACATAATATTTTATTGAAATGATAAAGACGTGCTGTGTTTTTTTTTGTACGTATGACTAATCTGTCGGCTCTGCCTACCCATGTTTACTATTATGGTGATAGCCTACAGACCTAGTGCGGGGATTAACATAACATTTTGGTACATTGTGAATTGTGACATATGACAGTGATAATGTTTTATTAAAACGTTTTAAATTGTCATTTTGAGTATAGGCTGCATCTTTATGTTACCTTTGTATGACGTGTATGACGGATGCCTTTGAATTAGAAAAAATCGACCTAATAAAAATCTTAATTTCGTTACTCACTGACATGGCAGACAACGCACAGCTTAACCTGCTGGGTCTAGAAGCATGAAATTTTGACCAAAACATCCTTCTTGTAACGAAGGTGAGCACAAAAGAAGGATTTTTGAAAATTCACCCCCATAGGGGTTATATAGGGGATGAAATTTTGTATGGAAGTCCTACATTTTGGTGATGGGCTAATCCCATCGTCCCATCCCAGATTGACCACTATCTAATGGCTAGTTACTAATCAGTAAGCATAGTCAGCTTATAATGATCCTACTGCTGGGACACAGGCCTCCTCTCTTCGAGAGGGAGTGGGCTGTAAGCTGTAATCTACCATCATTATTTTGTACTTAAAGTAGCTAATGGACTTCGTCAACATAATGTTCTGTGATTGTTTAAGAACCTCTCTTCGAGAGGGAGTAAGCTGTAATCTCCATGCGGGCCCAGTGTCATATGTCACATGTCTAGGAATTTTTGGTTCTAGGACATGTCGGTTTCCTTATAATGTCCTCCTTCGCCGTTTTGAGAGCAGTGGTGATTAAATTATTTACACAAAGTTAAGCGCCTGCCTGGGTTCAAATCCACGACCTAGAACTCGTAATTTGGGGCCAGTACCACTGGGCCACCACTGCTCTTACTAATCAGTGACAAAGTTCATTTTTTTAACATAAATTAATTCCTACTGGGCCATATTTTTAATTTTTGTCTATGTCTTCACGAGACTTTCACACAGTTACACTTTGTATAAACAACTCCTTTCTAGCAAACGTTTTTGTTATTTTTAACCACAATTTCGTAAGAGCTCCGGATGCATTAGGTAAATTAAACAAACTTATGATGGCAATGGCGGTAGAACTAGGTAACGTAAATATTTCTGTTCATTAAATCATTTTACCTACATTGAGATCTGTTTATGTTCTTGGTAATGTTAAAATAACATGTTGCACAACTATGTGTAACATGTTATTTGAATTAAAAAAATGGGTCCGTGGCTTAGGCCCCCAGTGGTCGACGCACCTGTGGCCGACGCCCCCGATTCGATTAATTTAATTCAAAGTAATTTTTGATCAAATGTACTGTCAGGCACAAAAATTGTTTTACAAAAATATTAAATATACTTATATTGATTGTAAGTATATGCATAACATTAAATCGTAATTATATTTATAACATAGAAATGCTTTTATATTAGAGGTATGTTTTGAAAAATTTAAGTCTTAGTTATTTTTCATTATTTATTTATATATCTCGATAAGAAATCTAGTATTTTTTTAATATAAATCACAGTTTTCATCACCTATAATCAAGAGAATCATTTAACTTAATTATAATAATCAGTCGCAAATGTAATAAAACAAGATAGTAATTTTAAATAATCAATCTTAAAAATTACTGCAGAGCAACTAACTTTTTACATAGTGAAATGTTCTTTTATCTTTGTAACAATAATTATTAAACATATTCAACTGTGAAACAAATGAGAATAATTTTACCTAATTATATCAGTCAGTTTCAATAGCAATAACACAACAAAATAATCAGGCTTAAAAAACAAACGTACTCGTAGAGTAACAAATTTTTTACATGTGAAATGTTATGAAATTTTGCTAGCATAGAAATAATCAACTGTAAAAACTTATATAAATTAAAATTTCAAAATTTATAACTTAAAAATAGTATACAAGCAAAATCATCTCGTTTCATTGTGTAAGTTAAATTATTACTTTTTAGGACGAACTGCCACATATGGGCGGATTTGTTCTAAAAACATGACTGCAATTTTTTTTGTTTTCATACTGTTCAGTTAAATTGGCAATATTTTTTTCATTCTTTCTTGTGTTGTTCTTTCACAGTTCGCTCACAGGAATGTTTTTGTTTTTCAGTCTGAAAGAAAAAACTAGGTAAATATCTTAATAAATTTCTTTAAAACTACAATTTTTTTTGTAATATTGTAAATTGTTTTATATATAAGTAACATAAATAATATTACCTCGCTTGTGCCGTGCCGTAGGTAGAAATATCAATCCTAAACATTTCTAAAAACGACATTAAAGACGGGTTCGTTCCCAGGTGGTTTTTTAAACGGTGATTCCAGGCCTCTACTAAATTAGTTGTTCTATGTTTTTCCTTTATTAATATAGTGAAACACTTTTCTCATTTACTGTACTAAGTGAAACAGCACAGAAAAAAAGAGATATTAAATTAATCGTATCGGGGGCGTCGGCCACAGGTGCGTCGACCACTGGGGGCCTAAGCCACGGACCCAAAAAAATCGTATGATTTGGTAATCTTTACATCTAAAAAATATCATGTACCTACCTACTTATGTAGATAAGAAACGAAATAATCCCGATAAGCTTATGATAACGATGTTCGGTCGAGGTCGAAACTATTCGGGCTTCAAGCGCACCCGAAACAAATACCGTACCTACGTCAGTAGTACCTACGTATCTAAAGCCGATAAAATTATTAAACCGGTACCTAGTTATCTACATCAATCAAATTTTAATTTTACGTATTCACTACAGATGCAATAACAATAAATTATATTAAAAATATTTTATTTAATAAAAAAAAAAAATATGACAGAATCCACCCTGTCTTTCAAACTTATTTCACCCTTATCCATCTCCCCGCCAAAAGTATCGATAAAACTGTGGTTGTCGTCACGCAAGGTGTGTGTGACAACGTACGCACGTGTTCCCTATCGCCCTACCTACCCTAGAATCAGTGGAGCAAGACGCACCGTTGCAACAGAAAACCGTTGTATGAAGGTACCCCATCTGTCATCGGAAGTACTTGTATTAGGTAACCGTCAAGTTGTTATACCTGTAATTGGTAAGGTAGGTACCACGCGCTTATTATGAAGTATGTCATTCATTATGCAAGGAATATATCTACTCTCATTCGAGAGTCATTATGTGACAAAAGGATAACAATATAGGTACGTAAATAAGTGTACTTACCTTATTGTATTTTGTCTTTTATATTATTATTCTTCGTTTCATTCAACCAAATGTGCCTCTAAGCTTTGCTCTACTTCTTTAACATGGGCAGCCAAATGATCGGGATTAATCGGGAATCGTCGTCTTTTTTATTTTGCCATCGTCATGTGCACTGCATGGTCGGGTACCTAACATGAATCAGAATGCTTTAGGTTTGAGATACAGTATTGTGTGAGAAGTTACAATATAAAGCTATCTATATACGAGCTGAACATGAATTCGCTTAGCGCAGACGATCTTACGTAAGAGCCCCGAAGGACCTAGCCTATGCTAGGCTAAGTGAGCACGAGCGCAAATTCGATATAGCGGTTTTCAAATCAATGTGTTTTTGAACTGTCGTAACTAGGATTGCCAACCCTACTATATAATACAGTATCCTGCGATAATAGAGAACTAAATACTATATTTCTTATACTGGGGCCACACCAACGGAAAATGCCGTTGATAGACTTTATTCCTACGGGTTAATGTCCTTCATCGCGATAATCAACGGCGTTTCCCGTTGGTGTGGCTTCAGCATAAAGAAAAAACATAGTAGGCGAAACTACAATATTTTTAATTCATTACAAAATGGCGAGATAATTTTTCGTCATTTTGTATTAATCTCATAAAAGCAATTAAAGATATTTTGTAACCTTAATTTTGAGTGTAAAAATGTAGTTATGTATGAGACATAAAAAAATAACCTGTTAATAAAGGTACATAATAGTAAAAAATATGCGTTTAATGAATACAAATGTTTTTGAAACATACCTACTAAGTATTTTTTTTTCGCTGTCTTCTATATTTTTACAGGCAATGGCTTCGAAAACACTATATTTGATATAAAAAAAGTTGGCAACCCTAGGCGTAACCTACAACTCGCAATTTATGAAGTGAAAACTTCTTTAGGCGCGTTATGCATTTTTGAGATGGGATTAAACCATTGATTTCGCGACACTGTGACGGAATTTACCGACACCGTGGAGTAAAAGACATCAACGCATTGATAACCGCGGTGCATGGAGTAGGTAAAAGTCATCAACGCTGCTTATTTTTCAAGTTGTCACTTCTGTCGGCACTCCAGGAGTGCCATTGTTTTTCTCTCTAAACAATGTGCGTCGAAACAATGTCATTCGAATCTTCATATCACTCCCTTTCTTAGGTAGTTACAGCATTCTTCTTCTGTTAGTGGGTAAGAAACTGTTATTCAGGGTAGGAGTGAACAATGATCAAATTCAGTTCACCTTTCACTTAACTTTTACTCAATATATCACGGAATATGTTCAAATACGTGTTGTTGCGTAAACTGCTCGATGTAGGTTTATTATGAAATACTGAGACAGTAAATAAATCTTGACTTTTAGATTATGTAGGAACTATAAACATCGAGCAAGGAGAATATTAATAATTGTTTATAGCTTTTAATGTCGATTCAGCCCATTTAATGAATATTTAATGCCCATCTACCTACGTAAAAGATATTTCTGAGATTTGCTTGTGGTGCCTATGTGCCTACCTAAATAGAGAGAGGAGCTCGTGGCTAGGTAATAAAAGCCGCACAGGTCGATCCATCAGGTCAAACTACGCTTGCCGGGGTTGGTCTGTGGATGGGTGACCATCTTGACATACCAAGACTCCTCCATGCCTCGGAAAGCACGTTAAGCTATTGGTCCCGGTTGTCATTTGTGGATTTTTGACAGTCGTTACGGGTCGTCAGAAGCCCGAAAGTCTTACCAAGGTTATTACCCAGGTACTGGGTTGTGGAGGTCAGACAGGCAGTTGCTCCATGTAAAATACTGTTAATCAGCTGCATCCGGTTAGACTGGAAGTCGACCCCAACATAGTTGGGAAAAGGCTCGGCAGGCAGATTGATGTAGGTACCTACATAAGTAAGTTAATACTTACCTACGTGCTTGCCGAAGAACTGACTGGCAACTTCTGTATGTTAGGTAGGTACCTACTTATGTTATAAAGGAGACCTAATTTAGAGAAGTTAATTTAGATACGCCAAGCAAAAGATTAAGGGGTTTATTTATAAACGTAGCTACGTATGGTTAAACAGTCGCTAATCATTATATAACTTTAAGCAACGTTTATAGATTAACCCCTGAATATCCTTCTTTTTTCAAAGAAGTGATGAGGATAAGTCTAGCCCGTATCTTGAAGCCGCTGCAGTTTCAATGGGACCTTTTCTACCACACTGTAAGCGGCCTTTTTAGACATGTAAACAAACTTTTTTTACAATCCGTTCAACCGATTTGATTTCTATACCGAAGAATAAGCATAAGGATGAAATTAAAAGCAAAAAAGTGGTTACAATTATCAACAGTTTACCGTAGTTGCCATTTGTCATGACACCAACGCAATAGAAGTCAAAATCGGTTGAATTGACTGTAAAAAAGGTTTATATAAATGTCCAATCTTATTTGAAATGGAGTATAGGTACCTACATTACACCTTTTCAGTTGAGTTAAAAAGTGACCCATGCAGTTACTAACATCCATAAATAATATGGACTGGAAACATTGAAACAAACCAGAGATGTTGCAAGCCCCAATTTCTTGATAACTCGTCCAAAACTCGTAAAAATGCAGTCCACTTGGCATACTTACATTATTTCAATAAAATACAGCAAGTTCGATAAAACAGTCGAGTAATTCAAACGAGTTTATTGTTTCGATAACAGTAACGATGTTGTAATCAATGATCATAATATCCGTCAGAATATGCCAGTGTCACTGACATGCAGCAAATAATATAAGCCGGCTGATTTTAAAAGCAATTCCACGACTAACATGATCGAAAATCAAACCAACTTCGCAATTCTTCAAGGTTTTCCTCGATCAACAGGTGCCGGGGTCCGTTACACGACTGTTCAAACGAGTTTCGATTAAAATCGAGTTCTTATAATATACAATCGATTTAATGTTTGTGTTTCCATTAAATAATTGCAGCTTCTGGATTTTGGAACAAATATGTAAAACGAAATTCTTGTGTAAAACAAACGAGATCGATTTAAGCTGATCATGGCGGGAATTTGGGGCACACTGTGTTTACTGCTTTTTAACCGACTTCAAAAAAGGAGGAGGTTCTCAGTTCGTCAGAATATATTATATACCTATTTTTTTTTTATGATGTTTAAAAATTATTTTTTTGTTTAAAATGGTATACTTTATAATTGGTCCCATTGTCATTTGGTCACGATCTGATGAAGGAATCTTGGAGAAATCGAGGGAACTCTTCAAATATTATAGGTACACGTATAGCGATTTGGGTATCTTTTATAGGAACTCGTGCATTTGCTCTCGGAAAGCACCATTTGGTAAAGTGTAACTGATGATGAAGGACACAGATGGCCACCGGAACTACTCAATAATAGTGTTGCAGAGATGTACAAAATAGTTTTAAAAAAGTATTTAAATACAAAATGTAAATAGTTTTCTAATTTACCGCTTCAAATGCAAAATACTTTTGCTTTTGTATTTGAAATACTAAATGCAAAATACTTTTAGATGAAATTAGTGTTAAGAATCCAACACTTTCTTTTTAATACTAAACACTATTAACGGCTTCGAAACAGAAAAACCGGTAATCGAAGTAAAATCGATCTCGTTATAA
Source organism: Omphaloscelis lunosa (assembly GCA_916610215.1). Classification (NCBI taxonomy): domain Eukaryota; kingdom Metazoa; phylum Arthropoda; class Insecta; order Lepidoptera; family Noctuidae; genus Omphaloscelis; species Omphaloscelis lunosa. Next base: position 17,151,025 of record OU744260.1, read on the forward strand.
GGCGGAGCGCGTAGCGTCATGTTCCACAGATAACGTTCATTTTGTTTTGTCACTTAGTCTTTGTCGTTTGCAGCCATTGAGGTAGAAAAAACACGGAGGCGCCGCGATATTCTATACATAAATTTGCTTATACAAATATGGGTGAAATACGAACTAGAATGTGAAATATCGTGTTATTTCACTCTTTCTAATGTGGTAATCGTATTTGATAAAAGGACAACAATATTTCAGTTGTTCCTCATAATGGCAACATTTTGTTGAGACGTAGTGACTGTTGTAGGTAAGTTCCATATCCGCCATAATATGCGACAAGTTCATGGTAGTTCTGCTGTCAAGTAGTTGTTTACTTTTTGTTTTATTGAGATTTGTGAGAAAATTACGAGGAGTTTTCCTTTAAAACTACATATATACGTTGGAAAACACCAATTCAACATGCCTGTGTGTATTGTGAAGTGTGGTGCAAGAAAGAAGGAAAATCAACCTCAATTGTCTTTGCACAGGTTAGTAGCCGGTTTTCATGCAATAGTACATAAAGTGATAAACTTTCGATGAAAAAATTGCTAGGCGATCATTAAATACGGCTTAAATTTTAATATATGGGTTTATTTCCGTCCAACAGACCTTTTTATTATTTCATAATTTCATTCGTTTGTTTACAATGATATGTCATGGTGGAATAGTGTTGTACCGTTGCCGTAATAGTTTCTGATACTAGTTCCTTCGCTGCGCTGAAATGATGTTGCTAGGTCCGGCCCGTGGCTTACAGCAAACTGTACTCTTTGGTTCATAGCACCGAGAGACCTTTCCACAGAGTTTTATGATGTGTATACGATTTTTTTGTTGAACTTTTTAAGATGAACAATACTGTAGAACATACATTTTATGTAACTTTTATGATTTCCGTGGCGCACGCTAATAAAGTTCCCAGTACGCATGATTTTTTCCGACATTTTCAACAATAATCGTCAAATTTCAGCCAATTTAAACAAAACCTTAATGAATTATACACTAAAACCTTCCGCATGAATCACTCCGTCCATTAGTGAAAATTGATTGAAAATCCGTTCAGTAGTTTTTGAGATTTTCGCGTTCAGACAGACAGAAAAACAGACAGACGCGGCGGTGGTGGACTTTGTTTTATAATATGTAAGGATGTGTATTATTCCTAATGTTCATTTATCATAAAATTGTTAAAAATTTAATTCACTAATGCCCGATTTCACCGACATTACCGGCTAAGTGACACTTAAATGAATACCTACCTAAATAAAACTGCACTGTTGGATTTTCAACTCTAAGCGCTGAGTCTACCGTTGAAAATCCAACAGTGAACTTTTATTAGGGATTCATTTAATTTTCACTTAGTGAAGGTGAAAACAGGCATAAGACTTGCATGCTCGCTCGATACTAAATATTTGGCTTTGTTTAAACGTTCACTTGTCAAACATCAGGTTTGCGTTACAATTATTTCTGAAAACTTTATTTGCTAAGTAATAATTCTATAAATGAAATTATAATTATGCGGAAAATTGTTTCGAAGTGATAAATTGTCAATACTCGTTTTTTTCTGTTACAACGGACTATTAGCTAATATTTTTTTTAATATGATTCAACCGTGATATCTAGTAAGATTCGTAGTACTATTACGTACTAGTATCGATACTCGAAAAAGTAAAACTATGTTCCCTGATTGATACAACCCTAGCATTGGCAGCCATTTTAAGAGACATTTTGAGGTGTAGGTGTGCACCTTTTTTTTGTAGGTATTTCCAGTCCATACTTATTAAATGTCTATGTTTGCAGCACTTACAGCGCCTCTAACGGCTATTTGTCGAATCGCTGACCCATTTACATGAAAATTTGAATGGTAATGTTGGCGATACTTAGCAGTAAAGTATTTTGCATTTTACAAATATAAAATACATCTCGAAAAGTATTTCAAATAAAATGCAAAATGTTTTAAAAAAAGTATTTAAATACAAAATACGTATTTTGCATTTTGTATTTGCATTCTAAATACAAGTATTTCAAATAAGTCGTAACTCTGATAATTATGTATTTCATGGGTTGTGATTCCATTACTTTGATATGATTGGTAAGTAATTGATGCTTGTCACAATTCATATGGTGCAGTGGAGCTGATGGTAAAGTACCTGGAGAACTCCTCATTCAATAAAGTCTCTGCATCGGGAAAAGCAATATTTTGTAAAAGGTGATGAGCAGTAGACATTAGGCTATCGTAATTTAGATAAATTACAAACCAACTCACAAAAAAAAAAAAAACTTTTTTCCATAAAATACAACCGACTTCCAAACTACAAAGTGAAAAATAACTTTAATTTCGAAGGTCCGACTTCCAAAATTAAAGTTTTTTTTCACTTTGTAGTTTGGAAGTCGGTTGTACTTTTTGTAAAAAAGTTTTTTCGATGTAAAAGTTGTTGCATAAAAACTGTCTTGAAATCTCGAATATTGTTGGTACCATCTCTGTACGTAGCTATGTACTTATAATATGTATTGATCAGTTATTGGGCCGTGGGAACCCTGCATTAATTATCTTGTACTTGCCTAAAGTAATAGTCTTCGTTAGCACAATGTTTTGGTTCTGATTGTTTAGGAACTAAACTCCAGCCGCCGCCGAGAGTATGCGTTCTTGACACCTCTCGCCAGACACGATTAGGAACAAATAAAGTATTCTAAAACCGCATTCTTTTAAACTCAACTGACAGGTGTCAGGAACGCATTTTGTCAGCGGCCGGAATAAAAAGCTATAGTTTCCTAGACAGTCTTATTTTAATTGCCGTCATGAGTATCTGTAATTTTCACCAGTATTTGACATTTAAGGTGTCAAAAAACGATCTATAAATTGGACAGCCGTTTGTGTGACCGTTCACTACTTTCTTATTCATATTTAAAAGTCATTTGTTCAAAATAGGCTGAAAATCAGCACTTTTCGAACGTCAAAATGACATAAGACAGACCCCAAAAATGCCCGCCCTTCACCACTTCCTAGTGCTGGGAATAACCACTTAGGAAACCAAACCTTAACTTATCCATCTATCCATATTAAATCATATATTTTCTTTACTTCCAGATCGAACAAATACCTGCAAAAGTCAGCGATCACCAGGGTATGCGCCGTCGGAGGTTTCTTTATATCCATACCGGTATTTTTAACAGGTTCGTACGATTACGTTCTTTATAATTACTCTGTTCCCTTTCATATACAGAACCACTCTAGTTTCCCACGGTATTATAAAAAGGCAATTAGGGCTTGCAATAAAATAATATTTGTTGATGGGAACTAATCATGCGAAGATTTGAGTCTTCGATTGACTGATTCTTGAGACGTGATAGGTAATGTGTTGTAAACTCTTGTGGCGTCAAAGGTGCATTAGAACTGCTACAAGAAAAATATCGTCAACTGAAAAGGAAAGAGAAAGTGGTAGACCGCGCGTACTTTGGATGCGTTTTCGTACGAATTTCACTCGTGCGTACACGAACGACCATGGTCGTACGAATTGAGTGCGCACACTGGATACATTTTTCTCCGTCAAATAGAACAAATCCCAACAAGTTCAGATTGTTTTCGGACGTCGGAACTATACATACGTATACGTACGACTAAGTTGCACCCAGTCTGCGCGCTCTCTTTGTACTTGGAAGGTCGGGATCGTTCGTGCGTGCTCACACATATACGCACGAGTGAAATTCGTACGAAAACGCATCCAGAGTGCGCGCAGCCTCAATAGGCTCATGATTAAAAAGAAATCAACAGCTCAGACAATCATCAACTTCATCAGAAACATTTTCAGTCTAATTATACAGGATCAAATTAAATTAGCTTGCGAAACTGCGCAGACGTGACGGGTATCGATAAATTAATACCTATCTAAATACGACACAGCTTACAGTAGTCGCATATATGATGTGTAACATCTGACAACTTGGCTAACGTACCTACATAAATAATTTAATTTAAACAATATTCTTCATCATCATCATCGCCATGACTTTGACTTGACGTTGACCTTGACTTCGACTGATGACGATGGCGATGCGATAACAATGGTCAATTGTTATCGCATCGCCATCGTCATCGTCATCATCATCATCTAATTTGTAAAACTTTTCTCAAATAATGAAAACTCTTTGCGTCAGGCTGACGACGGCGATAAAAATTAAAATAAAAAACAGAAAAATAAAAAGCACTAATAAAAAAAAGTGACACTTTCCGCCCAGTTTGGCTGCTTGGAAAACGCTCTTTTCGAGCACATACATTGTAAACAAAATATCAGCTGGTGTTTTACTTGAAGCGATTGGTCAATAGACCGGTTCTGAAAAAAAACAACCTACCTCGTGTACAATTTTTTTTTCTAACTCTACCATTGAATCAAAGTAAAGATACTATAGAACGGCTATCAGAACTAATCAGAAGAAATGTCATAGAAAAACTGTGATCCAATGTCTGAATGACGCCATCTAGCATAATAAAGCAAAATTACATATGATAGCCAAGTTTGACACGATACACTTTTACCGCTTTTACGCCAACATTTGATTACCAACCGTCAGATAGTTTGATATAACTGAGAAAATTATTTATCTAAATAATTTGTAGTTGGCACTCTATCCCGAATGGGCCATAACCAGTAGCGGATCCGGGGGGGTCCACGACTGAGTTCTTCCGTGACAAATCTTAAAGTGAACTTGATATTATTCTAATTAACTTTAAAGCAAGTATTACACGGTATCTAATATACAAGTTTCATCAATTATCGTAACTTAAGTAAGGTTTTCAAGTTTTTTCTACAAGATGCTTTGTTTACGTGACAAATTTTGCCCTCAGTCTGCCTGGTTTGACTGCCATGTATATTCACCGAAATATCTTTGGTAGTCTACAACCTAACGAAGTCATTGAGGAAAGTAATCCGAGGAGGCTTGTAAAGGCGGTAGGGCCGATGCCTGCCGGGGGTGCGAAGAAAACCGAAAGGGAGATCGTGGCCCCCAGCATTTGATAATTTCCCACCTACAAAAAAGGGCTTGTAAAATGTTGTAAGCTTTTTAGGGTTTACTTTGCTAAATAGGTTTTACCCTCAGCGAGGTCAAGCCCCTCCCAAACGACAATCCTGGATTTGCCACTGGCCATAACAGCAAGCTACCTTATTAAAACTGCCACTAACTCCACCCTTCTCAATTCCAGGTATAATTCTCTACACCTTCATACAATTCCATTCGACGCCAGCGATCGTGACATCGGTCTTCATCGGCGTTGGAATCATCTTCTGCGGCTGCGCAATGGTCCACAATGTCTTTGTATGGCAGAAAGAGAAGACGAACCTTGTAAAGGCCTTTCGAACTCAAGAAGTAAATACTACGACTGCTTCTCCGAACCTGAATGCGTCGAATGGAGTAATTATTGGGAATGGACATTTGAATAATACTGGCATGGGAAATTTGAGTTTTCATAGCATGACTGCCGGTGGTGCGTATACCCACCCTATCACGCTGTTGCAGCAAGGAGGTCCTTATATTATCAGGTTAGTTACGACTGTCTCCTGTAAATAGTAAACAATCGCAAGAGGGACGTTCTAAAAAAAAAAAAATCGGTAATTCAAAATAATTTTTACTACTTAAAACTTTAATAGACATTACGGTTTATTCCAGAAATTCCCACCGGGGATTGTTATTTTTTTTTCCAGAAATCCTCACTCTTCAAATAAACTCGGCCTTTTATTCAAATATTCTAATCATCTTCTCGCCTGCCGCTGCCGCGGCACCGCTCGCTTCGCTCGCTCGGCTCGTGCGTAGGGTTCTAACCTAACCTAACCTAACATTTTAACTAGCGGGGAATTCTGGAAAAAAAAACAATCCCCACTGGTAGGAATTTGTCGGTGGGGATTTCTGGAATAAACTCATCTATAAGTACCTACTTATAATAGCTGTGGTAGAAGTAGGTAATTACAATTATTATTATTTATTTTCAACAGATTTTAGCTTTAAAGTCAATTATCTGCCTCCAGTAAACGTTACTTATGTTATACGTTTTATGGATTCCTTCAGAAATTACCACTTTTATAGGGTGACTGGTAATTGTGGTGGCTTTCTCAAAACGAAACAAAAAAAAAAAAAACAAGTGCTATTAAACAAATATTTACCTTAAGTCTTATACTTTCAGGCCTCCAACCAGTACTCCTCCGGGCGAAGGGGCGGTGACTCCCGGCGTCCCCGCAGCCACCATCGATCTAAGCCACGACACGCACGAGCTCAGCACGCTCGTATGAGCCGTAACGTGTCACTATGCGAAACACTTCACTTTATTCCAAGCGTTGACTCTATGCGGAACTCTACACTTTGTTTGAGTTGCCTCTATGTGAGACTGTGACGCCATTATGTACGCTTGTCTTGGACGCGACGTGTCACTTTATTCGAAGAGTTGATTTTATGCGAAACGTCTTCACTTTATTCGACAACTTGACTTGAAGCGATAAATCTATAAGCACATGACGAGAGATCTATACGTTATAGGCGATTTCGAAAGCCATGGAGGTTATTTTTAAACAGACAACGAAATAATTTGTTTGGCATTTCCAAGTCGAAAAAGAATCTAGGTCATTTTCAGCCTACAAAAAAAAAAAAAAGAAATGCTACATTTTTATGCACCAAAATGACATTATTTTACGCCTTCTTATGGACCTACATACTGCAATCACTTTATGCGAAATGTCGACTTTTTTCCACTTGCCAATTCTGTTCGTGTCACTTTATGCGAGTTGACTTTATTCGAAGTTGTCAGTGTGTGACTTGCATTGCCTTGATGTGTGTCCCAGAGGTGGGAGTTTGTGTATGGCTGAGGACTGAGAATGTGTGTGTTGAGTTTTATGAATTAATTTATAATTTTTGATATTTCGTTTTGAGATGTTCAGATGTCTATGTTTTATTATTAAATAAAATAAAGAAACCAGAAGTATTTTTTTAACTTCTTTTTTTACAAATGGTTTATAAGCTACATTTTAAACTGCAGTGTCATCAAAGAACTTCGTCTTACTTATTAAAAATGAGGATTGTAACTTAACGACATCTTTAAATCTCAGAGCGAAAAATTCACAATATTTCAGTGTTGGCTGATATCTTTAACTCACTATAACATAGTTTTTTTTGTATATTGTGGTAACTGTAAATATTGTTTCTCTAGTTTATGTTTTAAAATTGCCATGTTTTTATTTTAATTAGTTTTTATAAGAATCTTTAAAATGGTCTTGCTACAAGTTTGAATCGTGACTGGTTGACTTAAGGTCTACTTTGATTCGTGTGAGTGATTGGTAAAATATCTATTTCGCTTTCATAGAGCTCAAGTTACTTGGTTTCATATAAAAACATATTTTTATTAATCACTTGCACAAATTAAATAAAGTCTGTCTACTTTAATTTGTCACAAACCGGTTTCTTTTTATCGATTATTATCAGTTTGTGACACAAAAAAGTTGGAACTGATGTGGCTTTTAACGACAAACATTGATTTTTTAATGTCACGATATTTTTTATCTCGTGTGTAGGCTGCAAAGGTACTGAGATTAAAAAAGTCGCCACTTATACAATTTCAAATGTGTACTTGTGTACATTGTTTTGAAATCATTTAACATGCAAAATGTCTAAAGTATTTGTATTTTTGTAATTGTCATTTTTATAATTTATTTTTCTTTTTACATATTTTTGACAGATTATAATTAAAATAAGAATTCAACCCATGTTTAGCTAGCACTAAAAGAGGTACTTTGTACGGAATTTTTTTTGAAAAAAAAAATTAATGATTATAAAACAATTTTAGTGTTAATTTTAAACCCACCAATCTGATCATGAACTAAAAGTAAAAAAAAAAACAATCTCAAAATAATAAGTGTCAAAATGTATATTTGTACATAGTGTTTTTACACAGAAATCAGGAGGCATAGTTTTATTTATTATTATTTTCTTTAAACTGATAACATTTTCTATTTTTCTCTAGTTCATTTTATGTGGGACTAAAAAAATAAAAATTATATTAAAAAGAATAATTTTCTTTTATTTCGTACCTTACATATAAAAAAAACACTATTATTGCTAGACTAGTTTCTGCGTCCTTCCTTTGCCCTGAAATGTAATATTCAAGATGTAAGTATATATCAATATCATAAGAAGTAATTGGGCGCCACCCCCTAGCAAATTAAGGACCAGTGGGCCCAGCACGAACGCGCGACGTAAACGTAAAATAAATTCACAGTTGCGACTTATTTAAAATACTAGTATTTAAAATGCAAATACAAAATTTAAAATACGTATTTCCTATTTAAATACCTTAAAAAAAAAGCATTTAGCATTTTATTTGAAATACTTTTCGAGATGTATTTTATATTTGTAAAATGCAAAATACTTTACTGCTAAGTTTTGCCAAAATTACCACTCAAATTTTCATGTAAATGGGTCAGCGATTCGACAAATAGCCATTAGATGCGCTGCAAGTGCTGCAACCTTGCGAGTCTGTGTGCAAAGCGACTAAACAAAATTAACGTTATCTGTGGAACATGTCGCTACGCGCTACGCCTTAGGTGGGTATTACACTATAACATATCTAGGATCACAGATCTATGAGTCATATATATATATGATAATGTAACACAAACATGTGAATCAAATCGTCTTTGATCAAAGATGTTTGACATTTGTTGTTAGATAGGATCATAGAAACAGGTCTTGCCATATTGAATATTGTTTATTGAATTTTCACATTTATTTTCATAATTTCCTGATACAAAATCCGTCCATAAAATATTTTGCCTTTTCAGTTTTGCTACTGCCATATTCTAAATTGACGGTTTTATTAACGGATAAAAGTAATTACAACGAAATTTCGGCGTACACAATATACTTAGTGGAATTCTAAAGTTATTGCCGGCAACACTGGTGTACTAAAAAAAAAACTGTTTTGGCTTCATTGGAGTTCTTTATAGTTCTATTTGTTATATTGTTTACCGAAAGGCTTCAGAATTTGGTTTCAATAGACGATTGCTAACACATATGACAAAAAAGAGGATCCTAGATATATAATAGTATAATACCCACCCTTTTTTTTTTTTTTTTGGGTGGGAAATCATCAAATAACTTCTCCCGCTCTGGGCGGAGCGGGAGGGCGTGTCAGAATCTTACTGACTAAAACCCACCCGTGTTCCTTCGGTTGCCCTGTTGCCGGGGGCCACGATCTCTCTTTCGGTTTTCTTCGCAACCCCGGCAGGCATCGGCCCTAGCGGATCCCGTCAATTATGCTGACATCTCTTTGAGGCGCGCGTGGAACACAACGCGCCGTCGACCCGGGCCTGGTCCTTATCGAACGGTGAGCTACCCATTGCTCACAGTCCGCAAGCCCGCGCCTACGGTGGCCGGTAATCGGCTTGCGACTCCCGACGCCCTGGGCGTCTCCTCCTGCGGCGGTTAGGGGCGTGAGGGCGCGAAATTTGCCTCTCCCTCACGCGTTCCGCCTCCTCCTTCGCGAGCATTACCGCTTCGCAGAAGGAGGTGACGGCCTCCCACTTCCTCTCGCTCCGTACCATAGCCTGAACCAGGGCCGGACGCGAGAGATCACCGCCGCCGATCGCCTCCACGAGGACACGGCGATGCTCCGCCCAAGCTGGGCAGACCTCCACCGTAACGTCACAAGCACTAGGAAACGCTTCCTTTATTTTTCTCCTCGCACTTACACAGATTTTACAATTTATAACAGCGCAATTAACAATTTTAAATTTTTTAACTGACGTTGACGACAGCTGGGCAGACCACCGTATGCTCCACCGTGTCCTCCGGGCGATCCACACAATGATGACGGGAGGAAACGCCCGGGGCGTTTCCTCCCGCCTTATCCTGTGCAGGAACCTCCCGAAACAGCCGTGTCCGGTGAGGACCTGCGTCAGGTGGAAGGTGAGGACGCCGTAGCGCCACTCTAGCCACTCCTCAAAGAGGGGTCTTATCGCCGCAATTGTGGCGTGCCCAGTATAATACCCCCCTTATAACGAGAATGGTTTTATTTCGATTACCGGTCTTCCCGATTCGACGCTGTTAATAGTGTTTATTATCAAAAAGAAAGTGTTGGATTTTTAACGCTAGTTTCATCTAAAAGTATTTTATTTGAATATAAGTATTTTGAAAATATCTATTTTACATTTAGTACTTGTTTAAAATACAAAAAGCAAAAATATTTTGCATTTGTAATGGTAAATTAGAAAACTATTTGCATTTTGTATTTAAATACTTTAAAAAACTATTATGTACATCTCTGCATAAATTTGAATGATTTTTGAATCGAAAATTTTTAAAAGCAATCATTTTTATAAAATCACAGTCAAAGTTTATTTCAAATAGGCCCTTGTCACCACTTCTGAATGTCAAAATTTACAAAATACTATACTATTGATTCTATAGTCGCCCCTTCCAAAAGGAAGTGTTCGTAGGGAGAAGAATGGGCAAGAAACTCCACCGTTACTCTTTTAAAATGTTTTACAATAGTTTGTATAGGTACCTACATTAGCTAAGTATTTATATGTGAAGACGATGCACCTAGAATAAAATTACTATGTACCACAATAGGTAAAAATAATTATTATTATTCATTTTTATATATATATATATATTTATATAGTGTATCACCATCTGGTACACTATAATATACTTTATTCTATGATCAGATATTGAACTGTGTGTGAATTTGATATAAAATATCTGTATTTCGGACATCAGCGCTCTTCCCCTGTCGTAGACGACACTAAGAAATTAACTTTATTTGATCGCTATACACATCTATAACACATTCGATCATTGAGTTATTACCTATAGCTATGAATAAAGTATTAAAACGAAATAAATATTATATATTAAATAAATATTAAAAATAGAAATATATATATATTAGAATATATATTAGAGATATTCGATTTTCAAATTTAAAACCGCTCGAATTTACGTTACGTTTACTTTGCGTGTTCGTGGTAGGCTCGTATGACATCTACAAATCCGCTCTGGGCCTGCGTGGTGGATTACAGCCCACACCGTCTCACATAGAGGAGAGTAGATTCCCAGCAGTGGGAACATTGTAGGCTGATTATGTTTGTAAGTAGGGAGTTATTAAGATATCAACCCGTATTACCTACTACCTACGTAGTAGATGAAACTTTTTATTAAGGTATTGCTCCGGTTATCAGTGAAAATAGCAAATATTATTTAATTTATATTATTTATACTTTATTTTTGTTGAACTGTAAACGGTATTAGGGTTCCGTTCCAAAATGGTAAAAAGGAACCCTTATGGTGTGACTCAGTCTGTCTGTACGTCTGTCTGTCACAGCTGATATCTCAAGAACTACTAATGCTATCAACTTGAAATTTGGAACAGTTTTAGATGACGTTTGCCCAACTATTTTTCAATTAAGAAATAAAAAGAAGTTTTTTATTTTTGCAACAGGGATTGAATGGGGGTCTTAAAAATTCGAAGTGGCGCTACTAGGGTATGTGGGGTATCATATGAAAGAGCGCTAAACAAACAAATAAATATTTGCACATTGTCAAACATCTTTTTTTTCTTTAGGCCGCATAGTTTTCGAGTTTTGACGAAAAAAAAAAAACCGTTCGCCCCCCTTATCTCCGAAGTTTGCATAGAGAAAAATCTGTAATTATTCTTTGTGATAAAAGTTTATGTAAAGATTACAGGAAAAATAACACGATGTCTCTAAATAGCAAAATTTTTCAGAAATCATCAACTTATATTACATTAGTTCCACTATCGGTCAAGAGATGGCGCTGACCTAAAACTGCAATATTCTACACGGCAATGTACTGTGTTAAAATTCTCTGACGAATACTTAAAGGCTTCGTCGATGAAAATTTCAAATGGTACGGAACCCTCGGTGCGCGAGTCAGACTCGCTCTTGACCGGTTTTATTTTAGAGTGAAAAACAGTATAATACAGTTTTTAACAAACAGTATGGTTGGCAACCCTAAAAGCATCTCTTCCTCCTTTACACTTTTCAGTTTTAAGAACATTATAACAATTACCTTTTCATTCCTTGATATAACCCTGTGTAGTACCCACTCATGTACCAGCTGAGCAACATAGAGGATATGGCTTGATCCTCCGAGTCGGTTCCGTCCAATGATGGAGCAAAAGCCATCGGTGGAGGCGGCATTGGCATTTCTGTGGAGCCTACTTGCTGAAAATATAAGGGAGAAATATTTTAAATCTGATTTCAAGAAGTCTTGATAGAAAACGCTAACAAGAGTTCATTGGACTGATATAAAATAGCCCAGAAAAGTGACGTAGTTCTTTAAGGTTTCCATAAGTCCTGGGCTAATTGAGCGGTGGTAACCCAGTGGTAACAGCTGTGACCTACTAGCAGTAGGTCGTGGGTTCGAACCCAAGCAAACACTTTTGTGCAAATTATTTCATCACCATTGCTCTCAAATTGTGAAGGAAAAATTGTGAGGAAACACACAATTTCTCAAAAGAGCATTTCAGACACCAATCTACATGGTCTTCATATGTTCATATTATCTGATGTCTGACCAAGATTATGTCTGGACTTTAAAAGAGACTGTGACCTCCGAGTTTGTTTCGGCCTTATCAGAGGAGTCAGACAGGAAATGCAGAACTCGAAAATATGATTGAGGTGTAAGTGTACAAACCTTCTTATAGAAATAATATTATACACATTAGTGTTAGTGACTGTACTAGCCTATAATCGTCCATTTACTTTCTATGTTATGAGCAAAGCGTAATAATATTCTACTCATTATGTAAATAAGCTGTCAAAAGTACTTACATTCCTCAACATAGATAAATTTGGCATGGGCGGTATCTCTGGGAATTCAAAGCCATTGATATTCATGTTCCTACCGTAGTTCTTCTTTTTTTTCGAAGGCTTTTTCTTTTTCTGTGATGTTCTATCTGAAATTATAAATACCCGCACTTTAAAAGAAAGCGGTTTGGGGGACTGTCTGAATGTCATTTTTGACGTTCAAAAAGTGCTGATATTTCAATAATTGATTTTGAAAAGGTGCACAGAATTGTATTGTAATGCAAACAAGCAATGGAAAATATGTCATTTAGTAGTATCTACCTATTGCAATTCTGAGCTTCACTAACAATTTGAAGGAGAGATTTCAGATTTTTTTACGTAATCAAGTTTCAAACAAGCAGACGGTCCCGATTATGATGGCCGAGTCTGGTTGAAGCTTATTTAAAACATACAAAATGGAATCATTAAATGAAGAAGCTGAAGGTGCATACGTCTATTTCATTATGATATGTTACTGTACTGTGAGTGTGAGGCATTTTTAAATCCGTACCAGGACTAGTCATCTGGTCACTGCACCCCAGGTCCAGTCCATCCAGGTTAGGAGACAAGGTGCCACAGCTGTCTTCAGCCTGTGACCTCGCCTCTATGATCTGACGAGCTCTGGCCTCCTCGCCATGGGAAGGCATTAGTGATTTTATTGATACCAGTTCTTCGTTTTCATAGCCTGGAAGATTGAAATGTTTTGTAAGTAACTTATAGATAGATAAACAAAGTCAAGTTTTCAGTGAATGTTGTAGAACAATTAACATGAATTTAAATAATTAATTTGGATAAAAAAGCAGCTATGATAGTTACAAAAGGAGCCTACAGATACGGTGATGATACAGTGGTCTTATCATAAGCTATTTCTGACAGACAACCTTAGGATAGACAACAATTAATTAATTACTTTTGCATTTATTAACAAGGTCACAATACAAATAATGACTGCCTCAATTAGCATTGTTAAGGCTATTAACCCGTCAACCGATCGCCTGCTAGAAGTCGTTTGCATGCTTCAATTGTATTCACAATTATATTTATTGTTGCTATGAAGGTATTTTTTATATTTACAAAATTTGTTGGGTTAATACAAAAAAAAAAATTGAAGCTATAAAGTAGGTTCTCACCTAAATATCTGACAACACAATCACCAGTGTTAACAAATCCAACAATAACTGCTTCATATTCCAAGCCATCTTCACTGAACACCAACCGGCATGACATACCAGGTTTCCACATTCCTTCCTTCGGTCGCTCATCAACGGTCATGCCAGAAACTTTTGGCATTCGATCCGTCATCCTAGATGACTTTGTAGATATTTTTCCTTTTTTTGAGAAGAAAACAGCTGTGGAAATGAAAGAGGGGAAAATGTTAGGATTTTTAATAAGGCTTGCTGATTTTTAGGGTTCCGTACGGTACCTCAAAAGAAAAAACAGAACCTTATAGGATCACTTCTGTGTCTGTCTGTCCCTCTGTCACAAGCCAATTTGCACCAAATCTAAGGACCAATTAAGATGAAATTTGGTACACATTATGTTTTTTTGTGATCCAAACTTAAACAGATACGTAGCGTAAATAAATAAATCTGTATTTCTTCATACATGTATAAATTATTTTGATAAAAATGGCTTAAGTTAGTGCTCAATTGTGAAAACACTGACTTCTAAACTAGGTTTATATAAAAAATAATGGGAGTAAATGTTTTTCATCTACAATATTGTTTGTTCTTGGGAAAAATTCATCCCAACTACGGAACCCTCCATTGTGTGTAGTCCGACACGCACTTGGCCAGTTTTTATTTTAATCTTCAGAAGTTATAAACAGAAATATTGTTGGAAAGGTGTTGAAATCTAACCAACCAAAACATTAAGATTAAAAACATTAGCAGGCTGCCAACCTAATATTACATTTTTGATTGTAAGAAATATTATTACATTCTTAAATCAAATTATTAATTTGGGACCCACACTCATTACAATTTCTTATGCAAATTTGAACTTGCAAAAGACATGCAATTATATGTGTGATGTATGAAATAATTTTAGGAATCGTTTGAGATATTTTGGTGTCAAGTACTCGTCCTCATACAAGTTGAAGCCTCGGCAAATAAATCAAAAGCTTTGTGGCTACTAGCATCAGAAGATGGTCATCTTCATTATCATTCAGCCTAAAGACGATCACTGCTAAATATAGGCTTATCCCAACCTTTACCAAGTCATCTATCCACCTTGTAAGGGGCCGACACCCTCCAACCAGAGTCCTTTCTAGTACGTAGTCTTCAATCCAGAAACTTCAAAATCCCCATCAAAATAAAAGGTTAATTAACGTACGGTCTGTGCTGCAGTCAGGGCTCGTAGTGTTGGTCGACATTGCCACTCGTTTAGCCACCTCAATGTTTGCGATCCTCACAGCCTTGTCATATGCGTCATTCAGTTTCTTATCATCCCACTGATCATCATCATCATCAGTATCAGACTGAAACAGGAAAAAGTAAAAATATACCCATCTCTTGTATAATCAAATGCAACTTTGATACGTCTTCGACTTACAATATTCATCCCTTTCACGTATAGGACTTCACTTTTGGACATCGCAAGCTTATGTTACCCGGTTTCCTTGTTTTTTTTTTTTGTGATTCTATATATGTTTTAGTCACTTAAAAATTTTTATTCAAACAATTTTCAACGCCTCGAACAAAGCGAATTTTCTCAATTTTATTTTTTTGATTATCCTTTCATTTCTTTCTTGTCTTCTTGACGTTTCTCAAGTTTTTTTATTGTCTTTGGTGTAAGAGATGCGATTCATGGAAAGTTTTAGTCGAGTAATAAAAAAAAAATACAATGCCCAAATGCTAGTGCCGCCAAAAGTGAAAACTTGAAAAAAAAAAATTGGTACCGTGGTAATCAACGCGTTAATATCTTTTTAATGGTCAAAAGCTGATGTCGTCACAGTGTCGCGAAATCAACGGTTTAGTCCCATCTCAAAAATTTCCAACGCGCCTAAAAAGTTTTCACTTTTAAAAAAAATTAATAGACCCCCTTTTTAAGTTCATTTTCGATAATTTTTCATGAATATTCAGAAAAATACGGTGCGGTCACTAGTGTTGGGTAACTCAGCACATGTGCTAGCACAGTTGTAGCTACTCACTTGGATCTAAAGTTTCACTCAGTCTTTTGAATTAGATGTGCTAGGACACACCACAGGGCACAGATTAGCTACACAGAACATTTTGTACTCATATTGTGAGTTTTGAACGAAACGAGTCACTCACTAAACTGCAATTCCATTTACGACTCTAAACAAAGGAGTTAAGGTCTAAGTTTAATTTAACGCGCTTTACCGAATAATCACCGCGTGAGCCTACTCTACTGTATATGTGTACCGTGTCGTGTTGTCGTAGCCACACACTACACTCGCGAGTCATGCGCCTCACTGATACACACAGCACGTACGTTTTCACAGGCCTCGCAGCCTCGACTCATTCGTGATCATTTCGTGATAGCACATTTGTAAAATGAGTGCCTCGCACGATCCTCATTTTAAATGAGTGTCCTACCCATATCTAGCGGTCACATGTCCATAAGCGACATTGTATAATGGGTTTATATTGCAGTAAAGCAGTAATAGTTTATGTTTTATATATTCAAGACCACAGCATAGAAAATATTATTGTTACCAATGAGGTTAAAAACTGAAAGTTCATAGCAGATGGCAGCACAGTTGTACGTCTTTATAAACAGCCATTGTTGTGTTTATTTACTTTTGTGTCGATCACAAATTATACGAAAACTAGATAAATATATATGAGACTTAGAGTGTAGCACTATTAATACACGAGGTAAGGACAGGGGAAGCATCTACTACTGGCAAAAAGCAGCTTTAGTGGAAAGTCAATCAGTTATGAACGTTTTATAATTTATAGGTTATTTTGTGTTTGTTGACTTTAAGTTAGTATTTTGTTAAAGACTGGAGGCGTAGAACTAACCTGATCAGAGTTGAAACAGAGTTACAGTAAACACTGTAACTTGACACAATAATTAATTATGCGTAAAAAAAGTCGTTTGTTTACAAAAAATGTATGGCTAGCTGACAAATTATAGGACGCTGAAGATCAGCGCTATCTGAAGTGAGCAAGTGGCAGTTTTTAACACCATTCGGTCGGTTCTCGGTGGTAGTCTGTAGCACAACTAACGATTGATTGATTTTTTTATCTGTCTTGTAGTCTATGATTGAAAAATGAATTGACTGTTTTGGAAATGTCAGCAGCAGTGTGATAAAAAATAAGTACCGAAACTTATAAGAATTACTGCAAGTACACAATTATTTTACAGTTAAAACGGATAATTAGGCATGTATTAATATATGTTATTCGTATAATATACGACTGTAACAGCAGAATATCAAAAATGTCCACATTCGTACTAGCAGTAGATATTGCTTAAATCAGCATTATTTGCGGTTTACATGTTATTGGTGTAATTTTTGAATAAAAATTGCGAGCAAAAACCATATAATAGTAAAGTTTTATACAATTTAATTCGAAAAATGGCTGAAAATGAATTGACTGAGGTGAAAACCAAGCCATCGGAACTTGATGTAACCACACCTGATTTCATACCACTCCATACGACCCCAAAGCCAAAAGTCCAAGACAATAATCCTGAGTCAAATTCAAAAAATGGAAATGGTTTGGAAAAAAATGGACAGAAGAGGATACAAACGGTACCAATTGATGCAACTGATGGAATTAGTAAGAAACCTCGCATCAACACGCCTGAAGACTCCAACGTTGGAACTGAAAAGGCAGATGGGGATCACACGGATCTTAACAAAAAGGGAGACGAGGATGAAATGGACCAATATAGTGATAACGAAGAGTTTTATTTGACAGTGAACAACTTGCCAACTGATTGGACTTATGTTCAAATCAAAAATTATTTAGACCAAGAGGCGAGTTTTGTCAGCACTAATTAGAATAGATAAGAATTGTATATAATATAATAATACCATTTATTTCAGACGACACAGGCCCATAGAAAAATACCTTAACCTAATCATACTTAAACAAAACTTGTGTTAATAAATATGTTTAAAGGTTCGGCCAAATCTGTGCGTCAAGTACGCGGGACAACCATCGCAAAGGTGTGCAAGGCGCCACTGATAAAAACCAGCTACGTCTGCTGCGCGACTGACATTCCCATTTCGCAGTCGCTTCGGTCTCACAAGTTTGGCCGAATCTTAAGACTGTGTTAGCAGTTCACTTAGCACTAGCGCAATATAAGGAGTCCTTTCTATGTAGACTTGTAGGGAATAGATTATTTGTGATGTGGCTAAGCAATCAGTCTGCTTTGATTATAATTAGGTAGGATTTGTCAGAGCAGCAATATGCAAAAACAACCACTCAGTGGATCTCAAATAGCTGGAAACAACTATGTGGCAGGCCCAGAAAGAGATGGCAGCATCAGCTGGACTCCTTAAAGGCTTGGCCCACAATCGCAGGAGACCCGTAAAAGTGGAAAGCAAGAAGGGAGGCCTTTGCCCTGAAGTGGGACACAGGCTTATAATAAATTATGAATATGATATTTTTATGTTTATTTTAATGTTTTAGTGCGGTCATGTGGATGAAATGGAGATGTTAAAACATAGAAAATCAAAGAACTGTGCCATAAGACTGACATTCCAAAGCATTGACAAATGTGTAGATGTCTTTAAGAAGTTAGAGAACAAATTTGTTCAAGATAAGAAACTTAAAGTGAAGATAAGTGGTATAAAACTCTTTTAATTTATAATATGAACCTTCCAACAGTCAGTTTTCAATATAGGTAGTCAGGCTGACATTCCATCGAGGCAGAGCAGAATGGTGAAGAAAAAATTGAACCAACAGCATCACCTTAAGGTGGATCTGCAGTTGCAGCCTGCAGTTTTTTGCAATTTGCAGGTCAGTGTCAGAACAAAGAAGTTTATAACAAGTTTTTCATAAGAGATTTGTTCTTATGGAACAAATCTATCTTAGAGAGATGTATTAATGATTCTAAAGATTATAATTTTGTAAATACATATTTGTTATAGTCACGAATCATATTTTGATCAAGATACAACCTGACACTGACCTGCAAATGCAACGTAAAAAAAAAATCGCAGGCTACAACTGCGGATACACCTTCATTTTAAATGGCTCTTTTCACAACATTCAAAAGGTTATTTTTCTGCACTTGGTGGAGTGTCAGCTTAGCTCTGCTTTGGCTTTGCTGACTGGACTCATTATATGCTATCACTCTTTATTATAAGTGTGCTACTCAGAGGATAGAAGAAAATTCTCTGAGTTATACAGTGCATGGATGAGGGTAAGGCAGGGTGACAAGTATGCCTAAATATTTTTTTTGTATTTTTACAGATACTTACACAACATTTCCAACAGGTGTTACTGTTCCAAATACTATTCAGGAGAGTATTATTAAACAATGCTCAATCTCAAATGAAATCATAGCTGCTACGTAAGTTATTAATTATTTACATTAAAAGCAGGCCCTTTACACACATGGAATTAATGTACTTGTAAATGTTGCTGCAAATTATTTTCATAAATCCATGTATTATTGCTATAATGTAATAAAAAAAATAAAAACGCAGTTCTTGAGAAACAGCGCCAGTATTGAGAAATATAAAAAAAACCCTGTTGTCCTGTTGTAGGCCAAAGGTACCTCAAACAATAAAAAAAAATTGTGTACCCATAACTATGCTTAGTTACTGTGTGTAGGCCTGGTTACACGGTGCGAGCTACTGGAGTTGACAGTAGACAGCTACTGCCCCTTTGTACTGGCATGGCAGTAGTACGACTTGCCTCACGTGCCTTATCGTGGTCTCCGAGCTACTGTCATTTCGTTAAAAACGTGCGCTTGTACCTAGTCCGAGTTGCAGGCTTGATGGGAGAAAGCGCGTAGTGAGTAAAAACAAAAATGTTGTAGTAATTTGGATGCGAGCTACTGACCAACTCGCATGATGGAGTCACACAGTGCAAGTTACTGCACTGCAGTAACTCGCCTCGCCAGGCCGCACGTTAGCTCGCACCGTGTAACCTAGGCATTACTGATCTAGCACCCTAATTGCGTAACATAGTTTGGATCACAATCCGAGAATTTTGAAATATATTTCTAATACTTTGCTTCATAGGTTTAACTAATTCTGGCTAAATTGTCAAAATGAAAGAAAATGGAATCAATTGTAATTTTTTAAATGTTTGTTACGCAATTACACGTAGGATTCCTCACATTATTTCCTTTGAATATAATTTATTTTAATTATTTATTTCTTACCACAAATTACAGAGAAAGTTAGTACAAAGTCTACAGACACAATTTTATAATTAACTAGATCTTGCCAGCGGCTTCGCCCGCGTGGATGTCGGAAAATATCCCACGGGAATGTACTACCGGGCGGTACCGGGATTACATACCTAATAATCCAGGAAAAGGTTATTGACTCCTACCGCTGCGCTCCAGCCATAATTATTTTAATACGCGTAATTTTGAATCTGTGATATCTTTTAAACCATTCATTTAAATGATATGATGTCAAGCCATATTTTAGTCTAAATTAAACGCCCAATTTAAATAACATATATCTAACGGTTTACGCGGCGTACGCCAGTAAAGCTCATGATTTTTTCCAACATCTTCGACAATAATCGTCATATTTCAGCCAATTTACACAAAATTTTAATGAATTATACACCAAAACCTTCCACAAGAATCACTCCGTCCATTGGGGAAAACCGTTTGAAAATCCGTTCGGTAGTTTTTGAGTTTATCGCGTTCAGACAGACAGACAGACGTGGCGGGAGACTTTGTTTTATACAAAACCCGTATGTCAGGTCATATGGATCACTAAACCAGTTTTAAGTCAAGTCGTCAGACAATAAATAACTTAAGTTTTTTTTTTATATTGTCTCTGCTAGGCGCTGGAGACCAGATCTAGATTCTTTGGATACAGACCCTGAAGGCCTGTATGGCTTGAGGCCCGAATTTTTGAAAGCTTTGGGTATAAAACCACCATTAAACAAAATGGTTCATGTGACTAATGTAAGTAACTGATTTTTTATGGAATTTATAAACAGCACGCGTAGCATGACGCTTTCTATTTCTACGAAGAATAGACATAGCTCTTTCTATACAAATTGACATTTCATATCTCCATTTTTGACATCGCACCGTAGAAATCATTCTACAATCTTTCATTTTGTCTTCCGCTTCTAACGATCTTTGTCTAGGTCCTTTTACATGTAGACTATTTCAGAAGAAAGTTTTCTATCCAAACTGTCAAAATCACTAAGGTAGTGAAGACAATTTGATTTTGTAATCGCCATGCTAAAGACGGTAGAAAACTTTTTACTCGACGGCCACAAAGTATATACGGTTATCTACAAAATCATGAAACGCTCTCCTGTAAAGGAGAGCGTTTTGAACGCAAAACTGTGATAAGTAATAATTATCTTAATTAAAATTCACGCCAACACCTCGAATTCATGTGCAAAAATAGTACTGTATCTTTTTTTCTTTTGCTTATATCTCGAAAATGGTGTGTCTAATCGTAAAAATAATGAAAATTTCGACCCCCCTTTATAAAACCTTCAAACCCCTAAGACTGAACATGTAGGTAATATTTTTTCTTATTTTCCATACAAAAGGTGAAAAATTCCATATAAAATAACGGGGTAGGACAAACAAGTACCACGTGGACTCGCGATTGTCAAATACGATTTAAGATGTGTCAAAATTGTATTTAAATTTAGGGATTTTTTGTTGCAGAATAGTCATAAGATTTTCATAGCCAAAAATAAAGGGGTTTTAGTGATAGTTTAGTTCGGTGTACAAGAGAATCGGCACCATTACCAAGGAAATGGTTAAATCCAATATTACTGTAATATTGTTTTCTTCCAAAATACGATACTTCGACACTCTTAATATCAATAAAAAATGAGAATCAAACAAAGAAAAAAAAATCCTATGACAAAACAAACAATTCTGAGTCGAATTATGAAAAGAGTGAATTGCGTAAAAAGTGCAGTTGTGTCTTTCTACTTTATTGCCCTCCAAAACCGATTCCTCCGTAGGGCCACAGGCTCCCCCTGGTATGTTAGGAACGAGAGTCTCCATCTCGACCTTAGAATTCCCACGATCCATCAATTTCTAAAACGCCTTGCAAAGCGTTACTTCGATTCCGCGGTCAAACATCGCAACCCTCTGGTTGTCGAGGCCGCCAGTTATGTCCCAAGTAGGATTAGCCGTACCCGCCGTCCTAGGCACATTCTCACCGACCCAGATGACCCCATAACCCTCCTCCAGGAGAGCAATAGGGCCACTAGTACTCTACACAAATACAGACGCCTCCCGTCATTCCGACCTCGCCGTCGAGGTCCTTTGCGATCGCGTCCGCGCCCCCGAGTAAATGATACTCCTCCCCGACCCTTGCTCGATAACGAGGTGCCAGCAGTGGTTTCGGCTGTGCACGTAGCTTTAAATTCCCCGATTAATAATAATGATCAGAACCTTGATCCAGCCCGTCCCATCTTTGATGTCCTCCCTCCGGTGACGCCCTAAGCCGAGGCTCGTACCCCACAGGGGGTGCCCTTAGCGAGCGTTCACCTAGCTTTTTAGCTTAGTTTTGTATGCCCCTGGCTGGAGGCTTTGAGTGTAGCAGCTTAAGGCAACCACAGGATTGACCGGTTAAGTATTCATGACCTCAGAGGTCAGCTACGAGATGCCCAACAGAAAAAAAAAAAAAAAAACTTTATTGCCGTTCTGTCTACACGGAACGTCATTTTTGTCTATCCTTTGTGGACACAACTCGTTTCTACGGTGGTCATGCTACGCGTGCAGGTGTTAGTCTTCCTGTACACGATGCCGCGCCGGACCGCATGTTTGTGTATACGAATGTGTATCTCCCATGCGTCGTAACGCTGCCGCACCGGGCAGCGCCGCGTAGAAACATTTTCATTCTGAGATGTTCTGTTTTTTTTTTTTATCTTGCGGTCCGGCGCCGCGCCGCTGCGGCTCCAGCATCATGTACAGGAAGCCTTACTATTATTAAGTATTGACTTTTGAATTATATTCGCTTGTTCTCTTGGTTGTAATTATAAAATGTTTTCCTAAATTACATGTAGGTAAACTTTTTAGTGTTCTCTCCGCTTGGAAAATTAAAATGATCAATCTTTAATATCTTTGATAGAAAAAAAAACAGTTTGTCAGTACCTATGGCAGCTTTGCATGAAGGTAACACCTATGTAAAATTTTCTTAACAGTTCAGATGCGACAAAAATGAATTAAAAGAAGTGATGGAAATGGCTGGCAATGTCCTCATGTGTTGTGTGGTAGCGACCCTCACAAAATACGCAAAGGTCATGTACAGCCACCCTTTAGAAGCCGTTCAGGTACGAAACATTTATTCCTTCTCTGGTACTATGTACTGCCAACAGTAAAATAAGATGATGTTGCCATAACTTACATAAAAATTCCAAGTACATGATGCAAAATAAATATTTTTTCTTATGCTAAGGCTGCATCTGCGTCTATCGTGACGAAGCTTCGCACAGTGATACAATAGACGCAGATGTGACCAACCATTATCGGTTATCGTCGCGATAGTTCGGGCTACTTAGCACTTATCGGCCGGATGGCGGTACATAATAAGCGTGGCGCGTATTCGGACTAGCGGTGGTCATTTCGACTGTTGTTTCCGGACTGCTTAAACGCTCTGTCGAAATAATGGAGAGCCATCTTGGATTATTGCACGATAATTCGTTAAAATTATGAAACCGCTAATGTGACCACCGCAATAGCGCGATAACTTCTTAGCGATCAAAACATACGAAGCTTCGGCACGCATTGCTTTGTCACGATAGACGCAGGTACGGCCCCAGCATTGAAATACTACAGTAATACAGAAAACAAAAGCACTTGCTGCAGGCAGACCAATATTGTCTTCGTTTTGGGAGAGGCCTCTATCCGGCTATGAAAGATAGGCCGAAGAGTAATTTCGAACAAAATGGCATTTCATTTACAGTAAGCTCAACAATGTCGGTGCTTTTAATCAGGCCTAATTTGAATTTTCACAAAGCCTTCGAGAACTTACTTAAAATAATTTTACTTTTAATGGATTTTACCTATACAGTCAAAACCGTTTATGACGAAGGGACCGTCGCGTCGGATTACGGTTGTTATAGCCGATAGTCGTTATAACCAAACGCTGTGTTAATGTGTCCTCAAAATTTCGTCTTTATAATCGGTGCATCGTTTAAAGCGAAGTCGTTATAAACGGTTTTGACGGTATTTGATCGTGAATGACTGCCTCGTTGGTCTAATGGTCGCAAAGCTCTACTGCTGAGTATGAGGTCCTGGGTTCGATTCCCGGGTCGGGCAAGGTGTTATTGGGTTTTTCCATCTGGAATTTCTCAGTAGCAGCCCGGAGTCTGGATTTGTGCCCGGTTGATGGCAATAGGCTCGCCCCCTATTACATGGGACTTAAACATAACTGGCGAAATGTGGGTGTACTATAGGTACACCTCTGCCTAACCCTTCGGGGAATACAGGCGTGATTTTATATTATGTTGTTCGTGAAATGCTTTACCAAATATTTCCCTTTCAGGCGATTTCAATGTTGAATGGGCAATTGTACTACGGGGCTCCCCTTAAAATTACCATCGATAAAAACCCAGCAGACAGCGTCGTATTGCCCAAAGGTCTGTCTAACATAGGGCAAGGCTTAGGTATGAAAGCTAGGCCAATACGCAACTTAGTACAACAGTATCAAAGATACGCTAGCAAACAAAGTTCTTTAATAAATCCCTTATTATTTTCCGAAGTAGATTTCAGTGACGATTGTATAAATAAGGTTAAAGAAGATAATTCAGCGGAAATTGAAAAAAATATCAAAGAATTTATCAGCTCGCGTCCTGGCTGCAATATCCTTAATCCAACTGTTCCGTTTAAAGTACAAAATATTGATCAATTGGAATGCCCCGACAGTTCGATGGATGCGAGTGATATAACTACGCTTGAAACGTCCACTGTCACCAAGAACAGACGTGGCGGTAAAAAAAATAGTGTAGGATCTCCTCAAGATCAAACTAAAAAAGGGAATGTACAACAACAAAGTAATTCACCTCAGTTGGGAGCTCCTGTCCACCCTCTAGTCAGGCCAATTGGCCCAGCTTTTATGAATCCCAATATGCTGCTGAATCCTTCAGTTCCTATGCATAATCCTATGCCCATGCCTGGTCCTCGTGAGCCTTTCTTTAGACCTCGTAATAACCCTCAAGAACCTCGTCCCTTTCGTCCGCGTGTTCCCTTTGTCCCTCCTCCCATGCAGCGTCCTCCGTTCCCTCAACCGAGGCCGCCTTTCGGTCATCCTGCTGGTATGAGGCCTCCAATTTCGCCGGTAAGCATCAATGGGCCTCCAGCTAATCTTGGAAACCGTGTGACTGTTAAGTTTGCAAATGTAAGTACCCAGTGTCTGTTCCAAAAATAACGAATGAAAATGTAAAAAAATTGATCAGAAAACCGCGGACAATGGCGGTTGATCACTTTTCAACCTTATGCCGTTAGTAATAAAGCTCAAAAGTGGTTCACCACCAGTTTCCGCGATGGTATCTGTGGGTGCCAAGAATTTCTCACCTTAAATATGTTAATTTTATAACCTCAATTTTCGTCGATAATTTTTGAATTACAAATTAATAATGTTATTTAAATAAGAATTGTTGCAAAAAGTAGTGAGATATGAAGTTGAAACCTTCTAAATTTAGATGATGTGTTACTAATTCCCTTTAGTCAGTATTTGCGTAATAATTTCACCTGAGCAAGGTTTGTTTACACTTTCATCTGATATTTTTGGATCAGACAGTACCTATTGGTAGTTTTTTTATTTTTTTTTATTTTAACAGTTTCAACGAGACATGCAGTTGACAGTAACATTGATAATATTTCCAGCTCCCGCCGTCCACGACATTCCCGTTTCTTTGTGATCTATTGGCGCAGTGTGGCCAAGTGATGTCGGTCCAGTTGACTACTCCAGGATGTGCAGTGGCCACGTTTGGGCATCCGTCGCACGCAGAAAGATGTTTCCGTATCCTTTGTTAACAAAAAGTTTTTTTTTATTAAGGCGAAAGTGCCAGGGTAGCCCACGAAAGCCAAATTTTCTTACGGAATAGTAATTAAATAGGGCAATTAGAGTTGTATTGATGATTCTAAGTTCAAATTGCCCTATTTACTTTTTTTGTCGATATTTCATGAAATCATAGCATTTGAGGCCAACTTAGATAATAATTATAATTATGTAAATACATATTTGTTACGGTCGCCAATTATATTTTGATCAGCATACAACCGGACACTCCTCCGAATTGCAAAAACAAGAAAAATATATATTTCGTGGGCTACCTTACCGCATCCCTCTCAAGGGTAAACAAAACGCATCTATTGTCTCATTTTTGCAAAGATATTTTTTGTTTGCCTTGTTTTTTCTTTGTTTACCTATAGAGAGTTACTCGTTACCTTAGAGGGGGGTCAAGCTAGAATGTCTAAACGAGACTCGTAGGCTAGACACCCTCTGTGTTAAGCACCGTTAAAGGCTCCTACAAACAGGCGCGACACGCGACGCGACACAAAGGTACGTCGCGTCGCGCGACGAGTGGTGTCTTTGTGTCGCGTCGCGTGTCACACCTGTTTGTAGGAGCCTTAAAACGATGAGTGCCCAACGCAGATAGTGCATATAACAAATTCACGTGTAAACGAGGCTTTCTGGCCTGCGCAGACTGGCGGACAGAATGGTAGAGAATTTTAAATTTATCGATTGAATTTAATACTTATCCAATCGAAATAAGGTATTTATTTCAATGTTCGGTAATCGACGGAAAACTGCGCTGCGATGCTCCAGGTTAGATCACCGAGCATTGATATATATACCTAATTTCGATTGGATAAGTATTAAATTCAATTGATAATTTTATAATCCTCTGCCGTCCCATCCGCCAGTTTGCGCAGGCTTTGCAATTTTTAAAGAGTTTCAGCTCCTGGAGCAACTTAAAACGATATAATCTTCCAGTGTTATTTGTTGCGATTCTTGTTCTGAACACAAAATGTTGTGTTGCCACAAATTATTAATGCACCGTGCGTTTCGTAACCATAATTTCCTTAGTAAAAATATCAGAAAGTTTTAACGGGATGAACGTGGAGGGATTCATGATTGAAGTTGCTTTTATCTGAAGCTCGGTATGTATCTTCTCAGGTATGCATTTATTTTCCAGAGAATTATACAGGGCGTATACAGGGTGTAAGGGACAGCCCTCCGCAAACTAACAGGATGCATTCAGCTCCTTATTTTGAATCATATTCCACCGAAATTTTTCTCAGGAAAATTTTCATTATTTTTTTTGTGTTTTTTCAGTTACTATTTCTTTCTTTCAATGTAAAATTACATTCTCTGTACGCAGTACTCTAATGTAACTAAAACAGCTAAAATAAAAAAATAAAAATAGCAATGGATGTTGAAATTCTCTAACAAACGACGCGTGAAATCAGCTGTTCAATTCCTGCCTAGCAAGAGTTCTTCAAACCTGCCGCAACGCATACCTACTAAGGTATGCGGTGCGGTGGGAGGGGTAGTCCCCTCCCAACAGCAGTTGGTTTGTGTCGCAGTCATTTCGCAGTGTCGCTGTCGTGTGTGCCGCGGGCGCATGTCGGTGTGGGTCGCTCGAGCAGTCGCATTGTGAAGTTACGTGACGTACGCTTTTGGATTTATTTTTTGTTGTGGTGTTTTTTGTATGTGAGAAATGGCTACATTTTGTGCTCGTGAGTATGGAAAAATGATAATGTGCTACTGGGAAGCTCTGAGAAATGCTAGGGAAGCGCTCAGAACTTACATTGATAGGTTTCCTACTATACTGACCGTCGGCATCCATCAGACTCCCGAATAATTACCAATGCCTATCCTCGCGTGCTAGAAAGCGTAGTTCCCAAAAATTTAGTGCAGGGCGCCGCTCGACCGCGACCGCCCTCTCTGCCGCGGGGTGGCGGGAAAGGCGTCCGAAAGCTCGCTACGCTGCCGTTCGCTACCTACGTGCGTTTTGCCACGGTAGCGATACATTGCGTGTAAGGTAATAAAACAAATCAGGTTTATTGGATTCCCATAACATTCCTGAAATAATTTCATGTACCGGTCATCTTAGTATGATATACTGAATTCACCCCATCAGTCTGCGGAGCGCTGTCCCTTACACCCTGTATTCAAAAAATTTCCAAGCCGAAAATGTTTGATTATTTTTTCATTCTAAGACCCTTAAAACGGAAACAACATTCATTTCGGCATCATGTTTGATGAGTATAAATGGTTAATAAACACATTCGAGTCCTTCCACTTTTCATAGAGCTCATAAGCCATGCCGCCATACATATGTGCCCTAAACAGGGTTATTGGTTATATGTCGGTAATCCATTAAGGGGATGTAGCAGAGGTCATTTACAACCAAATGACATCTTGACTCCTGCGCAAATCTCAACAATTTTCGAGTTATTTGACATTTTATTTTTTGTTTCATTCATTTAAAATATAAAATTTCAAATTATTCGAAAATGGTTGACATTGGTGCAGGGATCATCGGGGTCATTTGGTTGCATATGACCTCTCCTAAATCCTCTTAACAGATTGCCGACGTATAACCAATAACCTCGTATAGTGGACCCTCCAGGGGGTCACCGGCATTACGTTTGCGTTAAAGTGAACCCTCCAAGAGGGCTCGCGGCACAGAACGTGTTCAGCATGCTTTGTGATGCAAAATCATTAATTGTACAGCTTCCATTGCAAATTAAATGACAAATCTATGTTATTTCTTAAAGAATTAGTAATTTTTGCATTATTATAGTGATCACCTTAGGTGCTATTATTTAGATTTTTTGTGATATGCACTTGTAAATTCATTTACACAAAATAAGTATAGTTTCATTAAAATAACTTTTTGTATGGTTTCAGATGCCAAACCACGTTATTTATCACATAATTTTCTTTTCAGTTCGATTTTTTCATTTTTTTTATTAATTATTATTAACCATTTCATGTCGCGAATGTTTATAAGACTGTGCGAAACTGAATGCTTGACTTTATATTAAGTACATACTAGAATTAATGAAGTCTGTTAAAAATTGCCTTAATTTTAATTTAGCATTAGTTACTAATTGTCTACTTACTAAATTACTGAAAGTCCTATTTATACGTCTCCAGTCGATATGATCTTAATATAAACAGAATGTGTGACTTGCAACATGTGAACAGCCACTCGACTAACAAACACAACTCTCCAGTAAACTGGTGACATGTAAATGAGTCTTTAAATAACTTTCATTAGTATGAACTATTTTTTTTAAATTATGAATATTTTTTAAGTGTTTGATTAATGAAGTAGGTATTATTTATTTGTTTTAGTTTTGAGTCATATCAAGTTAAACTTTGACGAACGATTTGCCATATAATTTCCGTGTAAACAGGTATTTTTTTATAAAATAGCAATGCCAAAATGCGCGTCAAAGGCTGAACTCAACTTACTAATACATACACTTTTAACATTCAAATATTAACAAATTAATTATTTAGAAATGAAAAATTCAATTAAGTATTACTAGGTTTATGTTAGCACATCATTTTAGTTGATATTTGCAAATTTTGCAAAAAAAAAAACGAATTATTTTGAATTAGTTATTTAAAACCCTGATTTACTAATTCATGTTCATCCATCATTTTAATTGTTTCTTTGGTATGTCGACAACTTGACTAAACAATACCAATATATCTTAATATAATGAAGATTGTTTTCTTAGTCATAAGATAACCAAATATTCTTGATTAATAATCTCAAGTAATGTTTTAATTAGTTCTATAAATTAATAATAAGGTTTAATGTTAAGGTCATAAATTATATTTCAACTGGCAACTTTATGCTGATACATGTCTTAGATTTTAAGATTCATTAATAATAATTTTGTTCTACTGAAGCTTATTCATTTTATTTGAGATCATCGTTATTTTGTTAACCCAATTCTTAATAACAAATAGTATCATTGGATACTTACTTGTATTGGCAAATTTTTTCCACATTGATTTTTTTAAAGTTTAGTGTAGCCACTAACAAAAAATAATATTAAACATACTTTCATCAATTTCATTAATATACCTAGATTTTAATTTAGTATCTATTTTTATTTATTATTTTAGTATTAAGTTAGTACCTACTTTAAGTAACTAATACATCTCATACTAATAAATACATTAAAAAGAGGTCTATATTTTTTTTTTTACCAACTTTTTCTTCTATCTATAACTAAAACGAGTCTAATGTCGATAGTCATTTCTGTCCACGAAAATATAACATCAGCATGACCAGCAAAACGTAGAACATTGAATTTCGCGGGCTACCACTACGGATCTATTAGAAATATTTAACTGCAACGTTCTATCTGTAACAACTGCGACGTATCTGATAATGGTAACTCGGGAATAATTTTATCCATGAGCGCTGGGAGCGGGGTGCAAGGGGGTGCACTTGCACCTCCCTGGTTTCAAAATATAATTGTGTTAAAACATTCAAAACCAAAGAAATATCCATAAAAATAATAGAGAACTTACCTATTCGATTGAAAAATTCGGTGAGATCAAAAAAATTTCGAGCTCACTTCGCTCGCTCTCACATTCAATAATCTCTCAATTCTAAAACTTTTGTGCATTATTCGACAAAGTACCGAACTCTTATTTCCGAAAATCGAATCGGCGCTAGGCGGGGTGCTTACATTATCGACTTTGCCTCGCTCGCTTTTGCATCTTACTCTATCTTGATTATTAAGCTTCTTCGTATAAATCGACACAGTTAGTCCTCTTTCAACTTTTTTAACCTATCAAATTCAAGAGATGCAAAAATTATCGAGCTCGCTTCGCTTGCTCTTGAATCGTACATTCTCTTAGGTATTTGTTAAGCTTTTCTGCTTATGTCGATAAGGTTACCTACTCCTTGTATAAATGGACAAACGATAACTATCTGAAATGAACTACAAAAATGATCGAGCTCGCTTCGTGAAACTGAAGATGCACCTCTAAAAAGAACCTGCCGGCGTCCATGATTCTGTCTTAGTTAACCCCAGGACTTGGTCTCCAGGACAATCTTGTAAAGAATGACTATACGGTATGAAGTAGGTATGTTACGTTTAGTTAACGTTTTCCGCGTGAAGTTTCTATTGTCGAGCTTAAAATAAAACCTAATTTGTCTAATAATGCAAATCAAGAATTGCATCTCGGCATCAAAATCAGCACATATTTTCGCCGCGAAGTTTTGGAACATAGCTTCGGCACAAGTTATAGCTAGCGGCACAAGTTATAGCTAGCGGCACAGATTCAACGCGAATACCGTAGTCAATGGGAGTTAAATTGATTTGTGCATATTGCTGCGATAACAACGCCTGTTATAATTGACGGCAAATAGCTCGAATAATTAGGTTTGCTATGCACTGAATTACAGTTAATAACCCCGTACCTATTATATTATGGATAGTAGGTATGCCTTATATGGGTTTGGGTAGAATGGTTGAGGTTTAGGTAGAATTGTTGAGTAGTTAATTTGTGTGGAAATCCGCTGTCATGGTATGTGATGCGGAGGAATGAGGAAATTGTCGTGAGGAAAGTTTTGAGTATGAACGGCTATAACAGTAGGGGAAGACCAAAGAAACGATGATGGATGGACTGAGTGAAAGATACAAGAAAGGAGAGGGGGGGGGGGAGTACAGAGATGATGACTATAGCCCGCGGCCTGAGGAGGAAGGGGAGGGCGCCATTGACAAAATTGGCAGATTGAGTTAGCTTGGCCTTTGTCTACCTCCCACCGTGTCACCGCTCACATACCTTAGACGGTGACTAGCAGTCGCGCACGGACTATAATAGAGAAGTATGGAAGAAAAAGACATGTTGCTCCGAACCCAAATAAATTGGGGTAACAACAAAATAATGATGATGTTTGAGTATTGTATTGTTTTAAAGATGTAAGTATGGAAAGAAAGAATAAAGAAAGAAAATGCGTTTATTTGCGGTAAACATGACGTAAAGAAAGAACACAAAACAAAGAACAAGTTGGGAGAAAATATGCGTCACATCCACGCAAAACGGCCATTGCTCAGAATAATGCTGCGACCCTATGCGAGACAGAGCCCAAGCGCTGGTTTTCAGCGACAGCCGGCGTATGAATAAGTAGGTTGAAAAACAGGCTGAACGTCACAAAGGCTGCAAAGCCAGGGCCTTCACCATTAGATACCTAGGTACCGTACTCTTGAATTAACTTGGAAGAAAAAGAAGAAACGTCATTTTGGTAGAAATAAATAAAGAAATATTATTTTCAGGCTTTACCTATATAGGTACTTACCTATAATTCCGCTGCCGACCTGTTGTTGACCGCTTATCTCCGAAACTACTGAGCCTAATATTTTGAAAAAAAAAAAATACACAGGATAGTTTTTTACTCATAGATTACAGGAAAACCTATAAGAGGTCTATAGTTTTAAAATAACATGATAAATCTCTTAATATTGTGCGTACAAACTTTCATTTGCAGTTGCGATGTCTGGGAGAACATGTATTTCAACTACAATGTTAAGTTTGTATTTGGATAAATTCATCCCAACTACGGAACCCTTCATTGTGCGTGATCCGACACGCACTTGGCCGGTTTTTTTTTCAGAAATTTCTTAGTAACAGAGAAAGTTCGGAAATTGGCGGTGTGATACCCTACGTGGTTCGGAATTGGCCCTGCGCCTGATCTCAGTCCGGTCGGCCTGGATTTCTGACCCATCGGACTATGAGAGTGAGGAAAGAGAGAGTGCACCTGTGTCTGCGCAAACACTTATGCACTATAATATCCCCCGCGCCGAAAGCTGGTCTCCGCTGAGATTGGTCACCATGGCCAAAATTCGGTCTGACTAATCTTCAATTATTATTTTACAAAATGTTAAGGTTCTCTGTCCATTTAGTCATAACTCCATCAAACACGATTTTACTCTAAATCATTCAACCCTGTAAATGACGACAACATCTACTACACTATCTGGATACTTGCACTAATTATCTCCGGAATGTCTGGTCAGATTACACCTAGTGCGTTGCTATCGCATTGTGCACTAGATGACATGGCTATTAGGGAAGGGGAAGCTATCTAATGAACCTACATCTACTCGTGTGTGAGCGTACAACTAATGGAAAGTGTTGGTTTGTAGTTATGGTAAGTAAATGCTACTATTTAAATAGTTTTGTGTATGAATGTAGATAGATGGCTTTCAAGAGTAGGGAAAGACCATAGACTGAAAAACACGATGGATAGGTTGTGTTAAGGATGAAATGGTTAGAACACCCCCTGCACCAATTGTTTATCTTTCATTTTGTCTATTTTTCCGTCGACAAAACCCGTTTCTACGGTGGTCATGCTACGCGTGCAGGTATACTGTTTTAAGTTTTCTCTGTTTTTTTTTTTTATACTGTGTGCCCATAACCTGGGACAAATATTTTTTTTATTTTATTTCTTTTTTCTTTTGGTACATACCTAGCTACTGAGATGACGGCGGATAGAGAGTTGTTGTGATGAGAGCAAGAGGATGATAATGGCACTAGCATAGCAATAGCAGGTGCGGTCCACAACGGACCCCCGGCTCTTGGGGGCACCCAAAACTCGAGAAATACTTTTTAATCAAATTCCAAACAAGACCAAAATATGTCCAGTAAGTAAAAGGCAGGGGGCCCCCTGCGCATGCTAAATATATAGGGTGGTAAAATTGTCCAGCTCGCTTCGCTCGCTCTTGCCCCCTACATTCTTTTTTTCTCAGACTTCTCTGCGTAAGTCGATAAAGTAACTCCTATTTATGTACAGTATCGACCAAAAGTCCATAGGCAATCTCACAAACCAATAGACTGACGCTGCGGTTTGACTTACGACCTTCTTCTATAAGTTGTTACTTACACACACACATACTTACTTTGTCTGCAACTCATACTAGTTCATAATTTCGAACAATACTGTATATAGCATGCTAGCTCAGTGGATAACCTACTTTGGTATATGCAATTATGGCGAGCCGAGAGGGTTCGAATCTCACGTGCGGTTAGCTCGTCATTTTTTTTTAATAATTACTATTCGTAGTTTTTGTTATTTTTTAAATAAAGACTAGTTCAATAATCATTTCTTTTCTGGTTCAT
Source organism: Omphaloscelis lunosa (assembly GCA_916610215.1). Lineage (NCBI taxonomy): Eukaryota > Metazoa > Arthropoda > Insecta > Lepidoptera > Noctuidae > Omphaloscelis > Omphaloscelis lunosa. The sequence continues at coordinate 17,185,141 of OU744260.1, forward strand.
TCGTCTTGATCACATAAATATTAAAGTTTAGCAGGTAGACCTCAGAAAACTAAGTAAATTATTTCGATTTCTGTAGGGTAGACAGATGCAGTTCGTTACGAGTATTAATTTAATAGAACTTTGTTGGTTCGTGGTTATTGTTGGTGACAAGTAAAAGCGATGTTGTGGTTATTATTTTCAAAATGCAGTCAAATATAAATATTGAACGGAGATCAAATATTATTGCGCTGCGTAAAAGTGAATGTAATTTACACAAATATCGTATGAAACCAGACTAAATGTGAGTGTTATCATTTATATATTTCATATTTGACTAAACATAAATCTTAATCAAAGGTATTGTTGATAGAACAGAGGTATTGTTGAGACAGAAGATGCCTTTAAAGTTTTTAAATTTATTATGAGGTTTAATTCGATTAGTGAATGATAAATAATTAGTATGTGTAATAAATACGATGTTATTCTTTGTTCTAGAGAAATATTGTGAAGGTTAAGAGATATTAGGAAGAGGCTTGTTATCGAGAAGCAGCGACGTCAAATGGTGAATAAATATGAAATAAATGGTTGCATATCAACGAGATATTTTGCTGAATTATTAAACACGGTATTATGAACCGTTCTCCGTGCACTCTGAAGGCTTGCATCACTGAAGACCAGCTAGGAAACCATTTTTGACAGAAAGGCATAAACAAGAACGTTTAAGTTTCGCACGATAATATTAAGACTTCAAGAGGGACACTGCTATATTTTAACCTTAAAATATTTACCGTTTAAACAACACATTCGTTATTGCATGAATTTGTGGTAACGATTTTTTTAAGTATGTAAGAAATACGACAAAAACCATATTGAAATATGGTGTTTGTCGTATTTCTTGCAAATTGACCGAAAATGTTAAGATTATTTTAGTAATATTATTATTTTAGAATTAAAATCTGTGGTTTAGTTTCAATCTTCTTTTCGTAAAGAAAATGAAAACTTAAGCTATAACCTCAATACCAACCAATATTTATTAAAGCCAAATAAAATGTAAAATAATTAATGTAAACAAACTGCCCATATTTAACCTTAAAATCACCTATTTTGTAAGTAGTTTTTTTTTTTACATTTTGAGTAGTCTAATATTCTTATTTATTGCTTAATTACTTCGACCATGATCAAAGCTTAATATTTATGGCGAAAAAATCCATTTAAAATTTAAAACATTTCATAATTGTCAAAATAATACAAATTGCTTCTAAGTTTCTTGAGATCTATATCTAATAAATATTGTTTAATTTTGTTATCACATATCTTTTATTCTAAACCCTTTATTGCAATATCAAAATTAATAAAAAAGGCAGCAATATTAAAAAAATATTATTTTTGAAAACAAAAATAATAAATTTCGAAAAGAAAAAAACCGCGCTGTTCTCTACGAGATCAGAACCTAAGCCAGCTCGAATCTCAGACCAACTCTTTAACGCCTTCTGCTATCTGCACACATAAGATTAATTTGAATTTTAGCAATGACATAAACTGGCCAATGTCACGCGCATGATGCGTGTGTGTTACCGTGTCTAACAAAAGCGACGGAGATATATTTTTGTTTCGCGAGTACGTGACGACAGTGTGTAAAGCGTTCTCTGTGGTGTTTGTGCCGTGTTATTTACACATACAGATATACGGACTATACCGCGTGTTCACAGCAAAACGACTCTTAACGTGCCTATCCACTTTTGAACGCTTACTGTATGTACGAATAGTCAAAAGAAAACCTTACCTATCCGGGGCGGGGTGGTCGTTCGTCCCGATTGCCATTCATTGATCTTTGACAGTTGTTACGGGTAGTCAGAAGCCCAAACAGTCTGACAACCAATCTTACCACGGGGTATCGTGTTACCCAGTAACTGGATTGTGTAGGTCATAGGCAGTTGTAGTAGTATTCCACTTATAACTACTGAAACCTTAAATTCCTCGCCCTCGCGTTCTATTGATTTATTAAGAGCAAACGTTTCATCCTGTCCGATTGAATTTAAATTCAAACATATAAGCCCTATAACAGTAATAAAAGCTTTCAAGCAAATAAAGATCAAATTAACCGAAGATCTATGGGGTATGTCAATCAAAGTTTGTACCTCCATTATTGAGACTATAGCGCCGTACTTAGCCTTAATATTTAATTTGTGTGTGGATCAAGGAGTCTTCCCTGATCTAATGAAATATAGTAAGGTAATACCACTTTTTAAATCGGGGGACAGTAAAGACACCAATAATTATAGACCCGTATCCGTATTGCCGGTTTTCAGCAAGTTGTTTGAAAAAGTAATGCTTAATCAAATGCTCAATCATTTTAACACCAATAAAATCTTACATGAGCAACAGTATGGTTTCACCAAGGGGCGTTGTACGACTGACGCCGGTGTCACCTTATTAAAGCACATATTTACGGCGTGGGAAGAGGCCCAAGACGCCATAGGAATTTTTTGTGACCTCTCCAAGGCATTTGATTGCGTTGTCCACGAAACCTTAATCTCGAAACTTGAGCATTACGGACTTGGAAAACTTGCGCTTAGTTTAGTAAAATCTTATTTAAATGGTAGACAGCAGCAAGTTCAAATAAATGGTGTCAATTCACTTGCTTTAAAAGTAAAAATGGGTGTACCACAAGGATCGATATTAGGTCCTTTCCTCTTTTTAGTATATATTAACGATCTGCCCCATTTGTTAAAAACCCAACCGCAAATGGTGTTATTTGCTGATGATACTTCCTTAATTTTTAAAATTAATAGACGTGCATCAAATCTTGACGACGTAAATAACGCCCTGTTGCAAGTCCAAAATTGGTTCACTGCTAATAATTTAGTATTAAATGGTAAAAAAACTAAATGCATAAGATTTTCTTTACCAAATGTCAAAAGTAGTAATTGTGAGATAGTATTGAATCAAGAGAGACTAGAATTTGTCGATAAAACTGTTTTCCTGGGGATCACGCTCGACTCAAGGCTTCAATGGGGTCCTCATTTAACATCCCTTTCAGGACGGCTAAGTTCAGCAGCATATGCTGTGAGAAAAATACGTCAGTTTACTGATGTAGATACCGCGAGGCTAGTCTATTTCAGTTACTTTCATAGTATTATGTCGTATGGTATTTTACTATGGGGTCGGGCTGCAGACATCGAGTCTATTTTTATTCTGCAGAAAAGAGCCATCAGAGCCATATATGGCCTCCGCAGGCGCGACTCTCTAAGGGAACTGTTTAAAGATATTAACATCATGACGGTACCTTGTCAATATATATATGAAAACATTATGTACGTAAGGAAAAATCTACATCTTTTTAGTAAAAGAGGTGCAAGACACAATTATATCACTAGAAATAGGGACCAATTAGTTCAACCAGGTTTCAGATTGGCTAAAGTGGACTCATCTTTCATGGGGTACTGCTTAAAATGTTACAATAAAATACCTCCCCACATACTTCAACTGAATGAAACGAAATTTAAATCTTATATAAAACGCACACTATGCAGCCAAGCATATTATAATTTGGGGGATTACATCGCTGATATAAATGCTTGGCTAAACGCTGGTCCTGCTCCACAAGGGCGCATAAACTAATTGATTAGCATTTGGAAATACTGTTGGAGTTGCTGAAGATTTAGAAACTACTCATCTTTGCATTGTATAAATTCAATCCCTTTCAAATTGTATAATTTCATAACATGTGTGAGTACTATGTACCTACTTTAAGGCTACCATTTACTAGGTACGTCTTTCATTGACTTGAATGTGCCCTTGCGGCTGACAGTATGTCATGCTCACTCTAATGTCTCGCTGACGGTGGCGTGTGTGTTGGATCATTTAGCTCCCTTCAAAATGGTTGAGCTGAATGGTGCTAATCCATGCGTCATGTTCGTGAACGGGCGCTGTCAGTAGGGACTGGTCATCTTCTAGCTGCCATGGCTTTTTTAATTTGATTTTTGAATTGTTTTATTTTTTAATACGGACGCTTTTATCGTTGTGCATCGTTCTCACATTTATAACTTTAACATGAATGATGTAACCAATATTTTGTAAACATATTGTGATTTAAAAGAGTGTCCATGGAGTTTCTTGCCCGTTCTTCTCCATAGGTACTTACTACGCTTTGGAATGGGCAACTAGCTTCATCTTTCTGACTGACCGACCCCTTGACAATTCAAAAGTGCCTGTAATTGGTTTATTTGAAATAAATGCTTTGAGTTTGAGTTTGAGTTTGAGTTTGAGTTTGAGTTTGAGTTGAGTTGCTCCATGTAAAATACTGGTATTCAGCTGCATCCGGTAACACTGGAAGCTAGGCAGATTGTGTTTTTACCTACCTAAGTAAGTACCTACTTGCAACCTATAGATATGCCCAATTCACACGCATCCGAAATCTACTGGAAAGGCTAAATATCTGCCTAAAAACATCAATCATCTCAGTGTTAAAGATTTACGAATGACAGCCGGGACGTGCTCTCCTAGGCACGGACAGGTATCGGTATGTTATGGATGGACACCCATCTACCGACCAACCTTGAAGATTGCGGCTGTTATTATTTAGCCTCAAGCCCATTGCAAGTACTTGGGTAGGTATTTGAAGTTAGGTATATCGGAATGGATCTCTTAATTATAATAGGTACTCAAATTCAAAAAAAGAAAAGAAAAGAAAGAAAGAATTAGATTGTATTTTTTTAATTTGAAGTGTTAGATCAAAAAGAAATGAATTTTCTAAATTAAGAACTGAACTTGAAGCATTAATTTAGTCTTCATTTTAACAAGAAAATTTGTACCTAACTAATTTAATTCGCTTTGCAAATCTTATTATAGAATAATTGCAATTTTACAGGTTTTTTCTTTGCCGTTGGTAATAATTTAGACCAGAGGCACTTTTAAACGTATATAGTTTCTAATTAGTTTATTTTTCATTTACCGAGTCTTTCATAATGCAGAAATTAAGTATAATTAAATTTAAAAAAGTACGTATTTCCCAAAGGTTTTCCCTAAGGATGTAGATATTAGAACTCTTACTAGGGATATAAAACGGTAAAATTACCCTGGTAAAATACGGTAAAAATGTTATTTTACGTAATTTACGATATTTTACGGTAAAATATGGTAATTTTCGGTAAAAATGTATTAAACGTACTCATACATATACCACAGACATAGATAGACCTAGATAACGCAAGAGCAACTACTTCGCGTGCCATTCGCGTGCCCAGCTGACGTAGGTACAATAATCGTAAGCTGCCTCTTTCGCGCTATCTGCATCGGTGCCACGCGTGTCGGACGTCAGTTAAAAAATTTAAAATTGTTAATTGCGCTGTTATAAATTGTAAAATCTGTGTAAGTGCGAGGAGAAAAATAAAGGAAGCGTTTCCTAGTGCTTGTGACGTTACGGTGGAGGTCTGCCCAGCTTGGGCGGAGCATCGCCGTGTCCTCGTGGAGGCGATCGGCGGCGGTGATCTCTCGCGTCCGGCCCTGGTTCAGGCTATGGTACGGAGCGAGAGGAAATGGGAGGCCGTCACCTCCTTCTGCGAAGCTGTAATGCTCGCGAAGGAGGAGGCGGAACGCGTGAGGGAAAGGCAAATTTCGCGCCTTCACGCCCCTAACCGCCGCAGGAGGAGACGCCCAGGGCGTCGGGAATCGCGGGGCGATTTCCGACCACCGTAGGCGCGGGCTTGCGGGCGGTGAGCAATGGGTAGCTCACCGTCCGATAAGGACCAGGCCCGGGTCGACGGCGGGTTGTGTTCCACGCGCGCCTCAAAGAGATGACAGCAGATTTGAAGGGGTCCACTAGGGCCGATGCCTGCCGGGGTTGCGAAGAAAACCGAAAGGGAGATCGTGGCCCCCGGCAACAGGGCAACCGAAGGAACACGGGTGGGTTTTAGTCAGTAAGAGTCTGACACGCCCTCCCGCTCCACCCAGAGCGGGAGAAGTTATTTGATGATTTCCCAAACTCAAAAAAAAAAAAAAAAAAAGTGCTTGTGACGTCATAGTAGGTAGTCAAAAATTGTACGCTTGGTTTTCATACAAATCGTGATACTTGCGTTATCTAGGTCCATCTGTGAGTCATACCCACTGAAATGGAAGTGAGTACCTATGTTTGTGTGTATCATGTGTATGTCACTACTTCACTATGAACGGATAAATGGATTTGAATTACATGTGCCAGAGATATAAGCAGTATTAGAACTAAAAAAAATCAGAAAACTGGGCTCGTGCGACTCATGCGTACTAAAAGTCCCTAAAACTTAATTCTCAAGTCAAGAATTAAGATATGAATCACACCATGTCATGGATTATAATAATATCATCTATGTGCAGAGGCAGAGCTGAGGACAGCACAAATTAAAATTTGTAATTTCATAAGTCACGGGTAATTTTACCGTAATTTATATAAATGACCGTAAAATACCCGTATTTTACCAGCGTTTTCAGTAAAATGACGTAATTTTGCAACCCTAGTCTTACCCGGCGTCCTAAAGCGATCATCGCGTTCATCAACTGACTAAATTTATGCCACTTTTTGTTCGGTAGTTATGTTTAAGTCCCATGTAATAGGGGGCCCAGCCTATTGCCAACATTCGGGCACAAATCCAGACTCCGGACTGCTACTAAGAAATATCTGATGGTCAAACACAATAACACTGCCCGACCTGGGATTCGAACCCTCACTTTGTAGTTGAAAAATATGTTCTCCCATAGGTACATCGATAGGTATACCTACCTACGTCACGGTCAATTCTCCAACTGCAATTGTAAGTTTGCAATCGCAAAAAAATAGTTGATATAACTATTAACCCTTTTCGGACTTTTCCTTTACTTGTGCTGTGAGACCTTGCTTTCTGCCAAATTTCATGATTCTAGGTCAACGCGAAGTACCTTGTAGGTTTTGATTTATTTGCGAGTATCAAAATATGTCACATATATGACCGTATTTTTTTATTACGTTGAATTAGAAGCTTGATTTTTTTAGAGCTCCAAGGAAACAGATCTACGTATTTGATATTAATTTCAACTTGATACCTCCACGCGTTCCTGAGAAAATGGGTCTTGACAGACTGACGGCCAATGAAGTGATCCTATAAAGGTTACTTTTTTCCTTTTAAGGTACGGAACCCTAAAAAGAACAACCTTGCCATAACGTTAAGACTCAGTCTCATCATTTTAACTTTCCCTTCGTGTGATATCTCTTAGAACACTAGAGGAACAAACACTTATAACTACTAATAGGTAACACCTATCATAAACTTAGTCTGACAGCTAAACTCCAACAAGCGTAACGTTCACGTGTTAGTTTGAACGTGAAATGACGTTGAAGAACAAGAGGAAACTTCGCGTCTTGAACTTTTGTTAATTTTAGATGCGATGCTCTTTCACGAGATAGTTGAATTGAAAAACCAGCTTTGGTTGGAGTTCTAGCTTTGTTTTCAGCTGTTCGAAATGTGTTGTTTGGGATTTGTCCTCAAATTAGCATTTAATAAAAAAAAATAAAAAAAACAGTCAAACTCCTAAAAGACGTTATAGTCGCGAATTTAGAATTGAAAAATTCTAAAGTAGTCAGTGATTTTAATTGTCTAGTAAATTGACTATCAACTTAAAATGTCCATATAATCAAATCACAACTTACATTATTTGACAGGTGTATGAATTTTTTAACGGGTTTTTTCGACGGAAGAATAGACAAAAATGACGTTCCGTGTAGACAATACGACGGCAGCAAAGTAGAAAGAGTCAACTGCATTTTTTACGAAATTCACTTTTTTACATAATTCGACTCGGAATCCTTTGCTTGTCATAGGAATGTTTTTTTTCTGTTTGATTCTCTGTTTACTGTTAAGTCACATAAACTACAACAATTTTTCTCAAATTGTCGAAGTACCGTATTTTGGAACAAATATATATTGCAGTAATATTGGCTTTAACCATTTTCTTGCCCTATTAACTAAATTATGGAAAATAGGAGAAGATAGCTTTATTCTTCTATTAATTATCATAGTTTTGCACTCAAAACGCTTTCCTGTAAAATCATGATTTTGTAGATAACTGTATATACTTTGTGGCCGTCGAGTAAAAAGTTTTCTACTGTCTTTAGCATGGCGATTACAAAATCAAATTGTCTTCACTACCTTAGACAACTGTGAGTTGTGAGTGTGATTTTGACAGTTGGGATAGATAACTTTCTTCTGAAATAGTCTACATAAAAACAGATAAAGATTGTTAAAAACGAAAGACAAAATGACAGATTGTAGAATGATTTCTACAGTGCAATGTCAAAAATGGAGAAACGAAATGTCATTTTGTATAGAAGTGCTGTGTCTATTCTTTGTAGAAATAGAAAGCGTCATGCTACGCGTGCTGGCTGTATTTTTTTTTTAGCAAGTTTGTCTTCATCCCTACAATACAGATAAAAATCAGACCACAAAATGAATAGAATATGTGTGTAGAAACGTATAAACGTTTCAGAAGAATTAGAATAAGAATAAAGTTTATTAGTTAAAAAGTAACAATACAATTTAGCGAAATTCGGTGAGCCACAAACTAAGCATCGCTTGTGTCTCGTGGCCCAGGAGTGCGATTAAGCAAAGACTTTGCTAGCTTAAGCCACCATCTTCCTTCTTTGTTACTTCTGGTGTGACGTTAACGTGGACTTTTGCGGATTGCCGAATTGACAAAACGTTGCTGGAACGATTTTCAGAACCGGTCCTGGTGACAAAAGCTGTATAACATTCTTATTTAAATAACGTCACTGCGAACAGAAACACTTTTGACGTGAAACGACGTGTGAAGGCTCAAAAAACAACGTAGGTCCATTCCATAATTTACATATTAATGCACATGCAAAAATACACAAGAATATATGAATATTAATAAACTGTCGCTCGTTTATTTATTTTAACCGCTTCTGTGGCCTAGTTTTTAGACCACCTGTCTCAGACCCAGAGGTTTGGTTGGTGGTAGGGCTTGTTCTAAGTCCGCTTGGTTATCTACTACCATATTTTCTATGTCTGTCGCCATGACAACAATGTTATCAGCAAGCTCGCTTCCACATTCGGCCTGATCATCACTTACCATCAGGTGAGATGCAGGCCAAGAGCTTCACCGTTACGGTAAAAAAAGAGGAATCTCTTTATTTTATTAAGCTTAAGGTGTCTCCGTACAGTTTTTGCTGTTTTAAATTTATCTACACTTTAATGAGTTGATCACCTACCTGTTTGCTGAAGCAGCAATGGGCCGGGTATGTTAGCCGAAGGTTCGATGACCGTTGGGGTAGACCTGTTCTTGAGTGGAGACCGCGAATCCGCAAACGTAAGGTAGGACGCCCTCAGGCTAGGTGGAGCGACGGCCTTTGCAGGGTGGCTGGTAGCAGCTGGATGAGAGTTGCCGGAATCGATCTGAACGGCGTGCAATTGGAGAGGCCTATGTCCAGCAGTGGACTGCTAGGCTGATGATGTATGTATGAATTCTAGAGTTCTTTTCATATTATGATTACTTGCTTGAGAGCCAGCTCGTTTACCATACGTAGTCTGGTCATAAGTTTTGTCACATGGAAAGTTAAATAAATGACACAATGAGCTACGCACTACAACCATTTATATATCAAATGAAAGGGTATAAAATACAAATTTAAACCACATTAAAATTATTCGAAATGTTCTTCTCTTGCTTCGATACAAGCCTTTAATCTGCAAGGCCAGTCATCAATCGAAGCATGCACGACGTTCATGTCAATATCAGCGACTGCTTTAATTAGGGATGCTTCAAGCGACTCTAATTTGCGATGGGGTTTTGCGTTAACCTTCTTCTCAAGTGCTGCCATATTTTGTAATCCAAGGGATTCAAGTCTGGACTGGATGAGGGCCAATCCTCATGCCCGATAAAGTCGATTCCACGGGTCGTGAGCCAGTTTTGGGTACTTTTCGCCTTATGAGCCGGCGCACAATCATGCTGGAATACCCAGTGCCTGTTTTTGAACATTTTTTGTGAAAAAGGTTCCACAATGTTTGTTAGGACTGTGTTTTGATATACGAGGGCACTGGTTTTCAATCCTTTTTCACAAAAAAACACCTCCGTTGGACCCAAATAGGATGCCCTAAGCCAAACCATGAATGCCGAAGGGTGATGACCACGCTCAACACGTGGCACACTTTTGCTCGCGTCTTCACTAGAGTGTGCATACACTTTATCATTTTGTTTGTTGAAGCTCTCCTCAACAATAAAAAATTTTTCGTCCGAAAAAAGTATTTCGCGGTATTTTTTTCCCGCGTACCGCCTAACAAAACCCGTCTTCTTTCGAGTCTGATTTTCTTCAGCCGTGCGTTAAGAAGATGTTCTTTTTTTTTCTATAAGCACGCTGTCCTAGGTCTTCATTTAACACCCTTTTAACAGTAGTTCTGCTCAGTCCCAACTGCAAAGCCAACATGTTTTGCTTGCGGACAGGATTTCGTTGGATTCGCGCCTTCACTGCTTTGATGACCGCTAGAGTCCGAACAGTGCGAGGTCGACCGCTCCTTTGTTTATCTTTTAATCTTGAATCTTCCCTGAATCTTTTGATAGTACGATAAATAAATCTAAATCTCTGTGCACCGTGCACACTCATTGGTCAAATCAAATAGCACGCGCTTCCCCAGCTTACTGTTACACACTTCCGTCCCTTTTCACGGAATCATGCCCACATATTGAGCTATCTAATCTATGCAGATTAAAGGAAAGCGAGAAGAAAGATGTTACACATCAAAAAAGTTTTATGAACGGATTAGAAATTGCAGTTAAATAATGTTTCAAGCGGCACAAGATTTGATCTACATTTCTTCACGTTTTTAAAATAAAATATAGCCCTCACAAAACAAATGACGATTCTGACGAACTTAACTTATTTACTAAACATATGAGTGTAATTTCATAAATAATCGCAGTGCAGAAAGGTGTTTTTCCGAGTTGAAAAGACTTAAAAATTACCTATCTGCCTTTCTGGACTACCGAAGAAGGGTTAAATAGAAAGAAAATTAAATGTAAATATATAATTTAACAAACAGGATATAATTATAAACCGTTTCATCTTTTATATTTTTATATAATTATGAAAACATTTTCCGTTTTTTTTTCGTTGATTTGAAGAGCGGCTAAAACCTTATTACTTATATACCAGAGTACCAAATTAAGGACAAAACTTTCTATAATATTAAAATTATTTTATTTTAAACAAACCTACAGGGGCACAACAATTAAAACAAGAAGAACAAAACAATGAAGATGCAAATAACATTGTTAAACTATGTTAGAAATAAAATCAATCTATATTAATAAGACTTTCATTTTTATTTCGTCCTTTAGAAATAATCGGTTTAACCTAGAAAAGAATAAAGCGTTACGGAAAGTCGTTTAAAAACAGTACAATGTCTTTCTAATAGCGGATTATGGAAATAACTTGATTCAAACCTTTGAAAAGCTTTGAATAAAGGCCTTGGCACACCTTTACGACGTGACATCAACTTAAAAAAACATTAAGAAATGAGCTTTATATTGAGTCTCGTTCATTACAATTTTCATTATAAGTAGTCCTAGAAAAAGAGAAATGGATTTCCTTGCAGTGGGAATATCCAGGCTAATTATAAACAGGTAAGTAGTATGTGACGCCTGACGTCTAGTAAATTTAACCCTAAATTTAATATGTCTAGCTCATAAGCACCATAGTAGATACTTATAGTACCTTACTAACATGGGAAATAGTAATTATATGTACCTATTTAAACTTTTGCAAGAAATAAAACGCTTTTTTAGGGTTTCGTACCCTAAGGGTGCCAAATGGAAGCCTTATATAGCCTCCGCTATTCGTCCGTCTGCCTGTCAGTGGGCTGTATCTCATGAACCGTAATAGGTAGACAGTTTCGCATTTTAATCTCAGTCTCAATCTGTCAAAAATACCTCTAATTTCCACACATTCCTCTAGTTAACAAGTTTTTGTAATTGATTGTCGTTGAGATGAGATTGCGACTTGATTTTGAACGTTTTTAATTACGGGAATTGGCCTTCTGGTGCGCGAAGGCTTTAATCCTGCCCAGTTTTAACCCCCGGAAACTATTAAAAACGCGTGCGAAATCTCTACAGTATTACGTGAAATACGTTTTGATGAAACTGGGTGATGTGCACAATAGCTGGTGAAGTTATTTGTTTGTTTGTAACTTAGAGGTTGAACAGTGATGAATCCTGGGTAATTGAGTGTGAATTTTATGTACAGAGTATTTTTTGAAGATGTCTTATTTTGCTTTATTTTTGTAGGTATTAGGTACCTAAGTAAGTAGGTAACTAGATAAATGTGTAAGGATTTTATATTTTGTTCTCACATGTAATAATTTTTTGTTTCAAAATTTAATTACAGACCTATATCTGTGCTACCAGCATTGAGTAAAATATATGAAAAAATCATGCTAGACTAGATGTTGTTACATTTTAATTCAAATGGGATTTTACAAAGTCACCAGTTTGGCTTTATGAAAGGTAGGTCGACGACTGACGCAGGAGTGGAACTCATCAGTCACATTTTGGAATTCAGAGAGTCCCAGGAGGCAATAAATAAATTACAACAACAATTAAATAAATGTATTTTCTTTTTGTTTCTTTCAATTGGCATTTTCTGTGACCTCTCAAAAGCGTTTGACTGCGTTGACCACAATACACTAATCTGTAAATTATACCACTATGGAATTCGTGGACAAGCTGCTAATCTTGTTCTTTCCTGTCTATCAAATAGGCAGCAAAAAGTAACCGTTAAAGGAGTGACGTCCTCAGAGTCTCTAGTTAGGGTGTGCCTCAAGGATCAATTCTTGGCCCTTTCCTATTTCTAGTTTCTATGACCTTCCTTACATGATGGCTAATTTATCGGATATAATTCTGTTCGACGTTGACACTTCTCTCATTTTTTAAATAGATAGAAAAGATACGGATATCTTACATGTCAATGATAGTCTGGCAGTTCTTTCGAAATGATTCGCAGCTAATAATCTTTTACTTAATGCAAACAAAACTAAATGTCTTAAGTTCTCATTACCAAATGTACCTCAAGTAGGTCTAAATAAAACATAAAAAAAATATATATATTCATTTATTTCAGGTCCTAGAGCTATATTAAGTACCCATGTTAAAACATGATGGCAAGAAACTAGATGCTATTACGGAAACTGTGTTTCTAGGAATTACTCTAGATTCAAGATTGCAATGGGGCGCTTATATTAGAGCTCTTTCAGGTAGATTAAGTTTAGCTGCATATGCAGTAAGAAAAATAAGGCAGTTGACTGATGTAGCCACAGCTAGGTTAGTATACTTTGCTTATTTCCACAGTATTATGAGGTTCTGCAGAGGGAATCGGCAGCTGATGCAGATTCAATTTTCATTTTACAAAAGAGGGCAATTCGCGCGATCTACCAAGTGAGTCCTTGTTAGTCCCTTTGGAAATAAATTCAAAGAAATTGATATACTGACTCAGCCTTCTCTTTATATCTTAGACGGTATTATGTATATTCGCAAAAACTAAGGACTTGTCAAAATCAGAAGCGATTTCCATAATATAAATATACGTAGTAAACATGAAATTGTGATACTCAAATTTAGATTACCTAAAATTAGTAGTTCATTTCTTATAAACAGTATCCGCTTTTATAACAAGTTGCAAAAGTCGGTTACAGAATTAAACGATGAAAAGTTCAAAACCCACATCAAACGTGTCGTTATCAAAAAAGGATATTACATATAAGGTTAATAAAGAGTACGATGAAGACAAGGAAGTTTGGCAATAATTCCTTCTGCATATGTGGCTTCCATGGTACCTCATTAACGGCATAACTATGTAAATGTCTATTAACTGCTCCCAAATTACGATGATTATTTTAGTTTACAAACTTCCTTGACATAATCTTTTCATTATTTGACATTATATACTTACCTACAATATTCTATAATTTTTATCGAATTAGATTTGTTACAGTTGTAGTAGCAATCATGTCATTTGGTTTAAATAGGTCTTCATTTTTATTATTTTATTTACCTTTAATAAAGATTCTTTTCTTTTAGATTTTGTGAATTTGAGTACGTTGTAAGCTGTAGACTTGTGTACCATTTTTTATTTTGCTAAGTATCTGGTACTTGTTGATAGGCCTACACTGTCCTCTCATACCTATTAACACTGCAATTTGAAAACATTGTAAAAAACATGTATTTTTAAAAGAGTAACCGTGGAGTTTCCAGCCGGCTCTTCTCCATTGGAAACGACCAATTGGAACCATGCACCTAGCTTCTGACGTTTCATGAGTGAAATATTTTGAATTTGAATTTGATTATTTTGTAACAATATTTTTATTTAAAAGAGTTTCCATGGAGTTTTTTGTCTGTTCTTCTCCATAGGATCCTACTAGGTACACTTTCAACTGGCTATATTTTTCTGACTGACCGACTCCTTGATAATTCAAAAGTGCGTAATTGGTTTTAATTGAAATAAATAATTCCTCATTAATAATGTGTCGTAATCGTGAAAGTAATCCATATCCATCTGATTCTGTATGATCATTATACCTTTATAATATTCTGAGTTTACATTTAGCTCCAGTGAAGGCTTTGATGTTTATGCTGGATTGATATTAGAGGTTTCTATCCCGAACGAGGTGTCTAAGTTTATAGCTTTAAAATAAAAATTGTAGTTGAAAACTGGAAATTTTGTGACTTTTTGCTTCAGATCCAAACTTGTTAAAACATTTTTATAATGGCTGAACCGTATTCCATCGTCATCAAAAATGAATCAAATTAAAACAAAAATATAATACTTGACGCCATCATGGAATATCGTTGTCAATTTATTAAAAAGTGCTGGAGTTTGTGGAGCAAATATTTTTATGGAGCTAAATTTTAATCATCGAGGAGAACACTCAAATTAATTTGGTTCATCGACGCATGGTTATCGGTTAGCGCAAGTTTTCAGTGGTCAAACCATTTAATTAAAGCATTGGTCAAACAGTTTTATGGCATGATCAGTTTTCATATCAATCAAGTTATATACAAGCTGGAGACGACAATACGACAGTAAATTAAACTTTATACCGTATATCTCATGACGCTCACAGTCTGCATACAAAATTGTCTGCTTTAATAAATGATATCCAATAGTTTAGTCACTATAGCTTGGCAAAATCCATAGTCGGCTCATCACTACTATACATATATACGATACTCACACGACACTTTAGCACCGTAGAACATATACATACGCTGCGGCAGGTTATACAGAAGAACGAAGAGTATAACCTGCCTCTCTGCTTAGCGTTTGTGGACTATGAGAAGGTTTTCGATTCAATCGAAACTTGCACTGTATTGCATTCTCTTCAACGGTGCCAGGTTATCGGTACATTGAGGTACTGAAGTGTTTGTATGAAAACATAAATATCAGTCCGACTCCAGGACCAGACCTCGAAACTTATCCTTCTGCAGCGAGGAGTGAGACAGGGAAACGTTTCACCGCTGCACTGGAGGATGTCTTCAAGGTTCTGAACTAGAAAGGGGTTGGCATCAACATCAATGGCGAGTACATTACTCGCCTTTGGTTTGCTGAAGATATAGTAGTCATGGCTTCTCAGCCGATGGACCGATGACCTGGTGAAGGCCGCATATATCCGCTGGATGCGAGAAGCACAGAACCGGTCGAAGTGGCGGTCCTTGGGGGAGGCCTATATCCAGCAGTGGACGTCTTTAGGCTGAAATGATAATATGACACTATTTAGCTCTTGGGTTTGCACTTGTGGGATCCGGTTGTACTGCAGTCGATGAGTACAATTTTTTGTAGAACGCTTCCACAACGCTCAATATTTGGTCCCGATTTATTACGGCCGTTCCTTCAGCATCCAATAGGCTTCTAATTTGCAATGTTCCAGTGTTAAGTTTCTTTTGAAAAACTTTTGGTCCTCAGTTTGCCTCTAATGTTTTGACTATGGTATCTCGGTTTTGAATGTTCGCAGATATTTTCGTATAGCTTTTCTTTCTGCTCTATTGATTTGTTTGAGTTGTCTTTTGTCGCCTATTGTGTTTTGTTTTAAGGACCTTCTCTACTCAATCGTCGTCAGAGTTTTAGGGTTGAGTTTGGAAGGTTGTCTTTGTGCGCCAAGATGTTCTTTTACTGTATTGTTAAGGTATCGCCCAACTTCCGATTGACGTCGTCGACGTCGAAATTCAACTCTTCCAATCCATCAAGAATTTTCTTAGTTCTAAACGAAACTTATCCTGTACCTACGCGATATCTTGGCTTTCGTATTTTCTGGGTCTTATCAAATTCTTTCTTTCCGTGGATAATTCGAATCTCACCGGAGCTCTAACCAAACGATGGTCACTTCCAGTTTAAAATAACTGAGGACAGATACGTCAGTTACTATCTGTTTTTGCGAAGCAATCACATAATCTACCTCGTTTTTGGTTTTGCCATGAGGATTGGCCCATGTCCACTTTCTTACAGGTCGATTTTAAAGAAAGTATTCATCACGTAAAGTTTTTTTATTTCTTGAAAGTCAACCAGGGTCTGATCTCTCTTATTGCGCGTGCCAAGACCAAAACTACGAACAGATCTCTCCTTACCTAATTGCGGGCCTATCTTATTATAGTTGAGTAACAGGGGTTTTCTGTGAGAGCTTTGTTTATGTCTTCGTAGAACTGCTCAATTTCATCATCATCATATGAGGATGTAGGGGCATAAGCTTGGCTTATACTACCCACGTCTCCACATACTTTTTATAGAACTCATACGCCATCCCGCCATAAATATTGGAAGTGAACCCTCCGGGATTTCGTTTGCGCTAAAGTAAGACCGCTTTCACATTAAGGCGACTTTAGCAGCGCGAAGGTCGCGCGACAGACGCGCGACCGTCGCGCAGTCAGAATTTCATAGTCCGGCGCGGCCGCCGCTTTCGCTCAATCGGCGACGAGCAAGTGTTGCAACTGTCGGAATACAACCCCAATTTGATTTGATTGTCTTTTTGCCTATTGAACATGTCGATGTTCTTGTTATTTATAATTTTAAATAATACTTATAATTTTTGTATAATTCATTTGAATATATCTGTTTTTTTTACCGTCGTCAAAAAATAATTTGTTTAGAGTTTGAAAATTGACCATTGTAATGTTGAATAGATCAAATTCGGGCTGAGAGCCTGGTGATCTGTCACACAGGGTATCCTTGTATGGACGTCAGTCTCTCGCAAAGGATCTTTTACGAAACGCTATATTTATCTCTATGTTTATAACTATACGAACCTTTGTGAACAGAGAAATAAAGATTATTACTATTAATTGAGGAAAAAAATATATGAATGTTGAAATATTATTATAGCAAGCGCACGTGATTAGGTATAGTACATTTTTTAAATGAAGTGTGCCACACTGATCTAAATGGCGGCGCGGCTGTTCTTATAATGTGAAGGCATCTGCTGCTGCCGCGCTACTATCGCGCTGCTAACGTCCTAATGTGAAAGCGGCCTTAGCCATCGCGGACGGTCAGTAAAACGAGGTAAAATAGTGTTTTAAGGAGGTCTTGTCGCTATACGTAGTTTCCAACCTTTTAAATATTTTGTGAATATTTGTAACCAATATTTATAACAAATCAAAAAATAAAAAAAAATGCTTGGATTTTAGAACCTACGCATAGACTAATAAAACTTTTAAAAATATACATTAGATTTTATTTTCACGGTTTATAATGCTGTATTCGCTAAGAAAAACCTACATTTAAAATAAGCCCACCGCGTGGGCTCCCGTTATCCCATAAGCGACTAGGTGAACCCTCAGGGAGGGCTCCCGGCACTGAACATGTTCATTTTAATTACACTTTTTAATGGTTAGTATGGTAGACTCACTCTTAACTTGTCCCAAAACCTTACCAATCGCTAAAATTGCTGTGTGCGAAATTGAATCGGTCCTACCCCTAATTCCCTACCAGATCATAAATTATTGTGACATTTTATTCTCCAGTATTTTCTGCAACGTTTCATTACTGAAAGTGTCGATATCCGCTAGATACCGATAGCCATGGATGTGGGATTATTGTGCAAACTCCATTAAAAACGGAGCGCTGTATAAACCGCAATGCGAATGGCGATCCGATTAGGTTAATTTTGTACTTGTTAAGGCTTTTATTATTGAATGAATTTGTTGCACAAAGTTATTGAGAACTGTATGGGCTTATTTTTCTCACGAGTTTTTATGTTAATTGAAAAAATCGGCTAAGTGCGAGTCGGATTCGCATACGAAAGGTTCCGTACCGTATTAAGATCGAGCCGAAAAAAACAGGTTTCTTGTTTGAGGACCTCCTTTAATTGTTAACTTTAAATTTGATTTTTATTATTTTTTGTTATAGTGGCAACAGAAATACTCAATCAGTGAAAATTTCAAGTGCTTACCTATTACGGTTCATAAGATACGTACAGCCCGCTGACAGACTGACGGACGGACGGACGGACCCCGTCGGGTACGGAACCCCAAAAAGATCGCTGAACAGATAAAATTTCTAAGAACATAATGTGCGACACACTGTGTGATTGGGGTCTCTTTCATAAAATTTTATCCATGGTTACAGATGTATTTAGCTGGGCAACCTTCATATTTGTTTAAGAAACTGTCATTCTCATCTTCAAAGTCTTTAGAACCACCTAGGTATTTAAACTGCAGCATAAATTAAAACAAGATCTGCAACATCACTAAAATCCAGCAAAGTAAGTTGCTACAAAAATTAATGTCAGCCAAAAAGTCAAAGGGCCATTAAATTGCTGGGTCGCGTCAAGTTGGCTGCTAATGACTGCCAACTTTGACGTCAGCCCCGGGCCTAACGACTGGAAACAGGCCTAACAATGCAATGCGGGAAACGAAACGCGAAAACTAGTTTTTATTGTAGTGATATCGGGAATTTTTTATTTGTTTTGGGAAAGGTAATTAGTGGTTTTTCGGTCTAGATGTTGAAACAAAATAATTAAAAGGAATGTCCATGGAGTTTCTTACCTGTTCTGCTCTACAGGAACCTACTACGCTTTGGAATTAGCTGCATCTTTCGGACTGACCGACTCCTTTAACAATTCAAAATTGCCTGTAAATGGTTTAATTGAAATAAACGCTGAGTTT
This sequence comes from Omphaloscelis lunosa, assembly GCA_916610215.1. NCBI lineage: Eukaryota > Metazoa > Arthropoda > Insecta > Lepidoptera > Noctuidae > Omphaloscelis > Omphaloscelis lunosa. The sequence continues at coordinate 17,204,287 of OU744260.1, forward strand.
GAAGAGTACGTTGCATAATCAGCCTATAATGTTCCCACTGCTGGGACACAGGCCTCCTCTCAGTGAGGAGTGGGCCGTAATTCACCACGCGGGCCCAGTGCGGGTTGGTAAATATCTGTCTTCGAATTTTTGGTTCAACGACATTTCCTCACGATGTTTTCCTTCACAGTTTTGAGAGCAGTGGTGATTAAATAATTTACACAAATTTAAGCGCTTGCCAGGATTCGAACCCGCGAATTTGTAAATCGCGGCCGTTACCACTAGGCCACTACTGTTCTAGAATGTTGATAAGAATGTTGCTGTTTCAGTATATAGATAGAGGGTACTGGTGATAGTGATATCAGCGTAATAGGTATCTCTCTATCAGACGAATAAATCTCTTCTTTTTAGACAGAAGGAAGGAACTTTGATCATTGTGCTTCACTTGATTAGTTAATTGATTCAGGCGTGACCTTGCGGAAATCCATGATAAAATATGTTATAATGTCTGCGAGAGTCTGCGTTCACTCGTCGAGAGGTGAAACTCGTTCAGCGGTCGGTGTAGTAACACGTCGTGTTCGAGTTCGCGACAAGTCAATCGTCATCCTGAGGATGCCTCGTTGAAAGGTGAAACACGTGGCGATTTATTTCAGAGATTTTATGGCTCTTTAGAAATAGCTAAGCGGAAAAGTTACTAAATATATCTACGTGTATTCTATTTTACTTGATTATTAGAGGAAAAGCGGAAGCATGGATTCCTCAATGTATTTCTAGCTAGAAATTTGTACGTACACCCACGTGCATAAAGATGACTTTAGTTTAAGACAAAAGTGATTTTCATGTAGGTAGTAGGATTTTTTGGCAGTAGTTTAATTGAAGATGGATTGAGAAGGGGAGTGTGTTCGAAAAACGATTTTTATTCACAACACCTTATCATTTCAGTAACTGTCATTCGGTAGGATAATTTATAGGGTATGTTATACTTGCCTTTTTACGTTAAAACGTACCTAAGAAAATACAAGCCGAAGTAACTGACCAACTCCATACTCTCACCGCAGAATTTCCGCTTTATTTCTAGGACACTTCATAGATTATTTACCTACCCTGTTACTGTACCTCGCCGTTTCTAACCATCGGATTACATCAGGAGCACATTAGTTATTTACTAACGTACGAGACGGTAACGATACGCTATCCACAACCTGTCTGCTGGATACCGATCAGTGCCGAGAGGAAATCAAGATAAATAGGTAAAAACTACTCTGATTTAGAATGCTGATACATATATTTCTAGTACTTTCATCGATGGTATGGATAAATATAAAAGTTTTAAATAAAGATTTTCGATGTTTCCATACATGTTGTTGCGTAAAAATGTTGTTTTGAAGTTTCCATAAAGTGTTGGTCATAGAATAGAATAGAATAAAATTGAATATCTAATCTAATGGACTGACGGCACGTGAAGGTAAAAAGAAAATACAAAGTAATTTAAAATTCATGCAAAAAGCGCTCAAATCCATTCAGTATAGCTAAATCCGTTTCTTTGAAAGTCATTTTGATAATACCTACGATTTTAATATGAAAAGAATCCTTTAAAGACATTTTATATTATTATTACTAGCTCTTACCACAGTATATTCAGTAACAGTATTATATCTCGGCAGTAATCTTGAAATAATTAGGTACCTACGGCCGCTAGGTAGATAAATCTTCCGCGTCCGTGTAACTGCCCCACACTCGATACTGTTGCGTACTGATATACACTGAGATTTCGAAGCGCGGCGTTTCGGCAGTTTTGTATGAAGATATAATACTGTTACTTATTTTTACTGTGCTATTACTATTCTTTTCATGTCTCAAAAATCCTAGGAGTTAAAAAGGCATCTATCGCCTCATTCGATCAGTGTTAAATGGCTTTAGGGGGCTCATTTTATCAGGAGACGACGCAAAAACCTCGTGGGTGTGTGTACCTAATTATTTTACCAATATCGTCGAAGTTTAGTATCAAAGTGTGTGGGAGACTATATTGACGACTTGAATTTCTATAGCGTAGGCAATTATATTTTTTTACTTATAATATCATTGAGCGTAGGTGAAGACGTTAATAGAAGTGGATAACTAAATAGTTTATCATATAACGATTTTATTGGTATGGAGCGCGAATAGATGCTCGGTCAAAATCATAGATATCATAATTTGTTTCGTGAACAGATTATGAATGAGTACCTACTTAAGGCTCAATCACACGTACCACAACCACCCCACAACCACAACCTTATCACAATGACACCACGTGGACGGGCGTTAATTTGTATGAAAATGAATAAGTTCATTCACACGGACCACATTTAGCCGTTGAAATCAACCGTGTGAGCAATAACGACCACATCAAAGCCACATCGCAGCCACAATGCAACCACAAGCGAGACCGTGACCTAGCGGCCGGTCTGTCTGCAAACACTAGCCACAACGTAACCACTTCGCTACTGCTAGCGACAACACAACCACAACGCAACTGCAAAAAGCTGCAACGCCATTATTCACACATAACCACTGCTTGCCCACATTTTGTCGCTGCGATGTGGTGTGGTTGTGGTACGTGAGAGCGGGCCCTTATTCTATTCTCTTCAAAGTAGTACTTAAGGTTACGCTAGTCGGTCATTCTTCCATACAAACGTAGTATGGTGATTACATATGGTGATTTTTTATCTGCAATTAATTATGATGTGTGCTTTTTGGTCTGTGCTAAATAAATGTATTTTCTTTCTTTCTTTCTATGTTCTTTCTATTACTCGTCTGTTTGATGGTTTACGTTAAAAACTAAAAATTATATCAATTTGTCTTGTTATTATCTAGCCCTGTATGGAAGCAGAATTGGAATAATAATATAGGTTTGGAAGTTTGAGCATTAAAAATTCCATATTTCAACACTAATTTTCACTCATCTTTGGCCGAAAATAAATAAATTATGTAGTATGAAAATAGTAACATAGAAACCGCACAGGGATAATTAAAGAAAAAAAAAAACTTTTTTGAGTAGATACATCCAGTACTTTTTCCATAATACCTATACGCTATATCTGTTCATGAAATTTTACGCGCTCGTTATCGTTATAAATCATCGTCTATGTCATTTTCTAGCATAAAGAAATAAAAGCTATAAGGGCCCATTCATACGTACAACCACCACACCACATCGGAGCGACAAAATGTGGCCAAGCTGTAGTTACGTGTGAATTTAACTATTAATTTTCATACAAATTAGCGGTTGTGGTGTGGTTGAGGTGTGGTTGTGGTACGTGTGAAATAAGTTTAAGTAATTATTCTCTTTAAATTACCTGTTTAGGTACTACATAAATACCTACTAGGACTTCTTAGATCGCAGGAGCAATGAACGTTGCCAAAGCGACGATCCAAGTCATTGAACGGTAACCACTGAAGCTCACCACCGCAAAATATCGTGTGATTCACATATCAAACGAGCATTGAACTATTCGTACACAAAGCATCTTTATTGAGTGCCTTCCTAGTGAGTGACAACTCTTTGTTGGTAGATGCGAAAGCGCCGGGTAGCTCGCGAAATTCTTATTTTTGCGTTTTTTACTTTTGCAGTTCAGTTTCATTTTGTACGTTGTTCAAAATATCATTTGCAGCTGTATCAAATAGGTATCTATGTATTTACAGAATTATCTATTATCTATCTCTATTAAATAAAAATCAATTGCCGTGTTAGTCTCACAAAAACTCTAAAATGGCTCGACCGATTGTTGTGATGTTGTTGTGTGCGCGCCGGAGAAGGTCCTAAATGAAAAACAATATGAAAAAGGCATTACAACGCATTAGCTAGTAATCAATAAAATCATCAATACAACTCTCAAAGGTCAAATTACTTACCTTAACCTTAAATGTATTTCACGAAATCATGACTTTTACGGGCAATTCTAGCTCAGAGAATTGTATTGATGATTCTAACAGTTTTTTTTCTAATTGTTGCCGTCGCGAATCATATTTTGATCAACATACAACCAACAAATTGAAAAAAAAAAAATAACTTTGAATTTAGCGAACTACCTTATAGCAGTTTTTTTAATAATAGGTACAAAATCTTAGTTTAATCTTATAGAAATTGAAAACGTAGCCACAGTCTTTGATTTTTCCCGCATCTTAGTTGCGTTTTCAAACCCAAGCCTTTGAAATACTAACAATAGGACCGAAACTAACTGTAGAGCTTACAAAAATTTGTGCTATAAAGGAATTGAGCCCGCTATTCGTAGGTAAGCCAATCACTCAGCCACTACGCCAATCCAATCAGCTTCAGCTGTGTCTTACTCCTCGTGATTCCTTACCTTGCTTTGACTTTACATTACATCTTCGAGTGAGATTACTGTTAAGTACGGCCGTGTTTGTGAATTTCGTGTTGGGGTCGTGGTTAAATTATAACAGCCGCACGGGCCGATCTTCCAGGATAAGCAATGCTTGCCGAGGTCAGTCCGTGGACGCTGATGAATTGGGGTTGCCCATTTATTCCATTGCAGACTTAGCCTGGCAAGACTCAAGTCGAAAGTCTGACAACCATTCTTGCCAGGGGAATCGTGTTACCCAGCAACTGGGTTGTGGATGTCAGATAGGCAGTCGCTCCATGTAAAATACTGGTATTGACTTGAATATCAGTTGGTGCTAGCAGCGTGGTATTCAGCTGCATCAGGTTAGACTGGAAGCCGATCCCAACATAGTTGGAAAAGGCTGGGCAGATGATGATGGTGCCGCTTGTCGATGCGGTGTGTGTTGCGATATGTATGCGGCAACCTTAAGGACTTCATGAAAACAGAGGTGACAATGAAAGTGGTTACGTTCAAATACTAGCAGTGTTGCTATGTTTCGGTTGGAAGAGGTGATACGATGCGCCCCATTACATATATAAGTCATTTCAGTTTTACCTCTATTCGTATTAGCAACGCGTGGTCCGTTGCCATCCGCATGACCACAGAGAAATTTGATTCATTAGGTGGGCTGCCTGATGCTTGTTGCCAAACCAATAACATAAAAAGTTAGTTCCTTACAAGCCGTGCACGCAAAGGCATTCCCATTGGCAAAAATGACGAACTTCCATGCAAATTTTCATCTCCTATTTAACCCCATTAGGGAAAGAATTTTCAAAAATACTTCCTTAGTGCACAGCTTCGTTATAAAAGCAATTTTTGTGCAAAAGTTTCATGCTTCTAGACCCAGCGGTTAAGGCTATGCGTTGTCTGGTAGTAAAGTAGGCATAATTTTTATTTAGTTAAAAAAGATACGACTGTGTACCGAACTAAACTAGTCCCTCCAAATATATTTGATTATTGAACTACGAAACTTATAAGCGGACCAAGTCGATTGTTATAATCGAATTATTACGAGAATCGACTAACTCTGTTGTCCATTGCAAGTTTTATTAACGAGAAAAGTTTCTCCCTTTCAATGTTCGTTTAATTTCGTACTGTTTCGGAGTTCTCGGACTTTATTTTTATGAAGCGATGGTTTTAGTGATCATGGAATTCATGGTCGGTACCTACTTTTTGAAAACAAAGTGACTTGTGCATGTAAAATTTTTGAAATGAGCTGTTTTTCATATTTCAATGCGTATGAGGAATAAGGTGTAAAGTTCGCTCATCGTTCATAGAAAAGGGAGGGTCCTCCGACTAGACGGGTGTTGAATCTGATGGACAACTGCCTGACGATTTATGTCGGGATTTTGCGTGACATCAGTCAGTGTGATGCATAGTACACATGTTTCGATGTAGATGTCGCAACACGTGTATTTCGAATTTTATTTCTTCTTTGTCTGTTTCACTGCAGAATTTATGAATAATCTTTATTCTGCCACGCACGTACACTGTATTACGCATACCCTTACCAAATACAAGATCATTACAAACTTTTATAAAGCCAAACCAACGCAAAATATAAATATTAAAATTACTACAGAACAAAAGACGAAATCTCCATACCAACCCTTTTCGAAACACAAAGCAGCTGGATTTACTTAATATCCACTCAGAGATCCAGGCTATTATTTAAAAATATCATCATCCAAGTAAAAGGTTACCAAATGAAACACGGACGCCGTAACTCAATCAAATTAATGAAGGGACCACTTCCCGACAGAGTTCGCTTGCAAAATCAATTTGTGTCCTATAGTCGTACGGGGTCATTCGTAAATTACGTCACACGTATTTCACCCCCTCGCTCTTGTCACAGGTGGTCACATTTGTGATGTGGTGTGACGTCACATATTTTGCAACTTTAAATTAAAACTCAGAAGAAGAAGAATAATCTTGAGAGTTGGTAAGTTAAATTAGACAAGATCATTTATTTGTCCAAGACATGAGCACAACAACATGTAATATAAAGTTATTCGTTAGAGTTGAAGTTTCCGGTTTTAAGACTGTAGGTTTACCTATTCATGTGACGCCGTGAAGCTTATGACTTGTCACACAATGTCACACTAGATAAAATCAAACTGGTTGCTAATTTAATTGTATAATTCATTATTTTTATAACATTGATTTTACATTCTGTGATTACTTGAACTCACACAATGACTTATTAGTATTATTATTATAAAATTTTTAGGAATATCGTATACTTTTACAATGTTTGTATATGTGAGCACCATTTATCCATCACATAATTAATATATCCGTCATTGCTTCATTTTTAATTCTTTTTACCTATTGTGGTATAGTAATCTTATTCTAGGTGCATCGTCTTCACAATAATTATATAATTAATGTATACAAAATATTGTAAAACATTTGAAAAGAGTAACGGTGGAGTTTCTTACCCATTCTTTTCCATACGAATATTACCTTTTGGAAGGGGGGACTAGAATCAATTCTATTTTTTGTAAATTTTGGCGTTCTAAAGTGCTTTTTATGTGTAAAATTATTTGCCTTTGACACAATTTGTTGATCCCTTCACTCTAAATGTGTGACGTAATTCATGGATGGCTCCTACGGCAAAGTTGGGATAAGTAAGGGTTACCGTATGGCGGGAGATATTTTACGAGCCTCGTGACCATCTGGGACTACTCTGTTAATTTTTGTGGCTTTGTGAAACTGTACCCTGAAATAAAGTGGGTTGGTGATGATGAATACGATTTGCGGGAATGTAGTGTAATCCTTGTTATTGTGGCTTTGAATATTTTTGTTTTGATTGTGTGTATTAAAAGAACACTGTTTACAAAAGACAGTCATATTTTAGTAGATATTAAAAACTTCTACGAAACAGGTATAACGAGAAGAGGGTCGACTACAACTGATGAAACTAAATACAGTGAAATAATCACATGTTATTATTTAACTTTGGGGGGACACAATGGGCCTCATTAGAAGGCTGAAATTCACCCAAAGGGCAATGGAAAGGGTTATGCTTGGAGTTTCCCTACGTGATCGAATCAGAAATGAAGAGATTGGTGGGAGAACTAAGGTAACCGCAATAGCCCGACAAAATGCCAAACTTAAGTGGCAGTGGGCAGGGCACATTGCTCGCAGAACAGATGGCCGATGAGGCGAAAAGGTTCTGGAGTGGCGACCGCGTACCAGAAGATATAGCATTGGAAGGCCTCCTACAAGGTGGACCGATGACCTTGTGAAGGCCGTTTGGGGGAGGCCTATGTCCAGCAGTGGACGTCTTTCGGCTGAAATGGTGATGATGATAATATAATGTTGGAGTCGTTTGAAGTACAGTTGGATATCAATTGGTTCCTTTTGTATTTACGTAGGTAGGTGCTTACTGAATTATGTAACCCCATTAATCACAAGCTGATAGCACGTATACTTATTTAAATCAGAAAGTTATCTTCTAACACAAATTATACGCTGGATATCGAAAGAAACCTTTAACCTTTTAACTCTAGATAAATGTATACTCTGTATCTTGTCGAAACTTTCGCGAAATTGAATTTTTGCCGAGTCCCTATCAATGTATTCGATAACGGACTCAATAAAACAAGTTAGAATCAATTGTATTAAGTTAATCGTAGCCGTAGCGTGGGCTTGGTAACCAGAAACGTTATTGTTTTAGTTTTAGATTAGCGTGGGAATAAATTGAGAAGGTAGAAAGGAAAGGAAAGAAAGAGAAAAGTAGTTAGAGTACACAGCGTCCAGTATGTGGAAGTTTTAGATTTGTGAAATAAAGTTGAGGTTCATGCAGATTGTCGCGTCACGTGTCGCGGGGAGATTCTGCGATATTATTGCTACGCAATGCCTTTCACACTAGGGCGCGTCAGGCAGCGTGACGCCAACGGAACATTTTGTTTGGCGTCTCGTCGATAATGCCGCGACACAAGAAAGTATGTTCTGGGTCGCGGCGCCACAGGTCGCTCTTGTGTAGTGTCGCACGCGTTATCATAGAAATTGTTGAATCGCGTCGCGCGACAAGTCGCTCCAGTCTCCTAGAGAGACCGAGAAATATACCCTGCGTCCAAACCGAAAGGGAATGTCGCTTGAATACGAGATTACGCGATCGTTTATTATCAATGATGACGTTCATACACCACTTGATTTACGGCATTAGTTCCGATTTTAGCGCCAAAGAGCGTGTAGCGTTGCTAATAGGGAAGGCAACTGTCAAAATAGAGCTGTCATAGCTAGTTCCCAATACAAGCCAATGGTGCACGGCGTGAGGTGGTTTTATTTTATTTTTTGACCCTAAAATTGGAAGATTGTGGCTTAAAGGTATTCGTAGAGATTTTTTAAAAGTAACTAGAGTTCGAGGTTATGTCGGGAATATTTTGAAGAAATAGATTACAAGAAAATATTTAACGTTTTGTAATCCTGACACTTTCCATGTCCATTACTTGATTTAAAATATTGAAATCACCAAAAATAACGAAATAGTGAAATAAAACCAAACTCATGAATGAATGAACGAAATGTCAAATTTAATGTAGGCCGTAGGGACCTAGCTATGATCACGCCACCTACAATTAGCTTTGCCCGACCTTCCCCATTAAACAGGCTAGGGTAAGTAAATCCCTGAAAGAATATAACACAAAGAGCCACGCTTCTCAATAGTTACCACCACTTGAACAACCTGTCAAATAGTAACAAAATGGAGTGTCGCAAGATGTCCACAAGTTTGTAATCATTCACTCCACCACGCGACGGCCGATTGAAACTTTGCTAACTCTTGACTGACAAGAATAGCGGTGGCTCTGTAAATACACACATCAAAAGTGTCTAGGGATCAAGCATTTTTATGCGGATTTCTTGAGATTGAGATGTGGCTTTGTAATAAATTTATGATTATATAAATTTATATGGATCCTTTTTGGTGCATTTCATAATTTGAAACAGGAACTGTTAATCAAATTCGAGTAAAAGATGAAAATCAGCTGTCAATATTTTCCCTATAAAAACATACAACGCATTGAAGACATTATTAGTGCTACTGTTTCCCTACTACTGATTAAAACCAACGTTATTATGGAGCGGCGACGTCATTTAAGCAGGGAAGAAATGCTCAGAGCCGTGGGAATGATAGAAGCTGGTTCCCGGCAACGTACTGTGGCTTTAGCTCTGAATACAAGTCAGAGTGTTATCAGTCGACTTTGGACACGTTACCGAAGCACTGGTACCGTGGCTGAGCGCCATGGAGGACGGTATCGCTGCACCACACGGAGACAAGACCGATACATTCAAATCTTAACTCGAAGAGCTCCAACAATAACCGCCATGATGTTAGCCGTGAGGCTTCATCACTCTTCAGGGAACTTAATTAGCGACCAAACAGTCAGAAACCGCTTGCATGAAGTGAACCTTCATTCCCGAAGACCGCTACGGGTACCACCTATAGCAATGCACAATCGTAGGATTCGATATCAATGGGCTCTTGAACACAGAAATTGGGCAGAAGAACAATGGCGTTTCGTGTGCTTTTCTGATGAGTCTCGTTTTGGTATGAGACCGGATACAAGACGTATACGACACTGGAGAACCCCTGGACGCCAACAGCGATTAAAATCCTGCCAGGAAGTCCATCCTTATAGTGGTGGAACCATCATGGTATGGGCGGGTATTTGGATCGGCGGAAGAACTGAGTTGATTTGGATCAGAGGCAACCTCAACGCTCAAATTTATGCTGAGACGATTGTATCTGACGTCATCGTTCCTCTACAAGTGCAAATCGGTCCCTTATTTCAGTTAATGCATGATAATGCACGACCGCACACCGCAAGAGTTGTAAGACAGACTCTCGCCGCAGCTAACATCAATGTCCTGCTCTGGCCTGCTCAGTCGCCAGACTTGAACCCGATTGAGCATGCATGAGATATGCTACAGAGAAGAGCTCTGCCGAATATGGAGGGTATCCAGTCGCAAGAAGACCTTTTTTTGTTGTTGCAACGAACATGGGCGGCCATTCCACAGCGTGATTTGGATGAACTCATTTTGAGTATGCCAAACCGATGTTCTTGTGTTGTTAGTGTTCGCGGTAGAAACACGGATTATTAATTGTTTAAGTTACCCAATAAAATTTTAAAGAAAACTGTTATTTCAGTCTTTTTTTGGAACTTTAATGTTAGTGGTTCAAATGTCAAAAATCCTTTTATTAGGAAAATGGCTAATTTCTTTATTAATGCAAAGGTGACTTGGTTTATCGTTACTGTGACAAACGAAAACACTTTATTTGATGAATCCTTAAAGAAAATTTTAATTAATATCAATCAGGAGAAAAGTTATTGCAAAAATATATGTTGATCCCTAGACACTTTTGATGTGTGTAGTATATCTGAGGCGATACTGCAAACTGTGGTAAAAACAATCTCAAAGTTCTGACATCTTGTTTACGTCATGTTTTGAGGTTGGAATCGTGATGATGCTTTTGTATTTCTAAGTTAGAGAAGTATGTATTGACGTACGGTTCAAAGTCAAAGTCAAATAATTAATTTTAATTAGGCACACAAAAGGCACCTTTGTACGTCAAAATTTACAAGAAAATAGAATTGATTCTAAGTCGGGGTGACAAAAAGGAACTCCACCGTTACTCTTTTGAAATGTTTTATAATATTACTATACTATAATTAAAAATGAAGCAATGACAGATAAATTCATTGATACGGTAATTAATTAGTACCTACGGTTATAGATAGAATTCGCCTTGAGAAAGATGGGGACAAAAACCCCTGAAGAAGTGCTCATAGTCTCTGGTTTAACTTAACATCAGTCTCGGGAAAGAAATTGGTGATTACCTACTGATTACCAATGGTACCCATTAACAAAGAAGTTTCTTTTCCACCCTACAGCCTCTAACCAAATTCCTTAGTCGCTTTTTCAACTACCAGCGGGGTGATTGTGAAACTCACTCACTCAATCATATGTTGACAATTCAACAATATTCATTGTCTTATTTATGTAGTCAAGCAGATGATTTTTTCAAACATAAGACGCAATGCATCATGAATCTCCTTCAAAATTTTTAGGATTGTGGTAAAAGTGTGTTACGTAATTGGAGTGCAGGTTAGCTTAAAACGGAAACCACAAACAAATCTGTAGTCTTTTGGCCCAAGATGATATTGGTGAAACACGAAAGTAAACGACAACTGCATAATTTTCAGGTCACTCTACAATAAAGAATTACCATTGCATGTAAACTGTCGAACATGAATAATGGAATGGAAACTGTTACTCTTCAAACAGCGGCCACGAACTCACGAGTTTGGGAATTGAAAAAATTACATTAAAACTTTTGGCGTTTGCCCCGTGGATACATGGGAGGGAACCGGCAAGTTTCCATTTAAGGGTGGAGTCAGATGTGGTATCCTATTATCGGAAAACCGTTTTGTAATCTTTGGTTAGTGTGTTTTAACGATCCGTTTGGTGCTGTGGCGATTGACTTGTATGCTACGGAATACGAAGGACGTGCGGTCGTGGGATCGGTCGCACTTGGTGATGAGCCCGCTTGGCATAGCGGGCTGATACCAGTCGGGGGTGCAGTGCATGCATAAGTATCTCCCGGGCCCCCGACTCATGATACTTGAAGGAACAGTGGGGTTTTAGTCGGTGGGCCTCAGACAAAACCCTCTGTTTTTCCTAGACGGAGGAGATCCATGAGACTTTCCACAAGGAAAAAAAAAGGGCCGAATTCTGCATACGGCCTACGTAAAAGGTAAATTAATTTTATGGTATCGAATCTATTTTACTCATCTAAGTGCATAATTCTACAACGTCTTCGGATTTGTTATACAACACTTGAAAGTAGAATTGGTTAAAGAGGAAAAAAAAGTAGTCAATGGGGTTTTTGGGGCGAAAAATCGATCTAACTTGGTCTCATATGTGGGAAAATTTGTTTTCTCCGTATTTTCATCCGAGCAGAGCTCAGTCGCTAAAACTTTAGAACAAGATGGCTATCTTAGAATAATGACATGGCAGCATGGAATTAGTAAGTACCTACTATCATGGCAGCATTGAATTAGTATGAACTATCCTATGCTATTAAATGAGCATTCTTTATTTTCACTAGAGCAGAGCTCGGTCGCCCAGGTACTTCACAGTAAATGCGTGACAAAAGACGGTAGGTAATTAGATACCTATATATAACCTTGTTTGATCAGTCAGGAATAAGTTTTAAACTAGATTTTAGCAGCTGCGATCTTATCAGACGCTAGCCTTACGTTAGCGTCAGCCCGTCCAAGTTACAACGTGCCTTATTCCCAATTCAAATGGCTACGAGTGTTCGAATTTCGAATCGCACGCGACTTTTCGTGTGACATTCTTTATTTAAAAACGATAGTTTCGTGGTAAGCAGAATGGTATGTAAATATTTATGTGTCAAAACACCCTTTATTTAAAACGTTGTTTTATATTAAATAATTAAATAACATTTGCAAAATCATACTTACATTCTTTGACGAAGCAACATTTATAAATAAAGGAGATATACTAGATAAGTACTATACGTTTTACGTAATAAAATTGATTGCGCTGACCAATCGAAACAATAATAATTACCGTTCTGCTGGATTATGACAAATAACTTTAATTCCCAAATTCAGCTATTCCGATGTGTTCTTTTATTATAATTGTAAAATATTAGCAGAAAAAAACAATGCGTTTATTATGGACCTAGTTAATAATTTTATCAATAATTACGGGCTATTAAACACTTCATAATAGACGATGTCATTTTGTTATTAATTGGTTGCATTAGCATTCATTTACCAGCCAGAATTATAATAACAATTAATTGTTATAATAAAGGCACATTTTGGCGTACTGAAATAGAATAGGTACGTAATTCTATTTTTTAATTCCGGTATCGGAAAACAGAGTGCAGTGATAGCCTAGTGACCGTCGGACTGCCAAGTCATAGGTCTCGAGCTCGAACCCAAGACACGCACCTCTGACTTTTTGGATTCATGCGCGTATTGTTTAATTATCACTTACTTCAAAAACGGTGAAGGAAAACTTCGTGAGGAAACCGGCATGCCTGAGAGATATTTCTCGACGGCATGTGAAGCGCGGCTTTAAAACTCTGACACCAGGTTAGTCACTAACTACACGAAAAGAAGAGATCGGAAAACGAATGATGGGACTCAAAACGAGTTTGGCAGAATACCTGGCAAAGCGCGGTAATGGTGGGTGGAGTACAGCAGTGACCGAGTGACTTCCAAGGGCTGGAAGTTGAAGTAGGCGGACGACATTACCCGAGTTGGCGGCGCGTAGTGTTCCATGCGCGCCCCTATTTGACGTCGCAGGGGGAGTGTAACACCTCACTCCACCCGCGGGCATGAAGTGGTCCGCAAAAGCGGGCCGGCACCAGTCGGGGATCATGGAAGGCGCACTAGATCCCATGATCCCCGGTCCAAGTGTGGGAAGGGAACACCGGGGTGGTTTTTAGTCAGTAGGAGTCTGACAGACCCCTTCGCCCGCCCCAGGGCGAAGGACATCCATGAGGATTTTCCACCCCGGATCAAAAAAAAAAAGGCGGACGACATTGTTGCCATCGCAGGTGGAACCTGGATGAGGCGGTCACAAGAGTTTGGGGTTTGGCACAAGAAAAGAAAGGCCTATGTCCTAGAAGGGTTGGTTGGAGGAGGCCTTCACCCATCCCGGGGTTCTTGTAGTTTAAGCAAAATTATAATAATTAATACTTTACAACTACTAACAAAAACTACTACTAATACTTAAATATATGAAATGTAAAACTAACACAACTAAAGTAAGAATACTAATATTAGAAATAAGAAACTGTTTTATATAAAAAGTTACTTGAAATAGGTAAGATACTGCTACTATTGTTATAGATAGACAATAATATAGATTTGTATTAAGTAGAGAGACTGCCTCGTTGGTTTAGTGGTCGCAAATGCTACTGCTGAGCATGAGGTCCTGGGTTCGATTCCCGGGTCAGGCAAAGTGTTATTGGGTTTTTCTATCTGAAATTTCTCAGTAGCAGCCTGGACTCTGGATTTCCGAGCTTGCCGGGGTTGGTCCGAGGATAGGTGACCACTTTTAAATACCGGAACTGCGTGCCTCGGAAAACATGTCAAGCTGTTGGTCCCGGCTGTCATTAGTCGATCTCGGGTCGTAAGAAGTACGAAAGTCTGACAATCAGTCTTACCAAAGGGTATCGTATTACCTAGTTACTGGGTTGTGGAGGTCAGATAGGCAGTCGCTCCATGTAAAATACTGGTATTCAGCTGCATCTGGTTAGACTGGAAGCCGATCCCAACACAGTTGGGAAAAGGCTGGGCAGATTGATTGATTGTATATTTTAGGTATTCCAATTATGAAGTACTAATTATTATTTATATCATTTTGAACTTGTTGTTTAGTAGCTACAATATTTCTTCTTCATTAATAGATCTCAGACTGAAAGCCAAATGATGGTCTTTAAAATTAAAGCGTAGATGTTGTGGCTTTGTTTGAAAAATATCTAAGACTAGCTTCTGCTCGTGACTTCGTCCGAGCCTATACTCTTCCTCAAGAATTGGGCTATCCATTGCAAAAATATTTTTTCAAATCCGTCTGGTAGTTCCAGAGATTACCCCTTACATACAAACATACAAACAAACAGATTTTATCTCTCTTTTATCATATATACAAAAACCTCCGATTTTTCAACACGATACCTATCTTTTCAAAATGTTGAGTAGGGAAGTACCTAAGTAATTTTATTCTACTCAATCAATCATCTTTCAAACACGAAATAATTTTATTGCAATTCTCAAAGCATTATTATTTCAACGTCAATATCCGAAACTTAATCTGAAGCTTGATCTAAAATTATTTTACTGTTGAGACTTCCAACCGAATGAAGATATCTCATTTAGGTCAAACTGAGCGGACGGCATTTCGAAGTCAGACTTCATTTATACTAACTAATAACATAAAAGGAAAGTGGATTTGTTTGTTCAATTCTTGGCTTCCAATGTTTTATTTCTGAATTTTTATTTTTTGATTGTCAAGCTTGGTGATCATTGAAACATCTCTTGTGACCGTATCGCAGGGTTTGATTATTTACAAATTTTGCTAAGGAGAGGGCTATGCTTGCAGTTTCCATACGTGATCGAATCAGAAATGAAGAGATCCCCAGGAGGACCAAAGTAACTGACATAGCCCGAAGAATTGCCAAACTTAAGTGGCAATTGGCAGGACACATTCCTCGCAGAGCAGATGGCCGATGGGGTTCAAAGGTTATGGAGTGGCGACCGCGTACCGGAAGATGTGGCGTCGGAAGGCCTCCCACAAGGTGGACCGAAGACCTTGTGAAAGCCGTAGGAATCCGCTGGATGCGGAAAGCATAGAATCGGTTGAATTAGCAGTGCTTGGAGGCCTATGTCCGACAGTGGACGTCTTTCAGCTGAAATGATGATGTTTAGCTAGATAGAGTGTGTAAATAACTAAAGCAAACACGCCAGCTAAGTCTTACACTCGCGCCACGTCATTGTGCTTTTCTAGTGTGCGTGCATATAGCGGCCAACTGTTGGGCGCAATTTTTTTCGAGTTCACAACTTTGACTATCTAAACATGTTTATATCTTTGCTGATAGTGGTTCAGGATTAGACAGTTGTCTTGTATTTGCAAATTTATTAGAATAGTTCATGCTGTTTTTTTTTGGAATATGGTTTTTTTTTTTTGTTAAAATGTGTTTTATTTTTCACTTCTATGTTATGGTACTTACCCCACACCAATTTGTATACCACTAATTGCTATGAAAACAATTGTGACAGTAAGTATTATAACAGGACGGTAACTCAAAAACCACCCAAGCATAGCTAATAAAATATATAAGGGACCACTGCGCAAGCATAGCTTCTATCAAAAGAAAAATAATTTTCTCAATCGGTCCACAATTGACGAAAACATCAATGTAGAATAATTTAAAAAAAGTGGTGGCACTTCGGGAGTGCCGACAGAAGTGAAAACTTGAACAAGATCGCCTTGGTGGAAGGAAAATACTTGTATAGAACATTGGTCTGTAACTTTATCTTAATAAAGAGCACCATCACGTTTACAAAAAAAAAAAACTTTCGAAACCTTTAAAGAAAAATACTTGCATAGAACATTGATCCGTAACACAATATAAATAAAGAGCACAATCGCGTTTACATTAAAGAGGTGTCGTCATGGTGTCGCGAAATCAATGGTTTAGTCCCATCTCAAAAATGCCCAACGTGCTTAAAGAAGTTTCTTACTTAAAAAAAAAAAAAAAAAACAGGCGAACACATCACCACCTCCTTTTATGAAATTATCTAAATTATGTTACGGAGTTAGCAATTTTTTTGCGAAGCTTTTCAGGGTGTGCCGGGTCTAAATTGAAGTGCCAATGACATTAATTTAAGCCACCCCAATGCACCCCTGATTTGCTGATATTGTAATGCTTGACAATGGCCCAAGCAGTTCTTCAACAACCTACATGGAATGAAAATAATCTGTTCTATGCACTTCTAGAACAGTCCTAGTCTGTATCATAGATGCATTTAAGTTTAGGTTCCCCAGTTTCACAAAGATTCAGTCCGTGGTTCCAAATTCTATGATGGGTGTACGAGAGAGAAAAAACGAAAAGTTATTCTACACGTAAAGCCGGGGACAAAATCTAGTTTCGTAATAAATGACATTTTAACAAATTCCACTTCCAATAACTCAGTTTTCGTTTGGATTAAAAATTGGAAATAAGTATCGGCGTGCACTTGCGACTAGGTATCTTTATTAAGAATCTGTAAGTATCATAGTCTTTTAACAGTTATTTTAGGTAAGTACCTCTGATTGGGTTAGTGTCAAAATCAAAGTGAACTTTATTATTGTTGTAATAAAGTTGCTGGTGGGTTGCTGGCAGACGTAAACTAACGGTGAAGGGACTGTACGACTTTTCTGTTCTATGCTGGTTTGATAATATTGGTAATAGGTGATCCCATCGTAATATTTCTTCGCTTCAGTTTTTTTTTGCTGGTCTATTTTGGGTCCCACTGCTGGGCAAAAGCCTCCCTTTTTCCTTCCTTCCTTTTGTCCTGTGTCACTGGCCATGCTGGCAACATGATCAGATCATCATATCACCTTCACCGCGGTCTCCTTCGACAGCGATGTCCTCCCTCAGGCGTCTAGTGAGTAACGATCTTTCGCTCGACATACATTTTGTAAAATATTATGCCTCGTAAAATAATAAGTTCTCGTAGAATTTAGTTTTTCTTAAATTTCGCATTTTTTCCACTTAGTGCAGGGCTGTAAGAAGATTACCGAGGTAAGTATTTGATCATAGTAAGATAAAACCAAGATATTGCGTGATTAAAATCGAGTGTTAAAAATAATGAAAAAACAATTCGTACTTGTATGCCGAATCTTATCTAAGAACGCGACTCGATTACCTACATTGGGCACTTAAGAGGAAAAGTGTAGGTCAGATAGAACTCGGTAATCTTTTACGTACAGAAAGAAAAAGAAAAGTAACTGCTGTGGCAGTAGTATTAGTAAAGGAGCTCGTGGCTAAGTACTTACAGCCGCACGGGTCGATCCATCAGGTTAAGCCACACTTCCCGGGATTGGTCCGTGCATGGGTGACCATTTCTTCATACCGAGACTCCTCCGTGCCTCGGAAAGCACGTTAAGCCGTTGGTCCCGGCTGTCATTCGTGGATCTTTGACAGTCGTTACGGGTCGCCCGAAAGTATGACACCCAGTTTTATCAAGGGGTATCGTATTACTTAGTTACTGGGTTGTGGAGGTCAGATAGGCAGTCGCTCCATGAAAAATACTGGTATTCAGCTGCATCCGGTTAGACTGGAAGCCGACTCCAATATAGTTGGGAAAAGGCTAGGCAGATTGATTGAACTGTTGTGGCAGCAAAATTAAAGGTATACCGTACAAACCTGAAGATTTGACTAGCTTTAGAAATTACTAC
Source organism: Omphaloscelis lunosa (assembly GCA_916610215.1). Lineage (NCBI taxonomy): Eukaryota > Metazoa > Arthropoda > Insecta > Lepidoptera > Noctuidae > Omphaloscelis > Omphaloscelis lunosa. The sequence continues at coordinate 17,222,643 of OU744260.1, forward strand.
TATCGGTTTTTATTAAAAGTCTAACCAAAAATCTAAAGGCCATTGTTCTTTAAAACGTTCAAATTAAAGTCGCAATCTCATTGTAGCAACAGTCAATGTCAAAAATTTGTTAAAAATGTTGATTTAGATGTGTTTTTGACAAATTAAGATTAGATTAGAATGCGGACTTTCTCAAAAATACTGGAATAGAACAAAGCGAAAAAGTTAGATTTGAATTTCTTCAGTAGAAAAAAATCGGCCTTTTGAGGTTTATTTATTTTTAGTGGCTTAGTACACACACACATAGTCCAGATAGTCTTATAGGTATGGGCCTATCGTTAAACTATATTTTGAAATATGATGTACCTACTGGGATTACAATCTAGTCCGTTAAGGTATATTTTTTCCAGGTTCCAAGTTTCAAGGAATTTTTATTAAAAATTGTAATGACTACAAGCACCAAGTAAAAAATAGTCGATGGTCAGCTTAATCAAGTAAAGATAATCGTCTAATCGAGCGTAGTAAATCGATTACAGCTCTAGTAAAGAAGTTACTACGTTCTAATCTTACGACCGGTTTTTGTTTTTTTGAAAAAGAGTTTCATAGGCATTTCGATTAAAAAGCAGTTCGTAGTTGATAAACCGTTTAAAAAAGGAACACACATACATACATACATATAAAGGCTGATAAACACATTACCGTCCTTTGCGTCGTGCAGTCGGGTAAAAAATAACTGATATTTAAGAAAACTTATTACTCATAATCATGGGCTTCTTCGCTAAAATTGATTTAAAAACTTATTTACTTAGTTCAGACAGTTGATAGTAAACTTTTGTAAATAATGACTTAATAAGATAAAATAGAGATGGCAATAAAGATTTAAACTTATGTTAAAAAAACTTTTTTAATAATATTGATTTAAAACTTCATCTGCCACTCTCATAGCAGCACGGCACAGCAGTAAGGCATTTGCAATAAAAGATGTGAACTGGACTTGTTTGCTTCCTCAACTAGAAAAGGTTATAATTTTTACTATAGCATCAATACTCATCGTTTTTCAGGATAAGTATAATATTAATAACAATAATCGCGGCTATATACGGGGGCCCATTATTGAGTGTGCAAGTCACCCCCTACCATTTTCCTGTGTATTTTATATAAAATATTGGTCAGGCAGGGGCCATAGTGTTTCCATAGTGTAGACATCCAGTTCACTTAGCCACCGAAACCCATAATCCTATATCTTTGTTTCCATATTCTGCAAGTCCTGCACTAACCGGGGGTTGTCCTTGTACACTAGCATAGTGCGAATAGGGATAATTGTCGGTTGGTGCCTCATTTCATTTTAAAAATCGTCTAAGGGGCCTCTGCGAGTTGGTTTCGGCCCCTCGTACGCCTTCCAAAGGTCCGGGACCCCAGGGTCCCGATATATGTAAAAAACGTAAAAAATAACAATAACGTTAATTAATAATTATGTATTTTACTGTGTGTACATGCATAATTAAATAAATAAATAAACGTTCATTTGGACTCAATAAAAATAGCCTAATGCAGGACACCTAAGAACTAGGATACAAATAATGTAAGTGAGTAGACGGCTAAAGCTATATCAATCTGCCTAGCCTTTTCCCAACTATATTGGGGTCGGCTTCCAGTCTAACCGGATGCAGCTGAATACTAGTATTTTACATGGAGCTACTGCCTATCTGATCTCCACAACCCAGTAACTGGGTAATACGATACCCCTTGGTAAGACTGGTTGTCAGACTTTCGGGCTTCTGACGACCCGTAACGACTGTCAAAGATCCACGAATGACAGCCGGGACCGAGGGCTTAACGTGCTTTTCGAGGCACGGAGGAGTCTCGGTATGTAAAGATGGTCACCCATCTATAGACCAACCTCGGCAAGCCTAGCTTAACCGAATGAATCGACCCGTGCAGCTGTTATTACTTAGCCACGAGCTCCTCGGCTACTTCTAAAACTATATGAACTCCTGAATAACAAACTAGGAAAAAACCTGAATAAAAACTTACAATTCACATACGTGACAATTCCAAAAATTAATGAAAGGTACTTAAGTCTAAAACTTGACCGGTGATTGATCTAGTGAATGTGTGTAGTGTGTGTAGTGTGGATGTAGGTGTGAATGTGTGTAGTGTAGGTATAGGGTGTGTGTGTATACGCGAACGTGTAGGTGTACTTTCAGTATATTAATTCTGTTTTAAAATATCCAGCGTTTTTCTGTATTGATATAATCAAGGCTTAGGAGCCATTTTGTGACCACTATTTTATATAGATAGATAAACCATTTACTTTTTGCACAGAAAAGAAATAACACAACACACAAAAGCATAATTAAATGATAGCAAGTTAGGTACATGCGGCATAATGTGCGTCATAGCTTTAAGCGGTCACCATTTTTACTTTGACAGATTTCAAAATTGGTCCATAAAGAAGTCCTACAAAGGATTTCAGCCAAACTTTTAATTTTCTAAACATTTCACGAACATATTATTTATTTTTGAAGCGATACGAGTATTAAAATGCTCCACTCGCTTATTTTCAACAGAACATAAAAACAATTTGGGAAATTGAAAAATATAAAATGTTTGGCAACCTGAAAACGGGTGGGAGATAACACGGCTGACAGTTAGACAGATATTTAATTGTAGGTATGTATTTGAGAGTGACCTACATACTTACAAACAGTGGCTATATGTTTTTTTAGGCACAAATCTTCAACGATATTTCTATTTTACTGTTTATAAAAAAAAAACTGGGTGTATCCTACTCTAGGTACACCTTTGCCTAACCTTTTGGTGATAACAGGCATGACGTTATATTTTGATATAAAAACTAAAATATTTTATACGTAAGACCCGTAAAACTTATCCTGAACTTACTATGTCCACATTACTACTACATAGATTCACAAATGACTCCAACACATTTACTTTGACGAGTAAGGCTGGTTTCACAGCTGTCTGGAAGACCCGTACAGGCCGCCCATTAGGGCTACCGGAACGGAGACACACGTGAGGCGATAGAATATTATTTCACAGCGACACGGATTGGTCCGTACGCGACCCGCTCCGGGTGGAACCCGTAGAACGCTTACAACTGTATCGTACTAACTCTTTCGTTTCAGAGCACTGCGGGCGCTACCCGTACGGGTCTCTCGTGTGCGGGCGGCGTCTTCCGGACAGCTGTGAAACCAGCCTAAATGTAGTGCAAACAATGGGGCACTTAATATTGTGTCCAATGTGTCCTCTTGCCTGCATGATGCAGGAGCTAATGGACGCTACTGAAGGAGCCAAACTCCTAAAATTCTGGGCTGACTATACAATATAAAATATATATAAATATTAAAAATAAAAACTTTTTGCTATTTAAATCACATTTTTAGTACCAAAATTAGCCCAAAGTCATTAATAATTTGTCCATGAAATAACCCGATAAAATTCCCCATTGAAAAAAAATGAGAAGACATTATTTTTCGATTTTATTTAAAATCACTACATAAATAGACTCTCAGTATGATACCTAACAGCACCCTCACGGACCCGACTGTATTTTTGTTACATGTTGTATATAAATTGCCATCGGCATGCAAAAAAGAGACTATGTATGTACAGTGGGCTGCATCAATTGGGTACATAGTGCAGCGGGTGGGAATCGAAGTCTCGAACTTGCGTTCCTTAGTTCGCGCCTTAGCAGTTGCCCTGTTGCAAATAATATTATTATTTGAAAGGTACTTCATTTGACTGCCGCAAAGTGTTATTGGGTTTTTCCGTCAGAGTATTCTCAGTAGCATCTTGCAGGCTTGATTTGTGCCTGGTTGATGGCAATAGGCTCGCCCCCTATTACATGGGACTGAAACATAACTGGCGAAATGTGGGTGTCTAACACCTCAGCCGAACCCTTCGGGGATTACAGGCTAATGTTATGATGTTATTTTACTTCATTTTATAGTAATCATCAGAAAGAAATTAAATACTCTCTATTATAATACGTTCTTTTAAGAATACCTTACGTAAGTTAACAGTACCTGGGCGATCGAGCTCTGCTCTGGTGAAAAAAGAAAATGCTCATTTAATAGTATAGGGAAGTTCATACTAATCCATGTATAGTACCTACTTATTCCATGCTGCCATGATAGAAGGTACTTACTAATTCTATGCTGCCATGACATTATTCTCATGTCATTACACACAATATCTTGTTTTAAACTTTGGGCGACCGAGCTCTGCTCAAGTGAAAATACGGAGAAAACGAATTTTTCCAGATATGAGACTAATTAAGAGCTAAATCGATTTTTCGCCCCCATAGACCCCTCGAGTCGATTTCGAGAACGTGAGCACAAATATATATACCTATATATATAAATATTTCTCGTTTAATATGATAGGATTAAGTTGAGACCAAATTAGTTTACTTACCATCAATAACCTCACCAGTAACACAGAATTTAGTTCAAAAGGTTAGAAGTGAACCCAGTCAATAGACGGTCTGGAGATTATTCAATTAGAAATGTGTACAATGAATCGCTTTCAGCGGAAGATAAAGCGCTGACTTGGCTTATTGAAGCTAAAGCTAGCGTCTAGAGTTATATAGTAGAGAATAGTAGTAAATCTTTGTGTGCTAAGAGTTAAGAGTTCTAGCAAAAGCAGCTTTTTAAGCAGTATTGCTACAGGTTCAATCTGTCAGTTGGACAATTTCTAGTAACTATATTAATCAAATCCGCAAAACACATATTCATTAGTACGAAACTGACAGGTGTCAAAAATGCAGTCTCTCGACGGCCAGACTCTAGGTATACCTAAGTAGAGGTAAATATTAAAGGCACATCAGACGCTTTCAATTTATTGATTTAAAATACAGAATAAGGTTTCAGTAGGACCATTTTAGACCCTAATCTACATAATCCTCATATGGCCTGACCAAGAACATGTCTGGACTTTAAAAGAGACTGTGACCTCTGAGTTTGTTTCAGCCTTTCTTCTCAGAGTAGTCAGATAGGAAACACCAAACTCATCTAGCCTATTTTTAATAAAACAAATTAAATATGACGTGTAAAAGTGATTCCGATATCCGCCGGTGGCCGTCTTGCGTGGATGTGACGCATATTTTTCCCCAATTTGTTATTTACGTGTCTTTTTACTATATTTCTTTGCGTCTTGTTTACCACAAATAAATGTATTTTCTTTATTTCTTTTATATCTTATTTACAGAATAAACAATTTCATTTAATTTCACCTATAATTATGAATATATAGAAATATATGAACACCAATCACCAAATCGCTTAGGTACATACTTATTACTACTAACTAATCCTTTATTTATAAGCGAAATGAAAGAGAAAGAATAAGCTACATATTAGAATTAAAAACCAAAAGACACTCAAAAACTACAAAGTCATATAGGTATATTACTGAGAGAATTGCTAAACTTAAATGGGCAGGGCACATTGCTCGCAGAACAGATGGCCGATAAGGCCGAAAGGTTCTGGAGTGGCGACCGCGTACCGGAAGACGTAGCGTTGAAATGCCTCCCACAAGGTGGACCGATGACCTGGTGAAGGCTGCAGGAATCCGCTGGATGCGGAAGCACAGAACCGGTCGAAGTGGCGGTGCTTGGGGAGCTCTATGTTCAGCTTGGAGTCTGTCGGCTGAAATGATAATGATGATGATGATCCCTGGGTACCCTTGTATAGTATTATTTTTCAATTATTAAGTCTCGATGAAACTTAGTGTAATTTAAAAGAACTGAACTTATCTTTTTGAACATAAAAAATCCGAGCTAATGTTTTTTTAAATAATATCTCTCATTTTTGCGCTCGACTGATTAATATCACAGTTTGCTACTTCTGTCTCTAACAAAATGCATTTTTTCCAATTCCATTTCACTCGCATACCAGCGCATCACAATATAAAACTGAAAACCCATTCATCTAAATACAATTAAGGCGGGGTTACCCGTATAAACGACGTTTTCTATTGTCTTTTATTCGTAGATAACACGGATTAAAATTTTGAAAAAAACATATTACATATTTCACACTTTGATCTAGATATTTCAGCCGTGCGATACACGATTACTTGCACTTTACTGCATCCAATTAAATTGCAAAAACATGTCTAAATTATGTTCAAATATTTTTTTTATTTGAGTTATATTAGGCTTTGAATAATAAAACTTATACCATAATAAAGGTCGTAAAAAAAGTGATATAAACTGGCCAAAATAATGTGAAATATGAGAATACCAATACCACTAATTCCAAAATCAAGCGTTTTCATCTTTTCATGCGCTCGCCCCGTGCCATTTAGTCCCGAGCGGAACGTGTTGGAGGTCGGACGTATGCCAATTTTTGCAAGACCGCCACCCCCGCTAAGTTTTATTACCGGCTGAGCCAAAAAACATATTGTAAATTATAATAGGTAACTAGGATTAGGATATCTGGATAAGGAATTGGGTTAGGTATTAGGATAGGTAATTATTATAGTTAAAAATTTTAATAGTTGTAAATAGTTAGTTTTTATTAGATACTTTTAGTTATATTTTTTTAAACAAAATGGGCAAAACTAAAAAAAAAAAAATAGTTGTCATCGCTGGGTCTACGAAGGCTGAATAAACAAAAAAGGTAATTGAAAATATTATTATACACTACATTATATAAAGGTATTTTACTTTACTAACGAATAGATTTACAAAACGCAAATATGTGTGTAAATCAGTTGAATTTCAACCCTATGACAATGTGAATAAAGACGCCACGCGCGCAAAAATTATAATGGTATATTTTTCTCGCTGAATAGATTTACCAACCGCATCAAGGTGTGTAAATAGGTGAATTTGAAACCTATATCGCATTGCATAAAGCCGCCACGCGCACTAATGTTGTAATGGTTTACTATTTTCAAATGTCAAATAGGTAGTTAGTTCATCCCGCGCTGAGTTGGTCCGGGTGGTTTTTATAATGTTTATTAGCGTAGGTAGGTACTGTACAGTCGACCACACGTCGCGCGTCTGTGGTAAGTGATAAATAACACTATAATCTTGAGCTGGCCCAACGTACGGAGTTTCATTAGAATAAGATACCAGTTTACACTGGTTTTGTTTCCACTGACATGACGTGCGGCCTACTGTACGTGTTTACGCGACTCGCAGGACAAACTGCATAAACGAAGTTGATAGGTAATAAAAAGGTAGGTACCGAGCGCCTGCGTAATATTTCAACAAGGTTACAAAGTCCTAATAAAATCTCAATATGTATAATAAGAGCCTTTGCCTAGTCTTATAATATTTGTTATTTACTGCTGATATGTCCGGTTTCACTTTTCGTACATCTAAATAGGTAAATGCCTAAATAAAAGCGCGTATTTCCTACGTGAGAGTTGAAAATTCAACAGTGCAATAATATTTAGGCGTTCATTTAGAAGTAAGCTATGTATCCCACAGCCACCACAACACAACAAATAATAATATTTATACTTTTTTACACTCGTGCCATAGTGTAGAAATGTACAGTATGACCATTTCCTAAAAAAATATTATTTATTATTTTCGGTAACGTTTAGGCACAAGCTCGTTTATGCGCAGTACACTACTTACTAAAAACACTGTATCAAATTATGACAAATAAATAAATAAAAACTACATATATTTAGCTAGTTTGGCTATACACACGTTATCCAAGGCATAACTTTATTGAGTGTTTATTGGCAAGAGGAAAAGTATTTAGAAATTGTAAATTACATTTATCAGACTGTTTTTAATCGTTTTTGAGTAAATAAATATATTATTATTGTAATATATTTATTATTATTACTATAGGGTCTATGACATTTCTCGGGACCTTTGGAAGGCGTACGAGGGGCCGAAGCCAACTCGCAGAGGCCCGTTAGACGTTTTGAATGAAATTATTATTATTATTATTATATTTATTTTTAATTATTATTCATTAGGTTCAAGTTAATCAATACCTACCTAATCTATCTATAACCTTCAAAAATATATAATAGAAAAATAAAATAAAATAAACTTATATTAATCAATTCAAATTGATCTACTGCATTGCTCTGTTATGTGACCCAACTTACTACCTACGCGAGGTCGTGAACTCATGAGCGGTGCGCTTGGCGCTCGCGTTTCCCGCGCATCGTAATTTGTTACGTATCGCTACTCGTTGCGGGGGCTGGGGTAAGCGTTGTATGCCTACTGCGCTCGGGCTCGGCCCGCCTTAACCGGACCTCACTTCCTGTCAAAAAATACGGACAACGAAAAATACGCCGATCCGTATTTCCAGTGTATTTTAAAACTACGCCATGTGCATACCGGATTCATATTCACGTTAAACAATGGTAGACGGTAATTGAATGCGATATTTTATTCCAATATTAGCTTTGAGCTGGTCTTTGCAGCATTTTTACGTAGGTGGAATTTTCGGCTGCGAAAGTTTTAGAATTTTAGGGATTTTATCGTCATGATAAGTTAGGTTTTAATTTTGCTCGCCGAATATAGTGACGTAGTGGTGTCAGAAACAGAAATGGAATACCTACAAAAATACAGGTCAGTAGCGTTCAATTTTTTTATAACAACTACATTCTTGCGCTCATCAGTCCATCTGATAATCGTACTGATTATGAGAATATCTTCAGTCACAGTTCATTGTTGCGATCTTTATGATTTAGTACTTTAAATAAAATAAAATAATAATAAAGATCTTAACTGCAAACCACAGGAACCGTTAAAAAAAAACATTGGCACTCCGGGAGAAGTGACTGCCGACAGAAGTGAAAACTTGAAAAAAAAAATCGGCACTGTGGTAATCAACGCGTTGATGTCTTTTTAATGGCCAAAAGCTGGTGTCATCACGGTGTCGCGAAATCAATGGTTTATTCCCATCTCAAAAATGTCCAACGCGCCTAAAGAAGTTTTCACTTAAAAAAAAAAAAAAAATATATATAAATAAATTACGCGGCTATTTCCAACCACTCCTTGCAGGTCTTGGCAAGGATCCCTGCGGGCGCGAGTCCGACTCACACTGGGCCGGTTTTTTATGAATTTGGGGTAATTTTGGTACCAAAAAATTTAATTTTTTATTTTCAATAATAATTAGGTCTTTTATTACTTTTAGGTAATGCTGTTGCAGTACCTATGAGCCCCTTTTGGATCGGACAGGGTTTTTTTACATATTGTACGGGCATCGCCCAAGTTGCACCACAGTGCCCGGTTCAGTCTATTTTAACCTTACTGCCATCAAAACTTCATCATACCTAATAACATCATGTATAAAGAAATAATTATCATGATAACAAAAATCACGGTCTGATAACATAACATAACATCACGCCTGTATTCCCCGAAGGGTTAGGCAGAGGTGTAGTACCTATTAGTACACCCACTTTTCGCCAGTTATGTTTGAGTCCCATGTAATAGGGGGCGAGCCTTTTCCATCAACCGGTCACAAAGCCAGACTCCGGGCTGCTACTGAGAAATTCCAGATGGAAAACTCCAATAACACATTGCCCGACCCGGGAATCGAACCCGGGACCTCATGGTCAGCAGAAGCGCTTGTGAGAAATAGACTAATGAGGCGGTTTGATAACAGTGCTTTAAAAATCCTGCCCTACTCAGTCTTGTCCTTGAGTCCCTAACAAGATAGGCATACTGAAAATGGCCCTGAAACTTTAGCCCTAAGTGTATGCGTTAGCCTTGATTCTAATCCCTCGGCTCATGAAACTTGTTTAGTTAAATATGCTAGGATCATGGAACTTAACGACTTGTGTGAAAGCATGTCTGCTTTTTGGGTTTTAACGTGTTCGATTCCCGTTCCTGAAAAAATAAAAAAATATACTTAATCTGCCTAGATTTTCTTGCCCATTCTTCTCCATACGAAAACTACCTTTTGGAAGGGGCGACTAGAATCAATTCTATTTTTCGTAAATTTTGACGTTCAAAAGTGTTTTTATGTGCCTAATTTAAATAAATTATTTGACTTTGACTTTTCCCAACTATGTTGGCTTCCTAGTCAGATGCAACTTAATACCAGTATTTTACATGGAGCGACTGCCTATCTGACCTCAACAACCCAGTTACTCGGTAACACGATACCCCTTGGTAATACTGGTTGTCAGAATTTCGGGTTCCGACTACTCGTAACGAATGTAATAGATCTACAAATGACAATCGGGACAACGGCGAACGGTTATGTCAGTACCTACAAATAGATTTTCTTGACGTGTTCACCTACTTAGAGTAATTTAATAAACAAGTCTTATGTTGTAGGTATTATCGATTCGTAAAGATGAAGATTTTTTGAAAAAATGTTCCTTAACGCGGCTGGAGTGGAAGGAGTTGAAATGAAATGAAATTGTTTATTCTGTAAATAGGATATCTGAATCACTTTTACACGTCATATTAAAAAAAATAAAAATAAGCTAGTTGAGTTCGGCGTTTCCTATCTGACTACTCTGAGAAGAAAGGCCGAAACAAACTCAGAGGTCACAGTCTCTTTTAAAGTCCAGACATAATCTTGGTCAGGCCATATGAGGACCATGAAGATTGGTGTCTGAAATGGTCTTTTGAGGAAAGAACCACACAGATTTGAGTGGACCTGTTCAGTCAGTGCAAGCATTTGTCAGTAATCGTGGAGCTCAACTCAGAACTTAAGGAGCTCAACTCGACGAACAATACCAAAGAAAGGACATTTGGGTAGGCCGCATAAACTACTCAAACTGCCAGACCATAATTAAAACTAACTGAAAAATGAAAATAATAATGATATCCACATAGTCCTCACATTCACAATAATTAATTCAAATAATACAATACTTTACAAAGTAATCATGTCATTTTGAATATAATTTTCAACAATGTCAATGTGTATATAAAACTGGACATTTTCATGATTTTACAAAATAATTAAAATGTTAAGTTTTATCACAAGGCTTAGCAGAGCGAGCAGTTCAATCCCATGCTTTTTTATCTTCTAAATAATCTGAAATTTTATAATACCCTTTTTTACAAAGTTTGGTTTTAATACAGATTTTAAATTATTAATGGGTAAGTTTCGAATGTCAATGGGAAGTTTGTTGTAAAAGCGTATACATTGACCCATGAACGAGTTGCCTATTTTGTGGAGACGTGTGCGATGCACAGCAAGATTGTGTTTATTCCTGGTATTTAAACTATGAATATCGGACATTTTCTTAAAATATGATATATTTTTGTGTACATACAATAGGTTTTCAAAAATATATTGTGAGGCTACAGTCAGAATATTTATTTCTTTGAATTTTTCTCTAAGGGAAAGGTAAAGACAGGTAAAGAAGTGGTGGCACTCCGGGAGTGCCGACAGAAGTGAAAACTTACACAGGATCGCCTAGGTGGGAAGAATAATATGTACTTGTATAGAACATCGATCCATAACCTCATGTAAATAAAGAGCACAATCGTGTTTACAAAAGAAAAAAAAAACTTCCGAAATCTTTAAAGTAAAAATACTTGCATAGAACATTGATCCGTAATACAATATTAATAAAGAGCACAATCACGTTTATAAAACCTTTAAATTAAACATACTTGCATAGAACATTGATCCGTAACGCAATATAAATAAAGAGCACGATAGTGTTTACAAAAATGAGGTGTCGTCATGGTGTCACGAAATCAGTGGTTTAGTAAAAATGCCCAACGTGCTAAAATAAGTTTTCACTTCAAAAATCGTCACGTAAGGAAAAAGTGTCATGCTCGATGCGACTTGCTCGCTCTCTCCGTCTAACCCGTTTTTTTATCAGACACTAGCGAACCGTTTTTGCTTCGCACAGTTTTACGACTTGACAAAAAATCGAGATTTCTTAGGCAAACGTAACTTTAATATTAACATATTATACACATAAAGTTTCCGGAATAAATTATTTAAACAATGGTGAAAACCTCGTCAAAATCTGTTACGTGGTTTAGAAGAATAACGCGGACATACAGATAAACGCGAAAAGCGACTTTATTTTATAATATGTATAGATAAAGATTTGACCAGTTTCAATATACGCAGGTTGGTAATACATTATGTAGCCACCTACTTTAAGTATGGTTAAAGTTATGTTACATAAGTTAAACCCCAAAAGAATAAGCAATCAGGTTTCTGTAGGTCCAACTTCACCTTCACTCAATCCCGTGCAATCCGCTTTCTGAGGATTAGTTCCATTCACGAAGTGTGTGACAAAATGTTCGTTATACCAACTGATTTGTTGCTTAAGGTGATATGGGTTTCGTGGAAGTTTTGTAGTAAAGGGACTAGGAGCAAAAGTAGTGCTATTATTAGTCACAAGATTTGGTGAAGAATTGTATACATAACTTTTGGTTGCTATTGTAAATTATCTGTTAGATAATAAAGTGTTGAAAACGTTAAGTTTAAGAATGATTACGTGTATACTGTATATTTGCAAGGCCATTTTTTAAAATAATTTTAAAGGTTATATAAATATTTCCTTATAAGGTACGTCAGCAATAAATGAAGGAACGATTTCAATGTTTTCTTTTCAATTTCTTTATTACATGATAAGAAATAAAAAAAAAGAACTTTATTTAAAACCCAGCACCTATACTGGGTTCTTTTTTTAAATTAATATCATTGCGCTCAATTCAATTGTGCACATTCGTGTACAATTAAACTGAGCGCAACTGTACAATAGTATCTGTGCTCAGTCCAATGAACATTTGTTGCAAATAGGTTTAGAGCCGTCTTTGTTCTGAAATTCTGTTATCAACTGTACACAGTGTACACTCAAGGATTCCGTGTGTGTGATTTACTTAGTATTGTTTATATTGTTGTTAGTTTTGTTAAGTGTGACTGACGTCTCTTAGTTTTCTAGTATCGTTACGGACTGGCTACACAAAAATTATTAATTGACGGTAAGAATATCTCGCTTAAAAACACAAAAAATACTTCTTTGATCTTAATGTAATTTAATTATTCCGCTATGGTTACATTTCTTTTTACTTACCTGTTTCGTTGCCTTTTGAATTTTCGATGATAAAAAAAACTATGAAAATAATATAAATTTAAAAAAAGGCGAAGTATCGTCTTTCAATCTTACAAAATAAATAATCCTTTTTTCTAGCAAAAATACTTATTTTTCCTTGTTGCCTGCGCTCTTCCATTTTGAATAATATTCATAAGTGGAAGTGGTAAGTCGATACGATTGTGTTTGAATACACATCGACCAGACACCGTTTGTAGGTCCGTCCAGACAGTACGAGCACAGTATAAATATGGACAGTACAGAAACTACGTAGTAAACGTTCGAAACGGCACACACACAGACGCGCTCATTGACAAGACCCCAAGCTTACGCATAATGATTATTATTCATAGCCCCAAGCGATTGTCGCGGTGCTGTCAGTTGCGAGTGCCGTGTCGAGACGAGTGATTGCCGCGATATTTTAAAAATGGTGCGCAGGTAATTATTTCAACAAATAGGCCTAGTTTTCCTACTGTCCATATTGATATTGTGGTATGAGGCATGTGCTTCGCTGCCTCAGGCTGAGTTATCTGACATAAAAAATGCATTTGTGGCGCATAACTGTCATTGTCTGGACACATTTATAGGGGTCCAGACACTATTAGTTATAATTACATTAATATTACTGTCATTCCTTCCAATATTGACGTAAAAATATTAAAATATTTAGATTACATCATCATTACAACCACCACACTGTCAGAAGTATTTTTTATTTTTATTTATTTATTTATTTCCAACTTACATCTATCATTACAGTGTAACCTATTGCGATAGCGTACATATCTTAATCTTATCCTAACTATAATTATAATTAAATTTTGTAACTTATTACAAATAATGCATTTTTTTGTGAACTCACTCAGAGAACAATAGAATAGGTCCGAGTCATTAGCTATGAGGTTGAGAGTGCGGAGTGCACGCGTCAGTGGCGCACACTGGTCCCAAATGATAAAAAAGGGGACATTAAGAAATTTTTGACAAAAGGTCAACCGATTCAGCTTATTTTTTTTTTGTAGACAGCTGATGCAATTACAAATCACTTTTGTACATTGAGTTTTTGCCAAAAAAGCCGTATTTTCAGAGAAAAAAAATATTCAAATATTTTTTGTATGAAAGAAATCCTAATTTTGTCTTTATCTTCCAAGATTCAAACGTATTCAAAATAAAACTTAAAGCAGCTTGTAGAGATGCTAATTGCTCACTACTTTGTCATAGACACTCTTCTGCGATTTTGTGCTCCTTTTGAGTTACAGGCACTTTAAATATTTTTTGTATGAAAAAATCCTAATTTTCTCTTTATCTTCCAAGATTCAAACGTATTCAAAATAAAACTTAGCGCAGCTTGTAGAGGGGCTAATTTCTCACTACTTTGTCATAGACACTCAACTGCGATTTTGTGCTCCTTTTGAGTTACATGCACTTTAAATATTTTTTCCTAATAAGTCATATGAAATGTAAAATACAACTTTTTATTTGACTACCCCAACAGTGGGTAGTCTTTGTTTACAAATGTAATACTTTGCTAGGGCTGTCGTCAACATAATATGAATAAATAAATAAATAAAACAAACACAAAAAATAAAACAAAGCGCATTTTTTTTCAGTACCTGTAAACTTAATAACTAAAGTAAACTATTATTTTACAAATTTAAATAAACTAGAACATAAATTAATTTTAAGCGCATTTTTTCTCAGTACCTATAAACTTAATAACTTAAATAAACTAGATTACAAACTTACAAACTTAAATAAACTAACATGAACGTGCGTATGTTACAATGTGAATTATGCTAGCGGATCTTGTGGGGGATTATTCTCAATGTCGACGTATACTTCTTCCTCATCAGCATCTTCTAAATCGAGTTCATTGGGTGAAACGTCATCCTTTAGAAGATTTTCGGCTTCTTCAAACCTCTGCTGCTTTTGAATTTTGGTGAACTTCGGTCTTATGTTCGTAATGTACGGATCGGAGCTGATAAGTAACTGGTGTAAAATATCTTCATTTGTTTGCATTCTGCCTATCTTTCTAGTATGCTTTTCTCTGATTGAACGAAAATCTTTGTTTCTTGCTTCTGAGGCTTCTTCGGACATCATACCAATTGGAATAAAAGAAAAATGCTGGCAAATATCTGCACCATGCACTAAAAGTTTATGTACACTCGAAGGCATGTAATACCACGAGTACTCGCTGACATAAAGTTCTGCTGTTTCTCTGCAATAAATTCTAAATTTTTCAATATCTACATTTCTCCCAGAAGATATTGCCTGCAAAATTACAGCAAATCTCTTAATCAAATTAGCATTAACTCCTGTTATCTCAGCTGACCTTTCGTAATCATTGAAAAACCGTCGAGCTGTATTGCCATCGTTTGTTGTCCCAAAGCCTTGTTTGACGATATCAATCATTAAGCCAGTTACAACAAAAAACTCATGCTGCGTTAACTCTTTTCTTGATTTTCGGAGCAGTTTGTCCTCACCCCGAGCCGCCCATTTTTTGAAATCTAAGTTGTAAGATATGTGCAAAATACATTCCATGCATCGCAACCACATGTGAAGTGAAGATAAACCATATTTGTACATATCATGGTTTTCTGGTTTGTTAAAAACGAGGTTCAAGTTGTTCATATCTTTCGGATTTGTTAAGCAAATGTTGCAATTGGCTGCAGACTGTGTCTGTGAAAGTGCCGTGCATACTTTGCCGTCGATCATCGTCATATGCAATTCATGAAATACTTCAAATTCGCCATCAAATAACTTTGTTGGTAGAAGGTTCTGAATTTCTTCTTGTAATGTTGCTTCTACTTGCTGAATATATTCTTTTGTTTCTTGTTTGAATTCGAACATAATTGGTCTGCAATAGTTTGTTGAAGAAGGGCGCGGATTTTCCCATACTATCACATCGTTGTCACTCATAGGGCGAAGTGGCACAAAACTAACCATAAATACAGAAGATTCTGAAAATATGTCACCAGTTGGTTTTTGTTTGTAACAACTTTGTGAAGAAGCTCCGTCACAGCCCCATTTACTAACTAGCTTCAAAACACCACCATTAATATTTGAACCAGTCACTTTCAAAATCTTCTCGGCAGTTAAATCTAGAACTGCCTGTAACTTAATTTTAGCTCCTGACTCCGATATCACAATATCTTCTTTTGCTGGATAGCATTCTTTCTTCTTCAACAGTAACTTCTGGTAAGATGGAAAAGCCGCTGTGCCATTTGTACTTAAAATGGACCTCAAAGTTAGATATTGCCATTTTGATAAACTCAATGCTGTGGCAAGAGCTAAGGTGTCTTCCTCGGAAATCGATTTATCAGAAGCTTTATATAAAAAGTCACTTACTTCTTGCACCTTTTCTGGCTTATTTGAGAGGCACTTAATAACTTTAGAACAAACAGTGCGCCCGTTTTCATTAAGTTTAGCAATAAGAGCATAGAACAGCTCTTCTTCGGAATGCTCCAAAAGAGACAAAGAACGTCTTTTCTTCTGCTTATTTGTTAAATCTTCAAATGGTCGTTTATTTCTAGTTCTGGGAGTATTTGTGGTAGCTTCTGATGTAGATGCACCCGCTTCCTCTTCGTACGATAAATTATGCTCTTCTACGTCTACTGAAATGTCCTCTATGGTATATTCTGGATCAAACAACATAGGAAAATTCACAGAAGTTAAAGTTGGCCACAAAATTTTAGACTCCAACCACTCCTTGTTTTTAACACCAAATCTTTCGTTTCTACCTGAATTGTCCCATCTTCTAGCTAGGTTTGACGTATAATTTTGGCAAAACTTTTTGATAATACTGAGCTCTTCGTTTGGAATTTCACTTGAAATACGATTTATAATGGTTTGACACAGTAAATCACTATTTTTAAGGCACCCACTATTACTCAAAAAAGAAAAAATGTCTAAATTAGTCACAAATGTAGTCATTTTGATACAAAAATGTTACAGGCAAATAAATAAAAGTTACAATGTGGTGATAGTTGATAAAAAATTGTGTTGTTTTTACGAGCACAAGACGCGTAATGAACAAAAACGGGTTCCGCTTGCCCTTATACTATTGATATATGACTCATTACCCAACTATCCCGTTACTTAATGGGGTAGTTAGATAATGGCTCATTACCTAACTACCTCATTACTTAATGGGGTAGTTAGATAATGAGCCAAATATTCTTGCAATTTGGATGAGTCACGAGAAAATAAAACATACTAAGATGTGCTCCTACATAAATACCGCAAAACTACAAAGGGAATTTTTAATTGCAATTTATATACCTATTCATCATTCAGCGTTTTCGACGCGTTCGACTAGATGACCAAATAGAGCCGAAATCGTCACTTATAGGGTAATTAAGCAATGACTCTATACAAAAAAAAATTTACATATGAGTCACACAATAACTTACCTGTACATAAACATGTCTGAACACGTTTTGAGATTTCCTTGTTTGTTTATTTGATTCTGATAATTTCATATATTTGTAAGAGTTACTCTACAAGCTGCGCTAAGTTTTATTTTGAATACGTTTGAATCTTGGAAGATAAAGACAAAATTAGAATTTTTTTATACAAAAAATATTTAAAGTGCCTGTAACTCAAAAGGAGCACAAAATCGCAGAAGAGTGTCTATGACAAAGTAGTGAGCAATTAGCATCTCTACAAGCTGCTTTAAGTTTTATTTTGAATACGTTTGAATCTTGGAAGATAAAGACAAAATTAGGATTTTTTCATACAAAAAATATTTAAAGTGCATGTAACTCAAAAGGAGCACAAAATCGCAGAAGAGTGTCTATGACAAAGTGGTGAGCAATTAGCTCTTCTACAAGCTGCGCTAAGTTTTATTTTGAATACGTTTGAATCTTGGAAGATAAAGAGAAAATTAGGATTTTTTCATACAAAAAATATTTAAAGTGCCTGTAACTCAAAAGGAGCACAAAATCGCAGAAGAGTGTCTATGACAAAGTGGTGAGCAATTAGCACCTCTACAAGCTGCGCTAAGTTTTATTTTGAATACGTTTGAATCTTGGAAGATAAAGACAAAATTAGGATTTCTTTCATACAAAAAATATTTCAATATTTTTTTTCTCTGAAAATACGGCTTATTTGGCAAAAACTCAATCTATAAAAGTGATTTGTAATTGCATCAGCTGTCTACAAAAAAAAAAAATCAGCCGAATCCGTTGACCTTCTGTCAAAAATTTCTTAATGTCCACTTTTTTATCATTCGGGACCAGTGTGTGGCGCCTCCCTTAAAAGATTTGTCCGAGCGCGCGGCTTCGCCAGCAGCCGGGGCTGACGTCGTCGCCATATGCACACAACATTACTTAAATGTAATGCCATTATTACTGATAGTGTCTGATCCCCTTAACTATTGTGTGCCTTTTTAAGGTAGCAGCCTGGACTCTGGAGTCTGAATTTGTGTCCGGTTGTTGAATAGTGGTAGGTACCTGTAGGGAACTGACATTTCCGGCCGATATTAGCGTAAACTATGCAGACTTAATTCTTTTGACTGCTGACGGCACCTGTCCCACCGCCCGCTGACGAGAGCGACTAGCTATAAAGCTAGCAAAAAATAAAAAATAGGTAGTCATCGGGACTGCCAATAGACGGTAAAACTTAAAACTGGAATTAGCGCCATCTAGATTATATGGTACCGCACTACGGCGCGATCATGCCGGTGCGCGGTGACTCGAATCCATAAGTTTACCCTTTACCAAAAACCGCCAAACGCGCCTAAAGAAGTTTTCACTTCAATAATAATTATTGTCAGTTCGTAAAGATAAAAAGACACTTTAATCTTCACAAACAAAAAACAACAAATACTGAAACAAGTTTTGCATGAACTAGTTTACTGTCACGAAGTCCTTCAGTTACATGTTTGCAAACAAACGCATTTCGCCATCAAAGCCATTTCTCCTTCACATTATTTACTTGTAACAAACTGTAAAATATTTGAATATGCGTGAATATTACTGATATTACGCAAAGTAGATTCCGATCTTGACTAAAAAACGCAAAAAAATATTGAGTTCAATCAATGTTTAAAGTCAAAAAATCCGGTGTCATATCTCTTAATCCTCGGGGGTTTTTACAGAGATTTCTCCAATTGACTGAGCACGACGGATTTGTTATTGTTGTAGGTACCCACTTTCTTAATGGTTCGGTACACTGAGACGCGATATTTTATGTAAATTCAATCTTTTACGTGACTTTTTTTCAATACTTTTAATACTAGAGTATAAAGAGATGTGGTTTGCATTATAAAGTGATAGTTTCAAAACGAAAATTTATGTAACCTATATGGAGGTCTTACTCTGAAAAAAAAAAGTTTTTGTTTTTTATTGTTAAAAATGTTGTTAAAATCTTTATTGTTTGTTTCCTACGTATTGGTATAATTTACCACCACATTGGTTAAATTTCTCTTACGACTTCTATTTACGATACTTAAATCTACATGATAGCAAAAATCTCACCGTTGGCGTTGGTGAAGTGACAGCTCACTTCAACGTTGAGAATTTTTCCAGAATAAACCGGCTGGGTACCGCTCCCTGGACAATAAACCTGACTACTAAATTGTTGACTGGCTAATATTTCTATAGCGGAATATGCGTCCACAAAAAATACAGTTCACACCGATGTGAGAGACGATGATTTAATGACGACGAACACGGTAATAACGTTAAAGTGATTCCTCTTCGTCCGGTTCTTATAACTTGACATGACATCGAGATTTGTCTATATTACTTCACATAAATATGAATGTATCTTACACATGCACCTTCCGAAATAAAATACGCTTAATAATGGTGAAAACTGCAAGCAATCCATTGTATAGTTTGAAATGTCTAAGCAGTTTCACAGACAGACACGAAAAGCGACTTTAATTTATGATGTTTGTAGTTAAAGATTGGGGGGCACGGCAGTCGAGCAAAACAAGCCAACATCCACCAACATCTTTTCTCAAAACCAACTATCTTTTCTCGAAGCCATTGCGGACATTTTCGACCCCCTTTAACTTCGTTGTGGATAAAGCTAGAAGCTTGAATTTTCAGTGACCAAGGGGGCTTAGTATAACTAGGTATATTCTCAAATTACATTCAATTTGAATCAGTAGTTTAAGACTATTGCAGGTCAAATTTCTTCAATTTTATCACTGACATACTGACACACTGACTCACCGATCATCGACATTCTAAGGTACTTCTAGCAGACACATAAGTTTGAAATTTTGAACACGATTAGTGTTTAGCCTATAAAACAAGGCAAAATTTAAATATACCGCAATTTAAGTCCTATTTTCTAGATATACGAACTGCATAAGTAATTTTGTAATGGCATATTATTTATATTTAAATTTATTTATATTACAAAGTTACTTATGCAGTTCGTGTATCTGGAAAACGAGAGTGAAATTGCGGTATATTTAAAGGGTCTAGCGGTATAAGCACATGAAAACTGCACTCGCGTCTGATGAAGAGTTTTTACCTTAATTTTATTGTTTTTCATCTAAAATAGCCATACACTTAATCTCACACCCCTAACCCCTATGGTAAGGAAATAATGAGGGTGGCAACCCTTAACGAAAACATTTTTTTTTCTCAGTATCTATTCAAAATATCTTCATGAAATTGAAACCATATATGACAATTAATAAACTAATGATAATATATTTTTTTTAGAATTTTTGCATTATTAGAAACTGTAAAAAACGAGTAGTATATTTTTTGGGGGTGGTTTTTTATATTAACCCCTAAAATGACACCAAACAAAAAAATATATCTTATTTGTTAATTAGTTAGCTATTACATATTAAAATTACAAAAGGGTTGAATTGGTGGAACATAGCTTAAAAAAATAAAAATCTATTACGGATACGTGCATGCATATATATCAATTTTTACCAAACTACGTAAACACCTGTGCACTATCTTTATATCTATCATTATAAATACGTTCTCATAACTTTTTAATGTCAACAAATATTTATACCTACAAATAAACGATGAACAATCAAAGTTGCGTAACAAAGAACATGTAATGACCTGTTCATTTTCATGCGAGCCAAAACATAATTGGCAGGCGACATATACGTATTCGGGAGTTTCGAATATTACTTGTGTATTAAGTGTGGTTCAGTTTTTCACTATAACATTTGCGATCAGAAATAATGGAGAAAACAAATGAACGTGATAAAGATGATAAATGTGTTAATTGTAAAATAAGTGTCAGAAAAGCCAGTGGAAAGTTGAAACGTACCACTACAAATGAAGATTTAAATAGATATCAACCTTATTGTAAAAATACTTAACATAGGTATGAGATCCGTGTTTTGTCACAAATGTAGAATGATAAAATATAGAGTTGTAAAACCGACTACGTCTTCTGGCTGTGATGATAGGGTTGAAAATGACAGTTACGGCAGTGATTTGGATGATCCGGACTTTCAAATGTTTTGTCACCTGTAAACTTGCATGAAAATGAACAGGTCATTACATGTTCTTTGTTACGCAACGTTGATTGTTTATCGTTTATTTGTAGGTATACATATTTGTTGACATTAAAAAGTTATGAGAACGTATTTATAATGATAGATATAAAGATAGTGCACAGGTGTTTACGTAGTTTGGTAAAAATTGATATATATGCATGCACGTATCCGTAATTGATTTTTATTTTTTTAAGCTATGTTCCACCAATTCAACCCTTTTGTAATTTTAATATGTAATAGCTAACTAATTAACAAATAAGATATATTTTTTTGTTTGGTGTCATTTTAGGGGTTAATATAAAAAACCACCCCCAAAAAATATACTACTCGTTTTTTACAGTTTCTAATATTGCAAAAATTCTAAAAAAAATATATTATAATTAGTTTATTAATTGTCATATATGGTTTCAATTTCATGAAGATATTTTGAATAGATACTGAGAAAAAAAATGTTTTCGTTAAGGGTTGCCACCCTCATTATTTCCTTACCATAGGAGTTAGGGGTGTGAGATTAAGTGTATGGCTATTTTAGATGAAAAACAATAAAAATAAGGTAAAAACCCTTCATCAGACGCGAGTGCAGTTTTCATGTGCTTATCCCGCTAGACCCTTTTTACTAGCTTACTTTTTACTTACCTAACCTAAATAGATAGATCGGTAGGTAAATTTGAATTTTCTATATACTATTTTTACACAGATAGTGATACCTATCTAATGGAATATGAAGGCTCTTCGAAGATTAATTATAAAATGGGCAACAAATGAAATCAGTTGTCAATTAAACTGTAGGTTCATAATCACATAAGAATAATTAGGTAGATTTCATTGTCTGCAGAATGTAGATTTTATTGCCGTGCGATGGCCAAGTCATTTTATTTATTAAAGACATAAAAATGGCAAATAGATAGGATCTGAATAAATTAACAGACTTGGTTTTACATTAGATCTCACATCGTTTTACGGTACAAGAACAGCGTTGCGAGACATGCTTTTATTTACATATTCTGTTTTTGATGGGATTTACACATTATGGGTATTCAGAAGCCCAAAAAAGTCTGAAAATTCAGTTTTACCAAGGGGTGTCGTGTTACCCAGTAACTGGGATGTGGAGGTCAGATAGGCAGTCACTCCATGTAAAATACTGGTATTCAGCTGCATCCGGTTAGACTGGAAGCCGACCCCAACATAGTTGGGAAAAGGCTAGACATATTGATTGTAGATAAGGATTCATTAAGACAACAAACGCATACCAAGTACAAGAATTAAACGCGTATGGAATGATAACAATTAGCTTAGAGACAATTTAATTTATTGCCCGCAATTCCCACTCACTTCCGGAGAAGGGACGCTCACTATAACTGTGCCACATTCATTTGAGCTGTAATGCTTTTTATCGGCTTGAGGGTAAATAACAACTGTAGGAAACCATCGATTTCTATCATTAAGTCTGTGGAATGATCACCACTATTTACATGGCAAAGAATAAAGGAGAAATCTATTTCCTTTTATCTCTTTGAGAGCACACTAACTCATCTCGGTTCAAATACACACACCCTCGCACACAAACACACACCCTCACACACACACGCGTCTCATATTGGGACAGTTATAAAATATTATAGTCCCATGTGAAAGGAGGTCTAGAGCCTATTGCCGATAGAAATGCAGACACTGCTACTTCTAAATAGATCTGGGCTGTTTCTAAATAGATCTTGACGGAAAGATACAAGAATGAATGAATAAAATAAGTTCCTTATCAGATGCAGGATACATTAATGTTGCTAGTAAGACTTAATAGTATATTATTGCAAAGGCCGTGAAATAGGCAATTGCAGGTCGAGTATGTACGGCTTGCCCTTCACTAATACGGGACAGGCAATTGCCATTTTCGCCGAGGCATATATAGTGCTTTTCTCAAAAGAATGCAGGGAAATAAAACATACTTTTAATATTATACATTTAATTTAATTAATATTAAAAGTTACATTAGTCATATTGGGGCAATTTCTAAAAGAAAATGTTATTGATTTCACCGGTACATTTATGTTTGTTTATTGAACTTCTTATGAGGTTTGCAGGTGGACAGGTTTTCCATTGCCAATTTGGCTTCTGATCTTAATTCTGGTGGAGTACAATCTATCTCCATTTCACTCTTTGTACCGTTGGAACTCATTTTAATTATTAAATTTATATTTATTATGTATGTTAATAACAAACAACGCGATATCGCGGGCGCTACAGGCAGCGCGACCCTTGTCGCGCCCGCGATATCGCGTTGGTCTGCACGAGCCTTAAAGACGAATTTTCTATTTAGCATCTGTGCCGAAAGGCAAACGAAACGCATTTATGGCTATAAAGCCACGTGAACGCAATTTGTACTAAGCAAAGAGACTTACTTTGGTATGCCAAGAATGGTAATAGATATTAAACCAAAGAGTATTAATAATAACCCCAGCACTCCGTTTCATACAACATTGCTGGAGCGTTGTTGGTGGCGCCTTACACCAATTACTTGTGCGGAAATATTGCGTTTATCCCAGACGCTGGGAGCTGGTTTGATAGTGGACTGTATTATTGCGGGGTTGTAGAAGTACGTAGGTAAATCTGACCTTGCAAATGCGACACGAATTAGGACGACGAAGCTGTGAATATGGACAAAGGAATTTGGCAGGAACCATGCAACACCACTGACCTGTAGATTCGCCGTCTCAATATCTTCCTCCACGTGGGTCGGCAGAAGGTTCGAGTCCTTGCTAAGTTCAGGGCAGCGCACGAGGGAGCGCGCAGACGCCGTTTACCACATAAACACGCACTTTCCGTAGTGTTCTAGACAATAGTTCGCAAATACACTCGCGGCAATTCGCAAACCGTAAATTTTATAATAAATTAATAAGGGAGCATGTTCTTAGTAACGCTACTCTCGTTCAAGTGGACGAGGGTCTTCTCACAGTCACCGTCGGCGGTGACAAGGACAGCGATAGTCCAGGTGTGCATGTGGGAAAAGGATGGGATATGGTAGGATAGTGACGCATTTTGCAAGTCATTTCTACTTCTACCCTACAATGAAAATTATAAGCGAATACGAAATCCAACATCCCCCCAGCCTTGAAGAAATCCTTCAAAAAGGTTAGAAAAGCTAGAAAATAGCTATATTAGCAACTTCAAATAGCGGGTATTTAGTTACTAGAGCGGGTAAATATAATGAAATTTCTAAACTAAACTTATCTAACGTAAGCTATTTAACATTATGAGCTAAAATATGTATACCTAAAGATAAATTGACTATTGAGTCGGAAGCGGGCATAACCGCACTACTGGTCGTTTATAAGTACCGGTCTTAGTTTTTACTTCCGCTACGCGAACAACACCATCCTTACCAGGGTATACATTGGTAACCATTCCCAATGGCCATTGCAAGGGTGGAGCGTTATCTACATTTAACAACACTACGGTACCGACTGTGATTGGGTTACACGGAGTATTCCATTTCTCGCGTTGTTGCAAATTATGTAAATATTCCGACTTAAATCGTTTCCAATATGATTGAACTATCGAATCCATTAAGGAGAAACGAGACAACAGATCTGTTCGTTGTTCGGATAAGTCGGCTGCGGGTAAACATTCTAGCGGAGAAGTAGACAAAAAATGCGCGGGAGTAAGTGCTAATGGCTCTGATGGGTCAGAGCTCAAAACATAAAGAGGACGGCTATTTAGCACTGCCTCAATTTGAATAAGAATGGTCGACATCTCCTCAAAGGTGAGAACTTGATTGCCGATTGTACGAAATAAAAGCGACTTGATACTCTTAACGTTCGCTTCCCATATCCCTCCGAAGTGACTTGCTGCAGGAGGGTTCATTCGCCACGTGATACGGTTCTTCGCGAGTT
Source organism: Omphaloscelis lunosa (assembly GCA_916610215.1). NCBI lineage: Eukaryota > Metazoa > Arthropoda > Insecta > Lepidoptera > Noctuidae > Omphaloscelis > Omphaloscelis lunosa. The sequence goes on from OU744260.1 coordinate 17,248,032, forward strand.
CATGATTAAAACTCTGATAGTAATCAGCGGTTTGTAAAAACTCATGAAGTTCATTAAAATACTTTTTGGAAGCGACAAAATTAGTCCCGTTATCGCTATATAAGAAATTACAAGGACCTCTTCGCGATATGAATCGTTTAAATGCGTCGATGAACGAAGCAGAAGTTAAGTTGGATACTAATTCGATATGCACCGCTTTTGTTACGAGACAAATAAAAATACAAATATAAGCTTTTACACTTCGTACGCCCCGTTTGCGGTAAGGAGTAATATAAAGCGGGCCTGCGTAATCGACGCCCGTATGTAAAAACGCTTTGCATTGCTCTAATCTGCATTTAGGCAAATCGGCCATAAGCGGAAACGTAGGCTTAGGGTTAACTCGAAAGCAATCATTGCATTTGTGTATGTACTGTCGAACCACACGTCTAGCGGAAATAATCCAATATTTGGATCTTAATATCGAAATTAATAACTGCGGCCCGGCATGACAATTGTCGCGGTGATAAAATTCAATTAATAATTTAACAATATGTCCTTGCCCGGGAAGTAAAATCGGATGTTTTGAAGAATATTCTAGTGACGAATTCGATAAGCGACCTCCGACACGTAAAAGTCCGTTACATAAAAATGGAAACAATTTCCTTAACTTGGCCGAACACGGTTGACCTTTAGAAATATTCTTAATATCTTCGGAAAAGTATTTAGACTGGATCGCGCGAATTATTTCCAATTCAGCTGTATTTAAATCTTCAGCGGTGATTGTATCGTTTTGCGGCAATTTTTTTACAAATCGAAGCGAAAAAACAGTAGCTTCCAGCAGCTTTTCCCAAGTGGAACACTCTGAAGCTAATTTTAAAAGTGGGTTATCAGTATCTGTGACTGTAGTCACGTGCGAAACGGTTTTTTCTTCCGGTAATGAAGAGCGGTTGGGTGAAAATCGTTGTATAGACCAGTCGTGTCTAGGCAAGGAAAGCCAGGATGGACCCTTAAACCACAACTCATGTTGAATGAGCTGCGAAGGCGTGAGCCCACGAGATACGCAGTCTGCGGGGTTATGTAAACCAGCGATATGATATAAGTTTTCAGGAGAAATATTTTCCTGAATTTGAGAGATGCGGTTGGCAATATAAGTGTTAAATCTGTGTGGCGAAGCAACAGACCAACAGAGTGCTACTTCAGAGTCCGAAAAAGCATAAATATTTTCAATTTTATGTCGTTTAGACAAAGTGTCATAAACAGTTTTAAGAAGTCGCGACATTAAAAGTATTCCGTTTAATTCCAAGCGTGAGAGAGTGATTTTAGGTTTAGCGGATGCAACACGCGATTTGGAGCACACTAGTGAAGTAATAGGCGATTTATCGTCATTTACGACGTGCAAATAAATCACACAGCCGTATGCGGATTCGCTCGCGTCTGAAAATGCGACTAAGGAAACCATAGAACCGGTTTCTATACCTAGATGGCGTGGAAATGATAAACTAGTTATGTGCGGTAATTCTAATAAGTATTGTTGCCATATTTTAACAATGCGAGAAGGGGGTATATCGTCCCAATCGAGATTTAAAAACCAAAGTTCTTTAATGATTAATTTAGCGAAAAGAATTATAGGGCCGACGAGTCCTAAGACGTCGTACAACCGAGCGGTAGCGGATAAAATGGCGCGTTTAGTACAAACAGGTGGGGGACTTGATATTTCAAAAACAAAGGTATCCTGAGCGGGTAACCAACGCAAACCTAATATCTTAAATGTATTTCCATCGTCGAAGGAAATGCATTCAGATTGACGGTGCGACTCGGGAATATGTTCGAGCAATTCCAGCGAGTTGGAGGTCCATTTTACTAAATCAAACCCACCAGTTTTAAAAATCTGGATCAGATCGGTAGCTGTCTTGACTGCTTCCTCAAGAGAAGAAGTAGATGAAGCTACGTCATCCATATAAATGTCCCTCTCTAATACGGCTGCCGCAGTTGGCCAGTTATGCCGTTCATCGCTAGCGAGTTGACGTAGCGTGCGGAGCGCCAAAAATGGTGAAGACCGAAGCCCAAATGTAACTCGAGTGAACTCAAAAACCTCGAGCGGGTCGGTTTCTGAAAATCTATATAAGATTCGTTGATATTTGCGGTGCGGGGCATTCGTATAAATGCATAAATACATTTGTTTCACATCGGCACAAAAGGCAATGTAATAAACACGAACATTCAAAAGTATATGAAATATATCAGCCTGTAGATTGCAACCCGTATATAGGACATCATTTAGTGATAAGCCTGTATCGGTCTTGGCACTACCATCTAGCACAGGACGAACCTTGGTTGTCGCCTTGTCGTTGCGAACTACAGGATGGTGCGGTAGATAAAAGCCTGGAGCGGCTAATGCTTCAGGTGCGGTGCGGGACAGTATACCTTTATTTAGGTAATCACGAATAACATCGTCATATTTTAATTTTAAACTTGGATCCTTAGAAAATTTCTTTTCCAAGAGTAGAAAGCGTTTTTTAGCCGTACCATAAGAATTGCCTAGATTATTTGGGTCTTCTTTAAAAGGAAGGTCAACTGAATAACTGCCGTCGGAGTTACGGACAGTGGTTGAAGTATAAATATTTTCACACTGCTGATCGTCGGGACTTAAAAATGACTGCGAAGGTAATTCCTCGACTGCCCAAAATCTTTCGACAATCTGGTGTAGCGAGTCAGAAGTAAAAGCACACAATGTGCGGGTAGCGGGTTGCGGAGAAATAATAGGAGCGTCACCAAAAATTACGTAACCTAATGTCGTTTCAAGGGCAGAGGGCATACCATCATGTGCGCTTTTAATGTGACCAGAAAGTAAAATTTCACAATAAAGTTTAACACCTAAAAGTATATCTATAGTTCCCGGTTGAGAAAACTCGTCATCAGCGAGCGGTAAGTTACGAATAAATTCAATAGACGCGGTATCAACACAGGTGTCCGGCAACTGTGACGTAATCTGTCCTACTACCATCGGCCTTATAGAATATTCGCACTTATTATTAAAGCAAGACGTGAATTTAACTGAAGTAACACCGAGAATTTTTTGTGAAGCTCCTCCAATGCCTTGAACTTCCGAATAGCGGGTTTGAGTATAAATAGGAAGCGATAGTCGCTTACAACAAGATGCGGAAATATAATCACTTTGAGAGCCAGGATCCACTAGACATCTCAAAAAGTGAGTGCGGTTTAAAGAATCAACAAACTTTACTTTTGCGGTCCCTAACAACGTAGTCGTTTGATAACGAGCTGCTCGATCGTACGAAACTGTACAGACCGATGCATTGTTTACAATCGTAGGGGCATTAGAAGCGGCGAGCGAATGAGTCATAGCGGACTCTGCATGACTGCTGGCCGGGGTAGGGCGCGGCGCGTCATGAGCGGTAGCGAGAATAGGATTAGCGGTGTTGGACACCACGGAACCAACGTTACAATTTGTTTTATCATTTTGAGTTGGATTGAAATGTAATAAGGTGTGGTGTCGCTTTGAACAATGAGAACAAGTATGTTTCGAAGTACAAGAAAAAGTCTTGTGTTTTATACTTAAACAATTGTTACAGAAATTATTAAGTTTTATAAAGTTATATCTTTCTCGCGGGGTTAATTTAGTAAACGATGAACAAGAATATAAATGTTCATGTTGTTTGTCATTGCATAAAGCGCATTTATCGCCAACACTTGGACCACACCCTATGTCTGTATTCACAAAAGACTTGGACGGTTTAGGAATGTGCTTAGTTTGACGCTGCTGTTTAGGCTGAGAATGATTATCTATCGATTTACTAAGGTTCGTAGAACGAGACAAAACTTTACTTTGTTCCTTTATGAACTCAATTAAATTATGGTAAGAAGGTATTTTATCTTTACGATAGGTAATTTCAAATAATTTAATTGTGTCTGCGTCTAACTTTTGCAGAGCCAAATGCAAGAAAATAAATTCGGTTAAATCATTAAGTTTTAATTGCTTAAGCGCTGCTACAGATGAATCAAAATTATTTATGAATGAATCTAGCCCATCAGAACTAGCCATGGATAGCGGTTTAAACTGTAACAATTGGTTTAAATATGCAGATGCGAGTGAGCGAGGATCGTCATACTTTTGCACGAGTGCCTCCCAAATAATAATATAATTTTCTGCGGTTGGAGCCAACCCTGCGCAAACGCACGACGCCTGCCCAGTTAATTTACCTACTAAGTAAAATACTTTTTCACTATTAGTGAGCGATGCGTTATCGTGTATCATGCTTTTAAATTGTTGATAAAACAATGGCCATTTTTTGACATTACCGTCAAATGACATCAAATCAATGGGCGGAAGACGAGTATTAGATTTTTGTAATGAAGGCTGAGTCTCAGGTTCAGGACACTCGGGTTTGTTATCGAGTAAAACCTGTTTTATAAAACAAAACATTTCTTCAAACGATAACCAGGAATCATATTCGACCCCGGAATCGGGGTTCAACTGTAAATTTAATATATTATAGGAATCTAAAGCTTGTTGATAATCATTACGCAATGTATCAATATTTGAAGCACTAGAACAAAACGACTTAAAATATTGTCGATCATTATTTGTTTTTTGTGCAAGTTCGAAAATATTTTCTACGTGTTTGTAAATAACATCACGTTTGACTACGTATAATGATAACTGGTTTTTATTAGTACTCGTACTGTCGAAGAATAGATCTGCATCACTACTCTTTCTCTTAGACTTAACCATTGTGAACAAATGTAAATAGTATAGTGGCTTTAAGTACGTAACACGAATATGTAAACTAAGTAGGTATTTATAAGCGGTTATTATCGTAAAAACAATTAATTTTACTTAGTAGCGAAATTGAAATAAGATTGCGGGTGAGTGAAAAATATCAAATGAACTGGTATGCGAACAAGCGCTAACGAAGCGAGCCGAAGTTTACCGAACAATTACGAACAAGTTATATAGAACACGAATCATAGAGGAAACGATACAAAATGGCGGACCACAAAAATGGAATGAATTTGGAAAGAAATAACTTTTACGTTGTGTTGTACTATGCAATGCGGGTGCGGAAATAAAAGGAAATAGTTGTCGGTGCGGGAAAATACAAAGAATAAACGACAATCTATTTAATTACGTAGTACAGTGAATGCTAAGTTATAACTGACCATGCGGTTTGAATTTAGAATGCGGCTAAAATGACCAAAATAATTCGGTTCGAAGTGACCATAAAATATGGTGGCGCCTTACACCAATTACTTGTGCGGAAATATTGCGTTTATCCCAGACGCTGGGAGCTGGTTTGATAGTGGACTGTATTATTGCGGGGTTGTAGAAGTACGTAGGTAAATCTGACCTTGCAAATGCGACACGAATTAGGACGACGAAGCTGTGAATATGGACAAAGGAATTTGGCAGGAACCATGCAACACCACTGACCTGTAGATTCGCCGTCTCAATATCTTCCTCCACGTGGGTCGGCAGAAGGTTCGAGTCCTTGCTAAGTTCAGGGCAGCGCACGAGGGGGCGCGCAGACGCCGTTTACCACATAAACACGCACTTTCCGTAGTGTTCTAGACAATAGTTCGCAAATACACTCGCGGCAATTCGCAAACCGTAAATTTTATAATAAATTAATAAGGGAGCATGTTCTTAGTAACGCTACTCTCGTTCAAGTGGACGAGGGTCTTCTCACAGTCACCGTCGGCGGTGACAAGGACAGCGATAGTCCAGGTGTGCATGTGGGAAAAGGATGGGATATGGTAGGATAGTGACGCATTTTGCAAGTCATTTCTACTTCTACCCTACAATGAAAATTATAAGCGAATACGAAATCCAACAGTTGTAGTGTTCCAAATTCAAAAAACGCTCCTGCAATGGATTTGACCGTAAATTCCATACTTCGCGTGTTCTTTTTTCGAAAATGATGACAATATTTCCATGCATGTTTGAGAAAAAGTAATTATGTTAACACTAAAAAGAAACTTAGCACCCTAATTGCGTAACACAGTATCAATTACAATCCGAGAATTTTGAAGGACATTTCTAATCCATTGCATCATGTGTTTAATAAATTCGTCTGCTAAATAACGTAATTAACGCAATAAACGTGTGGCGGCATCTACACCGCCACATACGAACTACGCATCAAAGAACTGACGTCACACAAATCCTGCATCGCGCAATTAGAGTTTACCGCGCGGACACCATGTATATAACTTTCCCGACATCAACCATTGGGCAGTTGCCCGCCAGACACGACCCCTTTCTGGTTGGAGGATCCTCCCTTTTCTGTAGAGGATAAGTGATCTTTATACAAAAAAAAAGTCAAATCATTTATTTCAAATAGGCCCATGTATGGCACTTTTGAACGTCAAAATTTACAGAATAATATAATTGATTCTGGTTGCCCCTTCCAAAAGGTAGTTTTTGTATGGAGAAGAATGGGCAAGAACTTTATACCCTGTTCCTCATACCTCTAAAAACGTGGCTGAACTGTCAAACTGAAAGAAATTGCGATCAGTTGTCATTTTATGTGTGTTACGCAATTACCCCGTAGGTCTCATTCTCAGTAGTGGCGCTAGCGAGCACTATACGAAAGAGTCAGTTTTTGTAATTCAATTTTCTCTAGCGTTCCAATTAAAGTGGTCAAACTATACCAACTCCCTCTACCCGTAGAGACGTTTTTGTAAACCGGAAGTGGTTGCGATAAATTGGATCTAGTCGTTCACTAAACAAGGCCTCTACTTCGTGACGTCACTACCGGTTAGTTTATGGTGCTGTGTTCCTGTTATTCCCAAGGTATGGGGGAGATAAAAATGTTTTTTTCTGAACAGGGAATTGAAGTTAAATCAAAGTACAGAGAGATATATAAATATGGACAGTAAGAATGTTATAAATAAGTTTTCCGGATGATCCTTCGGGAGTAAGAGAAGCGAGTGTTTATTCCTAGGGGTTTTACTGATATTCGATATTATAGAAAGCTATGAGAACGTCGTACATATTAAATTTAGGCAGCTGTAATTCAAGCCGTGAATATTCATGTATTTTTCTCGTGAATTTGTGACGGAGGAGCAAACGGATTGTTTTCTAGAACGTATTGAAGTCAGATTTCAAGCGCGAATCAGACCCGCACACGAACGGTTCCGTACCACCGTAAAATATTTAGCAAAAAACGCTGAAAAAAAAAACACGTTTCTAGTATGGGGAATTGGAGACCCTTTAATTTTTAACGATTTTTTATATTTTTGTTATTTTTATAGCAGCAATAGAAATACACGATCTGTGAAAATTTCAACTGTCTACCTATTACTGTTCATGAGATAAAACCCGCTGATAGACAGACGGACAGCAGAGGTTTAGTAATAGGGTTCCGTTTGCCACCCTTCTGGTACGGATCCTAAAAAAATACTAACTTCTTTGCTTCTTTACTTTCCTTCTTTTCTTCTACCTTATTATAAAAAAAAATATACCATAAACAGCCTATAATGTTCCCACTGCTGTGACACAGACCTCTTGGTGAGAGGTTGTGGGCCATAATCCACCCTGCGGACCCAATGCGGGTTGGTAGATGTCACAGTCATGTCTTCGAATTTTTGGTTCTAGGACATGCCGGTTTCCTGACAATGTTTTCCTTCACCGTTTTTAAGATTTGACAAACAAATGATCCAAGAACACACTATTTGAATATAGCTGATTTTAGTTCCAATTATAATTATTAAAAGTACCTAAGTAGCAGTCTGGAGTCTGGATTTGTGCCCTGTTGATGGCAATAGGCTCGCCCCATATTACATGGGACTTAAAACATAACTGGCGAAATGTGGATGAAACTATTTCACTCATCTATTCTTTATTTTATTTTTATTTAATATTCATTTCTGTATCTATCTATCAGAATACCAGCGCTGCGACATTTTTTTTTTAATGTCGCAGCATATGCTGAGATAGGAGCCTTTTGGCCTCGTACATGACTTTCAGTTATTAAAAAAAAAAAAAAATGTTTTAATGAGTGTGTTTTAGTTTAATTTGTTATGTCCTGTGCGAGTCCCAATAAATACTTTTTCTTTCTTTCTTTCTATAAAAAAATGTAATTATAAAAAAGTGTGTGTGTGTCAGCTCTGACGCACGACTGGAGTTTACTCCACGATTGTCTTTGAATATGCAATAGACAAAGAGGGTAAATAAACGCACATACCACCTCAAAAAAAAAACGGCCGGCATATCTAGATCGAAGTGAGAAATATGTAACATGCTTTTTTCAAAAAATTTATCCGTATTATTTACGAATAAAACAAATTTTACGCTTGTATAAACTTCACTCCTAATAAAATTTCCATACCGGGGACCTTATATTAAAATCGATTCTTAAGCAGTAAACTGTAATAAATTCGTTTATCTAATAGCCTCTGATAAAGAGTACGGGAACCCAGATGTTGCGTCAAAACACAATCGTCTCTTATAGCCCAGTAAGGCTAGGGTTTGTGGCCGATGCTGACGGCTATTTAGCTACGGGCTATATGTGGCTAGTCTGGACGATATTAAACTGGATAAGGCCAGTGTTTTGTCATTTTTATAAAAGGCAAATAAGGAGGTAGCTTGTGTGGATCTTTTATGTAAGTTTTAACATTTTCTTGCAGATGTTCAGTATTGATTAATTTATTTGCTAGAAACATGGCACTGGCACGACATGGCCATGCTACCTCTTCCTACTGCAACGGCTATCGTTCGCGAGTAAACGTCCATAGAAATATTTTTCCTCATTTGTGTACGAAAATACCTATTGTCGCTAATCAGCTAGCCCTGCGGGGTAGTGGGGATAAAACTGCCACTTGCTCACTTCAGATGGCGCTGATATTCAGCGTCTTATAACTTGACAGCAAGCCATACATTTTTTTGTAAACAAGCGACTTCTTTTACGCATAATTAATTATTGAGTCCAGTTGCGCAGCTGTTTACTGCAAAAAAAAAATACGGGGATCCATGTGTATTTGCCAAAGATGTTATAAGACGAAAACTGTGCGAGAAAGCTCTCCGAAAAAAATAATTGGAACCTGATATTTCGTCGAGACGATGTGCTATCCTCTAAGACTTTTATGGGAGAAAATGGTATAAAGGTGATGCTCCCAAGAGAACTTAGTCTGTTTGCATTACATCAAGGCACTTGTGATGTGATATTATGTAAATTATAGTAAAGTATGTGTTGTGTGTGTTTATATTGTCATATTAGATCTGTGCTAGAAGTGCTATATCTGAATTTTTAGTCAGGAAGATCATGCCCGAGTTTTTTTAAAACTCTGATCAGTTTATTTCTATCATACGCCTCCAGTCTTTAACAAAAACGAACTTAAAGTCAAAAAACTCTAAATAACCTATAAATTAGAAAAAAAAAACGTTAATAATTTATTGGTTTTCCACAAAAGCTACTTTTTTACCAGTGGTAAACGCTTCCTCTGTCCTTAGCTCGTCTTTTAATAGTGCTACACTACAAGTCTCATACATAATTATCTAGTTTTCGTATAATTTGTAATTGACACAAAAGTAAACATAAACTACAATGGCGGTTTAAAGACGTTAAACTGTGCTGCCACCTGTTATGAGCTTTCCGTTTTTAACCTCATTGTGTAATCACATAAAATGGCAATCGATCGCAATGCCTTTGTTTTTAAAATCCATTGCTTCATACGTTTGAAAAATTCGTCAGCTCAACAACGTATATAACAATATTACCCGCTGTTTTGGTATGAAGAGTATGTGACGCCATCTATATCGCCACATGCGAATTATGCATCACACTGACCACACGCAAAATCCTGCATCGTACAAGCAGAGTTTACCGCCCTACTAGCATACATACAACCTCCCGACATCACTCGTTGGGCAGTAGCACATCAGACACACCATCCGTCTGGTCGGAGGATTATCCCTTTTTTATGGAGGGTGAGTGAACTTTACACCCTGTTCCTCATACTTCTATAGGTGGTAACATGAAAACTTGCATATTTTAATCTTAGAAGTCTGCCACGGATCCACTAAAGATATGCTCATTGTAAGAATATTGAAAAATACATTGTTCAACACAGTTTCATTAAACTAGGCTGCATCCTTTATCTTCAATACTACTTTCTTATCCACATTAATTTAAATCCAAACACGAAGACAAAGAAAGCGTCCACACAAGATAATTGCGTTCCAACTAATGAAATTGTAAGTCTTACGTGCACAATGGTACCTTGTGGTTCTTTATAGTGCCATATTCTCCGTACCTAGGTGCACCATGTTGGAATTATTTTGGATTAGATAGATAAAATAAAAGCGTTACTTTTTTAAGGATGTTGTTTGTTGGACTATTTTAAAAAAAAACACCTTTGTGGATTCTTTATCAGCACATCTATATTCCCACTGTCGAGATAATGCGTTCCTGACACCTGTCAGTTGAGTTCAAAAGAATACGTGTGTGGCGGCATCTACATTGCCACATGCGAACTACGTATCCAAGACCTGACGTCACAAATCCTGCATCGCGCAAACAGTGTTTACCGCGCGATCAGCATATATATAACTTTCCGATGTCTAGCGTCGGGCAGTTGCCCGTCAGACACGATACCCGTCTGGTCGGAGGATGCTCCCTTTTCTATAGAGGATGAGTGAACTTTACACCCTATTCCTCATGCCTCTATACTTTTTACGAATTTATACTTTATTTGTTCCTAATCGTGTCCAATTGAGAGGTGTCATGATCGCATTCTCTCGGCGGCCGGTGTTTAAACTGCATTCAACAGCTGTAAGTGTCATCATTGCTATGGAATATTGTCACTGACAACTCTTGCACGCGGTTTTATGTGTTGATCGTGTTCAGTTTCATCGATGAAATTTACCCTTAATTCTGAATTCTGAGATTAAAGTTCAGGAACATTATAATAAAATAAAATAAATCTTAATATTTTATTTTACATAAACCTACAAAGGCACTTGAAAATTCGAAAGCTGGGTGGGTGCACGGTTCCAATTGGTCACTTCCTATGGAGAAAACCCGGCAAGAAACTCCACGGTTACTCTTTTAAAAATAAATGGTTTTTACAATATTTTCAAAATACAGTGTTAATAGGTATGAGAGGACAGTGTAGGCCTATCAACAAGTACCAGGTACTTAAGAAATAAAATCGAAAATGGTCCATAAGTCTACCGCCTACAACGTTCTCACATTCACGAAATCGAAAATAAAAGAATCTATATAAAAGATAAATAAAATAATAGAAATAAGGGAGGAAAAATTCCGCTAGGAAGATGGGATGGCGCAAAGGTGTCGACACACCTTGCATCCCACACCAAAGGCCCACCTACCTCCCAAGGCATTATGTTTATTCCGCCTGGTCTCTTTCCGTGGTTGCGTGCCAAGCCATTGGGTTCTAAAACAGCTGGCACTCCAGCGGTGACAAGAGCACGACGGATGATGTCATTGATGCTGGCGTACCGTGCTATCCGGCCAGCGCTCTTCCTGCAGGATATGCCATGGTGTCCGAGACAGTCGACACCTTTACCGCATTGACAGCGATACGGAGCCACACAAGGAGCGCCCAGACTCAGACAGGTAGCGAGCCGGAATGTGTTATCACCCAGCATAGTGCCTATGTTGGGTGACGGTAGCGCCTGAAGCCAGAGGCCCAACTCCCACTCACCCACAGCCAGCAGGCGAGCACGCTCAGAAGTATTGGTGGACGTATTAATAAGATTGTTCCGTACCAACCTGCAGAGCGGCTCATCCCACTGCCTCTGGGAAGATGGGTTCACATAATTTCAAAAGTATGGTACTAAGTTTTGAAGGCCAGCGTACTTTTAACAAACTTAGAGCAATTTTTACGGTTAAAAGGTAAAAAGGTTATAGCATAATGGTACCTCATCGTTATCATTAATCTAAGAACTACGTAAAAGTTTAAATAGTTTCAAGAGATAATGTCTTATGTTAAGTTGAGGTACAATTTTTAATGTAGCATGTAAGTAGATTTTTAAACTGCTGTAATAACGCCAAGTTACTAAGTTATAAAATACTTTCTTTCTTTAAGTTAGCTGTTCTAACTTACATAGGTTGGTTATCAAATGTTTTAAGAGTAAAGTCGTTAATTTATCCAGCGTTCCCAAGTGTTCTACTGGCCGTAGGTACTTCCATGTCTAACTTTTTAGGTTCCGTACCTAAAGGGTAAAACGGGACCCTATTACTAAGACTCCGCTGTCCGTCCGTCTTTCTGTCTGTCCGTCTGTCACCAATCTCTCGTACCATATCTCATGAACTGTGATAGACAGTTGAAGTATTTCTATAGTATTTTCACATATGATGTATTTCTGTTGCCGATATGACATCTAAAAAACAGAATAAAATAAATATTTAAGGGGCTCCCATCCATCTAACGTGATATTTTGCTAATTTTTTTAACCCTTCGTGCGCGAGTTGGACTCGCACTTGGCCGGTTTTTTTATTCTTTTCATAATTTATTTTAGTATTTTTTCAACCATTTCTGATTAAAGAAAACAGAGGAAGAAAAGATGGTTTATTTGTCACAGAAATACGTGCATACAAAAAGATCAGTACAAATAAAAAATAAAAACAATAGATATTTATACACGCACAGAACAGAATTAGTCGGCAACTGCATGTCGTGACTGTGCCAAGAAGACTTCCATACAGCGCTTATTTTCAAAGGTCACCCGAAAATGACGTATGTAACCAAGTCAGGTTTAATGATTAGTACATAAATAAGTAACAAAGTAAAATAAAATAAACAGTACTTCTAATATACACCAATAATAATAAATATTTTTATATACGTAAAAAAAGTATATCTGCAGGTAGGCTTACCATTTAGAAGTTTGAAAAGTCCTGACAAAAAGCCCTGACATTTCAATAAAAGTCGGGACATTTTAGTCAACATACAATTATTGTTTGATCTCGTTAAGGTGATTGTTAAAGAAGATTTATATTTTGTTTTTCGATGAATGAGAAGTTAATAAATATTAAAGACTTATTTGGTATTACTTTTATTACTCGTATTCTATCTAAGCCGAAAAATCCGGACAAAAGTCAAGAAATCCGGACATGTCCAGACAAATCCGGACAGATGGTAAACCAATCTGCAGGCATCACCGTGCATAAATGTCAGATTAGGGTTTCTTACTCAAAGTAGAATCTACCGCATTACTGTTTTCCATTTAATAATATTAGGTGAGAACAATTAAGGCTTTTGTTACCGTTCAACCTGCGGGGTAATTGCATAGCACACATACAATGGCAGTCGATCACAATGCTTTTCATTTTGACATTGCATTCTTGAGCGCTAGCAGATGAATTTTTCCAACCCATGATGCAGCAAATTAAGAATGACCTCCAAAACCCCCTATATATATGTATTGTGATTCGATCACAATTCCTTTGCTGTTCTTTTTTACTTTTTGAGAATATTAATTATGCATAACTAAATAACAATAATTATATTAAAGTCAATGAAACTCCTTAGTTACTAAAAAACCAATAGATACTCTAACAAAATTAAAGAGAATTGCTTCGCTATTTCAAAGTTTTCTAGACAGAAACTTATGCAAAAAGTATATATAGAAGAATGTTCTAGAACGTAGTTTTTCTTATAATCCCCGATAGTGTCTTAACAAAGTCGTTTTAAGTCTTTAGCTTACCTTTTTCCTAAGAATGCAATTTACTTGGATTAATTGAGCAAAGTTTTTTGTTAGCACAGTCGGTAGTTGAGACGGAAGTGACGAATTGAGTGGGGAGGAAAAATTATAGTAAGACTAATAAACTTGAAAAGGAAAAGATAATGGACTTTGTCCGTTTTCGGCTACGTGTGGACACAATGCACGAAAAGAAACAAATTTATCAAAAACTAAGGTTAGTTTTTCAATGCTTATTGATTCTATACTTTTGTATCAACTTGCACCCACGAATAGTGTATTTAATAAGTACTGAAATTATTTTATTCTTCGACATATTGACAGTTCTCGACCTTCATTAATTTATAGTGATGCCAACGACTACGTAATCGAATATTTGAAAACAATTATTTACAAATCTATTCTAATTGTTATTTTTGAAGTTCAACTGGGAGTAGTTGAACTTCAAAAATAACAATAACATTCCTCATTCACATATGAGTCTGGAGTTTACAGTCATATAGAGAACATTATGGAAAATAGCTACTTACTCTCCAAGGGCTTTTTTTGGGTAGGAATTTATCAAATAACTTCTCCCGCTCTGGGCAGAGCGGAAGGGCGTGTCAGATTCTCACTGACTAAAACCCACCCATGTTCCTTCAGTTGCCTGTATGTTATCAGGGGCCACTGCATCCCTTTCAAACTTTCCCACGACCCGGCAGGCATCGGCCCTAGCGGACCCCGTCATCTGTTTGAGGCGCACGTGGATCACAATGCACCGTTGACCCGGGCCTGGTCCTTATCGGGCGGCGAACTACCCATTGCTCACCGTCACCTACTCTATAAAAAAGGGCTCGTGGGTAAATAATAACAGCCACACGGGCCGATCTTCAAGGTTAAGCAACGCCCCCCGAGGCCTATTCGTGGTGACCAAACATTACATACTGTAGGGGCGCTGACGCAGTCGTTTTATATTCCTCGCATGCGCAGCGCCCGGCGAAGCCAGTTCGCCCGAAACCGCTATCCGCTATACACGCGCCGCAAATACAACCCTGTAATATCAACTCTAGTAAAGACTGATATAGCGTACAACATCTATTATTTCTCTCCGCACACACTACCCTGGAACACACACAAAATTGGTGACCCCGACGTGATCCTAAAGTGTGTGCGTTGATCGAGAACTGGCAACTCATCCTAACATCCACGCGGTATAGTGTGAAAACCCACAGTGCTTATTGAAAAAAAAAAAAGTCACAAAGTCAAGCTTGAAGATGGAAGAAAAAGCGACCGCTGAAGAATACGTTCTTTCACCCGTGTCCGTGACCGACAAGATAGAAAATTTTTGGACCAAGTCACCAGAATTATGGTTCGCCAAAGCGGAAACAATTATAGATGCGCAGAAGATGTCCGACGACTCCAAGTACCGAATATTAGTCTCGAAGCTCAACCAGGAAGTCACAGAACAAGTAGCATCAATTATATTCGAACCGCCCAAAGAAAAAAAATACGAGACCTTGAAGGCAAAGTTACTCTCAGTTTACAGAGAGTCGGATGAATGTCAAATCAAAAAGCTTGTTTGCGGAATGGAGCTGGGAGACCAGCAGCCATCACACCTTCTTCGAAAAATGAGGGAGCTAGCCAGGGGAAGGGTGACAGACGAAACACTCCGGGTGATGTGGAAGAACCAACTACCACCGTCTATACGCAGCATTTTGGCAGTATCCGACGAGGCAAACTTAGAAAAATTAGCGTCGATCGCAGACAATGTAGCAGAAAACGCAACTCCGGTCCACAGTGTCGCTAGTGTAAAAGAAGCGTCAAGCCCATCGAAAAAGGATGACGCAGTGATAGCCGAAATAAGACAACTTGGTGACAGATTACGCAGGCTCGAGAGTACACCCCGAGGTCGTTCGCGAAACTTTAGATCTAGAAGAAGCAGATCCAGGTCGGGATCGAACTCCAGGTCTACCAAGGCGATGACAAGTGATGACCCCAACTGGTTGTGCCGGTACCACTTCCGATTCCGTAACAAGGCGACGAGGTGTGAACATCCGTGCAATTGGAAGAAGTCGAAGCCAGCGGAAAACTAGTGTCGGTGCAGTCAGCGACGGGTGGCTGCGACCGCGTGCACGGAAATCACCGTCTAAGCGTCCGGGACAAGAACTCAGGTTTGCGTTTGCAGATAATTGAAGTAAATGTAGGCGTATAGATCTGGTGTTCTGTGAGAGAAGGTATGCTATGGAGCCCACTGTTCTATGTTAGTTTTAAATTAAATTATTGTCAACGTTATAACTGTTTCTATGTTAATTAATTTAATTGGTGTTGTACCGTTTTAATTAACTATACTAGATAAATATTATATCGAGTCGGTTTTACGTGCTTTGATCTCCTACCTACACGCGAGAATCAATGTAGTTTGTACTAAAACTATTCCCAAAAGTTCAGTGTCCTCTAAATAATTCAGTATTCTAATCACACCTATTTTATACATAAGGAAAGAACAATTAATCAATCAATAGATAAAGTGTTAGAACAGTTAAATTCACATAATTGACACAAACGAATTAGGAGCTGTACGATGAAGACATTGCTTTCTAACATTCTCAATCAATATCGAACCTTATCACAAGACACTAAGACTTGATTAAGCTTGAAGGAGATCTAAGGTTGAGAACACAAAGAGGCCATACTTTTAAACGACGTCTTTACCATCGTCTTTGTAATTTTCGTTCGAATTTCATCTGTTTAAGGTGACGGTAATTCTGAATGGGGATTTAAATGCATTAGGTTATCGCGGTTCTGTTGACAAAAATGTGTCATTTCATGAACGTATAGGCCGTTTATTTTATTGAAGGAGCCGTGAAAGTTGATTGAAGAAAATATTTAGACAGTGAGATGGCTGAACTTTCTCAATTACGTTGTAGGTACTACAGTTCACAGTGCAAGTGGTAGATTTAGATTATTATGATTAAGAATAAGATTTAAAGGTCGAATAGGCTTTTTTTTTTTTTTTTTTTTTTTTTTTAAATTTTTACATAAACAATTTTGGGTTAGGAGTCTTCATTTAAGCAATGCCTGTATTAGAGGACTCCGCTCCTTCACAACAGTAAGTACTTAAAACACAATAAAAAACAGTACAAAAAAACAAAAAAAAACAGTAAAAAGACAAATTATAATTATGTGAACTTGTGTGAGCGTGTGCATGAGTGTGTATGTGCTGTTGAGTGTGCATGAGTGTTTTGGATGTGTGATTGTATGAGTATGTGTGTGTGAATGTATGTGTAGGATGAGCGGGTCGTATACTTGTTAAGTTACGTTTTGTAGGAGAGCTTCAGTATTATCATATGTCAGTGGTTTTATCCAGCCAATCAACATTTCTTTACTTAAATGATAAGATTTTTCATATATGAAAATTTCTTTATTTATTTTGTTATATAATTGAGCTGATCGTTTACTAAATTGCGTAGATCCGAATTTGGTCTTGGTTAAAGGTATTTGAACTATATTGTGTTTTCTTCTCCTAGAGAGTATATCCGGATTGTAAGGTAAAGTTTTGTATTTTAGTTTTTTAGGCTTTATTGTAAAGTCAACCGCATGTTAGTGGTTACGCTTTGACCTTGAGCTGACTTTGTATAGTACAGAGTTTTAACCGCCTCTGTGGTCTAGTGGTTAGACCACCTGTATCAGACCCAGAGGTCCCGGGTTCGATTCCCAGTGGGAGCAAAATTTTCTGCTCGGTTTAGTTGGTGGTAGGGCTTGTTCTAAGTCCGCCTGGGTAGGTATTTCCATCGTATCTAAGTCTGTCGCCATAACAACAATGTTAACAGCATTGTTGTGTTTTGGCAATAAGAGGTAAGATAGCCAGTTCCTCTGTGGTTGAGGATTCAAGGTGAAGCTCGCTTCCACCTTCGAACTGATCATCACTTACCATTAGGTGAGATGCAGGACAAGAGCATCCACGTTGTGGTTAAAAAAAAAGTATAAGAGGCCAACTTATACTGGTTTTGTCGCTATTGTCGAGAGGCCTACTGTACCAAGAATTTTTTATTTACGAGAGTAACCATTTATAAGTTAATGAGATTGTTGGGACCTTACTTGACTATAACTATGCGGATGCCAAACATTGGCATGTCCATGAAAACCTCAACATGCAGTTTGACTTTGTTAACTCATTGCTTGTTTGTTTGCCATGGCTTCCTAAGTGATTCTATTTTGTGTTTTAGTTTCGAGTATCATCCCTTCTACGTACTTTGTTTTGCTTGCTATGAAACTACAAAGAAACTTAGCTAAAGAAACATTTTTTTTTTTAATGTGTCGTTTAAAAGTGATTATGATATGCTATTTACAGAATAAACAATTTTATTTAATTTCAAAATCCACTTTGTACTTTGTTTTTTTTTAATAATAAAGTTTTTATATTTCACTTTTTAGTTGTGGTACCTACCCCACATAAATTCGAAACCACTAACTGCTATGTAAATTACAGTGACAGAAAGTTATTATAGCATCACCCCATAGACTAAGTGGAAAAATACGTATTATTGAAGCTAACTCTAAAATTACCACACTATCTATCACGTTCTAGAAGGAACACGTCAAATTACAAGTCAACCTGTATAAGTTTCTTTAACAATTAAAAATCCTATTCATTTCAAGACTTCATTCCATTAGACTTCCTACCGTGAGTACAAAATCAAGTTACTTGCGCTCACAATAATTAAGGTAAGCGTCTTCATCTTGACTCGGAACCGCTGGGCTCCCTTCGGCTTTCATCGCCTGCAAGATAACGAGCGTTTAATTGACAATAATGATGTTGGAATAAAGAATCTTCTTGTATAAAGAAAATTGTAAAGAGGATGGAAGGCTTTGTGGTATTTTTTTGCTTGAAAATGATCATTATTACTTTGTCAGTATCGTGCACGATATAGGTATAAATTAAAGTGTAAAATATAGTATAAAATTTGCTCATAGCTTTAAAACCCACTAAGATACAAAAAATATCATGTTTTAAGCTTTGTTCAAAAATATGTGAATGATTATTGTGATATGAAATGATAATATTAATTAACGGCTATTTACATTTTTTTTTTTGTCTTTTGTCGACATTATAATATATTAGAAACTGACTAAGACTTTTTAAATCATTTATTTAATCTTAATTATTTTTTTTGATTATTATCATTGCATGCTATTAAAATAATAATACTTATTAAAATTATATAATAAATTATTTTTATACCAATTGCATTGGTAGAACATTGAGATCACGCTAAAATGTTTATTTTTTAAGAACTTTTATTTACCTTTGTTCACAAATAAAGTTTGATTTGATTTGATTTAACTTTTTTTTAAGGCAGTCCAATCAGGACTGTTGTTAGCAACGATGGCCCACATACCTACTTGCAACTGAACATCAAAGTTGGCAAAAATGTACTTATAAAAAACTATGTTGATAGTTAATTGATTCAGGCGTGACCTTGCGGAAATCCATTATAAAATGCAATTGAAGTGGATATATTAGTGGATGTATTAGTAACCTGTTCCGCTTAGCTATTTCTAAAGAGTCTTAAAAGACCCTGAAAGAAATCGACACGTGTTTCACCTCTCAACGAGGCATCCTCAGGATGACGATTGACTTGTCGCGAACTCGAACACGGCGTGTTGCCACACCAAGCACCGAGCGCAGACTGCAACAGGTTACTAAATATTCAATTGCATTTTAACTATGTTGAGTTAAGACAAAATTGTTCAGTCTACAACTGAAACAACTCTTCTGAGTCTCGAAAATCGACGTTTTATTTGATATCAAAATGAAAATGTTGACCGTGTTAATCTAAGAAGCGAGGGTAGATATTGTATTTATCTTCCCCTCAAGCCATAAAGATCGTCCGAGGAAAGTGTATTTCTATGAAGTTATATTAGTGTTTTATGAAGCCAATGTTTACGATGCGGTTTAATAAAGAATGCCTTAGTTCTTAGTACACTTAGTTTCCGTATGAGGCTATAAAAGCTGAGCTAGCTTATTGAAGCCATAGCTTTTGAGTGCGTAGCGTTGTGAGCTTGCAGAGTAGCATAAACTTGCGGGGTGTAGCGAATTTTACTCGCATTCTCACGTTACGCTTACCAAAATTATCTGCTACGCTTTGGCTACGCCGTAGCAGATGAGCGTACTGTTTTTGGCCGCATTGTGGTATGTAGCGCTACGCTAGACTACGTCGTAGACTTGACTCATATTGTATGCTACGCCGCAGTAAATTATAAACTTAGCGATCCTTTTGACAGCCTCCGTTTTGGAAGGTTAGCGTAGTGTAACATATTGACAACTTGACGTAGCTTAGACATGTTGTTCAAAAATAATATTTTTATATTATTTTAATCGATCTAGGTTAATTCAAACCTGTGTTTTAGGCCATCACTTTACATTTGAATTAAATTGGAACACTAAAATTTAATGTTAAACTGATATAAAATAATCTATTAACAACTATGAGAAAAAGCATATTCGTACATTAATATCTAAAACTAAACCTATGTAAATATACAAAAGTAAATACTTACGAGGGATAAATTATCATCATGACAAAATTTCTAGAAGTTTTTCTGTGTCTGTGTAATTGAGTATCGCTAAATGTTGTGATAACATTTTACAATTTTTTTATAAAAGAAAAGAAAGAAAGAAGAAGTATTTATTGAGACTCTCACAGGAAATCACAAATTAAACTAAAACACACTCATTAAAACGTTAATAAAAAATTAAAAAGTAAAATTAAAATAATAACAGAAAGTCCTGTATGAGGCCAAAAGGCTCCTATCTCAGCATATGCTGCGACATTAAAAAAAAAATGTCGCAGCGCTGGTATTCTGATAGATAGATACAGAAATGAATATTAAATAAAATAAAGAATAGATGAGTGAAATAGTTTAAAAAAATAAATTTAAGTAGTCCGCGTCTCTGCACCCGACGTAACATTAGTTACTTGTCTATGCCTGTAGTGTCTGTGGTACTCTAGGCATCGTTGAGACAAGTAAAGAGATGCAGACGCCGATACCGGCAAAAAATGGTTATAAAAACATTACCGCTGTATAATGTTTCGTACTTTGTGAATGCTACAATAGCACAGTGTTTATTATAAATACTATAATGAAAAGTGTATCGTTGTAGTCAGTTACCGGCATTTGAATTTGGAGAAATACAGATAAACTAATGTTATGAGTGATTGAGTGGTTTATGAATTTCAAAATTCACCTATGGCAAACAATGATAAAGAAAAATAAAAGAAAATGCGAAACAACTGCTGTTTCTTAGTGAACCACAGAGCATAATCGCTGCCAAACGCAAGCCACCATTGACAGACGCATGCATATCAAGGGTAAGATTAATGTGTGGTATCCTTTTGAAGCTTATGAACTAAGTTTACTTGAAAATAAACGTCTTATTACGATTCTAAGAAGAAGTGATATAAAACGAAGGAACGAAATCATTCCCACATTGTAACCGAGATTCGGTTATCTTTGCCAGTTTAGTTGCCATGTATCCTCTACAATGGGACAGGTATGAAGGAAATCGTTTTACCTGACATTACTTCTGATCATAATCTCACGCTGGTTTACGACGATGTTATAAGATGTGGATTTAGATTGTTCCATTGGATGTTCGGATGATATCTGAATGTTTTGTGGGTTTTGGGTGCGAAGATTCAGGCTTTTTTTTTAGTTTAGAAATGAGTCCTACTAGAGTAATTGAAGTGAATATATGCGGGATTATTACACGTAGATTAATCAATCTGCCAAGCTTTTTCCCAACTATGTTGGGGTTGGCTTCCAGTCTAACCGGATACAGCTGAATGCCAGTATTTTACATGGAGCGACTGCCTATCTGACCTCTATAGCCCAGTAACTGGGTTATACTATACCCTTGGTAAGACTGGTTGTCAGAATTTTGGCCTTCTGATGACCTGTAACGTCAAAGATCCACGAATGACAGCCGGCTTAACGTGATTTCCAAGGCACGCAGGAGTCTCACGCATAAGTAAAGGTGGTCACCCATCCACGGGCCAACTCCGGCAAGCGTAACTTAACCGGATGGATCGACCCATGCGGCTATTATTACTTAGCCACGAGCTTTTTTATTACGTTCCTCTATACGAATATTACATGTAGATGTATGGAGAATAATAATAATCCTGGACCGTCCCAATATACCAATTACAACAAATTAAAATAAACCAATTACAGGTACTTTTGAATTGTCAAGGGGTCGGTCAGTCGGAAAGATGAAGCTGTTGTCCATTCCAAAGCCTAGTAGGTACCTATGGAGAAGAACGGGCAAAAAATTCCACGGAGACTCTTTTTAATCAAAATATTATTAAAAAATATTGGACTGCCTCGTTGGTCTAGTGGTCGCAAGCGCTACTGCGGAGCATGAGGTCGTGGGTTCGATTCCTAGGTCGGGCAAAGTGTAATTGGGTTTTTCTATGTGAAATTTCTCAGTAGCAGCCTGGACTCTGGATTTGTGCCCGGTCGATGGCAATAGGCTCGCCCCCTATTACATGGGACTTAAAACATAACTGACGAAATGTGGGTGAACCTGCTACAGGGACACCTCTGCCCAACCCTTCGGGGAAACAAGGCGTGATGTTATGTTATGTTATGTAAAATATTGGTTACATCATTCATGTTGAAATTATATATGTGAGAACAATGTAGAAAGACGTGCACGTTAAAAGCGTCCGTAATAAAAAAATAATAATTCAAAAATTAAAATAAACAGTGGCAGCTGAGAGATGACCAGTCCCTACTAACGGCGCCCGTTCACGAACATGACGTATGGATCAGAACCATTTAGCTCAACCATTTTGAAGGGAACTTAATGATCCAACACTGTAACTTGAATAAATGCGAAAGTACCACTGTCTGTTTTGTACATGTTTGTACATTTTCGTAAAATTAGTTATGTTCTGAAAACGTACAAAATTTTTATAGACAAAAGGTTTTTATGTATGGAGGGACCTCAAAAAAGATTTAGGGCACTTATCATTCTGCTGGCACAGTACGCAGATGTTAAATCGCCAGGATTTTAGATCCATTATAGTTACTAAAGTATATAAGTTAGGCTTATCCCTAAAACTTTATATAAGAGTCATTTATTTTAAAGTAAAACTAAGCTATTTTATGTGTGATATGCATTATAAAATTTTTATCCGTAATTAGATGGTTAACGACCCAGTGATGGACAAACAAACAAACCAGCGGGCAGTTCAAAGGCATCGAAGGTGCATTGCCATCACAGACATAAAACTTAATTATCTCCCTTCACCTTGGAACACAGCAACTTGGCGGCAAGAATATATATATATAAATCACTAGCTGCGCCCCGCGGTTTCACCCGCATAATTCTCGATCCTGTGGGAATATCGGGATAAAAAGTATCTTATGTTCTAACCCAGTTCCATGGTCTATCCATGTGCCAAATTTCATCTAAATCCGTTCAGCTGTATCAGCGGGAAGGCATAACAAACAAACTCACTTTTGCAATTATAATATTAGTGAGGATGTTACATAGTGATAATATAGCATTCTACTGGTGTAAGCATTTTTTAAACTGGTTCAGTAGTTTTTGAGTTTATTCATTACAAACAAAAATAAAATAACAATCTCTTTATTATATTTGTGTCAATAAGTTATTCTCCGTACCAGGTCCTTCACAAATATCTGCTACTACTAACAGAGTTCTTCAAGTATTCGTGGGCTTAGCATGAACACGCGAGTTATCGTTCCGCACATAATATTCACTAAGTTTAAAGACTTTATTAATTTCTATGGATCTTACTATTGGTGCTTGTCGTCAAAATTTAAATCAAAATGCTATAAGATAGTTGTATTCTCGATTCAAAAATCATTCGAATTAACGGCACTCCTTTGTACTAGGGCCTCTGCTAGAGAAATATTTAAAGGTACATATTATGAATCGCTGCATTGAGTCGCGGACTCGCACACGGAGCGTTTCGTACCACCGTACTACATTTTGCAAAAAAACGCCCTTTAATTTGTAACTACGGGTAATGAGACAGACGGCCGCTGACAGACAGACGGACGGGCAACGGAGGCTTAGTAATAAGGTTCCTTTTGGCACCCTTTGGGTACGGAATTCTGAAAAGACATGCTGAACACCGGCAACTAGACGATTACATGCGGAACACAGCAACGCAATTTGGCGGCAGAAATATTGGTGATGAGTATGTACTTCTCCGTACTTCACAAAAACAGTTCTTACTAATAGAGCTTCCCAAGTATCCCCCTTCATTTCGCACTAACTAACGGTAACTTCATCTAACCAAACTAAAAGTACCGTCGCCAGTAGCCACGAATATTAAACTTTGATGAAAGATTCTTCACTAATTGCATCGTCAAAACGACATCTTTCCCATCTTAATTTAATATAGCTTCACTATCAATAAATCTGAAGGATGCCATCTTAACTTTGGAGATTTTATTACTTAAGTTTATGAAGGACTTAACTTTATTTATATTTGTTGGTTTTTAAGCTTATAGGGAGATTGTGTGAATACATTTTATCGTACGGAACGCTTATTTAGTTTAAGCTGGTTAGTTTTGAGAGTTATGAGGTAAGGAGATTATTATTCCATAATTATGATGCGCGTGGCTAAGTAATAACAGCCACAAGGATTGATCCATCAGGTTAAGCTACGCTTGCTGGGGTTGGACCATCTTTACACATCGAGCCTCCTCCGTGCCTCGGAAAGCACGTAAAACCGTTGATCTCGGCTGTCATTCGTGGATCTTTGACAGTCGTTACGGGTCGTCAGAAGCCCGAATATCTGACAACCAGTCTTACCAATAGGTATCGTATTACTCACTAACTGGGTTGTGGAGGTCAGATAGGCAGTCGCTCCATGCAAAATACTGGTATTCAGCTGCATCCGGATAGACTGGAAGCTGACCCCAACATAGTTGGGGAAGACTAGGCAGAAAGTTTGATTATGATGCTTCAAAAGACAAAATGAGGGTGAGGTATTAACAAGTATTTAATCGTCAATTTGTCACACTACACATTAAATTATATACATTTAATAGACGTTTGACGTAGCAGTGCTGGCCCAGTGGTAACGGCCATGACTTACGAATTATATAGGTCATGAGTTCGAACCCAGTCAGGGCTTTACTTTGTGTAAACAATTTCACCACCACAGAACAGAACTCTCAAAACAGTGAAAAAAAAATAACATTGTGAGGAAACCGGCATGTTCCAGAACCAACAATTTGAAGACATGTGACATCAACCAACCGCACTGGGCCCGCGTGGTAGATTATAGCCCACTCTCTCTCACATAGAGGAGGCCTGTGTCCCCGCAGTGGGAACATTATAAGCTGTCTATGCTAGACTCTTGGATGGACTGCCTCATTGGATTTAGTCACATAATACTGCCTTGTTGGTCTATTGATCGCAAGCGTTACTGCTGAGCATGAGGTCTTGGGTTCGATTCCCGGGTCGGGCAAAGTGTCATTGCGTTTTTCCATATGGAATTTCTCAGTAGCAGCTCGGAGTCTAGATTTGTGTCCGGTTGATGGCAATAGGCTCGCCCCCTATTACATGGGACTTAAGCATAACTGGTAAAATATTGTCATCTATAGATGCATCTCTGCCTAACCTTTTAGAAGATGCAGGTGTTCAATAGATGCTAAGCGAAAAATCTCACTGGTTCTCTGATCTGTTTGTTTACGTCTTAAGTGCATTTTCCTTACAGAATCGAAAACATAATTTTCCTTTTTCGGTTGTTTGTTCTAGGATAAAGCAGAGGTCAGATTTACAGCTTTACTTAAGAGGATGGTTTGAATAGGTACTTAACTCGAGGGATTTGAGTTATTACGATATCGTGGGAAATTTATGGTTGTTTTAAACATTTACGTTAGGGGTTACGTTAATATTTTTTTGTTTGTCTGTAAAAGTTTTATTTGAAAAAGAATACCTAAATGTTTTTAATGAACTTTCCCGGCTGCTCCCACAATAAAGTATTTGATCTTATCTCTAAATACTTTTATTAGTAAGAATATAAAGTAAAAGAAATAAAATTTTACGCTAAATCCAGCAAAGTACGATCTATCCAGAATTAGCTGCACAGTGTGCTAACCGCAAAGTTCTAAAAAGAGAAACTCCAAAACTAGTATTTTAGTGAAATTGCACACCCCAATACAGAGCGAAGAATTTTCGAGACCTTTTGTGCAATCTTAAAACTTGTCAAAGACGCAATTTTCTTTTAACTTTTTATAAATTTAGTTATACCTAGTTCTTTTTTAACTTTGTGTTTTTGTTCACATGTAAAATACCGAGAAGGGAAGCCCAACACAGTGACCTTATTGGTGAAGTTCTTCAGTAAGGTCAGGTGCGTAGCACCTACTCTGTTATATATTCTGTAGTTTCTGCTTACCCCCATCAGAAGAAGGCGTGAGTTTATGTGTCTTTGTGTGGGTGTGTAAAATACGTGATATATTTTAGATGTGATATTAGAACCTATTGGCTTGGAACGCGACGATGGGAAGAGACCACATGGAATAATCATAATGCCTTGGAAGGTAGGTAGGCCTTTGGTGTGGGATGCAACGTGCACCCTTGCGCCATCTCATCTTCCTAGCACGGCGGGCTGTGCTGGGTGACCTCAAACGGCGCAAATACTCCAATCTTATTGGGACTTATACGTATATTTGACCCATAACACTAGGGCCATGGTATCTGTGGGCCCATTTAGTTTTTCAAGACATCGCCAAGCGGCTGGTCGACTCTTTACGTGACCAGAGGGCTGGCCTATTCTTTGGCCAAAAAAATCAGCATTGCCTTACAACGTGGCAACGCTGCCAGCCTTTTGGGCACTTTTAACCATTGACAGTGATGTGGAAGAATTTTTTGATGCCCTATAACTATTCTCACCCCCTTTTATATACTTGTACATATTAAGATTATTTTAAATGTTAGTTTCAAAATTATGTAAATAAGTGTGTATAAATAAATCGTTTTGGTGTTTTGGTGTACATTTTAGCTTTTGCTATCGATATAAAATCTAATCAAATAAAATAATAACGAAGAATTTTTGTCTGTTTGTGTGGATGTACTTTGGTATGTTCTATGTATGGGGTTGAATGAAATTTGGCACACAGATAGTTTATTGTAGTACACAGTAGTATTGTAGTACGTATTATAGTAACTACACAACGGCCGTCATATTACGGCCGCCACATAACGGCCGGCATATTACGGCCGTCATATTACGGCCGCCATATTAAGGCCGCCACATAACGGCCGCCATATGACGGCCGCCACATAACGGCCGTCATATTACGGCCGCCTTATTACGGCCGCCACATAACGGCCGCCATATTACGGCCGCCACATAACGGCCGTCAAATTACGGCCGCCATATTACGGCCGCCACATAACGGTCGTCATATTACGGCCGCCATATTACGGCCGCCACATAACGGCCGCCACATAACGGCCGTCATATTACGGCCGCCATATTACGGCCGCTACATAACGGCCGCCACATAACGGCCGTCGTATTACGGCCGCCATATTACGGCCGCCACATAACGGCCGTCGCATTACGGCCGCCATATTACGGCCGCCACATAACGGCCGCCACAGTTGCGAAAGTACCGCTACGTACAGTATGAAGTTATATTGATATCCTATGTGTAACTGAACATTGGTTGAAAGTCCACCAGTTCATGTTCAGCTTTAACAACCACCAGGTTGCAGGTCATTCAGCAGAGTTAATATGATACATGGTGGCTCTTTAATAATTGTTCGTAACAATATGAAATTTAAAGAACGTAAGGATATTGTGAGTCTCTCTGTTGAGCGAGTTATTGAAATAGCTTGCATTGAGCTTGAGCAGTTCATTGTAATGAGCGTGTACAGGCCCCCATGTGCTTCATATGATATTTTTGAGAAATATATGGAAGAAGTATTATTAAAGACTTGTAACAGTAATAAAACAGTTGTAGTCTGTGGAGATTTCAACATTAATATACTGGAAAAATCTGCTGTAGTAAATAAATTTATAACTTTATTAAAGTCATGTAATTTGTACAATATATTCTTTGAGCCGACTAGAATAACTGCCACTAGTGCTACCTGTATTGACAATATTTTTACAAACTTAAGACCTTCTAGCCATTTAATTATAAATGAGTTATACTCTGATCACTGTGGCCAGTTAGTCACTTTCCCTCAGAAAACAGTCAGAGCACAAAGAAAACTTGTGAGTTTTATTCCTGTAAATGAAAGTAGCTTAGGCCAATTTAAGAATAATTTAATGGAAAAACAACCCGGTTTGCCTTATCAAAATGACCCGGATCAAGCTTACACTTCACTATTTAACCTCATCAATAGTGAGTTTAGGAAGGTTTTCACCTCAAAAACATTGCCTGTTTGTGACCGCATTATATTCAGTGATTGGGCAACACCAGGTATTTACAAAAGTAGGCAGAGGTTATTTGAATTGTATCATGAAAAAACATATAACTATGATGAAACTTTTAAAGAATTTGTTAAGAAATATTCAAAAAAAAAAATTAAAAGAGCCTGTTCCTCAGCAAAAGCTATACACATTAAAAATAAAATAAAATCTTCTGGAAATAAAATTAAAACAACTTGGAGTATTATTAATTCAGAAACGGGAAGAACGACAGTACGGAATCGTGACTTCCATCTAAAAATTAATGATGTAGATATTAAGGCAGACGTGGAGGTGGCAACTGAGTTTGAAATTTTTTTCACTAATATTCCTATTTTAACAACCAAAACTCTGTCATTGTCGTCCTCTACTTCTGCTTACTCAATACTCAAAGAATGTGTACCTGAATGTGACAAACTTTTTGAATTCACAGTCATTACTGCTAAAGACATTATATAATCTTTTAAAAATCTTGATGTAAAAAAAACTGCTGACCTTTGGGGATTATCAGTACATACCGTGTCCTCAATAATTGATGTTATTTCACCCTTTTTAGCAGTCGTTTTTAACACTTGTATTGCATCTCGTGTATTTCCTGATTTGATGAAACTTCGCAAAGTGATTCCACTGTTCAAATCTGGCAGCACAACTGATCCCACAAATTTTCGCCCTATTTCAATATTACCTACTTTGAGCAAAATCTTTGAAAAATTAATTTTAAAACAAATGTTAGGACATTTCAATGCATATAATCTACTTCATCTGAAACAGTTTGGATTTACAAAGGGTCGTTCAACTACAGACGCGGGCGTGGAATTACTGAAGAGCATATTCGAGGCCTGGGAGGAGTCGCAAGATGCTCTTGGCATTTTCTGCGACTTGTCTAAGGCTTTCGATTGCGTACATCATGATACACTCACCAGGAAACTGTACCACTATGGTATGAGGGACAAGGCTCTTGACCTTCTGACTTCTTATCTGACCAACAGAATACAGAGGGTCGATGTTAATGGCAAGAAATCTGCAGGATCTGCGGTCACAATGGGCGTTCCGCAGGGTTCAATTCTTGGGCCTTTCTTATTTCTAATTTATGTAAATGATTTACCTTATCACATAAGGGAAAATCACAAGATTGTATTATTCGCAGATGACACTTCCCTCATTTTTAAAATCAAACGTCTATTAGTCAACTTTGAACAAGTTAACGATGCACTCTCTAAAGTAGTGCATTAATTTAATGTAAATAATCTTCTACTGAACGAAAAGAAACACTAAACTCATTAAATTTTCAATGCCAAATGTCAGGCAGCTATCTACCAATGTTCAAGTTAATGGAACAGAGTTGGACCCTCTTGAGTCGACAGTTTTTCTTGGAATCACTATTGACAGTAAATTACAATGGGGCCTACACATAGAAAAATTGTCAGGAAGACTAAGTTCGGCCGCCTATGCTGTTAAAAAATTAGACAGATAACTGATGTGGATACAGCCAGAATTGTTTATTTTAGTTATTTTCATAGTCTTATGTCATATGGGATTCTTCTCTGGGGAACCTGTGCGGACATTGATACTATCTTTGTTCTACAGAAAAGGGCTGTTTGCGCCATTTACAAACTAGGTCCAAGAGATTCCCTTAGAGAAAAATTCAAAGAAATAAGTATTCTGACTGTAGCCTCACAGTATATTTTTGAAAACCTATTGTATGTTCACAAAAATATATCAAATTTTAAGAAAATGTCCGATATTCATAGTTTAAATACCAGGAATAAACACAACCTTGCTGTACATCGCACACGTCTCCACAAAGTAGGCAACTCGTTCTTCCGCGCTAACGAAGAATACAACTCGATTTTTTGTCTTTTTGATTAGTGAATTTTTTATGAGATTTTAGTTATTGCATTCTTGCTTACTGAAAAACCGAGTTCTTCAAGGATTCATAAAAAGTTACTTCGAGAGAGTTATTATTCTCGATTCGCTGATTCCGAATATATCAATCGATACTATTCAAAATCGTCCAAAATTGAGTTATTGTATTCTTCGTTAGCGCGGCAGCGTTCATGGGTCAATGTATACGCTTTTACAACAAACTTCCCATTGATATTCGAAACTTACCCATTAATATATTTAAAATCTGTATTAAAACCAAACTTTGTAAAAAAGGGTATTATAAAATTTCAGAATATTTAGAAGATAAAAAAGCATGGGATTGAGCTGCTCGCTCTGCTAAGCCTTGTGATAAAACTTAACATTTTAATTATTTTGTAAAATCATCAAAATATACCAGTTTTATATACACATTGACATTGATATTCAAAATGACATGATTACTTTGTTAAGTATTATATTATTTTAATTAATTATTGTGAATGTGAGGACTATGTGGATATCATTATTATTTTCATTTTTCATTTGTTAGTTTTAAGTATGGTCTGTCAGTTTGAGTAGTTTATGCGGCCTACCCAAATGTCCTTTCTTTGGTATTGTTCGTCGAGTTGAGCTCTTTAAGTTCTGAGTTGAGCTCCACGATTACTGACAAATGCTTGCACTGACTGGACAGGTCCACTCAAATCTGTGTGGTTCTTTCCTCAAAAGACCATTTCAGACACTAATCTATTGTACATGGTTCTCATATGGCCTGACCAAGATTATGTCTGGACTTTAAAAGAGACTGTGACCTCTGAGTTTGTTTCGGCCTTTCTTCTCAGAGTAGTCAGATAGGAAACGCCGAACTCAACTTGCTTATTTTTATTTTTTCTATGACGTGTAAAAGTGATTCCGATATCCTATTTACAGAATAAACAATTTCATTTCATTTCATTTCATATAATCTGGTTAAACACATAAAGTACTTTTAATCCCGGCAGTTCGTTCCCGTGGGATATTTTCCGACATCCACGTGTGCGAAGCCGCGGGCAAAAGCTAGACTATTAAACAGTACGAGTCTTTATAATGTGCACATATCGAAATAAGGGAATCTATGCTTAATTTTATCGACGGAAAAATATTTAAAAAAAATCTAATATAATCAGCCTATAATGTTCCTACTGCTGGGACACAGGCCTCCTCTCTGTGAGATGGAGTGGGCCGTAATCCACCACGCGGGCCCAGTGCGGGTTGGTAGATGTCAAATGTCTTCGAATTTTTGGTTCCAGGACATGCCAGTTTCCTCACGATGTTTTCCTTCACCATTTTGAGAGCAGTGATGATGAAATAATTTATGCAAAGTAAAGCGCCTGTCGAGGTTCGAACCTACGACCTCCAACTCGTAAGTTGTGGCCGAGACCTCTGAGCCACCACTGCTCTCAAAACGGACTGATGACCACATAATATTGTTATTCATATGTGAATACCATCCCCAAGGCATAACACTTTGGTCACCTTTCAAGTCACCGATGGGATATTCTAGTTTCTGAAGAGAACCATAATTTAAAATGCGTGTTCCTACACATTCAGACGATTCCTCGAAGGATAAACTTGAGCACAAAAGTGCGGATCAAAAGGTTACGGGTGTGAATTTTACGGGTCGATTGCGCATTCTCAACAATGGCACTAATGTGCTGACCGTACCTGTGTATGTCAATGTGAATGTTTGTACATTCGTGTAAGTTGGTGAAGCGTTTGTACGGATAGCAGCGAAATTAAAAAATGATACAGAAGCATGAAATGGAAAAACTTAAAAATATTATGATTCGTTGATTTATTTGAATTAAAGGCCAGACTGATTCATTATATTTCACGATTGTATCTTACTGCACCGGTCCGGATAGAAATTTTATTAAAGGATAAAATTAATAAAAAAAAATAAAAATCTAAAGAAAGGAAGAAAGAAAGAAAAGAAAGAAAAAGTATTTATTGGGACTCGCACAGGACATCACAAATTAAACTAAAACACACTCATTAAAACATTAATAAAAAATTAAAAAACAAATTTAAAAAAATAACAGAAAGTCCTGTACGAGGCCAAAAGGCTCCTATCTCAGCCAATAATCTCGGCTTTTAATCTAAAATTATTCACAAAAATTCTGACAGGGATTTTATCAGATTTCCGAGTTCTATTATTTATTTATTTCAGATAATATTAATTTACATTCAATTATTTATTTCATACTTAGCAGTAGCGCTTGCGACCACTAGACCAACGAGGCAGTCTGCCTCGTCGCTCGCAAGCGCTACTGCTAAGTATGAGGTCCTGGGTTCGATTCCCGGGTCGAGCAAAATGTTATTGGGTTTTTCTATCTGAAATTTCTCAGTAGCAGCTCGGAGTCTGGATTTGTGCCCGGTTGATGGCAATAGGCTCGCCCCCTATTACATGGGACTTAAACATAACTGGCGAAATGTGGGTGCGCCTGCTACAGGGACACCTCTGCCCAACCCTTCGGGGAAACAAGGCGTGATGTTATGTATGATGTATGTATTTATTTCATATTATGTTACCTAATTGTATTAATTGTTCTCGTCATTACTAACATAGTTTTAAGAGAATGTAATAGGTATTAACAAAATACGGACAAAAACAGTCTGAATGAAATTTATTTTATTTTATTTATTTATTCACTATCTCCGAATTTCTTCAAACATTGCATAGTCATAACAATTTTAATAAAATGCCAATACCTAATGGAAGACATAAAAAGCTGGTGTTCAGTTTCAAACAAAATGGAAGTTAATCACTTTGTGCCATTTAAAAGGTTTTTCCAGAGAATTTAGTTATTTGGGACAAAGTTGCTAATGTCACAAAAGCGGTGTGCGTGTTATAAATTGATTCGGGGTAATCGACGCCGGCATTTGGCTAAAAGGCTTGATCTAACTGAAATGTCTATGGCACCCTAGGGTTTTAAATATAGAACACGACCTTTTTCAGCCAGTATCAAAGGTCGTGTGAGAAATAATGTAAAGTAATAGGCAAAAGTAGAATCTATTTTGCAAATACATATAATATTGGTCAGAAAGAAACAAGCGGCCCAATTCATGGTAAGTACCTAGTCACTGCCGCCATTGTCACTTTTACCAGTCAATCATGTTCTGCACAGCTGTATTAGGTACCTACGCGAGTTTGAATCATATGGGATTCCGTGATTTCTTTATTTCCCTTGGAGTAGGAGACACGACAGAACACAACACACTCTGCGCCCGGCACCGGTGGCGGACGGTCGTGTTGCGCTGCGCTGCTGTGTACAAGAGTTCCCGATTTTCCGGCTCAAGCGTTCCTTGGTGGTTCCCGAGTCGTCTCCGTAGTCACCCGACTACCATCACGTCTATTAATTGGGGTCTTTTTCAAGACACAATTAATATCGACTTTCTTTAAGATTGTCGTTCAAAAACGTTCGTCGAGGCAATTTTGGCCCCTTCCGGGCAAAACCACAGTTTCGTGGTCCTCGGTGGATACCTTACGGTGCCAACGAAACCGAGGGGGTGTTGACCCAATCACACCCGCCGATCCCCTTCAGGGTTAGGCAGTCAATTGGCCGGGTCCCAGTGTTCGGCCTTGGGGGGTCTCCTAGTCGGCACTGGTGACAGTTTTGCCTCCACAGCGACTCACCTAGCGTGGTCGGGTATATCGATACCCTTCACACTAGACTGGATAGGACCCCGTTGCACAATAAGATAGGCAACGGGCAAAAGCAAGCTTAGGGCTCACCCATAGGCACACATCCTCCCTGTCTACACCCGACAGGGAGGGATTACACATCCCCGGCATACCCACCGGGGAGTTAGGTGTAGGTTAAAACCGATAGGTAAAATTAGTCCCCTCGCGTAAATTCCCTCCCCGATTCCATCATGAAAGATTATGAAAGGTGCCTTCAGCTCTTCATAAAATTCTTCCAGGGCGTCCTTGAAAAGGAACCCTCGCTAAATAAAAAGTATGGAGCTCGGTTCACCGCACTCCAAACTGACTTGCTAGGTCCTTCTGACAGCAGCATCGCTAACTTTAGCGATGCATTAGAATCCCCCCCGGCCACAGAGCCATCTAGACCCCCTAGTCCGTCAGAGTCCATGGACACTGACGCTCCCATCAGCGCCGCTTCCTCAAAGCGGCCCACTACCCCGTACCCCTATGGTTCGGACGACGACGAAGCGGAGTCCGCTGCTTCTTCTTCTTCCTCATCCTCCTCCCAATCCGACGACGGTTTCACAACCGTCCAAGGAAAGGGCAAGAAGAGGAAGAACAAGAAGCAGAGCTCGTCCCAGGCCAGCAAGGTTGTTGCGCTTGAGGACTTAGACTTTGCTCCCTCGTCGCCCGCACCATTAGTACCGTCCTGTAAAATCTCTCCCGCTACCCCCGCGACTTGCGCTATAGTAGCTTCCCCCACCACCTCCCGTCCGATTACGTCATCCGTAAGCTGCGCTACAGTAGCTTCCCCCTCCACTACCCGCCCGATTGCGTCATCCTCCGCGAAGGATACCCCCGCGCCTAACGCAAAAAAGATCCCTCTCCCGCCACCCTTGTTCATTCAGGACAAGGGAAAGTGGACGGACATCTCGAAATGGTGTGCCGAACACAAAATCAATTTTTCTAGCGCCCGAAATACCCAGCAGGGTATCAAAGTCTCCGTCCCTACGTCGCGCGACTTTAGGGACCTAACCCGTCTTATGAGAATGAGAGGTGTGTCATACCACACCTACTCACTCCCAGAGGAAAAGCAAATCCGCGTCGTGATTAAGCGAATCCCACGCGAAATCCTCCCCGCCGAGATCCTCAGCGACCTTCAGTCGCAAAAAGTCCCCGTTGACGAGGTCCATCGTATGCACCGCTCTAGAGGCGGTGAATCTTACGACATGATACTCGTAATCTGCCCGCCCGTCGAGGGCCACCACCCGATATTCCAAATTCGTTCCCTGTGCAATCTCACAGGGTTCGAAATTGAGAAACCCCATAAGAGTGGCATTGTCGGTCAATGCCACCGCTGCCAGCTTTATGGTCACTCGCAAAGGAACTGCCATGCTACACCTAGATGCGTCAAGTGCCTAGGGGAGCACGGCACTTCCGATTGTCCCCGTCCAAAGGATCGTTCCCTTTGTACCGACCTCCCCAGCTGCGTTCTATGCGGCAAACAAGGCCACCCGGCCAACTACCGCGGTTGCCCCAAAGCCCCTAAGGCCTCTTCTCCCAAACTGGCCAAGCGTTTCGACGCCCGCCAGCAAAGGGAAGCTCCCTCCTCTTATAGGATTCCCTCATCCCATTTGCCCCAACGACTAAGCCCTCAGAGGCCTAGTCCGTGGAGTTACCTCCACCACCAGCAGTCTTTCCCTGCCATGGTGCCCTCTCAATTCTCAAATTTCCCTCCCCCTCCCCCCGCACCCCTCCCCCGCCTTATGGATCCCCGAATTCGCGCCGCCGCGCCACCCGCGCCCCCTGCGCCCTCTGCGACCCCTGCGCCCTCTGCGCCCTCGGCGCCCGCCGAGCCCCCCGCGAAACCCACGCCCGCTCCTAAAGCTACGCGCCCCTCTCAAACCACTCCCGTGGCTAGCCCCAACGCCTCCGTTGACTCGTTCAACGTCATCACCTCAACCTTCTTGGCCTTCGTCTCCCCTCGCGCAAAGACAATGGCCAACGAAATCCTTGCGGCTCATGGTAATCTCCTCCAGATCCAGGCCATCTACAATGCGTATCCCGATATTACGCAAGCCCTAACCTCCCTCGCTACTAAACCCCATTATGGATAATACGGTCTTAGCTAGGTTCAAACCGCGATCCCTAATAATAGGCTACTTCAATGCAAACGGCATTAAAAATCAACGCGAAGAGATAGCGGCGTTCCTCCGCGATCATCAAATAGATGTTCTCTTAGTCCAAGAGACTTTTCTAAAACCTTGCAATCGTAACCCATCAATAGCTAACTACCGGATAGTTCGCAACGATAGGTCACGATGCCATAGAGGAGGTACCCTGATCTACTACAAAAAGCAGCTTCACTGCATCCCAATTGACCCTCCTCCCCTCTCACGATTAGAAGTTTCGGCCTGCCGCCTAGGCATGTCAGGCCACGAGCCGATCACTCTCGTGTCGGTCTATCTCCCCCCCGCTAATACTTCGGAGAATTTCCAACTCCTCTCTGACGACCTCTCGATTCTACTCACTATGAGTAACTCGCTCATTTTAGCGGGCGACTTCAATGCCAAACATCCCTCCTGGAATAGTTCGGTAACCACCACAAGAGGCCGACACTTGTTCGACCTCTCCCACTCCCTGACCTTTGACGTCATCGCCCCGATGACTCCCACTCACTTTCCGGTTAACGTAAATCACGCTCCTGATATCTTAGATGTGGCGCTCCTTAAGAACGTCAACCTAAGACTAGACTCAATAGAAACTGTAAATGAGCTCGACTCTGATCACCGTCCGGTAGTCATGAGATTAGACCCCCGCATAGGTCTCCGCGACCCCAACGCTCCCCCTATCACTAAGAGGATCACGGACTGGAAGAAAGTAAGCACCCAGCTGAAATCCAACACGTCCCCTCAGTTAGACTCTATTCCCGACCAATTCAACTCTATCGCAGACACGACGTCCGCGATCGACTCACTCACTAATCACGTACAAACCGTCCTGAACGAATGTTCAAGGGAGGTTCCAGCGACGGACGACCGTCACTGGAGCTTGCCGGACGATGTGCGTGCATTACTGACTGAGAAGAACGCGGCCGTCCGTGCCTACAGCAGCTTCCCCTGCCCCGCAAACAAAGCCCATATGCGCTATTTACAGAGATCTGTAAAGACACGCATACAGGAGCTGCGTGATGCGGGCTGGGACAAGATGCTCGGCGAACTAGAGCCCAACCATCTGGCATTTTGGGAACTTCAGAGGAAACTCAAATCCCCTCAAACTTCCTCCATGCCCCCCCTGACCCGTCCCGATAAGACCATAGCCTTCGAGGACGTTGAAAAGGCAGAATGCCTGGCCGACACCCTCGAGGCCCAATGCTCACCCAGCTCCCTGCCAGTAGACCAAGCTCACCTCCTAAAGGTCGACGCTGAAGTCGAACGTAGAGCCTCTCTCCCTCCCGTCGATGACCCTGATTGTCCACTGCCTCCCGTCGCTCCAGACGAAGTGCACGACATTATCAAAGGTCTTAAAGCTCGTAAAGCTCCCGGTTCAGATGGACTCACCAACAGGGTGATCCAATTATTCCCTGCCCACCTGATAATGCTTTTGACTACCATCTTCAATGGTGCCTTAAGCAACAACTTCTTTCCCCAGTCGTGGAAAGAAGCCACCGTCATAGGTATCAGAAAGCCCGGTAAACCCAGTACCGACCCCTCTAGCTACCGTCCCATCAGTTTGCTCAAGGTTCTCGGAAAAATCTATGAGAGGCTTATTTATAAGCGTCTCAGAGACTTCGCCGAGACCAAGGGCCTCATCCCCAACGAACAGTTCGGCTTTCGAACTGAGCACTCTAGCGTGCATCAGGCCCACCGCATCATTGAGTTCATAAGCGATGGTTTCCAACGCGGCTCTTTGACGGGTGCAGTTTTCTTCGACATTGCGAAAGCATTCGATAAAGTCTGGCACAACGGCTTATTATACAAGCTGTACCAACTCGGCGTGCCGGATCGTCTCGTACTCATCTTACGGGACTATCTATCGAATCGCGTATTCCGCTATCGCATTGAAGGAGCACTTTCCTCTCCCCGCCCCATTCGTGCAGGAGTCCCTCAGGGCTCCGTGCTAGCTCCCCTCATGTTCACGCTATTCACTAGCGATATTCCAAACCCAGGTAGAAGGACGCATTTCGCTCTGTTCGCAGACGATACGGCCATCTACTTTAGGTCTAGATACCCCGACAATATCGCCCACACTCTCCAAGGCGCAGTCAATCGACTCGCTGCCTGGTTTCGAAAGTGGCGCATAGAAGTCAATCCCGAAAAAAGCCAAGCGGTTCTCTTCTCGAAACCGCGCACAAGGCTTAGAGACCCCCTCCCCCGACCTCTCACTATGTTCGGTAAGCAGATCCCTTGGGAGAAGCGAGCCAAATACCTAGGTGTTTTCCTCGACCACCATCTCACTTTCGCTGAGCACATAAAGAAGGTTCGTTCGCGAGCCGCTTTCGCTCTCGGTAGGCTCCACTCCGTCCTAAACGCACGCAGCAAGATGTCACTTAAGTGCAAATTGCGAATCTACACAGCGTGCATTCGTCCCATCATGACCTATGCGGGTGCCGTCTTTGCTCATGCAAAACCCCATCATATCCATAGGTTGCAAACGCTCCAAAACCGATTCCTCCGTAGGGCCACAGGCTCCCCCTGGTATGTTAGGAACGAGAGTCTCCATCTCGACCTTAGAATTCCCACGATCCACCAATTTCTAAAACGCCTTGCAAAGCGTTACTTCGATTCCGCGGTCAAACATCGCAACCCTCTGGTTGTCGAGGCCGCCAGTTATGTCCCAAGTAGGATTAGCCGTACCCGCCGTCCTAGGCACATTCTTACCGACCCAGATGACCCCATAACCCTCCTCCAGGAGAGCAATAGGGCCACTAGCACTCTACACAAATACAGACGCCTCCCGTCATTCCGACCTCGCCGTCGAGGTCCTTTGCGATCGCGACCGCGCCCCCGAGTAAATGATACTCCTCCCCGACCCTTGCTCGATAACGAGGTGCCAGCAGTGGTTTCGGCTGTGCACGTAGCTTTAAATTCCCCGACTAATAATAATGATCAAAACCTTGATCCAGCCCGTCCCATCTTTGATGTCCTCCCTCCGGTGACGCCCTAAGCCGAGGCTCGTACCCCACAGGGGGTGCCCTTAGCGAGCGTTCACCTAGCTTTTTAGCTTAGTTTTGTATGCCCCTGGCTGGAGGCTTTGAGTGTAGCAGCTTAAGGCAACCACAGGATTGACCGGTTAAGTAGTCATGACCTCAGAGGTCAGCTACGAGATGCCCAACAGAAAAAAAAAAAAAAAAAAAAGAGTAGGAGACCTCCATTGTCGGAAGTCATCGTCACCTTCATGGTAGACTACATAACATACATAACATCACGCCTTGTTTCCCCGAAGGGTTGGGCAGAGGTGTCCCTGTAGCAGGCACACCCACATTTCGCCAGTTATGTTTAAGTAGACTACTGGCCAGTTTTCCAACTTAGAACATAGGGTAAAGAAAATCTTGTCATCATTAATCAAAATCAATATGTAAAAAATGTAACTTTTTGGTGTACTTAATAAAGAATATTCTATCTATCTATCTATCAGAATCATTTATTGACAAAGAATATAGGAGGCAATCACACATGCACACATTCTTTCGGAATAATGAACGTTAAATGTGCTCAAAGCGTTGAGTTCTCCCTAATATTCTGTAGACCAACTAACTGCCACCCAAATGCAAGCCAAAAGCCATACATATGAATAAAATTCCTCATCGAACTTAGCCGATTAGCTACCAATACCATTTCTATGAAGCACGTTCATACATTTCGTACGGCCACTTTGGAACGTGCAAAATACGTCTTTAGCTTTTAAGTGGAGTTCACACTGGGCCCGTACGTGTGTGTCAAGAGTTTGACATATAGCTAAGTAAAATGTGATTTTTATACATGTAGGGATGTTTGTTATCGTTTTATCGATATTAGTGTGGTTTTAAAGTTGTAAAAGATCTGTTATGTTGCTTTTAAGGAGTTAAAAGCTTTTGGGACGCAGTTGTGTTGGTATTAAGTAAGCTTATTCGCTTGTTAGGGTTCTGTAATCGAAGGTTGCCAAATGGAATGCTATTACTAAGCTTCCACTGTCCGTTTGTCTGTCAGCGGGCTGTATCCCATTAACCGTAAAAGGTAGAACACAAATAATAAAAATTAAATAAAGTTAATATTAAAAGGGGGTCCCATATAAGAAACGTGTTTTTATCGGGGTTTCGTGTGCGAGTTCGACTCATACTTTGCAGGTTTTTTTAAGAACATTTGAAAAAGTATTTGTGACTAGCTGCACCCCGCGGTTTCACTCGCATAAGTCCCGTAGAAATATCGGGATAAAAAATATCCTAAGTCCTAACCCAGGTCATGGTCTATCCATGATCCAAATTTCATCCAAATCCGTTAAGTCGTTTTAGCGTAAAAGCGTAACAAACAAACAAACAAACAAATAAATAAACAAACAAACACACTTTCACATTTATGTTATTAATTAGTTAGGATTCCTGTAATTACGCTCTGTTCTCCTACTTACCTATGATCTAGGCACCTTACAAATAATATGGTTGGCAGTTACTGAAATAAAATAATTGCTTCCGTGCATGCTACGGCTGTCACACCCTTTCCATGTCTTATTGTAATTGTTAGATTGTTGTGATGGTCAGATTAAAGCAACAACTGAAAATTTACTGGAAATTCTAACATCCTAACTATTATTATATCCTATCCTACTAATATTATATTATATTTACTTCTTTAACTTCATTTAAATACTTATAAATTATATTTTTAAATATAAGAATATAGAAAATATAAAAAACATTTAAAAATATAAAATAATAGTAGCCCACCGGTATCGGGAACAGGGTCCAAGCTACCGGCGGTCAGGGCTGCAGAGAGAGGAACCTCCTGACAATGCGAGCCGTGTCCAGGAGTACCGCTTTCTGAATCAAGCCCTTGATCCAGCTACCCAACGAGAGCCTGCTCAGGTGTTAACCGCGGGGCGCCGCTATTAATATTATAAATGCAAAAGTGAGTTTGGTTTGTTTGTTACCCTTTCACGCTAAGACGGCTGAACAGTATATAAGTGGGTTTACCGGGCGATGAGGCTCAGTCTGCGCTCAGCGTTCGGTGTGGCAACACGCCGTGTTCGAATTCGCGACAAGTCAATCGTCGTCCTGAGGATGCCTCGTTGAGAGGTGAACTAACGATTTCTTTCAGGGTTTTTTTTTAAGACTCTTTAGAAATAGCTTAGCGGAACAGGTTACTAAATATATCCACTTCTATTAAATTTTAAATGAAAATTTAAAAAAAAACAGATTTAAATGAAATTTGGCACATACGCATGACCTGGATTAGTACTTAAAATATTTTTATCCCGATATTCCCACGGGATCGAGACTTATGCGGGTGAAACCGCGGGGCACAGCTAGCAAAAAATACTTACAAATTATTTCATTAAGCATACACTATAGAATTCGTAAGTCAAATTACTTATACGATGAAATCCTATTTTTGGCTCCTTTACTCACCACAGGAAAAACCTCGACATACCCACAAAAAGTGTACAAATAAAGGGCCAATTTAACAGTCGGCTGGTGAATCCGTCGAAGTCTGACGAGGGTACCAGTAAATACGTACTAAAGAGATTTTCATTATTTGCCTCGCTTCTTCATGCTACCTACGTCATCCGCAAATGTATGCGCCAAGTGTGTTTTAAAAAGTTCCCG
Organism: Omphaloscelis lunosa; assembly: GCA_916610215.1. Taxonomy (NCBI): domain Eukaryota; kingdom Metazoa; phylum Arthropoda; class Insecta; order Lepidoptera; family Noctuidae; genus Omphaloscelis; species Omphaloscelis lunosa. The sequence continues at coordinate 17,289,497 of OU744260.1, forward strand.
TTTATTGTATCGGCCTGATTTGGGTTGGAATTCTAGAATATTGAGTGTTGGGAATTTTCTGGAATTCGTAGAAGTAATGAAGTTTGGGTAATGTGATTGGATGCCTACGAATTTGAAATACAGCGTTATATTTAATAGGATTGCTGGAGCCGTCGGCATTGAAGCTTCGTATGTGTAGGTATGTGAAGCTTCAGTCCAGACTAGTAATGTGGCGGCAATTCTCCCGCGACTCGTAACGTCTACAAAATTATGTGACGTCACTGGACAGTCTGGCTTCATTTGAAGCATTAAAAGGAAAAAAAAAAACACAGTAAGTGCATCACGCGATGTTTCATGGAAGGTCGAAAGACATTAGTCGCATAGTGAATACGAGGCTTAAGTGTTTAGTGCTACACAATGCTAGCATTTCGCAGTTTTTTGGCATAGCTAGCCCCATTTACAATTTGGGATCACGAAAAGCTGTACTAGATATCTTTGGCCATTAAACAAACCCGAGTGCGTACGTCTACAAGTTCGAATTTAGCCGAATGGCCTCCGCTGAAGAGTAATGCTTTATCTTTAGCTATTCTGCAAATACTGCCATTTTCACTACCCCTTTCTTGTAAAGCTGTTTTAAGAGTTGAGGACTTGCTGACCGACTGGAGTGACACGAATTGTCACAGGCTGAATAGTTCCGTAACTTACAAAATTTTGAAAATCTTAAAGTGCACTACTCATAAACGCTCTTTTGAAAGTATAAAAAAAAAACTACTTTGAATAAAAGAGCCATTTTCAATAGGGTTCCTCATATGGGTGAAACGAATCGATAAAAAAGAACTCAATTAATTGTTTTTTTCGCAAGTTATAATGATTTCAGGTTTAACACTTGATTGACGGGAAAAAATTTAAAACTATTTTTTTTTTTTTCATTTCTGCTGCATTAAATCAATTTTTGAAAAGTACAGTATTAATTTCCATTAAATTATCTATACAATGGTATGTAAATTAAGTAGGTTCTGTTTACTAGCGCAGGAGTGTAACAATAAATACAGTTGCAGAAAGGAGGCAAAACCAATTTTCCGATCGCAAAGCACACTCTAATGCATAGCATTCGCATTATGAGATGTGCAATACAGCCGTCTGTTGTTAAACGGGTAGAGGCACGTAGTATATTATTAAATACGTCATCAGTTTATCCGTAGTGTGATTTGGCTAGTTGTCTCGGGGGTCATTCACGAACGATTCGGTGACGCTTCGTAACAAGAGTCACTTTGACCGACATGTTTGTCATTGTAACCTTGTTGCCGTCTTACTAGTACTAAATAGGTTCCTTTTATATCAAATTTTACTTGAATTTCTGTAAAATTAACATCGTCCAGGATGCTTATTTGTCCCCTCTATTATTTTGATCCTAAATATTTTCCCGGCCTATTCCGTTAAAAGATTATTTTATAGACTCCTGTTTAAAGACATCAAATTATCAGAATTAGTGGTTTGTGACTTCTGATGAACCGAAGGCAGAACTATGTACAAATACTATGTGGCAATGTGTGTCCAATTTACCTCAATGTAAAAAGCCTTAAAATCTGAAAACAATATCTATCAATATTTTACAAATACGTCTACAAAAGTATCACAAAAATCACCAGGGTTATAGCCACCACGAGAGCAAAAAAGTACCAAATGTATGGTTAAATGGCGGTTATGAATTTAAAAAAGTTTGTTGAAACATGGCGGCCGCTTCACGTATGCACGGACGTGATCGGAAATACCAATGTTTGTTTATCACCAGAATTGTGCCACATTTGGGCGGTGGCATCCACGGAGCTCATGGTTTAATTACTATCCTTTGCATGAATAGACATCTTCATGCCCCAGAGAATTGGCGAAAATTGTGACGATAATAATATCTATGACATTAATTACCAAGGTGTATGTTAAGGTGCATGGCCTAACATTGGCTCGTAATATTGCCTAGTATATATTATATCACTTTCTTAGTTTATCTTGAAGAAAGAAGACCCAAAATACAATATAACAAAATACACTTGGACTTTACTGACTTCGTTGAAGGAAAAACATGGTGAAAAAAGGTTTTCAAAAGATATTTTTCCTTCACCGTTTTCAGACTTATATTTACTGTACGTTCAGGTGAGTTATCCTAACTAATATTATAAATAAATAATAAAAAATAAAATTCATTTAATTCGGGCAAAAACTATTCTACATTTAAAAAAAATTACAACAACAGAATAAATCACAATAAAATAATAATAATAATAATAACCCCACCGCCGTATCTCTACGTTGACGTCGTGGTGGGTCTTGCGCGCTCCGAATTTTAGGTCTGTACCGGTAGAGTTTACTTTGCCGAAACGGGTCTAGGATGAGGAGCCAGACCAAGAGAGATACAGAAACCCGCAAGGCAGCATGTGGTTGGGAAGGAGCTGTTGAGCAGTAGCGACCCCACGAATCCAATCTCCCGGGAGAAGTCTTGATCCTCACCTCTGGCTTGCCTTTATTGGCCGGCCTGAGTGGAGACTCGCAAGAGCAAACGTGCTCGGAGGAAGGAAGTATTCTAGTAAGATGCTGGTAGGGATCTTGACCGTACTTCCGGGATTGTCCTGATAGCCATGGAATACCTCTCCACTCCTCAAGCACCTCAGGAAGTGTTGCCCCCTTATCGCTACATCACTATGTGCTAGCGACCGTTTTTGGGGGCCCATTATTGAGTGTGCAAGTTACCCCCTGCCATTTTATCCGTGTATTACATATTATCATTGATCAGGTAGGGAACATAGTACTTCTATAGTTCCAGGTAACTCATCCATTATAGCCACCCAAATCTATAGCCCAATATGTTTTGTTTCCATGTTCTGAAATAGTCCTACACCAACCGGGGGTTTTCCTTGGGTGCACTTGTATAGTGTATACAGGGATAATCGTCGGTTGGTGCCTCAACATTAAAAAATGTCTAAGGGGCCTCTGCGAGTTGGCTTCGGCCCCTCGTGTGCCTTCCAAAGGACCGCGCTCCATGGTCCCGAGATTTGTTAAAATATAAAAATAATAATAATATTTATTCACAAAATTACAAGGCATAAAAAATAGTACAAATTTGCTTAAATATAAATTATATGCCTAAGACTTACGTGCCTGAACTAGGTAATCCTGTGTTTCAGGCGAGAAGAGCTTTAATAGACTTATTAAATAAATAAATAAATAATCTGCAGGTTGACAATATCACTAATTATATGTTAAGTCTATTAACTCTTAGTATCTAAATTTGATAAATACTTAACGTAGGTGAAATTTGTACATATATTCACTTTAATACAGTTAGTAAATTCTTTGTATCTTCTTAAGACATACTTTGGAGAGAATCATCCTTGAGAATTTTCTTACAATTTGTGTAATTCAGGGAATAAATGTTTGCTTTCGAGTTTAGTCTATTATAGAGAAGAGGACCGAGGTACAGATAATAAAATGTCAAATCCAATTAAAATAAACGAATGAGTAATACAAATTATACGGGTCACAGAATCGAAAATTAAAATTACATGTCAAATTATAAGGGTCACAGAATTAATATTAAATTAATATTAATTCTGTGACCCTTATAATTTGAAAATAATAATGAGAAATTATTATGAACGCGAAAGTGAGTTTGTTACTCAATCACAAAAAAACGGCTGAACGGATTTGGATGAAATTTTGTATATAGATAGATCATGACCTGGAAAAGGACTATTTTAGATAGATCATGACCTGGAAGGCTATTTTTTATCCTGGATCGCAAACTAAGTCGCGGGCAACAGCCAGGCGCGATCGCAGCCCAAGATTTGGGGGTCACCATGAGTGCCGTGGAATATTTATAGGGAAATATATATATATTTTTTTTAAATTTAATTGATTCTCAAAAACTTTTTGATCTTCTAATGATGCACACTTTTTAAATAACTGATCCTCTTTTTAACTTTCTAATTTTTTTTAGTTGGTTGCAGTAACTAAGCTTGAGTACCCCGACCAAACCGATTAGGTCAGTGACAATCCGAGCGCGAGCCGAGCGAGCGAAACGAGCGGTACCGCGGTAAGGTAGTACGCGAGCGCTATAACTTGTCTACTCTGAAATGACGCACCCCACTACCGCATTAATTGACACCGCTCGTCGCGCGACGAGCGGTGTCTTTGTGTCGCGTCGCGTGTCGCGTCTGTTTGAAAGAGCCTTTACTGAATTATCGAGTGCGTAAAATGCGGAAGTGGGGCGCATCATTTCAGATCGAATAAGCTTTACATCCAAGTTGGTCGCAATTAGTTAGCTATGTAGTATTTTTAGGACCCCAAATTAGGAATTATTCGGGGTTGCATTAAATATATGTCATGTTTTTAGGGAGGTACATCTCCAGTTTGTCATTACTTATGGCCGGGGTACTTTATGATGCTGCCAAATTGGTTGCCAGCTATTTGATAAATAATAGTTATATTAGGACAGTAGATTATGTAGGGTGAGAAGAGCGAGCGAAGCTAACTAGATAATTTTAATGCACTGTCTCGGATAGGTTAGGATTTGATTTATATTTTCAAACAGAAATAGGAGTTACATTGTCGACTTATGCAGGAAAGGCCACTATGAAAATGTAGAATACAAAACCAAACGAAACGAGCTCAAAAATTTATTACACTAAGATTTTCTTTTGATCATTCCAAGAGAACTAAGAATTATTTGCTTTGTCGACTTATGAAGAAAAGCTCAAGAATGAAGATAAGCGAGTGAAGCAAGCTTCAAAATTTTAGCACTCCACCTTAGATTCTGTTTTCTTATCTTAGGATTTGATTTACATTTTCAAACAGAAATAGGAATTTGTCGACTTATGTAGGAAATGCCAAGCAACTATGAAAATGTACAATACAAGAGCGAGCGAAACGAGTGCAAACATTTTGGACACTTTCGAATACGTTCGTTATTTTTTTGATCATTCCAAAAAATCTAAGAATGTAAAACGACTGTGTCTTATAGAGGTTTCTGTTTGTCACTTATAGAGGTTTTAGTGGGTTAAAATGACGGGACCTGGCAATTACTTTCATTTGTAGAGTTTTCTCGCTTACCCAGTTCCCACTTACTCATTATATATTTGGTGAGATAGACCCAAATATCGAGACTACCTTCTCGAAGTTAATGAGCGAGTGTACTGAATCAAGATTTCCATATATACATTAACAAACGTTACACAAAGACTATTAAACGAATAAAACCTTATGTAGACTTACCTACACTTCAAAGTGAGTACGGCTTGATCACTTGAACTGCCATGAACTCATCAGTATTCTATAAGAACTACGAGCGTTCCCCGCTTTTCGTGTCAAAGCAAACAGTGCCTAAGTGAAGAAATAAAATTACCTAAAATACAAGTTTTGGCTTCTAGTGAAAACAATATAACGATTTTTAAATGAAAATAGAGATAAAATAAGAGAATTTGGCTTTTTCACACATGTTTCTGATTAGGAGCAGTGGTGGCGCTGTGGAAACGACTGAGACTTATACGATTTGTAGGTCTTAGGTTTGAACCCCGACAGGCGCTTCGATTTGTGTAAATAATTCCATCACGACTGCTCTCAAAACGGTGAAGGAAAACATCGTGAGGAAACCGGCATGTCCTAGAACTAAAAATTCGAAGACATGTGACTTCTACCAACCCGCACTGGGCCCGCGTGGTGGATTACGGCCGACTCCCTCACACAGAGAGGAGGCCTGTGTCCCAGCCATAGATATATATTATAACTAGCGTATCTATGGTCCCAGCAGTGGGAACGTTATAGGCTAATTATGCTTCTGATTATGGAAATAATCTTTATTTAATGAAAAGACCAATGTCCGCGACAGACTACTGAAAAGTTTTATTAGACAGTTATTTCACAGTTCAACAGGCTTTATTTTTGGTTTAAGATTGGAAATGATTTACCGGTGGTATATGTAAAAATTTCTATTAATGTTAAGATCTTAATGTACCGAGAATATATTGAGAAATAAATTACATCTTATCTTATCTTTAATGACCACGAAAGAAAATTAAAGTAAAAAAAAAAACACATTTTCCTGTTATATTACTGCTGCCCTCATATTATCATTCAAACTCAAACAGAAATGAACTTGGTAACACAACTAAGAACTGTGGTAGTACATTCTCAGACAAATCATTCCATAAAATCGAATTAGCCAAACAAACCATTGCATAAAGATAGTCATCAGTAATAGATAGGACAGTTGGGATCTAGCAGCATCAACATTGGCTCATAATCTAAGTCTATAATCATTAGCCTATTCATACCGCGAGCCAAAAGCAGTTTAAAGCAGATGAAACGTATCACACGCGTTTATCGCATCCCACGCAATTATCGCGTCGCTCGGAATTATCGTATCGTACGCAATTACCGCGCGCTATTGACAACGCGTTCACTTTACATTACAAAGCGCTGTTATAATTAACATCGTGTCGTACATTTGATGTGTTTAGTAGACAGTTCAGTTTTGGTAGGTACCTACTTGGGATAATTTGGTGAAGTTTATCTACATATCACTTGAGAAAGAAAGATGCAGAAAAGATAGCGATATTAATAAGAATTAACAAAAACTTGGTCAGGAAATTAAGTGATTGAACGATACAAAATTTGGCAGTTCAAACAATTTCTATGTCAGTCAGTTTTCAATGTTAATTAATATTTCGTTTGGACCAAAATTAAACCTACAGAGACTACCTCATTGGTCTAGTAGTTACAGCGCTACTGCTGAACATACCGTCGAGAATTCGAATTCCAGGTCGGGTAAAGTCGGCGCGTTGTGTTCCACGCGTGCCTCAAAGAGATGTCAGCAGATTCGAAGGGGTACACTAGGGCCGATGCCTGCCGGGGTTGCGAAGAAAACCGAAAGGGAGATCGTGGCCCCCGGCAACAGGGCAGCCGAAGGAACACGGGTGGGTTTTAGTCAGTAAGAGTCTGACACGCCCTCCCGCTCCGCCCAGAGCGGGAGAAGTTATTTGATGATTTCCCACCCACAAAAAAAAAAAAAAGGTCGGGTAAAGTGTTTTTGGGTTTTTCTATCAGGAATTTTTCAGTTGCAGCCCGGAGTCTGGATTTGTGCCCCGTTGATGGTAATAGGCTCGTCGCCTATTACGTACTTAAACATAGTTGCCAAATGTAGGTACACCCAGGCCCGGACTTGGAGACCCAAGGCCCCTAGGCACTTCGATATTTGAGGCCCCCCAATTCGAAGCCATTTTGGATGTTTTATAAATAAAACGCACTATTTAGTAGGTACAGGAAATATACTTTTTTTCTTAACACATTTTGCTATGCAATATTTTATCAATTACAAATAATAAATGAAATTAAGAAACTACTTTTGACTCAACCCAACTGCACTGTTCAAGTAAGTGAAAAAATTAATGAAGAATTTTAATTGTTTTTTTCTCAATGTATAATTTTATTTCCACCTGCAGTCAGGCAAGGAAACTGGTTAGGGTAGCTGGGTGGGTGGGGCCTCTAGGTTGGCTGGGCCCCTAGGCCAGTGCCTTGTGTGCCTAGGCGTAAATCCGGAGCTGGGTACCCTTTGGAGAATACAGGAGTAATATTATGTTATGTTTTGTAAACCTACAGAACGATTCTTTAGAGTGAATACGTTTTAAAATCCAAATATCGGTCAAGTGCTGGCTACACCAATGCACAAAAACCAATTTCCTTTAGTCGATGTTACAATGAAAGGATAAGCTTCTCACACAATATGTGTGCTTTAATATGCACTTTAAAATATAAAGTAATAATGTTCCAGAATATTTTAGAAGGAGACTATGTACGGTCAGCAAAGCAAGACGGTTAACACTGCTACTTTGCATTTCTAAATTGACACAAAATATCGACATTCTCGTGTTTCAGTATTTAATTTAGAATATCACTAATCACTAACTTACCTATTATAAAACAAAGTTCCCGGGCCGCCGCGTCTGTCTGCCCGAACGCGATAAACTCAACGAATACCTATATAACTCTACCGAACGGATTTTCATACAGTTGCCGGAAAAAAATATGCCGGCTGACGGAGTTTTACAGCCGTGCGCTGCGTATATCAATAGTTATAAGAAAACACTTAATGCATTAATACATTGTTTAACACATAGGGTACTTTAAATCCCAGTAGTACGTTCCCGTGGGATATATTTCGAAATCTGCGCGGGCGAAGCCGCGGGAAAAAGCTAGTGTGGTGTAATAATAGTTTATTTTATTATCATATTGGTGTTTAGTTGTGGTTTAATAAATAAATTGTTAATCGGCTTTTGTTGCTGATTGTACTACCGAAGCTCCGGGAATTTAAAAACAACAGGGTTTCCGGGAGAACAATATGAGTATGGACGAAAATTAATTTGTATAATAACTTATACATTGTAAAAGTGTATTAACCAGCATGTTCTAGGAAGTATACTTTAGAGAGAATTTATAACGTAAAACATGATATGAAAGTCTGGTACAGTGACTGCTTCACTTAGGACATTTTCTGGAAACCTGTTTCTATTAAGGTGTCTATCTTACGCAGAAATGAGTTGTACATCATTTTTATCTCACGAAGCGACACGAGCTTTACTTGTGATAACCAAATGTACAAACACGATGTGAATGTGTAAAGAAAAAGAAAATATAGAAAAAGTATTTATTGGGAGTCGCACAGGACATCACAAATTAAACTAAAACACACTCATTAAAACATTAATAAAAAATTTAAAAACAAATAATAAAAAAAAAATAACAGAAAGTCCTGTACGAGGCCAAAAGGCCATATCTCAGCATACGCTGCGACAATAAAAAAAAATAAAAAAATAAAGCAAAGCTAAGAAAGCAAGCGCAAGAAGCAAGAAGCAAGTGTAAGCGCAGAAGCTCGTGGTACCGTCCGAGAGATGGGTGAAGTCGGAAATGTGTGTGTGTTATGTGCTGACGCATCTTCACAGATACATTCACAGCGTGTTTGTACACTTGGTTACCACAAGTAAAGCGCGTGTCGCTTTGTAAGAAAAAAATACTGTAATGTTATTGTCTTTTGAGGTGTGATTGGTTGGATTTAAGTCTCATATTATGCGTACCTACCTATGCCTATAATTTCTAACAATAATTTTTCTTCAAACTATGCTTTACTACAGTAGCGAAATTTTTACATAAAAACAGTGTTTCCACCACAAAAAAAACCGGCCAAGTGCTTGTCGGACTACGCAAAATGAAAGGTTCCGTAGTTGGGACGAATTTATCTCAAATACAAACTTAACGTGGTAGTTGAAATACATCTTCTCCCATACATTCCAACTGCAAATATAAGTTTGTACGCCCAATATTGATAGATTTACCATGTTATTTTAAGACCATAAACTTTTTGTAGGTTTTCTTGTAATCTATGAGTGTCTTGTCCAATCTCTGTATTTTTTTCAAAATTTTAGGCTCCGTAGTTTCGGAGATAAGGGCGGAATGGTAAATTTTCATCAATTTTCTTAAATATCTTAAAATGTATTTATTTTAAAATTATAAAGAAAAGAGCTATTTGAGATTTTCGTAAAATGCCCTTTCATTTGATATGTCACACGATACAGTTTGATTTTTTTTTAAATTTTCTTATTTGCCCTCCAAAAGTGACCCCCATTTTCAAAATTCATTTATTTACGTTACACGTCCGTGTTAGGGTCACAGAAATACATATGTACACCAAATTTCAACTTAATCGGTCCATTAGATTCGGAGCAAATTGACTGTGATACACGGACAGACAGACAGACAGACACACGAGTGATCCTATAAGGGTTCCGTTTTTCCTTTTGAGGTACGAAACCCTAAAAATGTTGAACCAGAAACATCCAAACTCCCATTTTCAAACATACGTCCTCGATTTATCACTGGATTTAAACGTTGAAGGAAAATATCGACAACGCTCTTTCAAAATAAAATGGAACGTGGCTCGTACGTGTGCACAGTTGTGTTGGCAGTACTTTACTGCCAACACAACCATTGAAAGAGATGACAGTAATAGCGGTACCAACTGGGTTGAGGTTGTGGTGGTAAACTGTGTCGCATATGGATAGGTTGTGATAGGCAACTGATACTTATGCAATTTATTGAATTGTTTAATAATAATAATGACTTTCGGTTGCCCTGTTGCCGGAGGCCACAATCTCCCTTTCGGTTTTCTTCGCACCCCCGGCAGGTCATTGACTCCTACCACTGCGCCCGTACCATAGTTAGCTGTACATACATAGTATAAATAATTTACTAATTTAGAATGAGAAACATACTATCATAGACTTCATTAAAAGTCAGTAATATAAAAAAAAATGGAGTTCAAACTAAAATAAAACCCTCACCGTACAAGTAAACTACATACCTTTTATTTAGAAATTCAAAAAGTTTTTAAAAACAAGTATAACTACACAAAAATCTATAAAAATTGATAAGTTAAAGAAGTCCTTATAAATAATACGCCTCTCTACGTAATAGAATAGAGCTTGAATAGTTCTTTCAGCATTTATTCTCAACGATGGAGCGAAGTAAACTCGTTAACTTGCTGAATAGATAATTTTCAAACACAATTTTCTCACAACACTCGCCCAGAGAGAGTTGTGCTAAAAAATAGTGAGAATTCAATTTTCTACCTTTTAAAAGGTGGCCATGCTTGTTATTTTATTTCTTTAACTATTATTTGCGGTGAAATAGGTGTCATCTTCCAAGTAGGTACTCGTAGATACAGGCTTTTTTACAAGGGCTGTTTAAAAAAAACTTTTCTTGTGAAAACAAGCAGTGGGCCTCAAAGGATTTTGCCATATGAATTTTCATCCTCTATTTAACACCATCTGACTGACGGACTAAATAGAATTTCTTTTTTTTATCAGGCATCATTCTTATTATCCGTCTAATTCCACATCGATGTATCTAAAATCATGTCCGCAAATACACAGCAGCTAACAATATCTCCTGTAGACTAATACACTTCCGTAACCACAGCGTATACAGGTTGCGCTCATGTTAACGAACCAGAGTGTTGTCAACAATCGATACCACGACCAAATATAGAACCAGTGTTGTAATGTACATGCTTATTTGCTTGAATAATATAGTGTTTTAGGATTTGTTATAGTGTGATTCAAGTCTTATCATAGCATATTCAGCCTATAATGGACTGGGCCGTAATCCACTACGGGGGCTTAGTGCGAGTTAGTAAATGACACATGTCTTCGAATTTTCGGTTCTAAGAATTGTCGGTTTCCTCAAGATGTTTTCCTTCACCATTTTGAGAGCAGTGGTGATGAAATAATTTAGACAGAGTAAATTGCAAGGGTTCTCATATTTGGATTAATGATGCTGCTTACCACCTTGTTGGCGTTTTTCAGTCGAGTCATACAATAAATTGAAAATAGGAGAGAAAAGAGAAGACTAGAGAAAATGGCCACAAAATAAAAACAGAAGAGAGAATCTAAGCGAGAAGGAAGTTCTTAATACTTTGTGTTTTGGACTAAGACATATTACTTGCTAACAGACAATTAGAACTTGTTAATGATAATCTAGCTGGTAAATACTTTATCTTAAACGAAACTATGCACCCAAATTCACTTACTATCTACAAACTATTATACTACTAGTACTTGGCGAATTCCCCCCGAATCGAATTACCCCCTTGATCGCCTAGCAACATATTAAGGCCCAGACTCCACCAAAGCGGAGACGAGACGAGAGGAGAGATGTGTTTTAAACATCTAATAGAATTTCGTTATTCTCAGATTTCGTCTCCACTCAGCTTCACTGGATACCACTGAGTGGAGATGTATCATATTTGTATGGCGTGATCGAAGCGGAGATGTGAGCTGTGCCTCGCCAAGATCGAGCTGGGCGACGGTACAAAGCGGAGATGTGAGCTGTGCCTCACAAACTGGCGATGGCGCGAAGCGAAGACGAGAAGAGATGTGCGTTCATCACAACATCCAACGCTCGCAGCTCAGTTTAGCTCAAGCCAGCACACATCTCCGCTCCAGTCTAGCTAGTACGCATCTCCGCGCAGCATCGGTGGATACACCCTAGCTGAAAAACATCCCTTGAGAGACACATCTCCGCACATCTCTGCTTTGGTAAAGCCCGGACTCCAGTCCGGGCTTTACCGTTATACCTACTAATGTGTCGTCAATTTCGCCTCTCCCTATTACCCCTTACATCGCGTTAATAAGAAGCCGTTATCTCCTTTACTTCTCCGACATCAAAAGGAATAACTTGATTTCGTTCAGGATACATTTTACAAAATAATTTCTGTATTCAATTCTAAAAAGTTAATGGTGCGTAAAACGGCATTGATGTCAAGACCAATACAGTTAAAAAGGCGAAACATTTCATCCTGTCGTGCCCAAGATAAAAATATCCATTTTCATAAAAAAATAAACATTGTCACGCAAAAAAAGTGATAAAAGCAACTGGTAATAATTTACGAGGCTCCCGACGCCACCTTTATTAAATTTTTAATTCTACATTCAAAAAACCTTTTCGCTTAAAAGGAGAAAGTTTGAGATTATTCTAAGGAACATCTGTGTTTTTCAATGGTGGAGCTATTAAGCGTTTTAAATGTTAAATTCTTTCGAAGTAAGAAATATCTTTGAAGACTATTTTAATGCGGAAATGTGCGAATTTTCTCTTCGTATTTTCTGTGTAGCTAAAGAAGCTTTTTTTTACATAATTAAGTGTATGTTATGCGAGTAACACGACATCCGCGTAATGATATTTTGTGTCTCTTTATCCAATAATTTGCGTTGGCCTAGAGGCTGGAAGGGTTTTTTTTTGTTTAACATTGGCTGTTTGTGACGTGCTCATTAGCGTGCTCCTAATTATTGTGTGCTTTGTGAAAAAAAATTATTACTTTTGAACAAATGTGCCCGGAAGGTCTTTTGCTTTTACGGATTAACTAATTTACTGGGGAGTAAGCTCGCCTTTTTGAGTTTTTTACCAACTAAATCCCGGACTAACATCAAACCGTTCTAACCTACATGCGAATGCTCCTACTTCCTCCCTCTTCCGACACCCTCATGCAGCACGATAGCACGTGACCACCACCTTCTGTGGGGGATACCTGGGGGTCACTTAATGAACGCTCTGAGCACAGTGTACAAATCCCGAAAAAGTTCCGAGGAGCCTGCAGGGTAATTATGGCTTGGCCAATGAAATTACCGAGCTCAGAACGAGATAACTGTTTAATTTTCAATATATACAAGAATAAAATCGAGAGTAACAGAACATATTTTTTCTGAAAGATGACAGATGACATTTGACACTTAACATTCCGCCCACCATGGACAGTGTCCATAAAATAACACACTGAGTTACTTAACAACCAACCCACCCACCATGATAAAAGATAGCTACTACCAACAACAATAAAATAATAAATAAATCTAACTTAAACATTTCAATGTTAACAACACTCCATAACATTGCTGCCGGTAGAATTTGAATATATTGAGCAAAATAAAACTTCATAACTTAAATCTAGACGGCAACAGGTAAAATAATAAGCTTGGACACTGGTCTCTTGATAACAGAATCTCTACATTTTAAAGAAACAACGCGCGTTAGATTGTCCACACCAATATGCTTGTCAGTAATCATACCATACAACCATCTTGCCGGTGGCAGATCATCCTCCTTAACCAGCACTATATCTCCAACCTTAGGTTCCGGAGTTATTTGTGACCATTTATAACGGTGCTGGAGTTGTGTCAGATATTCATGTGACCATCTTCGCCAAAAATCTTGCATAAGCCGTTGAGTGAAATGCCATCTTTTGAGAGTACTCATGTTCGCATTTTCATAATTAGCATCCGGTACCAGCACTAAAGGCTCACCCACAAGAAAATGCCCCGGGGTAAGTGGGTACGGATCTTCTGCATTGGAACTAACTTGAGTTATCGGCCGTGAGTTAAGACATGCCTCTATTTGGCACAAGAGAGTCGTCATTTCTTCGAACGTGAGTGTACTGTTGCCGATTACTCTTTTTAGGTGATGTTTCGTGGACTTCATTCCAGCTTCCCAAAGACCACCAAAGTTTGGTGAGTGGGGTGGAATGAAGTGCCAGTTGGTGCCATTTGTCGCTAACCAGCTAGCTATGTCACTGACTACTACTGACCCTTCTCGAGGTAATAAATTCCTAAGCTCCCTATTCGCTCCAACAAAGTTAGTGCCATTATCACTCCACAAATCTGCGCAATGCCCTCTGCGTGCAACAAAACGCTTAAATGCACTTAAAAATGCCTCTGAGGTCAGATCACTCACTACCTCGAGATGTATTGCACGAGTGGCCATGCATATGAATAAGCAAATGTAGCCCTTGATCGAGTGATAACCACGTCCCTTTGTGGTTCTGACTGCAATAGGTCCTGCGTAATCAACACCGCTCTGATAAAAAGGGCGACAAGCAGTGACACGAGCTGATGGTATTTGGCCCATCAACTGTTGATTCGTTTGAGCTGAATAACGCACACAAACAACACATTTACGAACATGCTGTCTAATGAGACTTTTCGCGTTCACAATCCAATACCGAGTTCTTATATAACTCAGCATTAACTGAGGACCTCCATGAATAGTACGTTCATGGGCATCCGCAACAATCAGATTTGCTAGATGTGATTTATGAGGAATCAGTATTGGATGCTTCATTTCTTCTACAACATTAGCCTTCTGCAATCGTCCACCAACTCTAAGGATGCCGTCGCCATCAAGAAATGGATTAAGCGAGGTAAGTCTACTTCTTTTTTTTACTTTACTAAATCCTTGTAAACTCTCTATTTCTTTCAGGAACCCGTCCCTTTGACACAAGCGGATACAGTTAAGTAATGAATCATTTATTTCCTTAGATGTTAGCCAACGTGTAGTTTGAGTTTTATGGTTTGCTCTTTTTGTCATATTAAGAAACCTTCTACAATATGAAAGCACTCTTATTAGTCTCTTTAAACTGGAAAACCTTAAAATTATATCAATGTCTTCAGTTGTTATGTAACATAAAACATTACTTTTCTTTTCCTCTAAATCTGTTTGCTTAAACCTTCCTCTACTGTAATGGACTGTATTTTCTTGTAGCCACTTAGGGCCGTTTTTCCATAATTCAATTTCAGAAATATTGCTTGGATTTATGCCCCGTGATGCGCAATCTGCTGGGTTCTCATCGGATTTGACATGCGACCACTGACTGTTGTCTATGATGGTCAATATTTCGGAGACTCTATTTGCCACAAACGTCTTCCACTTGCTGGGATGACTACTCAGCCAAGCAAGGACAACACTGGAATCAGTCCAAGCATGTATATTTTCCTTTGAGACATCCAATACTTCCGAGACTTCTTGGAGCAACTTTGCTAAAAGGACAGCTCCACAAAGCTCCAGACGAGGTATGGATACCTGTTTTACAGGAGCAATTCTCGATTTGGAAGCGACGAGATTCACATGAACCTTACCATTACAATCTACTGTCCTAACATAGACAACGGCTGCATAAGCTGCGTTAGACGCATCAGAAAACCCCTGTAGATCCATATGGACATCGTCTCTACTTGTCCCAACCCACCTCGGAAGTTGAAAACTAGTAAGGTGAACGAGATCCTTGCGATAGGAAATCCAATCTTTGAGTATGTCTGCTGGTATCTCATCATCCCATCCTACACCAGCAAGCCATATTCTCTGAATAAAAACCTTGGCAGTTGTTATAACGGGTACGATCCAACCGAGTGGATCAAATAATCTTGCGATATCCGAAATTGCTCTACGTTTAGTCACAGGTGTTTCAAGAGAAGGAAGTTGGACAGTGTACTGAAATTCGTCACTAGATCTGTTCCAGGTTAATCCTAAAATTTTCATAACAGAATCTAACTTCATCTCTAAGGTTTCTTTCGTATCATTTCTGTCTTTTTCAATTTTTTGCAATAAATCATTTTTATTACAAGACCACTTCTGAAGCTCAAATCCCCCGCGACTAAGAAGTTCGTTCATTTGATGATATACCTGAACACCTTCTTCAACGCTTTCGCAACCTGTCATGAGATCGTCTACATAGAACTCCTTTAAAACCCTGTCTGCTGCTAAAGGGTATTTATCACCTTCATCATGTGCAAGCTGTTGCAGAGCTCGTACAGCTAAGTATGGTGCTGAAGATGTACCAAATGTTACACGTAATAACCTCAGATGTTGAAGTTCTGAATTCACATCCTTACGCCACAAAAGTCGTTGAAAATCAACATCTTCTTCAGATACCTTTACTTGTCTGTACATTTTCACTATATCGGCAACAAGGCATATAGGGTGACAACGCCAACGCATGATGATGTGTCTCAGTTCGGGTTGTAGCCTTGGACCAATCATCATATCTTTATTTAATGATGAGCCATTATTAAGAGTACATGACGCGTCGAATACAACCCTCACCTTTGTTGTAGTTCTATCATTTTTTACAACTGCGTGGTGTGGCAAATAGATGGCAGTAGAATTCTCTTTCTCTAATTTTGGAACCACCTCCATATGGCCTAGCGTTAAGTATTCCTCAATAACATCAGAATATTTCGTTCGAAATTCAGGATTCTTGAGCAACCGTTTCTCCAATAAATAAAATCGTTTCCGAGCAATTTCAAATGAATTGCCATACTGACACTCTGGATTATTTGACTTAAAAGGCAATCTTACTACGTAGCGGCCTGATGAATCTCTTTGAACAGTTTCTATAAAGAAGTCCTCACAGTTCTGTTCTTCTTCTGATAAAATCTTTTTGTTTCCAGAAAAAGGTTCCTCAATCTCCCAGAACTTCTTTAACAGATCATCAGTCGATATGTGAGTGTGCATGTTTACGATTTTATTTTGTTGCAGACTACCTTGGTTTTTTGGTGAGTGTATATAACCAGAGAGGATCCATCCGAGTTTAGTATTTTGTGCCACGGGAAACCCAGGTAGACCCTTGATAACACCTTCCAATAAAATTTGGCAATACACTTCTGCTCCTAGCAAAATATCAATTTTGTTTGGAGTATCAAAAGCAGGATCGGCTAATTTTAGATCCAACATTTGAGGTGACGACACAGTAAAACCAATCTTCCTTTCAGGAAGAAGTGATGTAATTTCCTTAAGAACGTGAGCTTTTACAACAACTGTACAGTTGGGATCGTGGCGTGACTGAACTTGTACGGTTACAAACCATTTAGAGCGCAATGTTGCACTCTGGTCACTGCCAAGTCCTGAAATAAAGCTCTTGTTTGGAATCTTCTTCAGACCAAGCATCTGTACCGACGACTCGGTAATAAACGATGCTTGAGATCCTTGGTCTAAGAGAGATCTTAAAACAAAAGTATTTGTTCTCCCTTCTACCTTTACCAAGGCAGTGGCCAATAACACTTGGCTGTTTACATTTGAGAAACAAGATACTATGTTGTTTGGTGTCTCGCTCTGTGAAGTTGATGGCGGAGATTGATCCATTCCACCTTCCTCTTGATCACTTTTAGGGACTGATTTTGGGTGTAGAAGAGAGTGGTGTCTCTTTTTGCAAACACGACAATTGGTTGAATTACGACATGAAATTACCGAATGATTTGGACCAAGACAATTGAAGCACAACCTATTGGTTTGGATAAAGTTACGACGTGCTTCAACATCTTCTTTTGCAAACTTCTTGCAATGAATCAGTTTATGACTTTCAGAACAAAACTCACATGTTGAGTTTGAAGTGACATGCATAGCCTTAGTTGTGCGAGTACTATTAATTGACTTGTTAATGACTTTACTATCTAAAAACTCAAGAGACCTGAATCGCTGCTCTAAGAAATCTTTAAAATCACTTAATTTAGGAAGTTCACCATTGGCCTTACAGATTTGAACTTCCCATAGTTTCCTAGATTCGGTATCAAGTTTTAAACTAACAATGTAAATTACAATAATATCCCAAGAAGAAATGTCAATACTTAAATTTTTGAGGGCGTTTAAACATTCATTTGTTGTATCAAGTAATTCTTTAACGGCACTGGAAGATTCTGACTGTATGTTCTTTTGATTCATGAAACGTTTTAAAATACAATTAACAAGATGCAACTTATTATTGTAACGATGTTCCAACTGATCCCAACAGACGTTGTAATTAATGGCCGTGATAGGAATATGCCGCAAAAGTTGCTCAGCCTCACCTGTTAAATAGCCTTTGAGATAGTGTAGCCGTTGAACGTCGTCCAATGCTTTGTTGCTATGTATTAATGATATGAATAAATCGCGAAAACTTGTCCATTCGGTGTATTTGCCACTAAAATTAGGAATAGAAATCTTAGGTAACTTAACACTAAAGGATTGACCGACGTTTGACTCAATAACCTTAGAACTAGACAATACAACCGTATTAGAATCGATCTTAAACTTAAGCAAGCAATCCTTTAATTCCGTTTTATAATCTGTGTACAGTTCTTCAGTACTGCCGTATGCATCAGTTGTGTAATAACTAGACTTCAATAATTCCTTGTTACCAAATTCCGAAATGATGACTCTATGTGTATCACGATACAAAGTCCAATAATTTTCCAGTGTTTCAAGCCGAGTTTCCAAGTAGGATTGCGTTATTCTTTCCTTTGGAGATTTTTTGAAGTTAACTCTAGCTTTTTGTATCTTTAATTTGGTATCTTCTTGCATAGTAAAATACGTTTCCATTTTAATTTCCTTCTTAATTTATTAATGAATAGTTTAAACTATCTTTAGTTTCAATAATGAGTTAGAATTTCCAACTAAATTGTATGCCCAATTTGTCTAAGTATATTTCTTCTTGTATTGAAAGTTCTATATTGTTTGAATTTTTCTAAGTCAATACGTAAGGCGTACTCACAGTTTTTTCACTTCAATACTTCACTGAATTTGGATCCAACTAAATTCGTACTCGAACCGCAGTCCGATTCGCTTCGTATTAGAACAGCTTCATCATCAGATCAGCTTTGTAATGCATATGTCGCTGTGTGGCTCAACCAATATATCATCCGACTCGTAAGGACCATGTACAAATCCCGAAAAAGTTCCGAGGAGCCTGCAGGGTAATTATGGCTTGGCCAATGAAATTACCGAGCTCAGAACGAGATAACTGTTTAATTTTCAATATATACAAGAATAAAATCGAGAGTAACAGAACATATTTTTTCTGTAAGATGACAGATGACATTTGACACTTAACACACAGAACGTTTACGATCCGAGTTTTGTCAGACACAAAACTTTCAGGTATACAAGTCAGAGGTAATCTCATTTAATTATTTGTTTAGTTTTAGTATTCCTTTCGTGTTTCCGAAAATGTCGTTCAAAACTGTGGATTGTATAAATTAATTGATAGTTTATTTTTATTTGTTATCTTCTTCACAAACTCACTGTTTGCTACTAGAGAGCCCGCGAATATGTGTTTGTAAGCGTTTATTTTTGTGAATCTGACCGTGTTAAAAAAAACCATGGCTTATGGCTCTTTCCGTGTTCTACAATATGTTTGAATAAAAAAGTAGTCCAAAAAATAACAGTAAGTAGGTATCTACGTAGTGTGAGCACTTTCACTTTCCTATTCGTTGAAACTGGCAGCGAGATAAGTACTTCGCCTTAATGGCAGCGGTTAAAAGAACAAGTACATGATATTACTTTTACATGACACGATATTAAAGCTGCCATTTACTTTTAAAGTTGGCTCTTCTGTCCTTAAAATGGAAAAAACGACCGTAGGGTATACATATAAGGCTGGTTTCACAGTTATCTGGGAGACCCGGTTGCTAGCGTTGTACGGACTCTACCCGAAGCGGGTCGCGTACGTAGTCCGTACGCGACCCGCTTCGGATCCGCATAACTGTGAAACAATTTTCTAGCGCCTCACGTGTGTCGCCGTTCCAGAAGCCGCAGTCATAGCAGGAGACGCCCTGGGCGTCGGAAATCCCAGGCCGATTCCTGGCCACCGTAGGTGCGGGCTTGCGGACGGTGAGCAATGGGTAGCTCGCCGTCCGATAAGGACCAGGCCTGGGTCGACGCCGCATCATGTTCCACGCGTGCCTCAAAGAGATGTCAGCAACTGACGGGGGCCGTTGCCTGCCAGGGTCGCGGGAGAGTCCAAAAGGGTTACTGTGGCCCCTGGCAACACACAGGCAACTGAAGGAATACGGGTGGGTTTTAGTCAGTATATCATTTAAATCATCTGGGTCAAATCAATGCCAATACTTTAGGAATGTACTGAGCTTAAGGAACCCGGGATCTGATCTCGTATAGAGTTCATTCACCCTTTGAACCTAATCATAGAGAGATGCGTTCATGTCGGCAATGGAACAAACTGTGGGTAGCCTTTACTGTTATCGGGTTTGACTATTACATTATCACGACCAACGTCCAAATACAATTCCTTATGAAAGAAACTTTTGAACTTAAATGTAAGTCTCTTTTCGTGACTCTGTGCCCGCGTTATTCTTATAAACTATGCGACGGATTTTGATGCGGTCACCATCATTCAGAGAATTTATTCCACAGACAGACACACAGACAAAAAATTTGAAAATTGTTTTTTGTTGTAAGTACCGTATATACTTTTATATGCATTTAGTAAAAATCTGTAATTTTGATATTATAAACGGATACTTCAATTTTATTTATTTGTGTATAAGGTCCCATTAAAATAGATGTACTAATTTTAACACAGCGTTCAGTACGTCTTACTAAAGATATACAAGTAAAAAAAAAAAAAACTTATTTTAGTGTTTATTTTGGCCTAAAATAATTAACCAACACTTTTAGTGTATTTTCGTTTTTTTTACCATTGTGTGTTTTTATTTTGGTGGTCTGAATGATTTCTAAAAATTTGTCCATGTATTTTAATGGGACCTTATATATTTATGTAAGGTTTAAGAAACTTCTAAGTATAACCAATACCAGTGAGATACAGTTTCCATAACAGTCACTGAACTTTCCTACCAGTGTGGACTTCCCTATATGCGAAAGTTCAAAGGAAGATTCGAGTGTCCAATATTTTTTTCATTTTATGTGGTTTCACGCGTGTGTAGGTTTATATTTCCGTGATAATTTCCTGTATTAGATACTAGATTTTGCCTGTGACTTCGCTCGGGGGGAAGTCGTAAGATTCACAATGTACTAAATTAACAGCCACATTTTTATAAAACTCCCGTCCCACCGCATCGCATGACATCGCCCACTCGCGTTATTACTTCGTTAATTCTTAGCGTCCTTTTTTACTTCTCTTGTTTTCATTCAGCTCCTTAGGGTCGTAGCGTGATGTTAAATGACCTATAATCTTCCTCAAGAAATGTGCTATAAATCCCATTTTTTTTCATAATATGACTGGTAAGTTCCAGAGAAGTTGAAGAGTTTGTTTGTTTGTACGCACTTGCGTACAAATAAACAAACTCTTCAGTTTTATTATAAGTATAGATATAAATAAATTATATTGTCGTCTTTTTTGAGATGGACATCAAGACACAGAAAAATCTAGACTTGACAATTGATGTTATTTCCACTTAAACGAAAATCATTTTTTTGCTTTTGTAGAAGAAGTAATAAATATGTTTGAAGTTATAGCGCAAACTTAACTTTTTGTTTCTCCAAAATTTAAGTATTATTTATGATTCCTACCATGTGTTATTATCGTATCGTACCCGTATCGCCACTTCTAAATCCCATACAATATCGTCCCCTCGAGTGACTCCCATAACACGAAGTTGTACCGAATACTAGATAACTGCTTCGTGACTTCGATTTTATGCATAGAATTATATCTTCAAGTGTTATGGCTTTTCCGTCTTTTGTTATTATTATTAAGCTGCGTACGACAGTTTTAATTGTGTTTCTGTATTGTGGTGGTGATTAGGGCTTAGTATGCCAGATGGAGTTGCATTTAGTTACATAAGTTGGATGAGAGATCACTTTGAATGTGGTTAACTTTTGATTCAGAGGGTAGAGAAGTTTGTTACGTGAAATGCAGAAAAGTAATGTGTCGAATAATTTTGCATTAGTTTAGATAGATCAATGTAAAAGTTACAGTGTTAATCGACTTTTGTTGCTGGCTGCAAGTACGTTTTTTTTTTGGCTGGTAATTTATCAAATAACTTCTCCCGCTCTGGGCGGAGCAGGAGGGCGTGCGTTCCCACGACCCCGGCAGGCATCGGCCCTAACGGACCCCGTCAGTTTAGCTGACATTTCTTTGAAGCGCGTGGGGAACACGATGTGCCGTCGACCCGGGCCTGGTCCTTATCGGACGGCGAGCTACCCATTGCTCACCGTCCGCAAACTCGCGCCTTCGGTGGTCGGGAATTGACCTGCGAATCGCGGCGGGCTGTAAGTACCTACCCTCCTAATTCGTGTGTAAAATACAAACTAAATTCGATTCTTTGTTTCTTTTCATGAATAAACGGTAATAAATAAAACAAAAGAAATCTAAGAAAAAGGGCATAGGTTCAGAATGTTAGTGACATTTGTTGAGACTTATCTAAGGGCGAGAAAAATGGTCCCGTCTAGAACCCACTGGCTGATATATTGTTCCGCAATAATAAACATGAGACCTACATTTAGTCACTGGCTAGAGAGATAACGAAAGTTTCTCTGACTTAAGTCTTTATGCCTGGGAATTCCAAAACGGGTAAAGGGTTCATGGTACCTTAACTTGTGCAAAGTTTGCAGATGATAGGCAATAACTTATGGTTTTATCTGAATATGTTAATGCTCGTTTTCACTAATACTAGGCAACACTTAAATTAATAGGTACCTAAATAAGCGCACAGTTGGATTTTCAGTGCCAAAAGTTTGCAATTCAACAGCGCGGTTTCTTTTAGACATTCATTTAGTTGTCCACCTTTACCTGCTGTGATAATAAAAGTATAAATTGTAATGTAGTATTCACTATTTACACTTTTAGATAAGTAATTTAAAACCAGATTCATATTTTTTTGTACAACTTTTATATGCATGCGGAGTTGCCTGTAAGTGATTCTTGCATTGTTGCAACACACTTTTGCATGTTACCTTTAGTATAAAACCAGTGTAAACTATTGTTGGTGAACCAAATAAAATAAATACTCACACACTACCTACAAACATACACACAGACATTCACATACATACTTATGTTTTTGTCTTTGGAACAAAGTGAAATTAATAATTTTTGTCATTAGGTACAGTAAGCGTTCAAAAGTGCATAGGCACGTTAAGAGTCGTATTGCTGTGAACTCGCGGTATAGTCCGTATATCTGTATTTGTAAGCAACACGGCACACACCGTCGTATCGTCACGTACTTGCGCCGCACTACCGAAACAAATATATATTTCCGTCGCTTTTGTTAGACACGGTAACACACATGCATCATGCGCTTGACCTTGGCCAGTTTATTGCATTGCTAAAATTCGAACAAAACTTGTGTGTGCAAATAGCAGAACGCGTAAGCGTTGGTCTAAGATTCAAACTGGCTTAGGTTCCGATCTCGTAAAACACAGTTCGGTTTTTTGCTGAAATTATTATTTTTGTTTGCAATAATATTATATTTTAACTATTGCTCTCTTTTTATTAATGTTGTTATTACAATAACGGGTTTACAATTAAAAATGCGTGATATGTGATAACAAAATTAAAAAATATTTATTCGTTATATTTATTTTACTTATAGCTAACAAATTGCTACAATTATTTGTCATTACTTCAGCTAAATAAGATGTGAAATAGATGTCAAGAAACTTAGAAGCAATTTGTATTATTTTGACATATTTGTATTATGAAATGTTTTCAATTTTATATGGATTTTTTTCACCATAAATATTAGCTAGCTTATTACTAGTTAGCTTTGATCATGGTCGAAGTAATTAAGCAATAAATAAGAATATTAGACTACTCAAAATGAAAAAAAAAAAAACTATTTACAAAATAGGTGATTTTAAGGTTAAGTATGGGCAGTTTGTTTACATTATTTATTTCACATTTTATTTGGCTTTAGTAAATATTGGTTGGTATTGAGGTTATAGCTTAAGAATTCATTTTCTTTACGAAAAGAGGATAGAAACTAAACCTCAAATTTTAATCGTAAAATAATATTATTACTAAAATAATCTTAAACATTTTCGGTCTGTCTGCGAGAAATACGACAAACACCATATTAAAACGTGTTTTTTAAACTTTTTTTTGCGTCATGTTTACCGCGAATAAAAGTTTTTCTTTCTTTCTTTAAAAAATCGTTACCACAAATTCATGAAATAACGAATCTGTTGTTTATTAAGTTAGTACGGTAAATATTTTAAGGTTAAAATATAGCAGTGTCCCACTTGAAGTCTTAATATTATCGTGCGAAACATAAACGTTCTTGTTTATGTAATACTCGTCACCAACAATAACCACGAACCAACAAAGTTTTAAAGTTTTATTAAGCGAATACGCGTAACGAACTGCGTCTGTCTACCCCACGGAAATCGAAATAATTTACTTAGTTCTCTGTGGTCTACCTGCTAAACTTTAATATTTATGTGAACAAGACGACCGAAACAAAAAACGAATGATTATTGAACTAGTAATTATTAAAAAATAACAAAAACTATGAATAGTAATTATTAGAAAATTACAAGCAAACCGCAGATGAGATTTGAACCTTCGCTCGGCTCGCCATAATCGCATATACCTAAGCACGTTATCCACTGAGCTATCATGCCAAATACTGTATTGACAGAAATTATGAACTACTATTAGTTGCAGACAAAGTAAATGTGTGTGTGTCTATAGTATTGTAACATCTTAAAGAAGAAGGTCGTAAGTCAAACCGAAGCGTCAGTCTATTGCTTTGTGCGATTGCCTATGGACTTTTGGTGGGTACTGTACATACTAACCTTTTCAAATTAGTTTCAACGTGTAACGAATATATAGTAACAACCAAGAAAATTGTCCAGAAAAGACTTTCATATAACGAAAATCAATAAAACAGGCCTCCTCATTCGATAGGTTGATAAAATGGATCCATAACCTTTGTGGATTTCAAATGACTTAAGGTGGTTTTATACCGGCGAGGCGAGGCGTGGATGGGGTAGACCGCGCCGTCTCCCGAAGGCCAGCGGTGCCTCGCATCGGCTCGCGATGTCTTGCGCCGGTTCGCGGTATCACTCGCCGCCCGGCCAGTCGAGAATATAATATGCAGAGATGTCTTACGATGGTCGAGCGAGCCGGCGCGTGCCAGCGCGAGATAACGCGAGACATCGTGAGTCAGCGCTTGACGGAGAGAGACCGTACGTGTCCTCGATGGCTGGTGCGAGATTTGTATATTCGTTTTACAATGTAAATAAATGCTATACGGTATTCATATAGCAATAAAGTTCAATACTAACAAATATTTCAATTCTTTCCTTACGGCTACCTTTTACACCAAAGATGGGCAGGGCGTGGATATAAATTTTGCCATACTTTTAATTCTTGCCCATCCTATCCTCGCCTCGCCCCGCCTGTGTAAAACTACCTTTACGGTTTGGACCGGTTCAAGTAAATGTATAATTTATTAAAATCGATTGATTTATATGCTTTGTATTGAGGAACGAGTGCACGCATAATAATGGGGGATGGTAAGAGGCGTACTTTTGGGTAATATATTGAGTACTGGCTGTTTTTTTAGAGATAAACAAGCTTGGATTTGGCGTACGTTTCTGGTTTTAGTAAGAAATATATCTTGAAATTAACAATGTTGTGTGGTATATAAAAATAAAACATGCAAAAAAAACTATTTAGTGGGTTCCTAAACCAGCATACGGCACACATTTAGCAAATGCTTTGGGAACAATTAATACGTCCATACATTCACCTATAGTACGCACAACCAAGAAGTGCGGACAGGATGCGCGCCACAAATTTCCAAGATTAAACACGTTCATTATTTGCGTCGCGAACTTGAAAAATTAAAGATGATTTAGAATTTTGTATTGCTTTTATTAAAGATTTGGAACAAAATCCATCTCTTATGATCATCAAATGCAAAATTATAGTACCTAATAGAAGAGTTGCTGCATTAATTTGGATAGTTTAAAATTTCCAAATTTTTCGCAACCAAAACTATAAGGATGTGTATCCAGTACCATCTTTTTTCCTATTTTTTCGTAGTAATTGCCACATCAAAAAGTCATCTTCATGGGAAGACGACTTGTCACCAATCGCGTTTTTAGTGTGCGTATTTATGCCGCCAATCCTTCAAGCTCAGACCAAATAAAAAATCAAGGCATAGCGCTGCGAACTAGTAATGCAATTGATGAGATTTCGCATACATTTTATTAGCCTGTGAATTCTTGAGTCTTAGCATGCTAATTTATGTTGCTATGCTATTTGCTAATATGACGATAGTTGATAATAATGAAGTATGTGAATTTTGTTAATATGCGAATTAAAACATAATTATTAACAAACTCAAACATATTAACAAGCTTGGACGTATGATAGAAAAAGTACGAAGCGATAAATTCACTTCGCACTTCACAGAATTTCGCAACTACATTTCATTTGCTAAATGCTAAACGAGCATTCGCATGCTAACAATGAATGCGAATGCTAATTAATCCATCACTACTGCGAATAATACAGTGAAGCGTGCCTAAACTACACCTTCACTCTGTGCAACAAACTCACACGCACACATTTACAATGAAACTACACCTCACTAAATGCACACATGTTTACGAAACCGGCCTCACGTCACTGTTGACAGTGCTCTGTCTTGGTTTTTTCTATGGTCTAAGTCTTCAACTGGCAAATGTTGAGAAGCAAATGCTGTACGCTAGCTGCTCGGATGTGCGGCCGAGTTTAGTGTTTTTACGGAGACGCAGTGTCCCTTAAAAGTCATGTATGGTGGGTTGAGCTGAATTCTTTAGAAAGTATTGGCCCAAAATCTCAGTTTAGGAAATTTTGAAAATGGGATGTTAGGCCTTTTGGTTTGCAGTCAGGCAGTTTAGACTTATAATATTATAGGAAAACCATCTGCATTTGGATTTACTACCTACAAAACGTACCAGGACTAAGGCTCAATTTACATTGCCGCGGAACGGAATGGAAGCGAATTTTTTGTACAAAGCATAATGAACTTTATGTCAATAGTGTAAAATACAAACTAGATACGAGCCAAATAACAGGTCGCGCGTTTTCTGGAGAATTCTCGCACAGTCTCGGTAATTCTCGCAATTACAAGCTCGCATCTTGTTTGTACGCTACAGAATTGACATAAAGTTAATTTTACAATATAGTTACAAAAACTCGCTTCCATACCGTTCCGTGGCCATGTAAATTGAGCCTAACTATTGAAAAGGCAGACAGAAGTTGAAACTACAAAAAATTGTTACAAATATAAAGAGAGATGAGGGGTCATTATTTTCATCTAATATGTATGATTCTATCGCATTCCACAACGTGCAAAGATAAATGTAATGCTTACTGAAAAACCTTGCTATAGCATAATCAGTCTATGTATAATGTTCCAAATGCTGGAACACAGGCCTCCTCTCTGTGAGAGGGAATGGGCCGTATTCCACCAAACGGGCCCAGTGCGGATTGGTACATGTCACATGTCTTCAAAACTTTGGTCCTGGGACATGCCGGTTTCCTCACGATGTTTCCCTTCACCGTTTTGAAAGCCCTTGCAAAATTGGTACAAAATTAAAAAACCAGGAAGCCAGTCGCTACTACGTCTGCAAAACAAAAGTTCAATGAAGAAGTCATTAATGTATACGCCAAATGTTTGCACCCACTTCACACACATTGTATTGTAAATAAACATCACAGTTTTAGCACAATCCTGTTTGAACATAAATACTCATCAGTATGACAATACAAGCTTGCTGACAAACATTGGCAAGGCTTCAAGACAATTATAATTTGTACGTATGCCAATGTTTGTCTCTGTGAAGTGGTGACTGATGGGAATGTACGGGGGTTTAATAGGGGCGCGGACGACTGCGTTTGGTTTCATAGCCTACAATCTATATAACTACATTAATTATAAGGTATCGTAGTCACTTGATTGCTTAGGTAGATGACGTCTTGAAGAAAAACGTCTACTTTCGTGACTGTTCGTTCGAATGCACGTGTTTTACTTCGTGCATGAGCCTTATAAACAACTGTATTATTACTGCTATGGGTCCCCCTATAGTACAGCGTCATGCTGAGTGGAAGTCTTCTTGTCACAATGACAACGTGCAGCTGCCAACTATTTCTATTCGGTCATAGTATAGGGTTTGTTTTTTTTTTATTCGAGTTAACTTATTTTTGAAGTGAAAACTTTTTTAGGCACGTAGGGCATTTTTGAGATGGGAAAACACAATTGAACTCGCGACATCGTTTCCGACATTTTTCTAAATGCGATTGTGCTCTTTATTTATATTACGTTACGGATCAATGTTCTATGCAAGTATTTTTATTTTAAAGGTTATGGAGGTTTTTGTTTTTAGTTTTCACTTCTGTCGGCACTCCCGGAGTGCTGTGTTTTTTTTTTTTTGTAAGCACTCGCACGAATGAAGAAACTTTTCATTCATTCTTTTCTTTCTAGTATTTGCCTTAGAATGAGTGATGAACGGTTGCAGTTTCATGATTGATTTTTTCTTCAGTTAGGCCGGTTAGATTTTCAAAATTTCGCTGACCGTGGTTGTTTTTATCTATTTTTAAACAATTTTTCAAGCCATCAAGAAAAGTTTTATGTATTAAATTGATGTTGCCCAGAATCTACAAAAACTATTTTAACTTTAACTTCACTCTTATTATTTACACAAGCAATAATGAAAACTTGAACTCTTCAAAAGTTTTAGCGCGTCCGCCCTTTCCCCTAATACATATGTTTCCAACATATCAGGGTATGCAATCTCATCCGTATTATACAATATCGAGATTTATTCTGTATTAGTCTGACCCGTTGCTTAACTCGTATTCTGACCACGCCTGAACTGAGCTGCTGAAATATGGTTATATTTCAGAAATATGTTGTCTAACACAACATATTTCTGAAATATAACCATATTTATTGCGTATGTTATTGAGCATTGTTGAATAAAGAAAATATTTCTTAGGATATTGGCATTGCATTTCCGTGTGGTGAATACCGATGAAGTTTACTATGTCAGAGTTTGATTTGTAGTAATTTATTTGAGATATATGGAAACAAAATTGCTTAATGCTAAAGAGGCCTTTCGAAAATGGGGGTATAGGACACTCTTGCCATTGCACGTGTTTGAATAGGAGTTGACTAATTGGGACATCAGCGCTGCCTAGCGGCGTTCGACAGAGTCTACAACATAACGCTCGACCGAGGAGAAACAGAGTTCATGGGTGGCGGTCAAGCAGCGAAGACGTTTAGAAAATGTCGCGCGTTCCATATAGTAGTGTCGTGTATTTACTGTGTGTATTGCCAGTGTGATTAATTTGATCGTGAATAATATATAATTTGTTTTTGACTATCACTAGATATTGCTTGTTTAATAAAACTAGTATTGATGCTGGAATAAAATAATATTCCAGCATATCACATTATCTCTGGCTGTTCTCGTCTGGCTAACGGAGACTACTTGCATAGGCACAACCTTGTAGCCAGGATTATCCACCAGCAACTTGCTCTGAAATACAGTCTTGTGGAATCGGAAGTACCGTACTACAGATATGTGCCCGACCCAGTCCTCGAAAATGGCAATATCACGTTGTATTGGGATCGATCTATCATCACTGACAGGACTATTGTTGCCAATAAGCCAGACATAGTGGTGATAGATCGATTAGAGCGTCGCACAATGATTATTGATATAGCGGTCCCGCATGACGAGAACCTCGTGAAAGCTGAAAAAGATAAACAGATTAAGTATCTTGACCTGGCTCGCGAGGTTGTCGACATGTGGGATGTGGATACAGCAATCATTGTGCCGATAGTCGTGACGGCTAATGGCATAATAGCCAAGAGCCTCGACCAACACCTGAAGAGGCTCTCGTTAGGCAGCTGGATCAAGGGCTTGATCCAGAAAGCGGTACTCCTGGACACGGCGCGTATTGTCAGGAGGTTCCTCTCTCAGGAGCCCTGACCACCGGTAGCTTGGACCCTGTTCCCGACACCGATGGGATACTATTTTTTATATTTTTAAAAGTTTTTTTTTTTTTTTTTGTTGTTTTTATATGAATATTTAAAAATGTAATTAATATGTTAAAAAATTAAATAAAGGAATATAATAATAGAACTGACTAATAATAATAGAATAGAATACCCTTTATTTTGTTCACCATATATATACAATCACAGTGAGGAATATAATTTATTACATAGGGTGACACAGTGGGCAGATCGGGAAAATAATTATGATGATATAGTGTTTTCTGAACCAATAGTCATTACGATTATAACCTACTAATTTAACACTCTAGTATTATTACAGTATGTCGTCACTTGAACCGTAGAACCAGGCAGAATTAGATGAAAATCAACATCAAACAGACAGAAAAACGAAGTTGTGCTTCCCCTACACCAAAGCTAGAATGTTATCTGTGTTACGTGTGTGTTGAATCTAGATATAATTATATCCATATTATTCATAAGTTAGATTTTCCTTGAGTAGGAACAGTAATAAGATGTCATAACTTCTGGATTTAATTTCCATGTTTATTGGGGAATGAAGGAAAATTATTAGATAATAATATTAGTTGCTAGATACTATGAATGTGTGTATACCTAGATATTGTATTGGGATGGGTGCTCTAAATTTTATGTTAATGAGACTAACTATTCTAGGGTCGAGGAGGGGCTGGTGGTTAAGTAATAACAGCCGCACGGGTCGATCGATCAGGTTAAGCTACGCTTGCTGAGACCCCTCCGTGCCACGGAAAGTACGTTAAGCCGTTGGTCCCGGCTGTCATTCTTGGATCTTTGACAGTCGTTACGGGTCGTCAAAACCCAGAAATTCTGATAACCAGTCTTACAAAGGGGTATCGTGTTATCCAGTAACTGGGTTATGGTGGTCAGATAGGCAGTCGCTCCATGTAAAATACTGGTATTAAACTAATGCGAAGCCGACTCTAACATAGTTGGGCAAAGGCTAGGTAGATTGAATTAATTCTAGTGTCGAGCAGATTTTTCTGTTGTATGGTTCATTGGAAGAACAATGATGGCATTTAGGGCAGTGATGGCAAAGTTGTAACAAGCGCGACTTAAGATGGCTGACAGCCCCTATCCTCTTAAAGCGAGGGGGGAGTACTAGCAGTGTCCCACATCAAAAATGATAATAGGAAACATTATAAATGATAATATTTATTTTATAAATTGATTTAAACAAACGTTTTTAAAGGTCGATAAAAATAAATGAGGATATCTGTATTTCCAATTCTCTCTGTGAATAAACACCGATATCTATTTGACAAACTCAGAGGTCACAGTCTCTTTCATAGTTGCGATATGATCGTGGTCAGATCATAATTATGAGGACCATGTAGATAGCATAAGTTTATATGTGTGGAAAGCAGTTTCATAATATAAGTAGGGATTGTTGTTTAAAATATTAACAGTAACTAATCAAGAATATTACAGCCCAGAATATTCTTAAAGTATTGCCTATAAAAAAGGAATTAATTTATAAAATTGGTTCATAAATAATTATCTCCCTGGAGGAGGAAAAGCTCGTAATCCTCTGAGTAAGATTGAGGGTAAAGAAATATTGAGTATTTATAAATACCTAAGGGAAGAAAATGAGATTTTTATTTTAACCGAGCTATGCTTGTACTTTCGTTGAATATAAAAGTTTTGGAAAAAAATACAATCATCGAATGGCATTTGTTTGTATAGTTTGACCGA
This sequence comes from Omphaloscelis lunosa, assembly GCA_916610215.1. Classification (NCBI taxonomy): domain Eukaryota; kingdom Metazoa; phylum Arthropoda; class Insecta; order Lepidoptera; family Noctuidae; genus Omphaloscelis; species Omphaloscelis lunosa. The sequence goes on from OU744260.1 coordinate 17,321,320, forward strand.
TACCGCTGTAGCGCGCTAGGTATGTGTGCGGCGAGACGGGTGGGCAGTTCCGGCCGCTCATTTGTCAACGGTCACAGCGTCCCGCCCCCGCCTCGCCACTCATTCCTAAGGCGTGGTACAGCAGTATCGGTCAAACTATAGTCAAAATGAGTATATCCTCAATTTTCCTATGATAGTTTTATCATTTAACTGCTGGATATCAATTTTTTTTTCTGGTTATTCAATAACATGTTTTAAAAACAATGAAGATACGTAAAATACAAAGTAATATGCAGGCACTAGAGTGTTCTTTCGTTTATATTATATATGTTAGATATCACATTAAAAACAAAATTAAATTGCTTGGAAGCGTACTACAAATACCAAGCTCCAGGTCTCAATGACGAACATATCTACCGACCTACTTCAGTTATGACAACGGTCAACAGGGTGCACCTTGCGCGTACTAAAAATATTGGTGACCATAAGTCACGTACCTACCCTGACCCGACCAACCATCCCTTATCTTGGGGTAAGCAGAAAATATAAGTCGACGTATAAGCCCCACCCTGCATACCCCATTTATCAATGTCAGCATTCGTTAATCTATTCATGTGGTTCAAATCTGAGGAAAGGGAAAAATGTTGATGTAGATGTGGTTTGAATAGGGTTGAAATAGGGGTACCTTAGCACGTAGAATATTTCGGATTAGTGATCGAGAAGCTGTGAGTTATCCTGTCATCGAGCTGCTACAGAATTATAAATAGCCCGTAAAAGCTAATTTCCGTGAATAGTTCAACGGTTAGTAGGTAGAAGGAGGTGGTGAGTTTTAGTTCAACTGATTGCTTAATAATGAGAGTACATTTATCATCTGCCTAGCCTTTTCTCTACTATGTTGGGCTTAGCTTCCAGTCTAACCGGATGCAGTAAACTCCAGTATTTTACATGAAGCGATTGCTTGTCTAACCTCCACAAACACAGTTACTGGGTAACATGATACTCTAGGTAAGAAAAGTTGTCAGATTTCCGGGATTCTGATACACACACACAGGTTAATTGTTATAAAACTTAATTCTAGGGGTTAACAGAAATGTTGGGAAAGTGCAATCAAACATTTAAACATTATGATTGCTTATATTATACTCAGCGCAGCGGCAGTAAATGTAGCCTAACCCCTAAACGCGAATTTGTGAACTAACTAAACTAATTCGGGATTGTTTAATGAGAATAGATGCCAAGTAGCTTCTCTAGTTGGGTTAAGTGAATAAAGTGAGCGTAAGACGAAAAAGTCTTTTTACTTAGATTCTTGGGGAACTTTAAAAATAACTATTTTAATTTGAGTGTTAATTTTGATTTTAATCTTAATTTTATTCTATTTGTAAAAAAATATGCCTGTTCTATTATGAGTCTCGAATTAAATGATTCGAATTTGAATTAGACAAGCTACTTGGCAACTATTCTAATGTATTTTCTTTCTTTCTTTTCTTTCTTTTATTCTTATTAAAAAATCCCAAAGAATAGGTTTAGATTTTTCACAAATTCGCTATTAGGGCCTGGGCCATATTTACTGCCTCTGAGTGTAGGATAACGTGCTTTCATTATTGAGGAAACAGTTGAATTCAAGCACTGATCCAGGTATGTAGTTGCTAGTAAAATCTAGATTATTCTTCAAAGCCTCTAACTCGATTATACGTATGTACATATTATTTAAGTAAGCTTAACCAAAATAAATACATATTACATGGACAACCGAAGATGTATTATTTATTCGCGTTGTTTCCTTAAACATCCCGGGAGAAACCTTTGATTTCGTCGACGTATTTACTCAAGAGGATTTATTTGTAAATCTTTATTTTGTTTCACAATACTGTTAAATAAATAATTTGTTATTTTGGAGATGATGTAGGGTATACAAGGATAAGCATTAAGCATACAAAGGTGTGGATTATTTTCTGACTTTTTCTTTTCAACAGATCGACTCAGCCTATCGCAGTCCACTGCTGGACATAGGCCTCTCCCAGGCTGCGCCACAACATCCTGGTCTCCCCCTACAGCATCCAGTCTGTCCAAGCCACTTTTTTAAGGTCGTCGGTTCATCTAGCTGGGGGGTGTCCCACACTACGCTGGCCGAGCTATGTCGGTAAATCCAGTTGTTTTCTGGATAACTGTTAACGGTTTCATAGCTATGATCGAACAATTAGTGAGGTTAAATAAGCTTTGTTTAACCTCATCGTACGGTCAAAATTATCGTCTTTAGGACTCCTGCAAATTGTAAGTTAGTTACTTCAAAAATCGGAAATCCTAAGATGGAACAGTACCGATTTTCTTTAGTTTGTCCATTTCGTCTTTCCAACCCAATCATCAATAAATAAAAGCAAAACCATTTGCACGATGCCACTTTCTTGCCTGTGACGTTCAATAACATTGAAACAACAAAGACTTCAATCGTCCAAACACTGTTTAGACGGTGCACCATTTATTGTTGTTTTTAACTTATGGCATGTCACCGGCAATAAATCGCATCGTGTAAAGCAGCCACTTAGGCGTTTCCTAACCAAAAATATCGTTCGCGCAAGACCACGATCGTCGCGTTCATGTGTCATAAATTTATTCGGCGAACACGAATGCGTGGTCGCGTCGAAAGAAGGCGCTTGCCGGTTTTCCGAAACAATTTAGTGACATGTGGACGCGACGATCGCGTATTCGCGCTAGCTATCTTATTGGTTCCTGCCGGGGTTGCGAAGAAAACCGAAAGGGAGATCGTGGCCCCCGGCAACAGGGCAACCGAAGGAACACGGGTGGGTTTTAGTCAGTAAGAGTCTGACACGTCCTCCCGCTCTGCCCAGAGCGGGAGAAGTTATTTGATGATTTCACAACCAAAAAAAAAAAAGCTATCTTATTGGTTAGGATACGGGGGGAGGGGCTTGTGGCTGAGTAATAACAGCCGCACGGGTCCATCGATCTGGTTAAGCTACACTTGCCTAGGTTGGTCCGTGGATAAGTGACCATCTTTACATACCAAGACCCTCCGTGCCTCGGAATGGTCGTTAAGCTGTTGGTCCCGGCTGTCATTCGTAGATCTTTGACAGTCGTTACTGGTCGTCTGAAGCCCAAAAGTCTCACAACCAGTCTTACTAAGGGGTATCGTATTATAACCTAGTAACTGGAGTGTGGGGTCACATATGCAGTCGCTCCATGTAAATACTGGTATTCAGCTGCATCTAGTTAGACTGGAAGCCGACCCCAACATATTTGGGAAAAGGCTAGGCAGATGATGAGGGGGTTATGAAAATAAGCTGTTTGCATTGGGACTCTTTTTTTAACCCAAGATAATACTCATTATTAAAGATAATGTTACATCACAAACTTTTACTTGGATTCTTGAAGAGGATTATCAATTTGTGTATTATTTTCTTTTATATTTTCGTTCAAAACTGAATTTATCAAATAACGTACTAAAAGATTGTATTGTTAAAGGACATTATTAAACAAAAAGGCTTTGTTATAACCGAAATATTGGAAAAGTGGCCTAACATTTTCTTTAGTAAAAAATACTTCAATTATACTGAAGAAAGAAGTAAGTTCTTTGAAAATAACAATGGCATGTAACAGCTGCTTTGTTTCCCAGGCAATTTTGAAGGAATGACGTTATCACATAGGACATTATTAATTGGTAAAGAAGTGTAACCGTGTTTTAAGTGAATTTATTTTCTTTGGTCGGTTTTCATGATTTTACTTTTTTAAATTTCTCGTTCACCGTTATTTTAATAGCAAAATTATTGCTATAATGAGGAGATAGGAAGAGCATGATGAACAGCAAAATATGCCTTTATTTTGAAGAAAGATGTATTTTTTGGGTAGGCGAAAAAGGATAATTGCTTCTGTGTATAGGTAAAGCTGTGGTGTGGTTGTTTCTGTGTCAGTTTTTATCTTATTTTGTCTGACTGGTCTTGTTAAAGATATTTTGAATTAGATAATTGTGCTGAGTTGACAAAGATAGTCTGAATGTAACAAAAATGTCGTTCTATTTCAACTAACAACAGAACATTCGCTTGCATGACATTAAAAAAAAAAAAAACAAATAAAATTCCAGCCAGTCACATTCTCAAAAATAGAACAGGACCTCCATTTTCCTAAGACAATACCCCCTCTAATCTATATAAGGTGGGTACACAACAAAGGCGTCACCCAAAATGACGTCATAGCTCAAATATGATGCGGCACTAAGGTGAATTTCTAAAGAGATAAAGCCGTGGGTACACGAGCGTAACAATACAAATTGCGGTATATCTTTGACCCTTGTCATTCGTCGCTTAGTCATCGATATAAAGTAGCATTTTGTCTTGTCTTTTCAGGATGATGACCTGGGAAGGTTTTAAAGAGAGGAATGGTTGTGTGTGGGAGGGCTTTAATTCTTATAATGTATGGATGTGACAAATATTGCGAAAGGCTTTACAAAAGGTACCCGAGGAAAGGGTTTCGTTTTGATTGAGGACGTTTTCTGTATGACCTTGTTCTCTGTTGAGGACTCCGATTTATTTTTCTACATAAAAATGCCAAAATTATAATGCCTCATGTGATTACGTGTAATTTCATCAACATTCTTACCATGATTGTAATAATAATAATACCCGGTTTTTGACTTGAGAATTTGTGTCCTCAATAGGAAATTCTTAAATCAGTAACTTGACTTTAAGGGGTTTATTTATAAACGTTTCTTAAAACGCATGCCTCGTTGGTCTAGTGGTCGCAAGCGCTACTGCTAAGTATGAGGTCCTGGGTTCGATTCCCGGGTCGAGCAAAATGTTATTGGGTTTTTCTATCTGAAATTTCTCAGTAGCAGCTCGGAGTCTAGATTTGTGCCCGGTTGATGGCAATAGGCTCGCCCCCTATTACATGGGACTTAAACATAACTGGCGAAATGTGGGTGTGCCTGCTACAGGGACACACAGTGATGTTATGTTATGTTTCTTAAAATTAAGTAATGATTAGCGACTGTTTAACCAAAAAAATTTGACGTTTGAACGTCACTTAACTTTAAGCAACGTTTATAAATAAATAGTATAAACGAAACTAACCATGGAATGGTGTGTCAAAAAATGTCAATCAGTACCAGGGACCGAACGATTTATGTGTACCAAAGTATCAATAAAAAGGTATATTGAAACAGGTTTATAAAATTTTCTTCCGGACATCGATTGCCGAAGAATTCATTACCCAATAATGGTTTTATTGCATCCGCCAAAAAATGTGATCCGTTTCCGGGTATTTTTCGAAGATTTTTTTACCTCTGTCGAAATCGGAAAGTAAACTAAATAAATGTAATAATAAAAGCTACGGTGTTTGATGTAACGGGTGTAAAAATAACTTTTAACGAAGCCGAGAGTCATCTGTTCTTCCCGTTATTTTGATTTTTTTTTTGTACTAGATTATCAGTATTTTTTCGAAAACAAGCTTTAAATGTTATAACTTAACTTTAAATACTCCCAAAATCCCTGTAACGTTGTATGCACCCATAAGCACAATGTTTTGCGTGCGATAAATTGGGCACTACCATAAACAGCAAATTTTCACACCAAAATTAAAGTCGCAATTATTTTTGCATAAAGTTACTTAGTTTGACGTACATAATGCGTAGATGATTTTTACACCCTGTATAAATTTCACGCAATAAAACAACATGTTTTTAACAAGTTAAATGGCAAAAAATAATAATAATAAAGATACCTACTTAATACATTTACTTGCAATACGCAATTATCATCCAACTCCACTCATATGCACACAACCTAACATCCTCTGACACCGCGGCTTCTATCCCAGTGAAGACAGAAGCGTCATTAGATAGTAATTTGCTAAGACCGCTACAAACTATTAAGCCAACCACGAGCAGTCATTTGACACAGACTAACCGACTAAACAACGTTGTTATGTAGGTAAAATAATACGCGCCCCGTTTGAAAGGGATTTCAAAGGATGGTACTTGGTTGTCGAATTTCAAACGATTATATTAAAGACAGATATTTGGTAGCGTTATCTATACATATTATCAATTGGATTCGCTTTCCGTGACTGTCTGTGTGACCGCGATGTTCTTCCAAAATACGAAACGGGTTTGGATGCGGTTTTTACCTTTGTGGCGGCATCTACATCGTCACATGCGAACTACGTATCATATTGACGTCACGCGAAATCCTGCATCGCGCAAACAAGGTTTACCGCGCTATCAGCATATAATAAATAACTTCCCGACATCAATCGACGGGCAGTTGCCCATCAGACACGACAGCGTTCTGTTCGGAGGGTCCTCCCTTTTCTATGGAGGATGAGTGAACTTTACACTATGTTCCTAATACCTCTAAACCATCATTTAGAGAGATTATTACAGAAGGTTTATGTGTACAATACTTTAATATTAATCTTACAAATAATAAATGAATCTCAATGTTTTGTCAAGCCGAAAGAACCGCGCGGAGACGGGACGGGTCGCTAGTTAGTATAAGTTCTTAATTTTGAGGTATGGTTGGTCCAATTTTCGGTTATTTAGGGCTATAAAAGGGATATTAGTCCTATTACCTGCTAGACGGTTTGGAGTGGTCTAGACTGGATTATGCTTGTTGAATCGAATTCGTGTTGGCAAGGTCATTCTCACACGAGGTGACCAAAATAAAACCAGTTTTATTATTTTTCTTTAAGTACGCTGTACTGGTACAGCGTCTAAATATTTGTTTGCTGCACCGGTCGACGTCCTTACGTCGGCGCCGGCTGTCGCTGAAAACCAGCGCTGGGGCTCTGTCTCGCATAGGGTCGTAGCTTAATGCTGAGCGATAGCCGATTTGCGTGGATGTGACGCATGCTTCCCACAACCTTTTCTCATTTTTGTATTTTAAACTTTTTTTTGCGTCGTCTTTACGGCAAATAAACGTTTTTTCTTTCTTTCTTTCAGTTTTCAACGCCAACGCAACGAATCGCGTTAGCACATACATTTCTATGGCGGTTCTCACACGACGCAACTTGTCGGAATCAAGTATCAAGCCAACGCAGTTTTTCATAATATTGGCGCGTACATTGTCTGCCTGAATGATGAAATGACTAAAATCGACACAATTTGAGTTACGCCATGTGAGAGTATTAGTTGCATCGCAGTTTACAACCGTCGTTGCCAACTAGTTTTGGTTGAGTTGCCGTCACCCCATGTGGGAATGGGATTAACCCACATAGCCGTTTATAAGCCGGGAAGAAGGCATCCGCCTTTAACTACAGATTTTTTTGCCGTTAAAGGTTACTGAGGGAGATCATGGATTCGTAAATTGGATCATCATCGTCGTCATCAGCCTACAGCAGTCCACTGCTGGACATAGGCCTCTCCATTTGCACGCCATTCAGCTCGATTCTCGGCAACTTTCATCCAGCTGCTACCAGCCACCCTGCAAAGACCGTCGCTCCACCTAGCCTGAGGGCGTCCTACTCAACTCAACTCAACTCAAAGCATTTATTTCTAATAAACCAATTACAGGCACTTTTGAATTGTCAAGGGGTCGGTCAGTCAGAAAGATGAAGCTAGTTGCCCATTCCAAAGTGTAGTAGGTACCTATGAAGAACGAGCAAGAAACTCCATGGACACTTTATTACTACTTTACGTATGCCGATTCGTGGGCTCCACTCAGGAACTGATCTACCCCAACGGTCATCGGTTCTACGGCAAAAACCTATGGCTGGCCGATCGCCACTTCAGCTTTTTTATTCTGTGAGCTATTTCAACAATTTCGTAAACTGGATAGTACTAATAATTTTCAACCCGGTATTTAGAGTATGTAAGGATCGTAGCAGGTGGCGTTCTGTAGTTTGAAGTTTCTCACTTTGCAGAAGGCGACGTGTCATTTTTATCAAAGCGGGGCTCGTGGCTACGTGATAACAGCCACACGAGTCGATTGATCAGGTTAAGCTTCGACTGCCGCGGTTGGTCCGTGGATTGGTGACCATCTTTACATACCAAGACCGTCCGTGCCTCGGAAAGCACGTTAAGCCGTTGATCCCGGCTGTCATTTGTAGATCTTTGACAGTCGTTACGGGTAGTTAGAAGCCCAAAGGTCTGACAACCAGTCTTACCAAGGGGTATCGTGTTACCTAGTAACTAGGTTGTGGAGGTCAGATAGGCAGTCAATCCTTGTAAAATACTGGTATTCAGCTGTATCCGGTTAGACTAGCAGTTGACCCCAACATGGGAAAATGCTAGGCAGATGATGAACCTTTATTTTTATCAAACGCAGAATCTCTTATGATTCACTTACATACCGAATCACCCGAAATATAAATTATGCATACTTGGTATAAACCTAACTGGAAACTAAATTGGTTTCTTACTCTAAGTAACAATAACCACTTAAACAGAAGATATATTAGTAACAAACAAATATTAGCATACTTTAGCATAAAAGCTTATAAACAAGAAACTTTTGTAGTACCTACTTACTGGCTTATTTATATGTATTATTTATCTAGAAAATAAGCGAAAGCGAAATCAGTAACAAAAACCTTGCAGACTAAGTATTTTTATACAATATAAGTGAATTGGAACTCAAAATAGCCGTAGACAGTCGAAACACTTGATATCTGTAAAAAGCGGCCAAGTGCGAGTCGGACTCACACATGAAGGGCACGGAGGAGACTCGGTAAGTCATAAGTCATTAGTCATTTATTTCGTAACAAAATACATTGTGTTGAAATATTACAGTGATGATAAATAAAATAATAAAAAAGCATAAACATTACATTCATATTTAAAATTCATTACGCATTTACAATATATCAATTTCACTAATTAATAATTTTACGTTGATTATTAAGAAGCAATAAATTAAATAATCACCAACATTCCATTTAATATTTAAAAAAATAATTTCCCTGTCTTAAAAGAAAGAAAGAAAAAAAGACAAACAATAACAATACAACACACAAAAATATATAATAATAATTCACAAATCAATAATTTAATAGTGGATGTTGTTATTGAAAGATGGTCACCCATCCACGGACTGACCGCGGCAAGCGAAGCTTAACCTGATCGATCGACCCGTGCGGCTGTCATTATTTAGCCACTCTCTCTCTCTCTTTTTGGGCCGATGAATAGAATGACGCAAAAGAGGTATAAGACATAATTCAGTATAATCTTAAAGTTTCCTATTTAATGATTATAAGATACGATGGTAGGATATACATAAAACATAGGTATATTCTACGGTCGAGGCATTAACAAGCTCTGAATTTTTTTAAATGATTTAAATGGACGAACCTAAAAACATGTCTGCCCCGAAAAATGCAAATCCCTACAAGACCTAGGATTAAACGATGCCAACACAAGGCAGTTTAAACATGAATTTCTATCCTAAAATCATTAAAAGCAGACATTTTGCCAGTTACGTTTAAGCCCCATGTAATAGGGAGCGAGGCTATTGCCATCAACCGGGCATAATTCCGGGCTACTGAGAAATAAAATGATGATGTGGATATATTTAGTAACCTGTTCCGCTTAGCTATTTCTAAAGACTCTTAAAAAGACCCTGGAAGAAATCGACACGTGTTTCACCTCTCAACGAGGCATCCTTAGGATGACGATTGACTTGTCGCGAACTCGAACACGGCGTGTTGCCACACCAAGCACCGAGCGCAGACGATGTCTGCTGACTCTTAAGAAATAGCGAAGCGGAACAGGTTACTAAATATATCCATATCATCATTTTATAATGGATTTCCGCAAGGTCACGCCTGAATCAATTAACTATCTACTGAGAAATTCCAGATGGAAAAACCCAATGATACTTTGCTCGACCCGGGAATGGAACCGAACACCTCATGCTCAGCAGTACTGCTTGCAACCACTAGACCACTAGAATTTTTCGATGCTATATTTTTGTTTGTGAATAGTTTTAGGTAGGTTAGTCTGTATATAATTTTGTTATTTTTTTCAATTAATTAGTTATAAGTTGTCACTTACTTATCACTATCAGGTCCATAGACTACTTTCCTTTCCATTTATTTTGTTTATTTTTGAAGTGAAAACTTCTTTAGGCGCGTTAGGCATTTTTGAGATGGGACTAAACCATTGATTTCGCGACACCGTGATGACACCAACTTATGACCATTAAAAAGACATGAACATGTTGATTACCACGGTGTGTGGAGTAAAAAACATCAACGCGTTGATTTCCGAAGTGCCGATTTTTTTCAAGTTTTCTCGTCTTTGTCACTCCCGGCTCCCGGAGTGCCAGTGTTTTTTCATTTAAGTTTCTATGGGTGTGATGAGTTTAATTTGTGATCTTCTGTGAGAGTTCCAAAAAATTATTTATTTTTCTTTCTTTCATTTAAATCCCATTAAAAACATAACATGTAAAAAAATGCAAGTCTTAGAAAAAAAGTTTGTACGTATATCTAGAAAACGGGACTGAAATTGCGGTATATTTAAATTTTTCCTTGCTTTATAGGCTAAATAAAAATTGTGTTCAAAATTTGAAGCTTGTGTGTCTGCTAGAAGTATCTTAGAATTTTGATGATCGGTGAGTCAGTGAGTCAGTGAGTATGTCAGTGCTAAAATTAAGGAACTTTGACCTGCAATTGTTCTTAAACTACTGGTTAGTATTGAATGTTATTGAGAAATATACCTAGTTATACTAAGCCCTATTGGTCACTGAATTCAGGCTTCGAGCTTTATCCACAACGAAGTTACAGGGGCTTGAAAATGTCCTCAATGGCTTCGAGAAAAGATGGTACGGCTGTGCCTTTGTGTTTGTTTTGCTCGACTTTGCGGGGACACTACCGTGCCCCGTGATATCTTAAACCTTAAATTCTAAAACATTCTGTGCATTACTCTTTGAGGTCTAAACGAGGTCAAAAACAGCGGGTATCCTTAAAGTAGTGCATTTGGTCGGAGATGAGCTCTAAATAGCTGAGATCACGCAAACGACGGTTCTCCAGCGTCCGGCTGATAAAAGACTAGGTGCACTGTTTTGTGGCGAAATGTAAGTAGCTAGGAATAGTAGTGTTGTAGAGTTGGGGTTTTATTGCAACTAATGATTTTGAATTAAAAATAGCCTTCACGATCTATGGCGATTTTTAAATATACTTACGTCCTGAACACTTGCTTTTGTTCAAAAGATAAGATAATCACACGAGTTCGCGTCAAAACGATAAGAAGAAAACTATGATGGATATTTATTGACTCATTCCAAAACTCAGGAACAGAGCAAAAAGACAGACTTTCTAAACAAAAAACAGTGTAAACGAAAATAAGTCGCGTCATAGTTCCGTCACAAATAAACTGTTTAATCTTAGATTCCTTCCGTTCTGGTGTCGAAGTATTCTCCCTTTTCTTAAAATAGTGAACAAAAATTGAAGCAGTAAGTACCAGCACGATGTGTCAGCATTACACACGGATTTAAGTGCCTGCTACACGATCGCCCACCGCGTCCCGACAGAGGTCAGACGCGGGGTCGAGGTGGTTGTCGTTTACAACTGTGCAGATGGTGGTTTAAGACCAAATTTCAAACAGCTTTGCCTGTCACCAACTAAGGTCATCCTGTAGAGGACGCGGTTGGCAGCCGTGTAGCAGGCACTTTAAAATCACAATTATATTCTACCTACAGTACTTCGAAGCGCTTCGAACTGCGACGTTAAAGTTTTTCTTCGATTGTATAGGGGACAAGATAAAGAGGGTGATAGTCAGCGAATTCTATGAAGGTATTTGTTACAAGATATTATATTTAGCTAACGTAGATTTTTAAATAGCACGCAGTTGGTAGGTTTAATTTATTGGAACTTTTCCATAGCAGAACTTAGTTATGGGACTAATTTTAACAATCTCATTAAAAATTAGCAAACTTTCAACAGGGTTCATAAGTTAGGACACGCGCTAAACGACGCGACGGCCGCCCGCGCCCCATGTAATAAACCCAGTAAAATTCCGCATTGAAAAATAATGTGGCGATTTTTTCAGGGTTCTCTACCTCAAAAGGATAAAATGGAACCCTTATAGGATCACTTCGTTGTCTGTCTGTCTGTCTGTCTGTCAAGATCCTTTTTCTCATGAACAATATGGACGTATCATGTTGAAATTAATATCAAATACGTAGTTCTGCGGTTCCTTGGAGCTCTAAAAAAATCTAAAGCTTCTTAATCAACACAATAAAAAAGTCCGGACATTTATGTGACATATTTATACTCCCAAATAAATCAAAACGTACAGGGTACTTCCCGTTGACCTAGAATCGTGAAATTTGGCAAGAAGCAAGATCTCACAGCACAAATAGAGGAAAAAGTCCGAAAATTGTTCATTTGTAGCTTTGTCACATAATTTATTTTTTATTACAGACTTATATTTGCAGTTGGAGAATTGACCGTGACGTATATCGATGTATGGGAGAACAAATGTTTTTCAACTACAATGTTAAGTTAGTTTTTGGGATAAATTCATCCCAACTACGGAATCCTTCATTGTGTGTGGTCCGACATGCACTTGGTCGGTTTTCTTAGTTTCTATGTAAACGGAGGAAACTAGAATTACTATTATTCAGATTTGTTATAGTTGTCATGTCAATCATATCATTTCGTTTAAAATGGGTGTGTATTTTTAATAATTTATTTATCTTTTATTTAGACTCTTTTCTATTTTGTGAATGTTAGAACGCTGTAGGCTTAGTGGACTGTAGATTTGTTGACCATTTTCTGTTTTGTTAAGTAGCTGGTACTTGTTGAAAGACCTACACTGTCCTCCTATACCTATTAACACTGTTATTTGAAAATATTGTAAAAGCCGATTATTTTTAAAAGAGTAACCGTGGAGTTTCTTGTCGGCTCTTCTCTATAGGAAACGACCAATTGGAACCATGCACCTAGCTTCTGACGTTTCATAAGTGTCCAAAGTGTCCATGTAGGTTCATGTGAAATAAAATACTTTGAAATTTGATTTTTTGAGAAAGAAAGCAGTCTTAATATTTTGTTCTCGAAACCTTGAGTCAATTTAATCATTATTTGACCATACTACATACTTTAAACTTAAATAGACAGTTAAGAACCTCCAGTTCAAACCCGGACATAATGTTATAAGCCTTAAACTTCGTCTAAGGACCTCCTAATCTCCAGTGGGACAGGCGTAGTGGTAATAAACAAACAATTTAGGCTGGACATTAGTCGTTAGAGCGGCCATTTGTACCAGGGTATCAAGAAGGAAGGAAGGTGTTAAGTCGTGTCCAGCGACCTTATCACGTAGCACAGTTGTAATGACAATCCTTTTCATTTTGATGCTACACCTTCATGCGTTAGAAATTTGCTCTTCAGTATACAGACACTAGCATTACATTACAGTTACACAAAATTCTAAAGCGTTTTCTTCGTGAATTGAAAATTGCAACTTAAATAAAGAAAATACTATTTATTTTACTATAGTATGATTTTGATATATTCTTAACAGTATAAAATATATTAAAATATCTATCAATACTTTAAAAGAAAATCACTTTTGAATCTTTCGGAAGTGTAAGTTATTTGTACCCGTGACTGTATCTAAATGAAGCTTGAAATACACATGTATACGAACCCGTACTGGAGCCCACAGCGACAAAATGGCAGCAAGCTATGGTTACGTGTGAATAATGTCGCTGCAACTTCTGGCAGTTGTGTTGTGGTTGCGATGTTGCTGAGATAGGAGCCTTTTGGCCTCGTACAGGACTTTCTGTTATTATTTTAATTTGTTATTTCATTTTTTTATTAATGTTTTAATGGGTGTGTTTTAGTTTATTTTGTGATTTCCTGTGCGAGTCTCAATATAAATCATATGCAAAAATGCACATAAATTTACATTATACTAAATCTGAAGTATTATTCAAAAAGGGTAGAGGCGGTAGGTTCGGTCTACCACTTATCACTAATCATAATTATTATTATGAGGTACATATTTTAGCCTCAAAGGTTTTTTGGGGTATTAGACTTGTGAATTTAGAATTGTTTAACCTTGTTTATTAATTAATTAATTTTATTTTACAGAAAGGTTACAGATTAATAACACAATTAAAAACCGGTCAAGTGCGAGTCGGACTACGCACAATGAAGATTCCGTAGTTGGGATGAATTTATCCCAAATACAAATTTAACATTGTAGTTGAAATTCATGTTCTCCCGTACATTCCAACTGCAAATATATGTTTGTACGTACAACATTGATAAATTACCATGTTATTTTTAGACCATAGTTTTTTTATAGGTTTTCCTGTAATCTATGAGTGAAGAACCATTCTCTGGTATGGTCAATTTTTATCTATTTTCTTAAATATCTTTAAATTTCCTCGTAACAAGTCTTTTCATTTGATATGTCACACAATACAGTTTGACAAACTTCTTTTTTTTTTAATTTTCTTGTTTGCCCCACAAAAGTGACCCCCATATTCAAAATTAATTTATTTACGTTACACATCCGTGTTTGGGTCACAAAAATACGTGTAAAAATATGTGTAACTTTCAACTTAATCAGTCCATTCGATTCGGAGCAAATTGGCTGCGACAGTCGGACAGACAGACAGACACACGAGTGATCCTATAAGGGTTCCATTTTTTCCTTTTGAGGTACGGAACTCTAAAAACATTCATAGTTAGGAAAATTTGCTAATTACAAGCTTCCACATGCATACATCTAGTAATTGCGTTGTAGTGATAAACGCTGTAATATTTGGCAAACACATTGATAACAGCAGCAGCCTAATTGCGTAACACACAATCATTCATAATCTGAATCATTTTGAAGGATATTGCTAATTCTTTGCATAAATAACGCAATGAATGTTGTTAAACTGTCAAAATGAAACAGATTGTGATTGATCGTGTGTTACGCAATTAGGGTGCTGGTCCCTAATAATTGAGATTTTAAACCAAATACCTAATAAAACTTTTTTTCAACTGCGAATCAAACCCTAAAAGACCCACAACAGTAAAACGTAAAGACATAAAACTGTGCAATAAAAAGGGTAACAAAACAATTTGCAGCCCCACTGAGTACACAATGTACATCATCTTATAGAAACAATAGAAAATCTTCAGGTAATCTCGGTCTAGATCCAGTATTTATTACCTACACCTTATGTCCTGTGGATTTATATCCACGTATATTTTTTCTAGCCCACATTTCTCTAAGATCCACCATTTTTTTTACTAAAATCTCTTTTTATCTAATGTTAGGGAACGTTTACATTGTTTGTTCTGACTGCAGTAATTTTTATTTAGAAGGTAATTTTAACTTACTAAACAAGTTGAATAAGACTTTAAAGGCGTGTTTAGGATATTTGGTTTTGTAACTACTTCATTATAAAACTTGTTCTAACTTTAGACCCATTAATTAATTTTCAGTTGTCAATTTTGTAATAAGTTGTAGCGGTTACACCGCCACATACGAGCTTACGCATCAAAGACATGACGTCACACAAATCCTGCATCGCGCTATTAGAGTTTACCGCGCGATCGACATACTCGTATATATAAGATTCCGACTTCAACCGTCGGGCAATTGCCCGCCAGATATGACACCCATCTGATCGGAGGATCCTCTCTTTTCTATGATGGATGCTGGTGGTTGAGTGAACTTTACACATTGTTCCTCATTACTCTAAAAAGTATGTTAGTTGGAATAATGTTCGAAATTCAAAAATAGATCGGAAAAATTAAAGTCAGTTTTTGTAGTTAAACTTTTGAATTATCGAAATAAATAAAGAAATAAAGAAAGAAAGAATTATTTTTATTCGGGACACGCATAGAAAATACAACAATAAAAAAAGAACATTAAAACCAACAAAATCATGAAAACAATAAAAAAGAAGACTTGTGCGAGGCCAAAAAGGTTCCAATCTCAGCATGATGCTACAATATTTGAAAAAAAAAAAATACAATTACTGTAGCGCTGGTATTCTGTTAAGGCCCGCTGTGATGCCACGGACAAACCTACAGACAAACCTAAATATAATAGAAAATATAAAAATAATGAAATCCGTATTTCTTACGATAATATTGAATATTAAAATATTACGATCGACTCGCATCCTACGCTCCAACATCTACAGGCATATCTCCTTAGCTACAGACTACAGACTGTTGTCTACGGTCTGTCAAAAAAATGGCTCGATGGTATAAACCTACTCTAAAGTTAGAACTCGTTTTAATTAGTTTGCTTCGTCGTTAGCTATCAATTAATTCAAGCTTTAAAAAAAATAATTGCGTGACGTACGACTCAATTTGGGAAATAGCACCTATGTGTTATTTATAGTTTACCAACTGTAAAACTTCCACAGCCTTAAATATGGACTGGTATTTTACCGGTGTCTTATAAATTATTTAGCAGTAGCAGGAAAATACTGGTTGCCAGTCGCCTTACAGAAATAACACTCAGGGCAATGACCGTCTCTCACTTGTAGAACAGAAAAAGAACGGTTATTGATCATCAAGCTTGCTCCTTTACATGTTTTTAGGGACTTTCGATTTAATTACAAGAGTTAGCAATACAAGAGCAGTGATAGACCACTGGTAAAGGCCCCGACCCCCGACTTACGAGTTGTAGGTCGTGAGTTTGAACCCAGGCAGGCGCTTTACTTTGTGCTAATTTCATCACCATTGTTCTCAAAATAGTGAAAGAAAACATCATGAGGAAACCGGTGTGACTGTTCCTAAATTACCCTAGGCTGATAAAATTTTCGTTTTACCTAATTATGCTAACATTAGTGTTTAATTCGGTACCCCTTAGGGGGAAGGGCTACACTCCACCCCGTACGGCCCTGTAGAGCTCGTCTCTCGACTGGACACACTCCCACCGATATAATCTAAGAAATGAATTCCCAAATAAGCAGAAGTCCGATACCTGGTCCCATTACGTATCATAAGGCAAGGAAAGTAAAAATCTGTGAAGTAAAAATAGTGAAGTAAATACCTGTTACGCTAACGTAAGGGACGTTAGCGTAACAGGTATTTGGTCAGTCATTACTCACATAATACCTCACATCTGCACTCGGAGTACTCAGAGCAACACTTCCATAAGTAACGCATTGCGTCGGCATCATACTCTTTTCGAAACATGGTCCCTAGCAGTTCTTTCGAACTAATAAACGTGACAAAGTGACTTTCTCTGCGGCAACCGTGTGACCGTCCTTGTCTAACAACGAGGCGGCTAGTTCCAGTGACATGCGTCGGTATCATGCTCTTAAGGAGACATGGTCTATCAGTCCTTGGACTGGATATGATGTAAATGCACAACAAGCATATCTGCAAGACACGAGTTCATGTCAGTCTGACCGAATTATTTGTCTGAGATAAAGAATACAACATTCAAGAATGACTAGCTAATAGAGTTGAGCATCGAAACTCAAGAATCATTATTTATTTAATTGAGTTTTGGATAATCTCTCTTAAAGCCCTTTTAATTGGTCTTAGGTAAATAATACAGAATTCAAGATGTTTGTACTAGATAATAGAGTAGAGAATTATAATTCAAGAATCATTAATTAATAGAGTTGTGGATCAACTCTCCTGAAGGTCTATAGACATTCCCAAAGATTATTAAAATTTTAGCTTGTATATAGAAGAATTGTTCTTTTAAAGTTATTAAATAATGTAACACTCACCCAGACGCACCAACTAACACACACACACACACACACACAAACATATTATATTAAGTACTAAATTAGTTTAATCTGGGCTTTAACCCAACTATATTTAACTTAATAACTAATAGGTACTCGTTATCTTGCGACAGCCCACTCGGACATATCCTCTCGGTATTTACCAGTCCTTCTAACTTAACTAGCTTAGACTCGGACGTCTGTATCTTATCGTGGTCTAAAACGTCTCGACTCCATTCCTCATTCTCCTCAATTCCTAAAAACACCACGTTTGGTCCATCTCGCCACAGTGTCGCGGAAAATATTTTGTACAATTTCTCAATTATTTTAAAAGGGTCCGTTTGAATTGCCTGAGCCCGACTAAATGCTTACCAGATGTTGGCACTGGTATTGTGAGTTGAAATTTGAAATTGGATATTTTACTAGTTTCTTTAGAATTCGTAAAATTATTGCACATGACCCTTTCGCGGTACGTGTCAATAGTTTGTTTCCCATAAAATAGAGAATTTATGTGTTTCTAAGTTGAGCCGAACAATGTACTGGTTTTAAAATAAATATAATATTTTGTTATTCAATTAGAGAATGTGAATGATAGTCACACCAGAACCAAAAAATTCGAAGACATGTGACATCTACCAACACGCACTGGCGCATGGTGGATTACAGCCAACTCCCTCTCACTGAGAGGAGGCATGTGTCCCAGCTGTCGGAATAATAGAAGCTGATTATGATACAACTAACTAGGTACAATCCTTATCCTTGTAAATAGTTATTTGTCCAAGCCTTTTCCCAACTATGTTCAGGTGGGCACCCCAACATAGTTGGGAAAAGGTTTGGCAGACTGGAAGCCATTCCAGTCTAACTAGAAGCAGCTGAATATCAGTATTTTACATGGAGCGACTGCCTATCTGACCTCCACAATCCAGTTCAATTTTCCTGTTTTATAATTACTTTATGTAGTAAACATAACGTACCTAATTAATTCTTATGGAACATAGGAAAACCGCAACGATAATCGATTAACATGCCTATTGTATAATAATGATCACTTGCTTCAAAAACCGTGAAGGTAAATATTGTGAGGAAACCGGCATGTCTGAGAGATATTTCTCGACGGCATGTGAAGTCAAGTCAGAGGCCCACGGGTGGCTTATAAACTCCGACACCAGGTCACTAACCACATGAAAAAGAAAGAAGAAGGAAAGATCGATTAACGTCAAATTCAAAACTCAAAGCATTTATTTCAATTAAACCTTTTACAGGCACTTTTGAATTGTCAAAGAGTCTGTCAGTCTCAAAGTTGAAGCAAATTGCCCATTTTAAAACGTAGATCTCTATGGAGAAAAACGGGCAAGAAACTCCAAGGACACTCTTTTAAATATAGATATTACAAAATCCTGCGTACATTATTCTTGTTGCTTCTATATGTGAGAACAATATACAAAAAACAATCAAAGCAATGGAAAATATAAGATTAAAAATAAGCCCTGGCAACTAAGAGATGACCAGTCCGAACTGACGGCGCCTGTTCACGAACATGACGCATGGATCAGCACCATCCAGCTCAACCATTTTGTAGGGAACCGAATGATCCAACACACTCGCCACAAAAAAGTACTTACCAACTATAGAAAATGTTGAATAAACGCAAGTGTGTACAGACCCCAAACCATATCTCGAATACAAGAATAGAGATTTCTGTCCCACAAAAGAATAATATATGAGCATGTTACGCGTGATTCATCGAGTTCACTTTGTATCCGACTGTACCACGTATTTTTATGTAAAGTGACCGGTGTGGCTGGGACTGTACATTATGTGGTATGGTTTAGGAACATTTTTACGAAGAACTTTGATATTTTCAAGGACATATGTGAGAATTCATCGGCCGTGCCCTATTGCCCTTGGTAAGCATCCCAAGTTCGCTAAAATATTTTCATTCTTAGTTGTTAGTAAGTAAGTAAGTTTATTTATTTGTATAAACATGGTGTATATACATTGCATGCAAGATATTAAATACAGAAATGTCTATTATGTTTAGCTGCGTATCGTGGCGTACAAATTGGTAAGAAGAGATGGTGCACCAACCGCGACTAATTTATCAAAATTACATTACAAAATTACTTATTAAATTATAATTACTTATTATACGTTATTATTATAAATCAATGTCCATACTTATTATTAATTAAGTCATCGCAAATTTTAATTTCATCAACAATAATATCAAAAAATTATATAATATGGAGTGATCTTATTACACAGTGGAAAACTACATTAAATAAAAGACTACATCATCATTTCAAAAACGAAGGAAAATTGTGCTGGATCCTGTTCGTTTCTTGCCTAATAATCTAAGAAAACATAACTTACTCAACATTCATTATTTACTTATTGTGAAAGAATTTTATGAGTGCGGTTGAGCAATACCTACGCTAACAGCCTACAGTAATACGGCGAAGGGAAATATTGTGAGGAAACCGGCATGGCAAGCCTCACTGGGCCCGCGGTGGATTACGGCCCACTCCCACTCACAGAAAGAGGAAGCCAGTCCTAACAGTGGGATCATTATAGGCTAATTATGCTACCATTATTTCTCTACATTTACCGACATCCATCAGAAAATAACTGACGTAAATAATATGTCTCGTAAAACCATTTTACAAACGTTAAAAGTCAACAAACCCGTCACAGAGTTATATCCCTAAAACTATAATTTCGCCCACACCGTCAATTTCACTTTCCCTCACAGTAATTTCACGAAACTGCAAAAATTAAAAAGCCCCGAAAATCGGCTTCCTCTTTTCATCTTCCGTCAAGTCGTATATCACAACGTCCATTACTGGGTAACCATATAAAGCCTGTATAAAAAATGTATGGTCATATTTAAGGTTATGGTACTGTCCACGCGAGGACACGGTGCCGCGGGAGACGAAGGCGGGGTGCGGGAGTCGCGCGGGACAACGGCGCGGCGCGAGCCAATCAGCGACGACCAACGCGGACCGCGCGTCACTTCACGTTAAAATCTTGTGCGAACGGTCATCGTTTTCATTATGTTAGCAACGAATTATTTTGCCTTTTGCAATACGCTACACTCCTAGTCTAATTTATAATAACAAAGAACCATCTCAAACAGATACAGATCATCAAACTGACAATCTTTTTCCATGGGACCAATATCGTAATCATGAAAAAATTATCTGTTGCCCCATACATTTGGGCCGAGTAGGTATTGAAGTTTCAAATTCAAATTATTTTATTTCACATAAACCTACATAGGCACTTATGAAACGTCAGAAGCTAGGTGCACGGTTTCAATTGGTCGTTTCTTATGAGAAGAGCCGGCGATAAACTCCACGATTACTCTTTTAAAAATAAATGGCTTTTACAATACTTTCAAATAAGTGTTACTAGATATGGGAGGACAGTGTAGGTCTTTCAATAAGTACCAGGTACTTAACAAAATAGAAAATGGTCAACAGATCTACAGTCTACTAAGCCTACATCGTTCTCACATTCACAAAATAGAAAATAATCTATACAAAACTTAAATAAATTAATAAAAATAAATAAATAGGTTTTTTTTTATTAAACGCAATTACATGATTGCTATTACAACTGTAATAAATCTGCATAATTATCATGTGCACAAAAGCCACTAATAAAGAGTTGAAGTTTTGTTGTAGTAACATATCAAATTCATTTCTGATACACGCTGTATAGGGGATTTCGGGGAAATCGGTTCGTGAAGGTGAGCAGTAATGAATGTCGTACATCGGATAAGTGTCGCGAGAGCTCAGCGGTGTTAAAGAGGGTGGTTTTAATGGATGTGTTTGATGTACGGATTTTGTCTTTGATTTCTTATTTTTGTTGATATAGGTTCTGGTAAATGGTTATGTTTAAGGGATTTTGTGTAGAATAAGGAATTAGAAATGGATGTTAAATCTAACTTCCTGTAAGCACAATAAATTTTGATATGTAGTGGTTTTTTTTTTACTTTTGTTTACATATAGTTAATAGTTTAGTTACATAATACTGCCTCGTTGGTCTAGTATTCACAAGTGTACTGCTGAGCATGACGTCCCGGGTTCGATTCCCGGGTTGAGAAAAGTGTTATTGGGTTTTCCATCTGGAATTTCTCAGTAGCTACCCGGAGTCTGGATTTGTGCTCGATTGATGGCAATAGGCTCGCCCCCTATTACATGGGACTTAAACATAATTGGCAAAATGTGGGTGTTCTACTAGGTACACCTCTGCCTAACCCTTCGTTGAAACAAGGTGTGATGTAATAGTATGCCGACTTTCGCACAGACGTAATAAAATCGCGGCGATTTTTTTTCGTGCACTTGATTTTCAACGCTCTCCTTAGCGCTGAGAGTTGAAAACCCAATAGTGTGTTTTTTCAACGCGCTGGAACGAGACTGCGTCCCAGCGCGTTGGATTCTCAACGCTCGGCTTAATACCGAGAGTTGAAAATTCAGTGCGTGATAAAATCCCGCCGCGATTTTATTACTAACGTCGGCTTAATGTAAGTATAAAATCGTCAACCCGTCTTGAGCAAGCGTGGTGATCAACGCTCGTGCCTTCTCTGTATGAGAAGAGGCCTTTGCCGTAGTGGAACAAAAGAAGACTGGTATTATTATTATTACTACTTCTGATGTAAACGAATGAAAAATTCTAGTAGTTTGCACGAAAAAGCAAATGAACACAAGCCGTAAGAAACGAGAAATCCAAAATTGTATACTTACTGTTAAATGAGCAATATATATTTGTAATCATGTTATCGAAAACGGCTCTAAGGATTTTAATGGAAGTTGCAATATAGGGGTTTACGAAGGCGAAAAATCTATCTAGCTAGGTCTCATATCTGGGAAAATTCATTTTCTCCGTATTTTCACCTGAGCAGAGCTTGGAAGCCCAAAGTTTAGAACAAGAAGGCCTTAGAATAATGACATGGCAGCATGGAATTAGTAAGTACCTTCTATCATGGCAGCATGAAATAAGTATGAACTATCCTATATTATTAAATGAGCATTCTCTATTTTCACCAGAGCAGAGCTCGGTCGACCAGGTACTTGTATTGATATGAAAACAAAATAGACAGCATTAAAGACTATTCGTTTTCAAGCATGCATATCCTATAGCAATGCTTCAAAGGGTCTGATATCGCCTCAGGCTAACAGTGACGGTACACAAGAGCCACTCGTTCACGTATCCACATACATGTCGGCTTCACTCGTAAAATACGTTAGAGACGATGCGTACATTCGAGTACAAGCTATAACTTTACGGAACACGTCTTCTTACGTAACTGAAAGATGTGCCTATATATCAAAGGCTAATTTATGAGGGTTTAAGGACGTTTCTGTTCTGTATTTATAATCGCGTTTGAATTTTTCTTAAATTTTTGCATTAAATTGCTGACGTTTTATCAGTGCCCGATCATTATCATTAGTAGCCTTGTTCCACCCACTGCTGAGCTTAGTTTTATGAACTTAAAAATTTAGACTTTTTTAAATTCATACGCTATAGTTTGACCGATACCACTGTACCGTAATCAATGCTCACGGCGTCCAGACCCCCGCCTCGTCGCGCATTCCTAATGCGCGGTATAGCTTGTCCATTCTAAAACGACGCGCCCCACTGCCGCATTTCCCATAGAAATCCGCATTATCGTGTACGTAAATGCGGTAGTGGGACGCGTCATTTTAGAGTAGACAAGCTTTACAGCGGTATCGGTCAAACAATAACAAACAAAGTGTTGCTGTTTTCCCATAGGCTACCCCATGGAAAAATAGCAACATGCAGAGTCTGAGTGAGTGGACTGTCTCAATGACTGCACGAGATTACCGAGTTATACATACATATATAATAGTCTTAAGTGCCTCTATTTGCAGTCACAGTCACTGGCTCAGGCACTATCTATGAGACTAAAAAAAAAACAGTGGCACTCTGGCAGTGCCGACAGAAGTGAAAATTTGAACAATTTTACCGTGCAGGAAATAATGAATGGTCAAAAGCTGGTGTGGTAATAGTGTTGCGAAATCAATGGTTTAGTCCCATCTCAAAAATGCCCAACGTGCCTAAAGAAGTTTTCACTTCAAAAGTATTTTTGAAGTGAAAACTTCCAAAACCTTTAAAGTAAAACTACTTAGCATAGAACATTGATCCATAACGTAATATAAATAAAGAGCACAATCGTGTTTACAAAAATGAGGTGTCGGTAACGGTGTCGCGAGTTCAATTGTTTTACCCATTCCAAAAATGCCTAACGGTGCATTAGGCATTTTTAAAGAAGTTTACACTTCGAAAATACAGAATGCATACAAAATTATCTACGATAATAAAAGTTAACTGAAACCCATCTTGAGGTTGCGGATAGGCCATTAGCGTTACGTTTTCAAGTACCCACATGTGAGAAAGTAATAAAAAAACATAAACAAGTAGGTAAGTACCTATCTGAAACACTCAAAGTAGATTCAAGTACTCAAATTATGTAAAAGTTTGCCTACAAAGAGATTTATTAGGTACAAAGCCGTAAAACTAACTCACATTTGTAACAATAGACCTCTAGAAAGTATAAAGTTTTATTACAACTAAAACTGGTACGTTTTGCTCATTTGCTTTGTAAAAACTTTGTATTGTAAGTTTACGTGGGTAATTTTATGAGTGTGTAAGTAATGACTCCGTATCAATGTTGCGACAAACAAATACACGACAAATGTTAGGGCGACAGTACGATATGTCGACCATCAGTGGTGCAACAGTACATCAGCTCGACGAATAATAGCTTAAGCGACTAGCGAATAATCGTTGATAGCTATCAACGATTTCATCTAGCGATGAAGAAATGTACAAAACTTTGTAGGTCCCGTGGGCGTGTAAGTAAAGGAAATACATATATTAATAGTATAATAAGAACCATCCTTACTCTAAAATAACTAATTTAATTCCTAATATAATTATTTAACCTCAAAATAAATACTAATCCCCAAATGAATCTTAAAGTCGTAACCCCAACATCATAATCTAAAACTGTTTAATAAAATACATATTTACAATATTTCAGGGATAAGGAAAATAATATGGAACACCAAGATATTTTGTCATTCATTTATATTTCTCTGCCAGGACAGGGATTACGGACCTACGTATTTGATATTCATGTCCACTTGATACCTCTACGCGTTCTAGAAAAAAAGGGTCTTTATAGACTGTCGGACGGACAATGAAGTGATGTTATAAGGGTTCCGTTTTTTTCATTTCGAAGTACGGAACCCTAAAACTCAGCCTTAAGAAATAAACTAGAAATACATATTATGCCAGTCACTTGAAAAAAAGTATGGAAAAGTGGCTTGTGTGTAAGTGTCATAAAAACTTCTCATTGTTGATTGTAGAAATGGCACTAACGCAACTAGCGTACTTCTGTACAAGTTACTTAACTCGTAGTTGTTTAAATATAGTAACTGTACGAGAATAGTACATGTCTCGATGGATAAAATAGATAGGAAAGATGGTATAGCGAGGCGACCAGCCAGGAAGACAGAGGGAGCAGCGTAGGGCTACGTACTTGACTTTTTCATGCATTTACGAAACGAAAAAGTTGCGAAATTAGTATTGCTTAGGCTAGATGTCAGATCGTATACCTTTTTAGAACAGAAGCTGACTCCAACATATTAATGATGGATTATCTCTACAAATAACCTTGGAACAAGGATTAAATAAGTAGCTCCCATGCAAATACTGAGTAAATAGTAGTCAGGAGAAACTTGAGTTATTATGGATAGAGGAAATGAAAGAAGTTTCTTTATGAAGTCGATAGTTTAAGAGCGTGTAATTAGTTCCTAGCAAACAATTCAACTGATGAAACGCTTTACACTAGTTTATGGAGGAAGAAACTAAAAAGTGCAATTCAAATGCAGGTGTACTGAGTCTAGATTTGTGCCCGGTTGATGCCAATAGGCTCGTCCTCTATTATATGGGACTTGAACATAAGTGGCGAAATGTGGGTACACCTCTATGCAAACCCTTGGAGTTTACAGGTTTGATGTTATGTTATATGAATAATAACAAAAGATAAAATTGTTTTTGTAGTATTTGAAACGGACTATTTGGATCGTGACTTCAACGTGCCTTGGAAATAGAAAAGGAAAGATAATTTCAGACATTTGTGCGTAATTCAGAGTTGTTTAATGGCTCCAGATTTCCGGAATCGAGATATTGATTGATGGTATCCCCCTACGTTAACAGATTTAATTTGATATAATACAGCTGTCCTATAAATTTGGGTCGAGTAGGTATTGAAGATTTTTATGGAACAGCTGATCATTTTTGCCGCGATTTCGATGTTGGTCCCATGGAGAAAGTTGTTTAGTTCAATTATCTGTTTCACACGCTTAAATATGACCACACCTTTCTGAAACACGCTACATTTGTATGTAGTTAGTTATTTAATATAGTAGCTAGCGTGAATATAGTTATTTGTAATATTATAGATTATCACTGTTTCTGCACCATATTTTATGCAAAATAAAGAAACTATGTGTATTTGATATTATAGGTAAGTGCACGCTCTAAAATGGGCTTACAGACAGGGTTTTAATGCAACAGCACTTGGATTAAATTTTCATTTTTAAAATAAAAGCTAAAACTACGAAACATTTTCTCTTACAGCATGTGTTGTCTCATATAAAATACTAAAGCACCGTAACATTGTACTTAAAGTATCATAATATTCTGGCTAAACTTAGCCTGCGCCGTCATATTTAAAAAAATAACGTCCTTTACTGAACGAGGAAGTACACCGCAGTATTTTACTTTTAACGATCACTTTGAAAAAAAAAAATCTAGGACATTCTATGCGACGAAAATTTTAATACATGAACACTGGCCCCGGTGGCCAGTGTTCTGTGGCTGATATTGAGTGTTCTTTTTTTGAAGAAAACGAGGTTTGAGTGTCTAGGATGTCACGGATCAGGATTTTGTATTATATTAAAAAAAAAAAAATGTAGTGGAATTTCGTGGGCACTTTTTTGTTAAGGCGTTAGTTTTTGAAGTGAAAACTTCTTTAGGCGCGTTGGGCATTTTTGAGATGGGACTAAACCATTGATTTCGCGACACTGTAATGACACCAGCTTTTGACCATTAAAAATACATCAATGCGTTGATTACCGCGGTGCAATTTTTTTTTCTAGTTTTCACTTCTGTTGGCACTCCCGGAGTACCACTGTTTTTTTTTGTTATAAACAGCGAGTTCAATTGTTCTTTCCCACAAAAATTGAACTCGCGATACCGTTACCGACACCTCATTTTTATAAACGCGATTGTGATCTTTATTTATATTAAGTTACGGATCAATGTTCTATGCAAGTATTTTTACTTTAAAGGTTTTGGAAGTTTTTTTTTTGTACTTTATGGAAGTTGAAGAATTATTAGTTAAGGACATTGTTTACTTATTGGTGTCATTAAAAATCATCGTCAAGTTTTTGGGTTTCTGCAACAGACTGTTAAAATAATGAAAAGAAACATTTACGTATTTAATTTTTATTTATTTACCACTAACATTTGCTTTTACAGGTGGAAAACCCAATACAACAATGTAGTCACAATTTCCTCACTCAGAGACATGTTATTTCCACTTAAACAAACATCAACTTTATGAATATGTAAATGAGGTTGATTTTAGACTGACTAGTACTGTTGAAAAAGTTATAAAAAATATGAAGTTGTAGCGCAAATTGAACCTTATGTTTAGGCATTCCAGTTGTTTTTCATCAAAGTTGTATTTTTTACATGTTTGGCAAATAAATCGCGAACGCAGATTACGTCGAACAAGGTTTTGAACATGGTTCTCGGTGGAGATACTTATGGCTCAATAATACTAGGTATATATATACCCAGAACGTCAAAGGGCAGCCTTAGACAGAACTAAGGGTTCCTTGCTTACTACGGAACCCTATAAAGACCAAAATAAAATAATAAAATATCTATCGACTAATTAAATGTAGTAATCATTTATAATTTGTTTATTCAACCGTTATTATACAGGGTGGCAGGGACATCGACGCGAAAACTGATACCATGGATTCAGTATATGATTCTGAACCCCCTGCGTTGAAATCAGCTGTTCCATACATTTTGACCGCGTAGGTATTTTTCCGTACTTTTCTATGAAACAGACGAACATTTTCAAAGCGGGGGAAAGCGGGTTCAGAATCATGTACTGAATCTCTGGTAACATGTTTCGCGTCGATGTCCCTGCCACCCTGTATATTAACCGAAATCACAACATTGTCATTTGAAAATAAACAAACTCTAATTGCAATATTTCCACACATAATTTATTATTCAGTTGGCGATAAATAAATTATCACGGCGTGTTAATGAGCTCCAGTTAAACGTTTCAATAAAATTTATGATCATATTTTTAACAAGAATTTTCATCTTTCGGGTTGCGATTGCACGTGTCATGCTAATACGTGCAATTGCAAACTGAAATATAATAAAAATTACATGTATGAACATTTTCTTTCTAAACATTTTGTTCATTTACAGAACAAAACAGATACAAAATTGAAAAAAATCATTATGCCATGTATCATAAATATGTTACAACCCTATAGAAAAGCTAATCTTTTTTCGAGAAATACGCGAAAAAATCTAGATGGTATCGTGGCAGACCAGGACGAAAGAACTGGCCCGCGATGACAGTGTACAGATGTGTGTGGAAAAGGAGATATGAGGCTTTTGCATAGAAGTGGGACATTACGAGTAAAATTAATAGGTAGCTGTGGAAAAAGCAGTCTAAGAGAAAGTTTGGAGAAAACAATGTTGGTGAAGACATTTTTAGTTTAGGTATTCATTTAATCTGACATTACACTATACTGACAAATGCGTGCACTGACTGGACAGGCCCTCTCAACCTGTGTGATGCTTTCCTCAAAAGACCACTTCAGACACCAATCTACATGGTCCTCACATGATCTGACCAAGATTATGTCTGGACTTTAAAAGAGACTGTGACCTCTGAGTTTGTTTCGGCCTTTCTTCTCAGAGTAGTCAGATAGGAAACGCCGACCTCATCTAGTTTTTAAAATATGATTGACGTGTAAAAGTGTTTGTACAAACCTATTTACAGAAATAAAATCATTTATCATTTATCAATCTTTATACCGTATTATCGAGTCTATGTTGGCAAATAAATAAATACATAAAATTCATTTATTTCAGGTCCTAGAGCCATATTAAATACAAAAACAATACACAAATTTGTCAATTTTATAAGTGTCACTAGTGTCAAAGGAATCGATTTTTAACTTCATATCGACAACTTTATTTTCTGATCAATTCATTAACCAATTCGCTCCTTACCAAATAAAGAAGTACCTAACAAAAATATTGGAATGACAAATGCTCATGTAAATATTAGAAAAGCATTATCTCGATATAGTAGAAGTCTTATTTCAAGCTCGAGCGACTTCGACTCAACGCGATTTCGATTCGATTTATTTTAACAAACGATGCATTCGCCACTGGAAACATGTACATTTTGGAGTAAGTGGTAACGTTCTTTGAAAATAAATTGTTTTGTAAAGTTGGCAATTCATTATTTCAAATTCAATTCAATCAAATTGTTTACCAACTTAAATTGACCGTATATTCGAATCACAGTTTTTGCCAGTTGTACGATATGATTATAACACGGCAGATTGATAAAGTCCTAGTACTCGTAGAGAGGCAGTGGGCGGAGTACATTGCTCTTGGATGGCCGATGAGGCTGTAAAGTCCTTGCAGTAGGTACTGCTTAACCGAAAGCAATGGTGTGGGTAGGCTCTGCAAGGTGGACGTACGACTTAGTATAAAAGTGGATGCTGCTATAAGAAATGACGGTATCATTTCTTATAGCAGTAGGTATTATATAAGGGATTGCCTCCACTGCCGGCGCCGGCTCCTGGACTGGCTGCCGGTGTCGGTTCCCGGATTTGCTGCCGGCGCAGGTTGCTAAATTGCTGTACTGATTCAGAATGCAGTATTCCTCGATACGGCTCTCATTGTGAGGAGGTTCCTGTCTGTGCAGCCCTAACCACCGGTAGCTTGGACCCTGCTTCCGACCACACACAGTGTGGACTGTGTGGACCTCAATTTCTTTTTAAAGAAATATTTAAAAATTGCCTCGTTGGTCTAGTGGTCGCAAGCGCTACTGCTAAGTATGAGGTCCTGGGTTCGATTTCCGGGTCCAGCAAAATGTTATTGGGTTTTTCTATCTGAAATTTCTCAGTAGCAGCTCGGAGTCTGGATTTGTGCCCGGTTGATGGCAATAGGCTCGCCCCCTATTACATGGGACTTAAACATAACTGGCGAAATGTGGGTGTGCCTGCTACAGGGACACCTCTGCCCAACCCTTCGGGGAAACAAGGCGTGATGTTATGTTATGTTATTTAAAAATTTAATTTAATAAGAATCAAACAATTTATAATATATTAAAAATAATGACTAATTAATATGAGTTAAAACTAGTACTAACTAAATTTAACTGATATTTATCTTAGATCAGTAGTAAATTATAAGACGCGTTCTAACTAAAAACAGGGTTTAACTGTAACATACTGTAGATACTTAATAATGTTCTATCTATAGAAACAAATAAAAGCAAGATATTAATTACACAAACCTTGGTAGGGAATCCCCATCTTGGCATAAAATTTTAAGGCATACCTAGTATTGTTTGGCATAACGTTTTCGCACAACTTTTATTCAAAGTCAAAGTTAAATAATTTATTTCAATTAGGCACGCAAAAGGCATTTTTGAACGTCAAAATCATAATAATACTGTGGCATGATAATCCTTTGGCATAATGCAAAGGTTAGTGTAACTGTCACTTGGTCTAATTTGTTTCGGCATAATTTAGAGTTGCATACATTTTGAAGGCATAGTATTCTTCTATAAATCATGAGCCATAAATATAAACATTATTTATTACAATTTGAGAATTACTCTATTGGATTAGGTTAAGGTTTGGCAGGAGTGCCCTTGGGTCACCTTTGAGCGTCGAACATGTTTGTTTTTATATGAGTTATATTAGGGATTTTTTATTTTTATTCCAAAGAACATTACGTGTAAATATCGTTTGCTTTATAAAATTAAGCTTCATTATTATTATGCCGACAATATTTACGGCAACAAACATTTTGGCTAAATACTTATGCTTGATTATATTATGCGTAATGGTCATCATGCTGAATTTCGTTTTGCTATTGTAAATTATGTCAATATATATTATGTTTAAAATTAGTAAACCACCTTGGTTCCATACGTGGAATCTATACTTTCAATATTACTTGTAGTATTCTGACAAAATAATTAAGAATCTCTAATAAGACTATTTTTTATGAGACTCAAAGGGAATTACTAAGCTGAAGAAATTTAATCATTATCCTTATTAAAAATAGAGGTAGGGAAAATTATTATCGCTTCTTTGATAAAGGGACGTCTCGGGTTTCGATTTGCAAGCTGGAACTAGGGAATGCGTGGGATAGAGGTGAACGGCTCTTCTTTCACTTAAGTTATAATATAACTGGGCCAAATGTTGGTGTATTATTTATATTAGCACAGTTTCGTGAAATAGCTATAAAAAAAATCTGCCTAGCCTTTTCCCAACTATTTCGGGGTCGGTTTCCAGTCTAACCGGACGAAGCTGAATACCAGTATTTTACATTGAGCTACTGCCTATCTGACCTCCACAACCCAGTAACTGGGTAAAACGATACCCCGTGGTAAGACTGGTTGTCAGACTTTCGGCCTTCTGACGATCCGTAACGACTGTCATAGATTCACGAATGACAGACGGGACCAACGGCTTAACGTGCTTTCCGAGGTATGGAGGAGTCTCGGTATGTAAAGATGGTCACCCATCCCCGTGCGGCTGTTATTACTTAGTCACGAGCTCCTCCTCGTTTCGTGGAATACAGATATTATGTAATGTTGTGCAATGGTGGCGGGATTCGAATTCCCAACATTTAAGGCCTATCGTCCACGACACTACTCAAAAGTAACGTGTCACAAACTCAAATCACTAATGAGTGGCTAGAATATTACAGCACTAGTATTTTAATGGCGGTCCGTATACGACACAACCATTCACAAACTATAGTTAGCGGTCATTGCTCTTTCCCGAATATCTCTTCGTAGGAACCTAAACAATAAAGTATGTATGGGTTTTCATTATTGGAGTATGTTGAAGATCGCGATAGATATTTATTCAGGACATTAATGGACTAAAAAAAATAACAGTAATTAAAAAACAGTTATTAAAAATATAAATATACTCCATTTATTATAACAATAGAAAAGTCACTTACACGTTACAGCGTTAATGATAAATATATTATATTGCTTTGTAATTATCGTGAAATATGTACAGTAAGCATTCAAAAGTGGATAGGCACGTTAAGAGTCGTTTTGCTGTGAACACGCGGTATAGTCCGTATATCTGTATGTGTAAATAACACGGCACAAACACCACAGAGAACGCTTTACACACTGTCGTCACGTACTCGCGAAACAAAAATATATCTCCGTCGCTTTTGTTAGACATGATAACACACACGCATCATACGCGTGACATTGGCCAGTTTATGTCATTGCTAAAATTCAAATTAATCTTATGTGTGCAGATAGCAGAAGGCTTTAAAGAGTTGGTCTGAGATTCGAGCTGGCTTAGGTTCTGATCTCGTAAAGAACAGCGCGGTTTTTTTCTTTTCGAAATTTATTATTTTTGTTTTCAAAAATAATATTTTTTTTAATATTGTTGCCTTTTTATTAATTTTGATATTGCAATAAAGGGTTTAGAATAAAAGATATGTGATAACAAAATTAAACAATATTTATTAGATATAGATCTCAAGAAACTTAGAAGCAATTTGTATTATTTTGACATATTTAAATTATGAAATGTTTTAAATTTTAAATGGATTTTTTCGCCATAAATATTATCTAAGCTTTGATCATGGTCGAAGTAATTAAGCAATAAATAAGAATATTAGACTACTCAAAATGTAAAAAAAAAACTACTTACAAAATAGGTGATTTTAAGGTTAAATATGGGCAGTTTGTTTACATTAATTATTTTACATTTTATTTGGCTTTAATAAATATTGGTTGGTATTGAGGTTATAGCTTAAGTATTCATTTTCTTTACGAAAAGAAGATTGAAACTAAACCACAGATTTTAATTCTAAAATAATAATATTACTAAATTAAATAGTCTTCTATCAGGCGGACACAAGGTGCGCGCCTTCAACGGTTGGGTTATGCCGGTTTTGATATACTCTTTCGGCATACTCAAATGGACTCAGACCGAACTCGACGCCTTGGATAGGAGGGTCCGTACGTTGCTGACTGCATATCGAATGCATCACCCACGGTCATCAGTAATGAGACTGTATATCCCGCGAAAGTGTGGAGGTCGAGGCTTTTTAAACGCTAAGACCCTCCACAATCGCGAGATATGCAGTCTCAGGGAATATTTCCTTGGAGTCGACGTGGGGATGCATCGAGATGTGGTCGTGGTGGACAAGGGCCTTACCCCGCTCTCCTTGGCTAAAGAGAACTGGCGCAAGCCTGTAGTTCTTGACACTAAGGATCGCATGGAGATATGGCAGAGTAAGGAGCTTCACGGACGCTACTTCCGGGCCCTGCATGGGCCCGATGTAGATTTACCAGCGTCCGTAACCTGGCTGCGTTTTGGTGACCTCTTTGGGGAAACCGAAGGTTTTGTCTGTGCAATTATGGACGAAGTTATGATGACGAACAATTACCGGAGATTTATTGTGAAGGACGGCACGGTTGACATCTGTCGGGCATGCCACCGTCCGGGAGAATCAATCCGACATATTATCTCCGGGTGTTCTCGTCTAGCTAATGAAGAGTACTTGCATAGACACAACCTTGTAGCCAGGATTATCCACCAGCAACTTGCTCTGAAGTACAACCTTGTGGAATCGGAAGTGCCGTACTACAGGTATGTGCCCGACCCAGTTCTCGAAAATGGAAATATCACATTGTACTGGGATCGATCCATCATCACTGACAGGACTATTGTTGCCAATAAGCCTGATATAGTGGTGGTGGATCGAGGAGAGCGGCGCACAATGATTATTGACATAACGGTCCCGCATGACGAGAACCTCGTGAAAGCTGAGAAAGATAAACAAATCAAGTATCTTGACTTGGCTCGCGAGGTTGTCGACATGTGGGATGTAGATTCAGCAATCATTGTGCCGATAGTCGTGACAGCCAATGGCTTAATCGCCAAGAGCCTCGACCAACACCTAAGGAGGCTCTCGTTGGGCAGCTGGATCAAGGGCTTGATTCAGAAAGCGGTACTCCTGGACACGGCTCGCATTGTCCGAAGGTTCCTCTCTCTGGAGCCCTGACCGCCGGTAGCTTGGACCCTGTTCCCGATACCGGTGGGCTACTATTTTTTATATTTTTAAATGTTTTTATATTTTATGTTTTAATATTTAAAAATATAATTTATATGTATGTAAATGAAATAAAGGAGATATTACTAAAATAATCTTAAACATTTTCGGTCAATTTGCAAGAAATACGACAAACACCATATTTCAATATGGTTTTTGTCGTATTTCTTACTACTTAAAAAAATCGTTACCACAAATTCATGCAATAACGAATGTGTTGTTTATTAAGTTAGAACGGTAAATATTTTAAGGTTAAAATATAGCAGTGTCCCTCTTGAAGTCTTAATATTATCGTGCGAAACTTAAACGTTCTTGTTTATGCCTTTCTGTCAAAAATGGTTTCCTAGCTGGTCTTCAGTGATGCAAGCCTTCAGAGTGCACGGAGAACGGTTCATAATACCGTGTTTAATAATTCAGCAAAATATCTCGTTGATATGCAACCATTTATTTCATATTTATTCACCATTTGACGTCGCTGCTTCTCGATAACAAGCCTCTTCCTAATATCTCTTAACCTTCACAGTATTTCTCTAGAACAAAGAATAACATCGTATTTATTACACATACTAATTATTTATCATTCACTAATCGAATTAAACCTCATAATAAATTTAAAAACTTTAAAGGCATCTTTTGTCTCAACAATACCTCTGTTCGATCAACAATACCTTTGATTAAGATTTATGTTTAGTCTAATATGAAATATATAAATGATAACACTCACACTTAGTCTGGTTTCATACGATATTTGTGTAAATTACATTCATTTTTACGCAGCGCAATAATATTTGATCTCCGTTCAATATTTATATTTGACTGCATTTTGAAAATAATAACCACAACACCGCTTTTACTTGTCACCAACAATAACCACGAACCAACAAAGTTCTATTAAATTAATACTCGTAACGAACGGCATCTGTCTACCCTACAGAAATCGAAATAATTTACTTAGTTTTCTGAGGTCTACCTGCTAAACTTTAATATTTATGTGAACAAGACGAATGAACCAAAAAAGAAATGATTATTGAACTAGTCTTTATTTAAAAAATAACAAAAACTACGAAAGTAATTATTAAAAAATGACGAGCTAACCGCACGTGAGATTCGAACCCTCTCGGCTCGCCATTATCGCATATACCAAAGCAGGTTATCCACTGCGCTAGCATGCTATATACAATATTGCTCGAAATGATGAACTAGTATGAGTTGCAGACAAAGTAAGTATGTGTGTGTGTAACAACTTATAGAAGAAGGTCGTAAGTCAAACCGCAGCGTCAGTCTATTGGTTTGTGAGTTTGCCTATGGACTTTTGGTCGATACTGTACATTATACTTCGAAATAAATAAAAGGTGTTAGCCGCTATTTTTCTTATGTTATAATAATATAATTAATGGAGTATAGATGGGTCAATGACCGTTATTGCCATGCTAAAACGAGAGAACTATAGTTAATAACGCGTTAGTACATTGCGTCGTTAGTTCACTTTAGTCAACAGTTACACTCCTAACGCAAGTTATTTAGCTCAATTAATAGGAACTCAAGTAATCAGCTTACAATCTGCCGATGCACTGTAATTTTCCTCACTATAAATTAAGTCCTCACTAAACGCACGTAAACGAGGCACTAAGATTAAGGTAATGTTCAGACGGGCGACTAAGCGAAGCATAGTCGCCGCCCGACGCAATCCCAGCAAATGTTTCCCTCAAACTCATTTTAAAATCCATTTCGTTTCTCTGTGCG
Source organism: Omphaloscelis lunosa (assembly GCA_916610215.1). Classification (NCBI taxonomy): domain Eukaryota; kingdom Metazoa; phylum Arthropoda; class Insecta; order Lepidoptera; family Noctuidae; genus Omphaloscelis; species Omphaloscelis lunosa. The sequence goes on from OU744260.1 coordinate 17,357,169, forward strand.
GTACACGGTTATATATTCTTTCTTTTGTAAATATATTTCGGTGCAACGAAATCCGTGCACACAGTTTTCGTGGAATTGTAATTTTTGTTGCATTTTCGATGTTGGTGCGTGTTGCTTATTTTGTATGTTGATTCACAGAATCCTTCACATCGATATAGCTTGTTATATACAGGGTGTATCAGAGAGGTGTGGTCGAATTTAAGTGCGAGGTACATACCATAAAACTGAACAACTTTCTTCACTTCAGAAAAAAAATATCAACCGTCCCATTCATTTTGGGTGGAGTAGGTATTGAAGCTTTTACGCGACAGCTGATAATTTTTTCTCGATTACGAAATTGGTCCTATGGATAAAGTTATTCAGTTTAATGGTTTGTATACCACATCTAATACGGTAGTTGCCTAGGTGATAAAAAATAAATTCTATTTAATCCGTCTGTCAGATAATAAAAAAAAAAAATAGACGCGTCTTTTTTGCTTTATCATATTAATAAAAAAATAACTTAGAAAACCAGCATTAAAGTTGGGCAGCGTCACAACTCGGTATAAAATCTAGCAAGGCGTATCATCATGCCACATTTTAACTCAATGTATCGCCGTAATCTTTTGATTACGTCAAAAAAGAAAAAATACGTGTCCATTTCTTTTTTTACTGATGCAGCTGAATACCCTGTATTTTACGTGGAGCGACTGTCTGACTTCCACTACCCAGTAACTGGGTAATACGATACTCCTTGGTAAGACTGGTTGTCAGATTTTCGGGGTTCAGACGACCCGTAACGACTGTCAAAGATTTAGGAATGGCAGCTGGGACCAACGGCTTGACATGCTTTCCGAGACAAGGAGGAGTTTCGGTATGTAAAGATGGTCACCACTTCACGGACCAACTGCGGCAAGTGTAACTGAACCTGATGGATCGATCCGTGCGGCTGTTATTACTTACCCATGAGCCTACCTATGCCTATTTACCAATCTATATCTGACAACTGACTGATTTCCCGTGACTCCGGCAGGCATCGGCCATAGCGGACCCCGTCAGTTATGCTGACATCTCTTTGAGGCGCACGTAGAACACAACGCGCCGTTGACCTGGGCCCTGATCGTAAGAAGAGGGGTGATTTGCTGGACTCGTTTTCTGCTCTACTGATCGTTATTTCTCCTCTACCGATCATTATTTCTCCTGACAAAGTTAATTCTGTTTTTATGTATGTATGATGTATGTAAATATCGATGTATTTATTCTTAAATTTTATAGTTATTTTAGTGTTATCAATCCCTTATTACCTGCCTTGTTTCCGCTCTGCATCACCCTAAGGTTGACTGGTAGAAAATACCTTAGCCTTTGTACGGTATTTTTTTTATGTGAAACATCTATAGCAACGGGTCAGACTGACTGTTGGACCACGCTAACAGTCGCCATATTTATTTCCTCTCGTAAACTATCCTTTTATGCATAAATAAATGTACAATACCACAAAAGTTGTTGTTACCACCGACATATTAATTACCAAACAGTCTAAACACGTAATTGAAAACCCTTCTAAGTAATTCCTCTGTACTTTATACACACGTTATTTCTCATTTAATTAATTAACAGTGCTTGAACGTTTGAGACTAAACACGGTTGTGACGTAAAGTCAGGGATTTATAAGCAAAGTAGCTGTTGCCCCCGATTTCGTCTGCGATCCAGGGTGAAAACTAGCCTATGTCCTTCTCCAGGTCATGGTCTACCCATGTGCCAAATTTCATCCAAATTCGTTCGTTGTTGTTAGGAATAAAACCCTACGTCAATTTTCCGTGTTCATACAACTGTCAAAATTGACAGTTGTGATATGAATAACATACTGACCATTTAAGTTGGTAGTCAATTTGATTAACAGGGGCTTGTGGCTTGGTAATACAACCTGCACGGGTCGATCGATCAGGTTAAGCTACGCTTGCCACGGTTGGTCCGCGGATGGGTGACCATCTTTACATACCAGGACCCCTCCATGCCTCGGTAAGCACGTTAACACACGTTGCACGTTGGTCTCGGCTGCCATTTGTGGATCTTTGACAGTTGTTACGGGTCGTCAGAACCCTGAAAGTTTGACAACCAGTTTTACCAAGGGGTTATGTATTACCCAGTAACTGGGTTGTGGAGGTCAGATAGGCGGTCACCATGTAAAATACTGGTATTCGGCTGAATATGGTTAGATTGGAAGTCGACCCCACCATAGTTGGGAAAAGGCCAGGTAGATAATGAGTCAATTTACTTAAAAACATAATTTCCTTGACTTTACAGCACCCGAACAAAGGTGGTTAATTTGGTAAATTATTTGGCGTGAAAATTGCAATGTGTAGAGGCATTTTTTGTTGAACCTTATTCGAATGGATTCAGTAATAAGTTATCGGTTTTGTCAAAAGTAAACGGCTTCATTTTATAGTACATTTCTGTCGCGGCCTGCAACAGGGGCATTTATGAACGATCGTGAAAATGCAATGCGCAAACACACGCATACGTGAGTTCATCAATGCCTGGTTATGGCTAGGGCTTGTATAGTTCTTTTTTGTATAATACTTTTCAAATAATGCGCGGAAATTCAGACGAAGTAAATTAATTATAAATTCCAGAATCAGTGACGAATAACGATAATTTTTCAAGCGGCAATATGTTCATTTGTTTCTCCTTTAATTTAAACAGCTCTATTTGCAAGCCAAACCAAAATTTAAACAAAATCTTTGATAAGTTATCCTGGTTGCCATGTGTCGAAGTAAAAAGTACGTTCCATTTTTTTAATAACACGACAGATGTGAGTCGACATACTAATTTATTCGCCCATTAATTACGACAGATATGGATTTTCATAGTAACATTGCCGGCCGCTCACTCGCATGTATTTGACCACGATTTATCTCGTAGAAACAATGCTCGAATTTTCAAGCATGTTTGAGAAAAAAAATATTTACGTCATTACACTTATGTTTTTACAGCATTAACGATTTTATTGCACCTACCTTATGTAAGTAGAAATAGTTATTTAAAGAAGAACTTTCCTGTTATCTTTGCTCATTACTTTTAGGGTAAGGGTTATGTATAAGTTTCTTCGAAATAATAATTTGTTACGAATGTATTCAAAGTGCGATAAATAATTTGTAATATTTTAAATCCCGGGATGAAAACATCATGATTATCATGCCGTAATTTTAGAGGGAGGTATTATCCACTCTATGTTACTTACTTCATCGAAGTTAAGGTAAATACACTCAACCTATTCCGATCTCTGGTTAAGAGATAATGAGTCATAGATTATGAAACATAGAAAAAATATAGAGTGATTCCATAATGTTCTAGATTTAATCATTTGTCAATTTACTTAGTCCCTTTCTAGATAAAGTTTTTTTCAAAACGCTACAATACCATTCCAGTTTCCCTGCATCATAATCATAGAGTATACAGCTTCTCTAATATACCCACAGACCGAAAACTGCAAAGTATACCAATAATTATGATAAAGTTTTGTAACATTAACTAACCGCAACAACCGGCAAACCAGGAATAGTTTGCATGACCCGAGAGCAGGTATGTACTAACAATATGCCTTACATTTTACAAACTATTATGAAAATACATACGGGTTTGAAAGATGGCAAACTAAGAAAATAGTGAAGTTTTTATGTGCTGATCTTTTTAAAATATCTACGAAAAAATAATCAGACAAAATAAATTCGGCATAGGTTACAGAAACCATTTCACTTTTTCTCCTACTCATACCTTTCTACCTAATAAATAAATGAAATATATAAATATTTATTCAGTATTAAAACTGGTAAAATATTAACATAAAATCTTAGAAATAATTTACAAAGATAGTATAATGTTAGTGCCTGTTTTTTTGGATAAGCCTGTGTCACAGGTGACATGAGCTCACACTTTATGGTAGATATAGGACAATAAAACTCTTAACAATGTTTAACATTAGAAGTCTTGAAATAATATCAAAATATCACTACCTAATTCATTATTTTATACCTAGTTAAGAATAAAGGCATATAAAATTTATCGAATTTGTACTCAACATACTGTCACTATCTCCTGATAATTGTGTACTTCAAAGATTTCGTTTCCATTTAAATACAAAAAACATGAAATCATTATCTTCCTGCTCTTGTCCCATGTTACGTGGGGTTGGCGCACCACGTTTCCTTCTTCCATTTTCTCCTGTCAACCGTCTCCCTTCTCAGTCATAATTATCAACTTTGCCGTTCAAGTCAAGTCCGGCCAAATACATACGAAATATCGATTTGGAATTTCGAAAGTAAAATCCTTACAAAATCAAGGATCGTACAGTAGTTCTCCATTCGAAATTTTCTCCGATTCGAAATTCCGAAACGGAATTCCGTCTGTGTGTGTTCGGCCTTTTATATGGATTTGCTGCCTTCGAAATTTCGAATCGATATTTCGAAACGGAATTCTGTAGGTATATGGCTGGCCTAAATAAGATACTGATCACTAATGCTGGACAATTTAAAAAAGTTTCAGTGGAATTTCTTGTCAGCTCTTCTCCAAAGGAAATAAAAAAATTAACCGTGCATATATTTACCTCCTGCATTTATTTACTTAACGTTTAATTAGTGCCAATGTAAGATTATGTGAAATAAAATATTTTTAATTCATTCTTCATCTGACTGACGTCCAGACCATAGACAGACTCAGCCGCACGCATTACTGAAAAAGGTAATAAAAACACTCGAATTTTGTTTTTCATAAAACTTTCTTTTTTTTCCCCCCACTGCAGTGCAAAGGCCTCTTCTCATACAAAGAAGGCACGAACATAGATCACCACGCTTGCTCAAGACGAGTTGGTGATTACAGACTTATATTAACAAAGTCCAAGTTTCCTCACGATGGTTTTACTTCACCGATGTCAGTGTCCAGGATAAACTCAGAGAGTACATATGAATTGAAAAAATCACATTGGTACTTGCCCGGATTTGAACCCCAGACCTCGTGCATGAGAGGCGAGGCTTTAACCACTGGGTCATCACGACATTCAAACTTTCTGTAAATTTTGAAAATTCATAAAAAGGGCATTATTTTACCACCTGTAAGCGTTTTAATATATTTAAAGAAAGAAAAGAAAGAGGTTTCTAACAATAGATATGAAAGCTCGCAGACTATCATTATCATTAAATTATTTTAAAAAATAAAACCCGACTGCAAATACACATAACTTGGTATTTTATTTTAGAACTTCGGTATATAAATTCTATACATTATAATGCTTGTTTTTCTCTTTTCAGTTATGAGTATTAGTCGGGTTTTTTTTATTTAAATTTAATTTTTTCAAGCTTTTTAGTTTTATTAATATATATATACTGTATGTTAATTAACGAAAGGCGTTACCGTTAACAAACCGTATATTTGGAATTGCTCATCACTAGTTTTTATTTGATAGATACCAATATAATTGGATAATAATTATTCTTTAAACCTTCCCCTCTTTTTTTATTTGCAGATGCAATATAATAAATATTATAACCTATGTCACTCTCAAAATTAAGACGAATATAACGGCACCTCAAATTTTAAAATCTATTAAGCCGTTTAGGCTATAGAGCGTGCCAAAGAAATAGACATACAAACTCTCGAAAAACATTACCGTCCGTTTGGGGCTTTTTTTTTTTTTTTTTTTGAGGTTGGGAAATCATCAAATAACTTCTCCCGCTCTGGGCGGAGCGGGAGGGCGTGTCAGACTCTTACTGACTAAAACCCACCCGTGTTCCTTCGGCTGCCCTGTTGCCGGGGGCCACGATCTCCCTTTCGGTTTTCTTCGCAACCCCGGCAGGCATCGGCCCTAGTGGACCCCTTCGAATCTGCTGACATCTCTTTGAGGCGCGCGTGGAACACAACGCGCCGTCGACCCGGGCCTGGTCCTTATCGGACGGTGAGCCACCCATTGCTCACCGCCCGCAAGCCCGCGCCTACGGTGGCCGGAAATCGCCTCGCGATTCCCGACGCCCTGGGCGTCTCCTCCTGCGGCGGTTAGGGGCATGAGGGCGCGAAATTTGCCTCTCCCTCACGCGTTCCGCCTCCTCCTTCGCGAGCATTACCGCTTCGCAGAAGGAGGTGACGGCCTCCCATTTCCTCTCGCTCCGTACCATGGCCTGAACCAGGGCCGGACGCGAGAGATCACCGCCGCCGATCGCCTCCACGAGGACACGGCGATGCTCCGCCCAAGCTGGGCAGACCTCCACCGTATGCTCCACCGTGTCCTCCGGGCGATCCACACAATGGTGACACCCGGGCGTTTCCTCCCGCCTTATCCTGTGCAGGAACCTCCCGAAACTGCCGTGTCCGGTGAGGACCTGCGTCAGGCGGAAGGTGAGGACGCCGTGGCGCCTCTCTAGCCACTCCTCAAAGAGGGGTCTTATCGCCGCAATTGTGGCGTGCCCAGCGCTGGGTTGCGACAATCGCACTCTCCATGACGCCATGAGATCCCGCCGGAGCTCTGTCCGCTGTGCCGCGATTTCTCGCGGGTCCGTTTGGGGCTGTCCGTGTAAAAATGGTTTACGCTCTTTACAGAAATTAGTATTCGACAAGGGACAATAAACATAACACATAACATCATGACTGGAATCCCCGAAGGGTAACGCATAGGTGCACCTTTAGTACACCCATAATTGGGATTATGACTAAAAATTATTTTTTTATCCGTCAGGTAGAATATTAAAAAATATTGGACACGTATTTTTACTTTTTTACGTAATCAAATGATTAAGGCGATACATTGAGTTAAAATGTGCCATGACGTCACGAGTATGTAGATTTTATTCTCACTTGTAAAGTAGGGACCCTCACTCCCCAACTTTAATGCGTTTTATTTAAGTATTTTTTTATTAATTATTATGATAAAGCAAAAAATACGTGTCTAATATTTTTTTATTATGTGACTAACTGACCAAATAGAATTTCTTTTTCTTTTACCCAGGCATCATCCCTATTATTTTGCCAGTTATGTTAAGTCCCATATAATAGGGGGCAAGCCTATACCGAGACAATAAATTACTAATAAAATATGAATACTTTCAACACATGCGAAATTAAACCGTACACATGAAATTTTTAACAGCTCATTAAAAGAAAATTAATTAACGTAAAGTAAAACCCAGGTGCGACGAGTGAGTGAAATTTTTACGATCTCATTCGAAAACTGTGAACATAAAATGAATTTATTAATTCCGAATAATTTATTGCTTGGATATAATCTTGAATTTAAATAAGATTAGCTGCCTTAATTTGATATTGTTTGCTGTTAAGATATCACGAAATCTTTATTTTCTGAAGGCAGTGTACACCATTATTTCGCCATCTTAGTTTAACGGCCATATCACACTGATAATTACCAGCGTGTTACCGGTGAGGCGATTATTTAACACGCTAGCTGCTTGTGCGTAGCGAGCACGTCACGTGTGCGCAACGTATTTGCGCTTTTTCGGAACGAGAGCAATTGTTGTGAGTGTATAAGAGAGAGCGAGATAAGCGAGTGTACAATATTGGGAAAACGAAAAAAACACGTCTTGTGATCGCGGCTTGGTCGCTTCGCACCCGCGGAGAGCACGTTCACAAATCGCGTCGCTGTAAACACGCTGGCGAATTGCCAGTGTGATAACGCTCCATGCCTCATGTCACAGGGGGTCAGTCTATTTGTTTATGCTCGATTGTAATAGATAACTATTTCGCTTATAGTCTCGTTGTAAATTATTTGTTGTTTCATGTTATTTTAATTAAGAAACTAAGTTTTTTTAAATCTCTCAATTATGTGGTCGATGATTTTGGTGCACGGTAAAAAGTCCAATGAGTTTATGTTTTCATCAACTTAAATGTATAAATGTTTGTTTACTACTGAAAAAATGAATGAAAAATAAAACCGGGCACAAATCCAGACTCCGGGCTGCTACCGGAAAACTTCTGATTGAGAAACTCAATAATACTTTGCCGAACCTAGAGATCAAATCTCCAAGCAAATGCAATGTTCAAATTAATTTAAAATTATATTAATTTGAACATTGCAAATTAAGATAATGTCATTTATTTAGGAAACAAGTTTGGTGATTCGTTATGCTTATCTTTATGATGAGTTTCCCTTTTTGGGGTGAGCAGAAATTTTAGCACTGTTGAAATTTGTTTATGCAACCCTTTTTGATTGAAAGCAGTTGTACTTTCTGGAGTATGAGGTTGAAATATTGGATTATCATTGCAATCCTGAAAACTCTTGTATCCTGGTATATTATAATCGTGCCTTTTTAGTATTTTTTTAGTGTTTCTATGAGTGTTTCACTATTGTTAAATTCTTGGAAATAGACCGCGTGATATTTCGATTTTGAAGTCGTCATCACGTGGAGTTACTCATCGCACCACACATATTATATACCCTTACATTATTTCGTATAATTTATTACTTAGGGCAAGACAAATAATAATAATAATAATAACCCCACCGCCGTATCTCTACGTCGACGTCGTGGTGGGGCTTGCGCGCTCCGAACTCTAGGCCTGTGCCGTTAGAGTTTACTTTGCCGGAACGGGTCTGGGATGAGGAGCCAGACCAAGAGAGATACAAAAACCCGCAGGGCAGCATGTGGCAAGCTGTTGGGCAGTAGCGACCCCACGGACCCTATTTCCCGGGAGAAGTCTTGTTCCTCACCTCTGGCTTGCCTTTATTGGCCGGCTGGAGTGAAAACTGACGAGGAACGGAGCTCCCACCTCATTCTTGCCTTAATTGGCCGGCTTGAGTGGAAATTCGCAAGAGCTAACGTGCGCGGAGGAAGGAAGTATTCCAGTAAGTGCTCGTAGGGATCTTGACCATCTTCCGGGCTCTGGGATTGTTCTGAAAGCCGTGGAATACCTCTCCACTCCTCAAGCACCTCAGGACATGTTGCCCCCTTGTCGCTACGTCACTATGTGCTAGCGACCGTTTCCGGGGGCCCATTATTGAGTGTGCCAGTCACCCCCTGCCATTTTAACTGTGTATTTTATATAAAGTATTGGTCAGGCAGGGGCCATAGTCTTTCTATAGCTCTAGGTAACCAGTTCATTTAGCCACCTAAACCCATAATCAAATATCTTTGTTTCCATATCCTACAATAGTCTTGCACCAACCGGGGGTTGTCCTTGGGTGCAGTTGTATAGTGCATACAGGGATAATCGTCGGTTGGTGCCTCAACACTTAAAAATTTCTAAGGGGCCTCTGCGAGTTGGCTTCGGCCCCTCGTATGCCTTCCAAAGGACCGGGATCCATGGTCCCGAGATTTGTTAATAAATGAAAAATAATAATTATAATATTTTAGCTCGCACGTATTTATAGAACCAAAATAGAAGTGCCCGTTACTTAATTACTTACGTTACTTAATTTCGAGATCAAACATGATCTCGAAATTACCTACTTCTAATGTAAGTTTCGTTCTCTGAACCCTTTGTCTGTGTATCACGAATTCGTGTTTAATCCCGAAACGTTGGCAGAGCGAGATTTACCTACTTAGCTAGAATTTAGCCCGGATACCTGGAGTATAGATATGCAGTTATGCACTAAAATGTTACGTCCTTGGAATATTACAGAAGTTTGAGGTATGTACGGTCTTGTGGCGGCATTTACAATGACACATGCGAACTACTCGTCAAAAACCAGTCGTAATACAAATCTTGCATCGCGCAAGCAGAGTTTACTGCGCGATCAGATACATATAACTTTCCGACATCAATCGTCGGGCAGCTGCCCGCCCGATATAACACCCGTCTGGTCGGAGGATCCTCCCTTTTCTAAAGAGGATGAGTGAAGTTTACACCCTGTTCTTCAAACCTCTAAAGTCTCATATTTTTGGCGTTTTTTTTTTTTGCGTACAACTTAAATTATTTGGTTTTGGGGCAAACTAGACACCAACGAGGTTTAATATTTATTTGATTTATTCGATCACCGTTATTCATATCTATGATACGAAAGCGTATTGAACTACCACGCTAGTGCAGCTAATCCTTACAGCTGCGTTCATAGAAAATCTATACTCAAGTCCACGTATTCGTTCGAATTAAGTAAATATTCATCCGAAAGTACCTATTTGGTATTTAGATTCCATTTTTAAACTTTTTGAAATGATACCTATTCTTATAATAATTTAAAATTATGAAGAACAAAGTTGATGTGAATAAAAAACAAATGCGAACATGAACATGACCCCCTCCGAAGGATTTATCGATACCATTCGATCATACGCGCCGTATCGAATGACTGTGTAACGAGTGATGTATAGCGAACATTCGTCATACACCCGATTATATTTATTTTAAGCCGATATCGAGTCGGAATTGTATGTCAAGTGCAGAACTTGTAGGATTTGTAGGATTCGGTTGGAGGATTTTTGTTTCAATTTTTTTGTTCGTTATTTCATGCAGCTGACTGAATAGGCTAGCCAATGTTCAAACAACTGACATATAGCTAATAACAAATTAAGTATAGGCTACTCAATGTTCAAAATTAAAAGAAAATCTGTTTAAAGAAAAACTAGAGCCATATTCAATTTATCTTTTGTCAGAAAAGCTATGAATTAATGTTTTTTATTACTAAAGATAAAAAGTTATTAGAATTTATAGTCTTCTTCCTCAGTTATGATAAGGGTGAAACAATATCGATATATTCTAGGCGAGGCGAGACTGCAAGCGAGCGTCACTTAAGATTGCTTTAATAAAATAATAAATATTCACGTTAACTTCGGTTTGAAAAATACAAAACAAATAAATGAAATCCACCTGTATATGTCTGCTTAATTTCATTTTACCTTCAAAGATGTTTTGGAAGAATAAATAAAAAGGAGTAAAACAAAAAACATTGACACTCCGGGAGTGCCGACAGAAGTGAAAACTTGAAAAAAAATTGGCACCGCAGTAATCAACGCGTTGATGTCTTTCACTCCACGCACCGCAGTAATCAACGCGTTGATGTCTTTTTAATGGTCAAAAGCTGGTGTCATTACGGTGTCGCGAAATCAATGGTTTAGTCCCATCTCAAAAATTCCAATTCCACATTTTTTACAATTACCGTATAATTATGATTGAAGAGAGCAGTGGTGGCTCATTAGTAACGGGAACTTACGGGTTGTAGGTCGTGGTTCGACCACAGGTAGGCGCTTAACTTTGAGTAAATTATTTCATCTCCACTGCTCTCAAAACGGTGAAGGAAAACATCGTGAGGAAACCGGCATGTCCTAGAACCAAAAAAAATCGAAGACATGTGACATGTGGTAGATTGCAGCCTATTCCCTCTCGAAGAGAGGAGGCCTGTGTCCCAGCCGTAAGAACATTGTAGTCTGATTATGTATTTAATTGGAGTTAATCATCTACACTAGCTATTTGATTATCGATACACAAATAACTTTTAGGGAAAAGATAACCGCTAACGTAACCCGCATATTCAGCAAAACCGAATCGCTTGGAATGACCTCAAGCGTCAGTCCTCCTCTATGCAGAAATGTGCGAAACTGCAAACTGCCCAAGATGAACGACGCAATAATACACTTGGGCAATTTCGCCTTCCGGACTGAACGGGGATAAGCCTGGGCCCCGATTTGCGTAAATTCGGAGTAATGCCAATTTTCCGCCGTTTTGCCTTTGAATGTACCAATTCCAAGCGTTAAAATTTGGTGCTGTGAATGTCCAGACATGGACAGAAGACTTACGAGGCGGTATGATGGACACTCTTGCATTACACGTCTTTGTTTCTAAGCTTGTCATACTTAGTTGCTATCGAAATAATTAATTATGTTTTATTTCAAAAGCGAAGACCTTTCTTCGCAGGACTTCAGCGTTTTTACGATATAGGATCATTTTCTTCTTTTTCCAATTGTATCCGTACATCTCTAGACCAACACGACTAGGCCAGGGTAAATCGACACTCGAAATCGGTTTGAAAATATACAAACACATTTTTATGTAAATAAAGTCACCTTTGAGCTACATACATTCGCCCCGGACTTTGATTCGTCCCAAGCCTTACACTCTACTAAATACAGATATCCCTTATGGTAACCGCTAACGCATTACTTATTGTGAGAATTCCTGATCAGTCGTGCATCCCAATTTGATCTTCTTACCCATTGTTATACGTTAGTCCACTACAATAGTTACACTACGAGTTCCACTTGAAGAAACTCCTGAGTTAACCGTTGGCACTAAATAGATAGATGCAGAAGGACGGTTTCATACAACGAGTGAAGACAAGCGCACGCGCATAACTAAGGTCTGTTCTAAAAATATTGATCAAAATATGTATAAACAAGTGGATCTTGCTGAAAGCGTACCGGTGGATGCCAATTTTTAATGCCACTTAAAAATTGAGCGCTTTGATTTGATACATACATCCGAAATTATAATTTTAAATTACTTTAAGGATGGTTTTCATTTGAAACTTGAGGTTAATTTTATAACCTCAAGTTTCATCGATGATTTTTCATTTAAAATTCAATTATGTAAGGTATTCAAACAATAATTAAGTGGAAAGATATAATATTTAAACCTTCTGAATACCAGCGCTGCGGTTTTTTTTAAATATCTTAGCGTCATGCTGAGATAGGAGCTTTTTTGGCCTCGTACAGGTCTTCTTTTTTTGTTTTCATAATTTTGTGAGTTTTAATATCTTTTTAAGATTCCGTATCTCAAAAGAAAAAAAAAAACGGACCCCTTATATGATCACTCGTGTGTCTGTCTGTCTTTCCGTCTGTCCATCTATCACAGCCAATTTGCACCGAATCTAATGGACCGATTAAATTGAAATTTGGTACGCATATGTATTTCTGTGACCCAAACACGGATATGTAACGGATGTGTAAATAAATGAATTTTGGATATGGAGGTCACTTTATGTGGGCAAATAAGAAAATAGAAATAAAAGTTTTGAAAACTGTACCGTGTCACATATCAAATGAAAGGATTTTAAATATATACCTATTTCATTTAAATTAATTACTTTAATTTAAATAAATACTTTTAAAGATATTTAAGAAAATAGATGAAAATTAACCATTCTTCGAAACTACCGCGGCTAAAATTGTGAGGAAAATACAGAGAATGGTTCTTTACTCATTGATTACAGGAAAACCTATTAAAAGTCTATGGTCTTAAAGTAACATGGTAAATCTCTCAATATTGTGTGTACAAACTTACATTTGCAGTTGAAATGTTTGGGAAAACATGTTTTTCAACTACAATCTTAAGTTAATTCATCCCAATTACGGAACCCTTAGTTGGCGTGGTCCGATAGGCACTTGGCCGGTTTTATTATTATTGTATTTTTTGGGTGTGTACCAAATTTTTTTTTTTTTTTTTCTGTCGTGAGGGCGCTTGCACTCGCTCATGAAGCATGTGTATGTGAGCGTACTTTTTCGCTCAATGTATAAAATTGAAGCGTAATGAAGCTGACCTTCTGTACCTATTTATTTTGTGCCGTTGGATACATTTAGGTTAATAGCTGTGGGTATATTACTACGTACGGTCATACGGTGTATTTAGACAATTGTTTACAAGTGTTATTGTTGAGTATGTATGTGTGTGTTAAGTATTTTGGGTTAGATATTGATGATTGTAACCGTTTGCTTAAGATCTATGGGGAATATAAGACAAGATGCTACTGATGTTTTCATAAGGAAAACTTAGATGATCTATTTTTGAGGGCTATTAGCATGGTATACAATTGTCGTGCATTTTGCGAATATAACTATAATGTTTGTGTTCAGACGATTGTCTAGTTCCATCGAGCCTATGCAATCCTGGTAGGTATAAAAACCAATACATCAGCTGTGTGGCAATGAACTTAAAGCGGTATTAGCGATTCCATAAGCGTTTTATCCGCTATTCTCAACCGAGACCTTACCCCAGAAGACTCCCCGGAATTTTCATCAAAAAAGTATCTCAAATAATTCTCGCCAATTTAAAGAACTCATAATGATCATCAAAAGTGATTTTATGCTTTCAAGCAAGGTAATGAACCGTCACTTTTTAATGTTCTTCCTACTATCTGATCGTGAGATTACGAACGAGGGAAGGAAAGGGACTCGACTACTTAAATCATTATCTTTTCCGAAATTGACGTTTGTTTTATAAGACAAAACGTTCGGGACGTTGCGTTAAGTACGGAAAGAGAAGTCAGTCTTCTTGTCCTCTCGTTTTCGCACAAAGAAATTCGGAATGGGATGTGCCAGACGTACGCTCACTTTTAGAGTTGTCACTCGTTAAGGTAAAGTTTAGTTCGGCGAACATACATAACATCACTCGTATTCCCCGAAGGGTTAGGCAGAGGCGTACCAATAGCATAGCCCTATTTCGTCAGTTCATTCGGTTTTCTCTTGAAAGATAAGCAAAATAAACAATTTCCCAAAACTGTTCCATATTTTTTAAACATAAAATTGAGATAGAAAGCATTGCTTCACCAATCCAATAGTTCTTCCAGTTTTCCTTACAATCTTCCTTACTATTTCTCGAATCACACCATAGATATATAGCTTCATAAATCGTTCCATTGAACCGCGTCCGGGGCGGTGGGCCGGACAGCCGGTTTCCGGATAAGCTTCGCTCAACTGTATCGGCACTATCTAATTATGGGATAGTTAGTTCATTGTTCGAAAACTGTTTGTTGAATACAGTTGGTAGAGGGTAAATACTGAGTCTAGGATCTTCGAAGAGTTTCAGTTAAGGATGATGTAAGTTTTAGTATACAGAAAGGAGAAGTTTGATTAACTAAAGCAGAGCGAGATAATTTTTTTAAGATATTTTTTTTGGCTTTACGTCTTTTCCTCCTCATTGGTCTAGTGGTCGTAAGCGCTACTGCGGAGCTTGAGGTCCTGGGTTCGATTCCCGGGTTGGGCAAGGTGTTATTGGGTTTTCAATCAGGAATTTCTCATTAGCTGCCCGGAGTCTGGACTTGTGCTCGTTTGATGGCAATAGGCTCGCCTCCTATTAAATGCGACTTAAACTTAACTGGCAAAATGTGGGTGTATATAAAAGGTCACCTCTGCCTAACCCTTTGACGAATATAGGCGTGAAGTTTTGTTTATGTGTTCTTTTTGTGACTAAGACAGGTTCTTATGTTGTAACTTTTATTATTTTGTTTTACATTTTAGTATAAATTGGAAATGTGAAGAAACTGGAGTAGTCTGTATTGTGAATGATGTGGAAGCTGTCTCCCTGCATACATACTCTTTAAGCTTTTGGATGGATTTGTGGCGGCATCAACATCACATGCAAACTACGTATAGGCTAGGAAGGTGATACAGTACAAAGATAGCCTTTCTTTTCATACATACAACGAAATATCACTTCGCTTGCACACGTGGTGGCCATTTGTCATAGAACTCAGGGGTTTCTAACACTCACTCCGGTATCACCGGATGCCGACCTACCTCTGTCGTGTGGTCGAGGCCTATTTGACGGACAGGGCCGTCATCTACCCCGGTCACCAAGGAGAGTGGAACCGGCGAGAGATGTCGTGCGGTGTCCCACAGGGATCGGTCCTGGGGCCGCATCTGTGGGACATCGGATACGACTGGGTGCTGCGCGCCGACCTCCCTAGCGGCGTCAGCGTCGTCTGCTACGCTGACGACACGTTGGTCCTGGCACAGGGGGGGTCGTACCAGGCGGCGGCCGAACTAGCGACACGCGGGGTTGCGACAATCGTCGACAGGATCCGGCAGCTGGGACTCGAGGTGGCCCTGCACAAGTCCGAGGCCATGGGTTTTCATGGTCCTCGGAATGCGCCACCGTCGAGTTCCCAGGTAATGGCGGGAGGGGTTCACATCGGTGTCGAGTCGACGATGAAGTATCTGGGACTCGTCCTCGACAGCCGGTGGAACTTCGTGGAGCATTTCCGACGTTTGGCTCCCAGACTGGAGCGGGCCGGGGCTGCTTTGAAGCGGCTCCTGCCCAATCTAGGGGGTCCAAACGCCTCCTGCCGGAGGCTCTACGCGGGGGTCGTGCGGTCCATGGCCCTCTACGGGGCGCCGGTGTGGGCGCGTTCATTGAGGCTGCGGCCAGCCCGCCGGTTGAACGCGTCCCAGAGGGTCATGGCCATCCGGCTGGCCCGAGGATACCGCACGGTCTCCTGTGAGGCTGCGAGCCTCCTTGCCGGATTACCGCCATGGGATCTGGAGGCAAAGGTCCTCGCGCACATCTGGGAGTGGCGCGAGGACCTTTGCCTGGCGAAAGGCGAAACGACGGGGCTTAACTCCGCTGCCGCGAGAAATCGCGGCACAGCGGACGGAGCTCCGGCGGGATCTCATGGCGTCATGGAGAGTGCGATTGTCGCAACCCAGTGCTGGGCACGCCACAATTGCGGCGATAAGTCCCCTCTTTGAGGAGTGGCTAGAGAGGCGCCACGGCGTCCTCACCTTCCGCCTGACACAGGTCCTCACCGGACATGGCTGTTTCGGGAGGTTCCTGTTCAGGATAAGACGGGAGGAAACGCCCGGGTGTCCCCATTGTGTGGATCGCCCGGAGGACACGGTGGAGCATACGGTGGAGGTCTGCCCGGCTTGGGCGGAGCATCGCCGTGTCCTCGTGGAGGCGATCGGCGGCGGTGATCTCTCGCGTCCGGCCCTGATTAGGGCCATGGTAGGGAGCGAGAGGAAATGGGAGGCCGTCACCTCCTTCTGCGAAGCAGTAATGCTCGCGAAGGAGGAGGCGGAACGCGTGAGGGAGAGGCAAATTTCGCGCCCTCACGCCCCTAACCCTAACCGCCGCAGGAGGAGACGCCCAGGGCGTCGGGAATCGCAGGCCGATTTCCGGCCACCGTAGGCGCGGGCTTGCGGGCGGTGAGCAATGGGTAGCTCGCCGTCCGATAAGGACCAGGTCCGGGTCGACGGCGCGTTGTGTTCCACGCGCGCCTCAAAGAGATGTCAGCAGAATTGACGGGGTCCGTTAGGGCCGATGCCTGCCGGGGGTGCGAAGAAAACCGAAAGGGAGATCGTGGCCCCCGGCAACAGGGCAACCGAAGGAACACGGGTGGGTTTTAGTCAGTAAGAGTCTGACACGCCCTCCCGCTCCGCCCAGAGCGGGAGAAGTTATTTGATGATTTCCCACCCAAAAAAAAAAAAAAAAGGGGTTTCTAACACTAGATAATTTAGTTGACGGACACGTAGTAGGGTTTCAACCCGAAGGTTGTTTGCCAAAGGACTATGACATTGGCATAACTGCCATAGAAAAACAATTGAATATAGGTTTTTTTACTGAGATTAGATTGCGAACGTTCTTAGAAATACGGGAATTCCCCTCTGGTGCTCATGAAGCGGGCACATAAACCTTAGGTGAAAGAACTATGAAACCAATTTAAACAACCCTCAATTGTTTTAGTATCAAATACCACAACCTCGTTATCCATACTAAGGCATTACGGCAAAGACAATACAAGGTGTATTGTCTTTGCCGTAATGCCAATAAATGCATATTTCTTTATTTCTTTCTTTCTTTCTTTCTTTCTTTTATCAAGTATGGATAACGAGGTTGTGGTATTTGATACTAAAACAATTGAGGGTTGTTTAAATTGTTTTAGTATCAAATACCACAACCTCGTTATCCATACTAAGGCATTACGGCAAAGACAATACAAGGTGTATTGTCTTTGCCGTAATGCCAATAAATGCATATTTCTTTATTTCTTTCTTTCTTTCTTTCTTTTATCAAGTATGGATAACGAGGTTGTGGTATTTGATACTAAAACAATTGAGGTTTGTTTAAATTGGTTTCATAGTTCTTTCACCTAAGGTTTATGTGCCCGCTTCATGAGCACCAGAGGGGAATTCCCGTATTTCTAAGAACGTTCGCAATCTAATCTCAGTAAAAAAACCTATATTCAATTGTTTTTCTATGGCAGTTATGCCAATGTCATAGTCCTTTGGCAAACAACCTTCGGGTTGAAACCCTACTACGTGTATGTTAACTAAATTATCCAGTGTTAGAAACCCCTGAGTTCTATGATAAATGGCCACCACGTGTGCAAGCGAAGTGATATTTCGTTGTATGTATGAAAAGAAAGGCTATCTTTGTACTGTATCACCTTCCTAGCCTATACGTAGTTTGCATGTGATGTTGATGCCGCCACAAATCCATCCAAAAGCTTAAAGAGTATGTATAACTATAAAAAAAAAAAAAACTATGATTGTAAATGCCAAAAGGGCCAATGCTAAAAGACGCAGAGTGAATTCATACACATTCTGTACTGGAACAATGTTCACTGTTCGTCCCACGGGATAATAATATAAACAATTTTGTTCAACAAATAATGGTCGGTTGCTTTTGTTCAACCGTTTGCTTAGGACCATTGTTTGATTGTTCTTCTATAGTAACGTTATTATTGACACAATGCCGTGTGTGGGAACAATAATTATATTATAGTAGGTCCCTTCTAAATAATTATTTCTAAAAGTCTTGTAAGCTATTAATACATACCACATAACATAACATCACTCCTTGTTTCCCCGAGGGGTTGGGCAGTGTATCTATAGACACCCACATTTCAACATTTATGTTTGAGTCCCATGTAATAGAGGGCGAGCCTATTGCCATTAACGGGGCACAAATCCAGACTCCCGGCTGCTAATGAGAAATTCCTGATGGGAAAACCCAATAACATTTTGCCCAATCTGGGAATCGAACCCAGGACCTCATGTTCAGGAGTAGTGCTTTTGACCTTTTGATATGTCTTGCATTAACTTGAATGTGCTATGGCGGCTGTGAGTATGTCATGCTCGCTCAAATATTTCGCTGATGGGGGCGCGTGTATTAGATCATTTAGCTCCCTTCTTATATTATATAAAATAACGAGCGACCCGCCCCGAGGTTTTTAGGACTTGACAAAACATCGAGATTTCTTAATTACCTATATGTTTATTGTAAATATGTATTATACACATAAACCTTCCGGAATAAATTCATACATCTAAATTACGTTGAAAACTTCGCCAAAATCCGTTGAAGATTTTAGAAGAACAACGCGGACCTACAGACAAACGCGAAAAGCGACTTTGTTTTATAATATGTATAGAAGAAAAACAAAATTCACCACAGAAAACAAAAGAAAAACATGCATGCAATACATTGGATTATTAATAGGAACAGTAGTTACAGTGTTTTGTCTAAAAGGAAATCATCTTGGTCATAGTACTTTTTGATTGTTTTTAAATGACATACTAAGAAGAAATAAATTAAAAAATAAATTATTAGATGAGAAATTTTAACATCAGGTATATTATTACAAATTTTGGGAGCAACCCAAAGAAGCTATTTTTCATTAATGATGTATTGCATGCTAGCAGAAGCTGAATTTCAGAATGAACGCACTGTTTATCTCGTAACTTATCTTACACAGTCATCGTGCGGCTAGGAAATCTTCTTAGTTCGAAAATAGACTTATGAAATTTATATTTTTCGTCTTCGAATTTATGCAGTAGCTCTTTCTAATAGCGAACACTCTCTCTACTCTGCGATATCGAAAAATGTACTCCTCTTTAATACATTTTTACAAGGTAATTATTGCATTCTTGTATAAAATTGTTGATATTATCGCGTATATCCTATTCCTAACTAATATTATAAATGTGAAAGTGAGTTTGTTTGTTTATTTGTTTGTAACGGATTTGGATGAAATTTAGGAAATGGGTAGGTAGACCATGACCTGGGTTAGGACATAGAATACTTTTTATCCTGGTATTCCCACGGAATCGAGACTTATGCGGGTGAAACCGCGGGGCGCAGCTAGCAACTTACGTAATGTAAATGCGAAAGTGAGTTTGTTTGTTACTCAATCACGCAAAAACGGCTGACCGGATTTGAATGAAATTTGGCAGACAGATAGACTATGACCTGAGTAAAGATCTAGGCTATTTTTCATCCTGAATCGCAGACGAAGTCGCGGCCAACAGCTAGTTTCCGATATTTCAGGGTTGGTCACATATAAAAGTGGTATATGTAACGGGTTTACCTTTATCACACGTAATTCCGCTCACTTAAGAATTGTAAATTAATTTGAAAGCAATTGTCTAGGTAGAAGGAAGGTAGGTATTTTCACGATTATTCTACACTATATTCGCTCAGACTATGACAGAAGAGCAAACTTGAAAGTATTTAAACAATCTTACACACATTCGAATTTACAAAGTGAGAAAGTTACGTTACGTAACAGAATGTTACAGGAATTTGATAAATGTTTGAACATTGTTGCAAGGATAGGTCGCGGTTAGAACGAGTTGGTTGGATGGCTGATATATTGGTTCATATATATTTTACGTATACATAATTATACATACAGCCGTATTGTATGGCTCTTGATTTATTTCTTCTTGAGAAATTACGTTGGGGAAAATATTATAAATGGCTTTTGTTTGAGTAAACTAAGTACCTGTACCATGTACCTAGAATATTTTAATGGTAATCTTCTGTGGGTATTTATACTTTCTCAATTTGTTAGTAGGTTTCATATCAAGGTCAAATGGATTTGCGAGTTACGTTAGAGGTGAGACTAGGCAATGTGTTGGATAACCCACATACGTACAGCAAAACCCCTGGAAGTTGCACATACCTGCTAACTAACACATTTTCGTAAATGATTAATTTAATTTATTTATTTATCTCAGATACAGCGATCCATGTTTATGTTAGTAGTACCTACTTAAAAATTACGTTAGTAAACAAAGATTAAAATACATGCCACAATAATAATTACTATAAGATTAAGACTAATCCATTTCATTTTGGCAGTTTAACAACATTAATTGCGTTATTTACGTTGTTAAGCAGATTTTAAAAAAATATTATGTAACGTATTAGCAATGTTTTAAAATGATTCAGATTGTGATTGATCGTGCAATTAGGGTGTTGCTTTGGATGATATTTTAGCAAATATATAAGAATATAGGAGGAGGAGGAGCTAATAGCTAAATAATAACAGCCGCACGGGTCCATCCATCAGGTTAAGCTACGCTTGTCGGGGTAAGTCCGTGGATGGGTGATCATCTTTACATACCAACACTCCTCCGTGCCTCAGAAAGCACGTAAAGTCGTTGGTCCCGGCTGTCATTCGTGGATCTTTGACAGTCGTTACGGGTCGTCAGAAGCCCGAAAGTCTGACAACCAGTTTTACCAAAGGGTATCGTGTTACACAGTTACTGGGTTGTGGAAGTCAGATAGGCAGTCGCTCCATGAAAAATACTGGTATTCAGCTGCATCCGGTTAGACTGGAAGCCGACCCCAATATAGTTGGGTAAAGGCTAAGCAGAATGATTTGAAAATCAGAAGTTAGGCATCTAAAACTGTGTTTACGAACGTTCTGTTCAGATATTACTAATATGATCAGCCCTGAAACTTTTCTTGTACATTAAAATAACTAGGCTAATGTAGTTACTAAACACTGTTAGCACTATGCAATTTAGTCCTATCATTTAAACTCATAAGTTAGGGGCAATTTTGAACGAACTATTCGCTATTCTGGAGCGCACAAAATCCTGTAGCATCTGTAGGATTTTGTGTTTTAACGTATTTGTGTTATAACTGGAAATCGCGCTGCACTTTACAGCTTATTTTCGAATAAGATCTCTATTAGAGGCTACCATAATTACATGCATGTATATTAACAAAAACAGAGACAAATACAAGTGTGCGCTTCCAATTAAAAGAGACCGCATCATTAACTTATAATCTAGGTAGGTGCAAACAGTTTGACAAGGACTACAACATTAATATAAGCTGTGTTAAAAAAATACCCGACCATAGCTGAGACTAAGAAATATAACTGGCTTTTTATAATCTGAGATTGGCACGCAGAACGTGGACATTATGGCCGGCCAGTAACATACGGAATTCTGAAATAACGATTCGGAATTACGAAGGCAGCAAATCCATACAACAGGCCGGCCACATACATAAAAGACGGAATTTTGAATCGGAGAATATTTCGAACGGAAATCTATTTATTACTGTACATTTGTGATAGATCTTTGATTTTGTATGGATTTGCTGTCTTCGAAATTTCTAATCGATATTTCGAAACGGAATTCAGAATTCCGTATATATATGGCCGTTCTTAAGAGAGGCCCACGCCATCTCGAGTCAGGATCATATTAGTATTCGTCTTCTATCTCTCCATTTTTCCATTGTCCACAGCGCGACTTTTAAAGTAGCGTTGGGGACGATTATTGCATAATCTTGCTTTTCTTGCTGAACTTCATCAACAAAATTTTTCATATATCTAGGTAATTAAAGTTTGATTATTTACTTAATATCTCTTGGGAATCATCGCATTTCCGAATACAAACGAATGCTAATTTCCACGTTTATCAATTATTAAAATCTGTATAATAATTTGAATTCAGAACTAAGTACTTTATTGTTGTTTTGTTTTGATATTCGTGTGAACTATATAGAGCTGTAAAAATTTTGATGCCTGCGACTTTAGCAGCTTTCCTCCCATTTTTTTAAATAAATTACATTAAGTTAAAAGACACAACTCTATATACTTCCAAGTCGATTGAGAGCGTCCGGGCTGCACCAAGTGCAAACTGATATAAATTCGACGACTGACGAAATACGAAGTTTGCCGAGGAACATTAATAAAATAGTTCTACTGGACAATGTAGTGCAGACTAGCTATCTACGTAACTAATAATGCACATTATGTAAATAATTATTTGATCCTTGACTGTGACCACTAGACCAACGAGGCGTTGGTTTAGTGATCGCAAGCTACAGCTGAGCATAAGATCCTGGGTTCGATTCTTAGGTCGGGCAAAGTGTTATTGGTTTTTCTATCTGGAATTTTTTACCTGAACTTAATTATAACTGGCGAAATGTGGGTGTAGGTACTCTTGGTAGCGTTGTCTAACCCTTGGACACAGATAATATACTAGTACCTTGGATTACAGACGTGATGTTATGTTATGTAAATAGTCATTTAATCCCAGGAATGTCTCGCATCCTCATTATTACGCTAATAGCTAGGACAGTGTATATTGACAACTTCGAGCGAGTGAACAGCAAATCGAGCTGAGCTGTTAAATTGCCAATATGCAATCAGTGTTGCATTACGTCACAGATTGTGCTTGATTGTCAATTGCAAATATAGGGATCGTTTCTACTGGGTTAGGTTCATTGTAATTGAGTATGTTTGAGCGCACTTCAATAATGTGTTTATTGCGTCATCATGCCTGCTGCTGCAGCACTCGGTCCATACTTTATGAGGGTGGATTCTGGAAGTTTCCAATATCTCGTCACAAATAGGTGTCATAGAGTAATGCTGCTTTGATTAATTTGTCAATTTTACAGCCAGTTGCAGAAACGAAGTTTAACTTTTAAAGCTGTCATTAACTTGTTTTAAACTTTTTGCAGAAAGCAAAATTAAGGTGGGTGTGGTCGGTGTTACGGGCCGTAATGTACCATTCGCAGCGAGCATGTTACGTATTGCCGTGTCCTAAAAACCGTGTAACATGTTCGTATCGAACTCTTTGCTCGCCCGCGCTGCAGATTCTAAATACAATAGCCAAGAATCGACGTGTGTGGCACGTGACTGCTGTGAGAGCGAGAGAGACGTGCTGACAGTGAGAGCTAACAGTGTCAATGTTCAACATCAATGATGACACTAACAGCTATTAAACGCGGTTTAGATGTGCTGATCGCGTTTAGTTTCATTGGTAAAATTCGCCCTTACTGGGAATTGTTGTTGAAACTGGTAAACCAATTACGAGGTTCCTCACCTGCAGCTGGCCAAGGATCCATCAAACCACGGTCCGGACACTCTTTCTCCTTAATTAACATCAGACAAATATATATAAATAATCACCTGCACAAACCGAGCGTGGCTAAACAGAAAATATCTCAATTCGCGGCCTCAGCCTAATTGTTCTGCCGACGGAGACAAATGGCCGTCAGCCTGTGACGTCATCCATCGCATTGATAACGACTTGCCAGGGGGACCAGAAGTTTTACTGATGATAATTATGATGTACGGTTTTATGAGGTCGAAAGTTTGGCCTGTTCATTTTAAGTGGTCTGTTCCAAAACACAAAAACAGCCTGTTTGTCAACTGTTTGATAACCGTTTGGCGATAACAGAGTAGTATTTTTAATAATAATAAAATCTGCCTCGTTTATCTAGTGGTCGCAAGCGTCACTGTTGAGCAGGAGGTCCTGGGTTCAATTCCCGGGTCGGGCAAAGTATTATTGGGTTTTTCAATCTGGAATTTCTCAGTAGCAGCTCGGAATCTGGATTTGTGCCCGGTTGATGGCAATAGGCTCGCCCCCTATTACATGGGACTTAAACTGACGAAATGTGGGTCTACTATTAGGTACACTTCTGCCTAACCCTTCGGGGGCAAAACAGGCGTGATGTTATGTAGGTAATAATAAGAAAAAAAATGTCAAAAAAGATGTTACATTTTCAATTAAAGCCCTGACTCCTGAGCTATGCGGTATCTGTGTTACAGGAGTCAGTGTCTTCTAAAAGACGTGAACAATTGTTCTATCTGTAACGTGGGAACATTACAGATAGTTGCAGATAGTTCTTGGAGGGATCCAACAGCGCAGTACTGCCCAGCTACTTTTGAATATATTAAGTAGATTCTATAACTTAATTAATGATTAATATAGAGTGACCCCAAGCAAGTTGAAATTGGGCACGACAAAATTACAAAGTAGAAATACTGATGTTGAACTAATGCTTTAATATTTTACAGTGAACAGAAAATAGTTTTATATAAAACTAGCTTCTGCCCGCGACTTCATCCAAGCCAATAACCTTCCTCAAAATTTGGGCTATCCAATGCAAAGAGAATTTTTCAAATCCGACTGGCAATTCCGGAGATTACCATCTACATACAAACTTACAAACAAACAAATAAACAAACAAATTTTATCTCTTTATAATATTATTAGTAGTAATTAGTATAATTCTTAGTTGCTTGCTACCTTCTGAATCAAACCACGCTATTCATATACCTACCACATTCCTTCAATCAATCTTTTTCGACGCAAACACTGCATTCTAGAGCTTCCGAGTGCGAGAAAATAGTAAACCATATTTCTTTCTGCTTTTGTGAAATACAATCTAGTCTTAAGGCGGAGACTGACTTGCAACATTTGTTTGTAATGTATCATTTGAGGCGAGCTTGGTTACAAAACGGCGATAGGTACACGAGTGGCGGCGAGCGCTCGATTTGAGCACATGGCTCAAGCGCGCTCCATGTCGTGTTACAAAACGACAATACACTAAACGCGGCGAACGCTCGCCTCGAGCAATTGTCTCAAGCTGGCTCCATTTTAATTCAGAATGGTGGACGTAAAGGTTGTGTGTGTTTCATTAATTTTATAAAATTTGATTTAGTTATTGTTATTGAAAGAAAAAAAAACGATATTACCGTACGTATAGGTATTATAGTAAAGTATATTGGTAAACATGCGTTCGCAATGCTCGCATCGAGCGGGTGGGCTCGCTGCACTGACTACTAACGCGTTACAAAAACTATTACAAACAAATGGTGCAAGTCAGTCTCCGTCTTTACATTGTATTTCACTAAAGCAGTAAATCTACACGATCCTAATAAAATTGGGACATATTTATTTTGTAAATTCTTTGAAAGTAATCATTCAGGAAGTTAAAAGCTGCTTCGAAGGCTATTGTTATTTACAACTTTAATAAATACGTATTTGTAAGTATCCCATCCGTACAGAGATAAACTTCGGGCATACACTAAAAGGAACCCGACTTCAAAATAACACTTTTGTCGAGTGTTAAACAACTCCAATCGAGTCCAAAACTATACATGCAATTACAAACAAACACGATATATTAAGTAAAAAACAGCGTTAAAAAATTATAGCGTGTCTGACTTTTGTGGCGAGATGAGTGTGGTGACTTGAAAATATCATTACCAAAAATCACCAAAAATTCCTCACATGTTTGCACTAGAAAATAGATTTTCCACATTACTGCCACATTTTCACACTTAACCTACTGCCACAGAATCCTGCGTTGTCAGCAAGAAAAATAGGCTATCAATATCACCGGGTGCGATCGATATCGCAGAATTCACTGTAAATTTCTTTCGCCTCAGATTTGCAACCCAGAATATGACTACAGAAGGTCAACTCCACACAACATACGGAAATGGGCGCACGCTCACATGACGCGTACAGGTCGTGCCATTAAAGATGAGACTTGACGCACCACGTGGTTTGACTTGCGGAGTAGACGATTTATGGGTCTCTTTAGCGGTATGAGGTCCCCACTGGGGCGTCATCGGGGCGGGGGAAAGAGCGGCGGGAGGCGCGGTCAAGTCTCATCTTTAATGGCACGACCTGTACGTACGTCGATCTCAAACAAATGCCGGCCGTGAGTTAGCTTGCAGTCGCTATAAAAGAAGCGTGTAGTGTATATGTGTGCGTGCATTTTCGCTCATTGTGTCGGGCCGAACTTCTGTACCTATCTATTCTATGTTTCCAGGTTTCTTTCAAAGGCGAATTCAGAGCAGTTTATTTTATATCCAATCCAGTTAATGATCGCTGTGAAGAAATAGGAATATTGCTTTATAATGTCGCTGGTGTTGGTTTGATTTCTTTGAGTTTGAATTAAAAGATTTTATTATTATTTGTGAATTTATAGCTGTGGTTAAGTCGTTAAAAATAGCTTTGAACCTTTCTGCTTTTAGAAATAATTTTTAAACGTTTATTTTTTTTTTACACAAGTTGTGTACACACGGCTACGCATCAAGCTATATGCTTCCAGTTTATGCTGATCTCGCATTTTATAGGATTTCCGTACAATGCGAGGTCGGCTTATACTGGAAATGTATAGCTTGATGTGTAGCCGTGTCTACTTGACGCATTCAAGGACACTGAACAAGACACAATAGAAGTTGTATTGTTAAAACGTCTCGTCTATGGGCGTTTAGTATCCCTCAAAGTGTTAATGTTAATCTTTGACAGAAGTGTACGAACAAGGAGCGAACTTTGTTAGGTTATTGTTGTATATAGATCAGAAACGTTTTCAAATGTAAGTTTTCATATTTACCGTTTGACAGATTGAATTTTCAAAATTACTAGTTGTTAATTGGTTCTAATCACGAAGTAAAGGTCTAATTGTGTACTTAAGTATAAGTATTGTCTTGTGGTTCTTCAACGAGTTGCCACACTAAGCAACCTTAAAATGCAAGTTTTATTTATAGACCTCTAACACAAAGAAAAAATTTATCAAAAAAAAAAAAAAAAACCGTTCCGTTTTTCAAACCCCGCATCCCTAGTTGCCACAAGACGAAACTTAAAACTTGGAAGTGAAGCCAAGTCTTTCACAGTACAGT
Organism: Omphaloscelis lunosa; assembly: GCA_916610215.1. Lineage (NCBI taxonomy): Eukaryota > Metazoa > Arthropoda > Insecta > Lepidoptera > Noctuidae > Omphaloscelis > Omphaloscelis lunosa. The sequence goes on from OU744260.1 coordinate 17,384,521, forward strand.
TGGGTCGCGTTTGACGATAGTTACTTGATTGCGTTCTCTTCTTCTCTAAAGTTATAACACGTAGGTTCGCGGCGTCTATGACATCTGTCGTCTGAATAAATGATTAGAGTTTGAGTTCAAATTCTAACTTGTAGACTCGTGTATCATTATTGGATCATGGTTGATAAAAGTCAAGAAAATATATTGTATAAGGAAAAAATTCTAAGTTATCGTCGTTATAATATAACACTAGTGGTCCGAAGAGTTTTGTAGAGAAAGCCAGTTATGTTATAAAGTTAATGTAAAATAGCTAGAGCCTAATGCCGTTATCTGGACACGAATTCAAACATCAAACTCATCATCATCATCATTTCTGCTGAAAGACGTCCACTGCTGGACATAGGTCACCCCAAGCACCGCCACTTCGACCGGTTCTGTGTTTCCTGCATCCAGACCTCAGACTAGTATTGAGAATGTTGTAATGATAAAATTAAATATAACACTTTGACCGATCCGGGAATCATACCCAAGAACTCACGCTCAGCAATATTAAAAAAAGAAAAGTAAGAAAATAATTTTCGACGGTATTCAATTTAGTTTGGGTGAAAATTCTGGCTAGTCTTGTGAAAGCAGATTCCTTCAGTTGACTTATGATGCTTGGATCATCAATCCTTTTCCCCGAATCTTGAGATAACAGCTCTCATGCCGTTCTATGAAGCGATATTTTAGAAATTCTAGGTAGGTACCGGAACAATACCAAAGTTGGCCTAAAATAAATAAAATTTTCTCATTTTTAGACCCTTACATCCAATAACACCCCGTGCGATCAGCCCCGTTAAGGCGGGCCGAGCCCGAGCGCAGTAGGCATACAACGCTTACCCCAGCCCCCGCAACGAGTAGCGATACGTAACAAATTACGATGCGCGGGAAACGCGAGCGCCAAGCGCACCGCTCATGAGTTCACGACCTCGCGTAGGTAGTAAGTTGGGTCACATAACAGAGCAATGCAGTAGATCAACTTGAATTGATTAATATAAGTTTATTTTATTTTATTTTTCTATTATGTATTTTTGAAGGTTATAGATAGATTAGGTAGGTATTGATTAACTTGAACCTAATGAATAATAATTAAAAATAAATATAATAATAATAATAATAATTTCATTCAAAACGTCTAACGGGCCTCTGCGAGTTGGCTTCGGCCTCTCGTACGCCTTCCAAAGGTCCGGGACCCTAAGGTCCCGAGAAATGTCATAGACCCTATAGTAATAATAATAAATAATATATTACAATAATAATATATTTATTTACTCAAAAACGATTAAAAACAGTCTGATAAATGTAATTTACAATTTCTAAATACTTTTCCTCTTGCCAATAAACACTGAATAAAGTTATGCCTTGGATAACGTGTGTATAGCCAAACTAGCTAAATATATGTAGTTTTTATTTATTTATTTGTCATAATTTGATACAGTGTTTTTAGTAAGTAGTGTACTGCGCATAAACGAGCTTGTGCCTAAACGTTACCGAAAATAATAAATAATATTTTTGTAGGAAATGGTCATACTGTACATTTCTACACTATGGCACGAGTGTAAAAAAGTGTAAATATTATTATTTGTTGTGCTGTGGGATACATAGCTTACTTCTAAATGAACGCCTAAATATTATTGCACTGTTGAATTTTCAACTCTCACGTAGGAAATACGCGCTTTTATTTAGGCATTTACCTATTTAGATGTACGATAAGTGAAACCGGACATATCAGCAGTAAATAACAAATATTATAAGACTAGGCAAAGGCTCTTATTATACATATTAAGATTTTATTAGGACTACAAAACCTTGTTGAAATATTACGCAGGCGCTCGGTACCTTTTTATTACCTATCAAATTCGTTTATGCAGTTTGTCCTGCGAGTCGCGTAAACACGTACAGTAGGCCGCACGTCATGTCAGTGGAAACAAAACCAGTGTAAACTGGTCTCTTATACAAATGAAACTCCGTACGTTGGGCCAGCTCAAGATTATAGTGTTATTTATCACTTACCACAGACGCGCGACGTGTGGTCGACTGTACAGTACCTACCTACGCTAATAAACATTATAAAAACCACCCGGACCAACTCAGCGCGGGATGAACTAACTACCTATTTGACATTTGAAAATAGTAAACCATTACAACATTAGTGCGCGTGGCGGCTTTATGCACTGCGATATAGGTTTCAAATTCACCTATTTACACACCTTGATGCGGTTAGTAAATCTATTCAGCGAGAAAAATATACCATTATAATTTTTGCGCGCGTGGCGTCTTTATTCACATTGCCATAGGGTTGAAATTCAACTGATTTACACACATATTTGCGTTTTGTAAATTTATTCGTTAGTAAAGTAAAATATAATAACTTTATTTAATGTAGTGTATAATAATATTTTCAATTACCTTTTTTGTTTATTCAGCCTTCGTAGACCCAGCGATGACAACTATTTTTTTTTTTAGTTTTGCCCATTTTGTTTAAAAAAATATAACTAAAAGTATCTAATAAAAACTAACTATTTACAACTATTAAACATTTTAACTATAATAATTACCTATCCTAATACCTAACCCAATTCCTTATCCAGATATCCTAATACTAGTTACCTATTATAATTTACAATATGTTTTTTGGCTCAGCCGGTAATAAAACTTAGCGGGGGTGGCGGTCTTGCAAAAATTGGCATACGTCCGACCTCCAACACGTTCCGCTCGGGACTAAATGGCACGGGGCGAGCGCATGAAAAGATGAAAACGCTTGATTTTGGAATTAGTGGTATTGGTATTCTCATATTTCACATTATTAAGGCCAGTTTATATCACTTTTTTTACGACCTTTATTATGGTATAAGTTTTATTATTCAAAGCCTAATATAACTCAAATAAAAAAAATATTTGAACATAATTTAGACATGTTTTTGCGATTTAATTGGATGCAGTAAAGTGCAAGTAATCGTGTATCGCACGGCTGAAATATCTAGATCAAAGTGTGAAATATGTAATATGTTTTTTTCAACATTTTAATCCGTGTTATCTACGAATAAAAGACAATAGAAAACGTCGTTTATACGGGTAACCCCGCCTTAATACAACATGTCCTGGAATTAACACTCACCACCAAACCCCAATTAGAAAATTATTTTATAACTAGCTGACCCGGTGAACTTCGTTCCGCCTAACAGTCAATGAATGTGCATGTTTAGGATTTTCAAATTAACCCTACCTACCCTACCTACCCTAACAACCTACCCACCTTACTTACCCTACAGACCTACCTACCTACCTACCTACCCTAACAACCTACCCACCCTACCTACCCTATCTACGTACCTATCTACGTGTACAATAACCCCTACCTACTTACCTACCTACCTACTTACCTACCTACCTACCTACCTACCTACCTACCTACCTACCTACCTACCTACCTACCCTAACAACCTACCCACTCTACCTACTCTACCTACCTACCTACCTACTTACCTACCAACCTACCTACCTATCTATCGAGATATCATCAAAATTCATGCAAGCCTAGCCTTAATAAAAAAATAAAAATGTTTGGTGTTTGTCTCATACCCATAAGTGATAAGGGTCGACCCTTATCACTTATGGGTATGAGAAATAGATAACGACCGATTCTAAGACCTACCAAATATACATATATAATTTCATAAAAATCGATCAAGCCGTTTCGGAGGATTATGGCAACTAACATTGTGACACGAGAAATTTATATATGTAGATCATAATACATTCACTGAATTTTTACTGTTATGTATAAAACACTGTTTATTTATTAAATTAGTTATACTGATTTTGGGAGAAAATAGTGGTCACATTACAAATCTACGTACGCACACAGTCAGTCACAGTCACACGTATAAGGGCTAGTGTAGTAGGTACTTCGATCATGTAAAATGGTCACCCATACACGGACCAACCCCGGCAAGCGTAGCTTAACCTGACGAATCGACCCGTTGCGGCTGTTATTACTTAGCCACGAGCTCCTCGTTAGTATGGATTCAACTAAAAACATTAATTAGTAAGTTTTTTTCTTAAAAATCCTTCAAAGGACACCAAATGAACTGAACCAAGTTACGAAGTTGCCTGACCATTCAAAGCAGCAATATTTGAAACAGTAGTGTTTTAATCAAGAATTTTGAGATGCAAATTAGTTCGCAAGCAACGTGCATACCAGTTGAGTTGCAATAGGAATAACTAAGAGTCTCCAATCGGATACGGTTAACCATAGCTCAAAAATGCAGATCACTTGAGCTTAAGCAAATGTAGTATTATCTTAAATTAATATCCGGAGGTAGTGCATTGTTCTAGTTCCTGTAATACAACTTTGGTGAGTGTTAATTAGAGGCGAAGAAAGGAAGTAATTTTTAGGGTTCCGTACTTCTAAAGGAAAAAATGGAACTCTTATAGGATCACTCGTGTGTCTGTCTGTATGCCCGTCTGTCTGTCACAGCCAATTTGCTCCGAATCTAATGAACCAATTATAAAGGCTCTTTCAAACAGGCGCGACACGCGACGCGACACAAAGACACCGCTCGTCGCGCGACGAGCGGTGTCTTTGTGTCGCGTCGCGTGTCGCGTCTGTTTGAAAGTGCCTTAAGTTTGAATTTGGTAAATATAATGTATTTCTATGACCCCAATACGAACGTGTAACGTAAATAAATGAGTTTTGAATATAGGGGTCACTTTTGGGGGCAAACAAGAATATAAAAATAAAAAAAAGTTTTGCTAACAGTCCCGGGTGACATATCTAATGAAAGGGCTTGTAGCGAGGATCCTAAAAATATTTTTTTTTTTAATAATTTTAAAATAAATACTTTTAAAGATATTTAAGAAATTCGATGAAAATTGACCATTATATCCGAAACTACTGGACCTAAAATTTTGAAAAAAATATACATAATATTGCTCTTTACTCATAGATTACAGGAAAATCTATAAAAAGTCTATGGTCTTATAATAACATGTAAAAAATCACTCAGTCTCAAATCACTCAGTATTGTGCTTACAAACTTACATTTGCAGTTGGAATGTATCGGAGAACATGTATTTCAACTACAATGTTAAGTTTGTATTTGGGAAAAATTCATCCCAACTACGGAACCCTTCATTGTGCGTAGTCCGACACGCACTTGGCCGGTTTTTGTTGTAAAACGTGTTTCTGTGGTCACAGTAAAACTACAAATGAACTGTGAATTGAATAGTCGGTTGGCTGTAATATGTAATGTAATGAAACAAGTAGGTGTAGGTATTTTGCGTATCCAGGTCCAGCGATGAATAGTTGCATTCATCATGCATTATGTGCAGGAAAAGCAAAGTTATATAAAGAATAGCTGCGGCCCGCGGTAAGTCTTAATTCCGTAAGAATATTGAGATAAAAAGTACTTTTTGTGTTAATCAAGGTTATAAACTACCTGTGTGCCAAATTTCATTCTTATCCGTTCGATAGTTTTTGCGTGAAAGAGTAACAAACATCCATCCATCCATCCTTTATTAGGACATAATACAGCATGTTGCAAAATAGCAAATCTTAAAACGTTTCGTCGTTTTCTATTTTATTATACTGTTAAGTACACCTTTAGTATTTTGTTGCAACAAAATTTAAATTTACATCCACGCCAATGTTCATGCAAGTTTCTCTAAATATGAACTGCCCCACTAACGGTGCCCCAGATTTACCTACCAAAAGAAATAGGTACCTTTGCACCTGTCGGTGACAAATTAAAGACATCGTTTCTCAGGCTTTTGCGTTCACGCCTTCAGAAAGAAACTGAGATATGTAGGCGTCGGGTACAGTGCACCACTAAACTTTGTGCTAATGATAAGGCAGGAAGTGAAGTGTTTGTTATGGGGGGAATGTACATGTGTGCGATTAATGCCTTGAGGAATGTAGAAGGGAAGAAGTGAGTTGTTGTTTTTACCCGTCTGCCCCAGAAGGAGGGTAATGTTTTTTTAGAGTATGTATGTATGTCTATTTCTTTGGCACACTCTGTAGCCTAAACGGCTTGATGGATTTTAACATGTGATAGATTCGTCTTAATTCTGGGAGTGATATAGGCTATATAATATTTATATATTGCATCTGCAAATACAAAAAAAAAAAAACTACTTTATTGGTATCAAATAAAAGCTAGTAATGAGCCAATATATATATATTAATAAAACTAAAAGAGCTTGAATACAGCAAATTATTAAAAAACAAAGAAACAAAAAACCCAACTGCAAAAACACGTAACTGAAAAGAGAAAAACAAGCATTATAATCTAAAGAATTTTGGTATTAAATTTGGTATTATACAAACAAAATTTACACCATAATTTCAGGTTACTGGTTTGTCCCGCCTGCAATAACAAAATTCTATGGACTATATTATGCTTGTTTTTTTTTTCCAGTTATTGTATTTTATGTCATTTTAGACGGCGTTAAAAACACGGAATTTGAAGCTTTTATTTCTTAAATGTGATCTACAATATGTTCCCCGCGTCCCCGCGTTGACTTCCAAGTACTGATACTTGTTTTTGTTTTCTTGTTCTTTATTTGTCAAAATATTTCTTGTATAAAACATGTACTATTCATTTAGGTATATTTTTGTTGTTTCAGACAGTTATTGTTACTATTTTGTTCGTCTTTTTGACAAACTTTCGACAAATTTTGTGTGCTAATTCATGCGTCATGTTCGTGAACGGGCGCCGTCAGTTGGGACTGGTCATCTCTTAGCTGCCATGGCTTATTTTTCATTTATTTAAAATTTTGAATTGTTTTTGTTTTATCTTTTTATTTGCCCATTCTTCTTCATAGGCTTCATATTTCTGACTGACCGATTCCTTGACAATTCAAAAGTGCCTGTAAATGGTTTAATTGTAATAAATGCTTTGAGTTTGAGTACAATTGTTTTATAAACGATAAACGAAACTAGTAGACAACATCTAAAAAACATGTTCACTGCCTACTGACGCAATTTTTTTTGCGTCTTTTGCACTCATCCGGGCATGCTGCTATGGCGCAGGTTCTTCAGCTCCATGTAAGATTAGCTTCAACCAGTGACTTCATGATCATACTTCGTATCAATCTTATACAACATGCGTCTATTTGTTTAGCATTCGTACCAACAGCAAACAGGACACCATCCCCACTTAATTCTTACAATACAGATGATCCATGTCCCTAATAGGGTGTCTTATTTGCTCAGAATAAATATTTGCAGGCCTCGAGACATTTGTTCCGAGTCTGGATGTTTAGATGTTTGTGCACGTGGTTTGGATGTACTTATGTAGTGGCTAAGCCGGCGGGAATCCTTGCGTGTTTGAATGGGCGGTGTTTACTTTATTTTCTGTACTAGAAGGTATACCTATAAGAGTTATGCGACATTAGTGTTATAAGATTTATAAAGAAGACTGAGATATTGTGTGGCTCCTGGCATATTAGCAAAATTAAAAGTAAAATTGCTTAAACGTATTTATTTTCTTACACATTGGAACTGCGTTTTGCATTAGAGTATTGCGACTACGTGTTGTCAGTAAAGCTGTGAAAAAGGGCTCGTGAATAAGCAATAACTGGACAGATCATAGAACTGCGAGGTTAAGTTGCACTTGCTGCGGTCAGTCCATAGATGGGTGACCGTTTTCTTAACATTTTGATATCTCCTACGTACTAGTATATTATCTGTGTACGTACCTTGGAGAGCACGCTCTCTCCGGTGTATCTGCGCATACACTTTTAGCACTATAAATCTCTTGTGTATTGGTTAGTATCCGTTGAAACTGGCCGCCGTGGCCAAAATTTGATCGGGTAGATGTGATATTTCTTACTCTAGCTAAGCATTAGAATACCACGCGAGTGAAGCCAGGGCACAGGGATATTAAAATAATGTACACTACCTTTGTGCTGGAATAAAGAGTACGTGGATTAGTATCTCGGGGATTGACCTATTTTCGTATGCAGTAAGCTCAATGTTCCCGGAAATTGAAGCTCTATTACATCAAAGCGGGTATTGTGGTGTACCACAAAAGAGATGAAGGAACGAACTGGATAAAACAGATAGGTAAATGATAGTGGACCGTCATTGGCATTAGCTAGGCTTACCTGAGGTTACACTGAGTTGATTGTGGCGAAGTTTGGCACGGAAGCCTGCATAATAATCATCAGTTGTTTAGCATTTATTGTGATTAACTTTTAGATTTGAAAAAACTTTTACAAATTTTAGACTAGAAATATTTCAAACATGAAATACAGTAATTATTATCATCGAATTGCATGGATGTGACGCATATTTTCCCCTAATTTTTGGTTGTTTTTTTGCTCTTACAGTAGAAAAATAAAGGCTACGGGAAATATAATTAAAATTTTAGATTTAGGGGATCTTTTTCCTTTACCATTAATAAAAAAAACAGTGGCACTCTGGGAGTACCGACAGAAGTGAAAACTTGAACAAGAAAATACTTGCATAGAACATTGATCCGTAACGTTATATAAATAAAGAACACAATCGCGTTTACAAAAATAAGGTGTCGGTAACGGCGTCGCGAGTTCAATTGTTTTTTCCCATCTCTAAAACGCATGTAAAGAAGTTTTTACTTCAAAAACTATTTCTCCAATAAAACGTCTTCATTTTAAAGTATTGATTCCTCTTACGAATTACGTAACAACAGGAATACCACACTTACGACACCAAGGATTCACTTGATGGACAAATTGACACTTTTGACGATCGGGACCCTTATCACGTGACAAAGGCGTGTTAGGGGCGACATTGTGTACCTTTCAGGTAGCGGGTAGTTTTACAGGGCTGCGGAAGTGAAGAATGGACGTGTAGGGGTGGTTTCGGGGAACGGTTTTTCTTTTGAGGGAGTAATGTTATATTGGGATGGCGTGAACGGCGCGAATGGAGTGGAGGTGTGGCGGTAAGATTTCTAATACGAGGTCGCAGTTAGTTGTATTAATAGAAAAATGGCGTCTGCTGGAAAACTCACGGTACCTAGCTTAGGGAAATTCTTGTGTCGATAATTTAATTTTGAAAAAAATCAAAACGTCAACGTAAAGGCGCCGTTCCACAGGCCCAGCGTGTACGTAGCATTGCATTATATGAAGATGTAAGCGGGATCGTACAACTTCACACGCGGCCAAGCTATGCATGAATGCTTGTCTGCTTGTCTTGTATGCATGCGGTTCGGTTGTTCCGCCTGACATTAGGGACTGTCGTACTGTTGAAGTATTTAAACGAAGAGTGAAAGAACACTATCTTTCCACTTCGTCATAGTTGCATAGTTATCATAAATAACATTTTAATTATATATATTGTAGTGATATTTATTTTAGAAGTATGTATGTAAGTATATTCTTGTATTGTAAGTAGTTTGTATAAATAGTAAATTGTATTTTTTTTTCTTCTTTGGTTTATGTTTTTGTTTTATCTTCTACGGTTACACACGTTGTCTACATCTCATTTTTTATAATTTCCTGTCGCAGGTATGCTGGAAGAGATTTCTTTAGAAATAACCATTGCCTTTGTACGTATTTTTCTGTTCCTTTCTTCTTGTCTGTTTATATGTGTGTGCATGAATGGTTAAATAAATAAATAAATAAACCGTACACACAGCTAACTTGACATATTCTCCGTGTCCATTCTACGTCATCATCATCTGCCTTGCCTTTTTCCAACTATGTTGCGGTCAGCTTCCAGTCTAACCGGATGCGGCTGAATACCAGTATTTTACATGGAGCGACTGCCTCTTTGACCTTCACAACCTAGTTACTAGGTAACACGATACCCCTTGGTAAGACTGGTAGTCAGAATTCTGGGCTTTTAACTACCCGTAAGGACTGTCAAAGATCCACGAATGACAGCCGAGACCAACCGTTTAACGTGCTGTCCGAGGCACGGAGGGGTCTTGGTATGTAAAGATGGTCACCCATCAACGGGCCAACCACGGCAAGCGTAGCTTTACCTGATCGACCAACTGCAGCTGTCATTACTTAGCCACTTACTACGTAGTGGAATTTACATTTCATACTGAGGAAATGAAATGAAATGAAATTGTTTATTCTGTAAATAGGATATCGGAATCTCTTTCACACGTCACATTAAAAAAAAAAAATAAGCTAGTTGAGTTCGGCGTTTCCTATCTGACTACTCTGAGAAGAAAGGCCGAAACAAACTCGAAGGTCAGTCTCTTTTAAAGTCCAGACATAATCTTGGTCAGGCCATATGAGGACCATGTAGATTAGTGTCTGAAATGGTCTTTCTTAGTGTCGGAAAAGGCTATTCACCTTCTGATAAAATATTTTAAAACGTACAATAAATATTAAGTTTTTTTTCATAGTGTCACTCCTGTATACACCGACGCAGAAGGCCCCCACATTTCGCTAGTTAACATAAAGTTCAATGAAATGGGAGCAGAGAAATTTCTATAATGACTAGTAATGTAACTGTAAAACAAGTCAAAAATACAGTAAATGTCCTAAAAACATAAATAATAGTTAACCGAAATGTTAGTATCTTATTTGTGATCTCCTAACTTTGATTATATGCACATAAGTTAAAACTTGTTCCCACAAAAACAACTTAATGAGATCATTTATATATTTATTATTATATATATTATATTTATTTATTTTGTTTTAGGAGATCCTAAAACAGTGCTTCCTCTCTCCTACCCTTTTTGCCGTGCCCTACAGGGTCCATAATGATCTAAATTATATATTTACCACCTAAGTATACATTTTTTATAGAAAAAATCTTACTGCAAGCTAATACGACCCACTTTTCAATCTTCTTAATTAATTTTCATTACAGACTGCAAAATAAGTGCAAAAACTCGAAAGTCGGTTTTTTTCACACGTTTCTTTCAGTGAGGAATTTCTCAAGATTTGAGAGTAACTTAAGGAGTTCTGTGCACCAGTTCTTGAGGTAGTCGAGTAGTGCTCGCGAGATCAAATGAAAGGTCCTTGAGAAGGCCTTTTTATACAATTGAGAGCCTTTTTACACGATTGCTCAAAAGGAGAGTAATGTTTTCAGGGTTCGTGTATGTATGTAGGTATGTGAGCTTCTTTGTTCCACCATAACTTTTAAATTCTTGAACAGATTTGGATGTATGGGGTATCGTTAGAATCCTTACATCATCCCAAATGACATAAGCAATAATTTTTCAGTCGGGGGACCCCTTAGATTAAAAAGTGTTCTACACAACGACACAACGGTCCCCCGACAGTAATGACAATTTTATTTATCTGTTTAGTTAGCGAGTAAATGAGTGACTTTTCACTTTGTTTAAACAAATTAACTTATACAACTTTTTTATTACTTTTTGGTTCGTTTTTAGGCAGATCATTTGTGTTTTTAAATTATTTATTTAATAAAGTAGGTAGTTGGTGCAAACATATTTTATGGTATGTCAATTTAAGAATAGTGTTTGGTACTTTACTGTAACAGCTTTTTAAATAGGTGCCTTAAAATACCTCTTTTTATTACAGTCATAAAAAGCCTAAAGGCCTAGGATAAAGTGACATTCTTTCAGCCATAATGATGATGGAAAACGCAAAAATGTATTGCATTGACATAAGCAATCTAAAAGCTTCATCATCATTATCTGCCAAGCCTTTTCCCAACAATGTTGGGGTCAGCTTCCAGTCTAACCGGATGCAGCTGAATACCAGTATTTTACATGGAGCGACTGCCATCTGACCTCTACAACCCAGTTAGGTACTAGGTAATCCGATACACCTTGATAAGACTGGTTGTCAGACTTTTGGGTTTCTGACGACTCGTAACAACTGTCAAAGATCTATAAATGATAGCCGGGATCAACGGCTTAGCTTGCTTTCCGAGGCACGGAGGAGTCTCGATAAGTAAAGATGGTCACCCATCCATGGACCAACCCCGGCAAGCGTAGCTTAACCTGTTGGATCGACCCATGCGGCTGTTACTACTTAGCCACAAGCTCATGAGCTATCTAAAAGCTTATAAATAAAAATGTTAACAAATACCTTATTGACCTTGATCCGTCCATAAGATGTTAGTAAATACACATTACTTTTATGCTATGTTAGTAACAAATTTAATACAACATTTTAATTTATATATCTGTTGCCTTCACCAGACGCAACGGGTACAACATAGTATTTCTATTTTCTTATTCAAAAGAATGCTAATTTCCATGTCCATCAATTATTGGATTTATCGTGTATAATAATTTTAATTCAGAACTAAGTACTTTATTGTTGTTTTGTTTTGATTTCCGTGTGAACTATATAGAGCTGTAAAACTATTTTCCTATCTGTCGTGTCATTTAAAAAAATATAGAACGTATAGAAAATTTAGAACGTCCGGTCTGCAGCAAGTGCTGCAGACCGGACGTTCTAAATCGACTTGGAAGTATATAGAGTTGTTAATAATCTTTTAACTTAATATATATATTTTTCATTCTATCAGTTGCCCTTTGCACTTGCAAAGGGCAACTGATAGAAAACCGACAACTGACGAAACACGAAGTTTGCCGAGGGGCATTAAGAAAATAGAAATACGGTACATGTACATGTACCCAACGGGGGCTTATCACTAATAACTTTCAGAATGCCGTTGACGCTTCCACGCACTCTGTTGCGCATCATGGACACAATCCTTTTTCGTAGAATGGTATTGAAGTCGTCACTAGTTATTTCAAATTATAACATTAGTCACATATAATAATAGCACTGAACAAGCTATATAATAAATTAACTTTTGACTTAAACACTATGCTCATTACTAGGACCATGATGAAGTTATACTATCATTTTTTTTTTCATATTGAATTTTACATAATATTCTCTAATAATTTGACACTGTATTTATTTGTTGACATATTTTGAATTAATTTGACTTTTGAATTAACTTTTCATTTGAATTTTAATTAGGCTTTTAAATGTATTGTTTCTGCATGTGATAATTTTATTTAATATGTAATGTTCAACACAATGTTAATTGATAATGAATAAATAAATGAATGAATGAATGTGAATCTTGTTGAAAGTCGTTGTAGAAATACGAAGCGCTTTGAAAGGGATTGCCACTAGTCTTGGCCCTTTGCTGTCCGTATATTGGTCTAAAACTGCTGAAACACAGCGAGCCTGCATGGTGATTAAAATCATAAATCAACGGTAAGCAAACGTGGTGCATAATAATGATTGTTTCTTCTGTATGAGAAAACACCTTCTCCTTTTTATATTTACACAAACTTCTGCCCGCGAGTTCTTACGCAAGCCTATAAACATCCTCAAGAATTAGGCTATCCAATGCAAAAATATTTTTTAAATCCAACTGGTGGTTCCGGAGATTTACCCCTACATACAAACTTACAAACAAACAAACTTTTACTTCTGTATAATACTTTGCAAAAAAAAAACGGGCTGTTTTGCTTTTTCTACATTATTGGTAATCATTTAGTTCTAAAGAGGTTTTAATAGCCAAACTATGTTACTGGCACTCAATAAAGAGTCTGGGTATGAAAAAAAGTTAATTCCAAATTACAAACTTTTGTTTAAAAAAATAATGACCCCTTTTTCAGTTTGTGACATTTTACTTACTTTTCGCGGGTTTGCAGTTAAAAAGTTATCAGGCAACTAAAACTAACTTCCGTTTATTTTTAGTAGAATAATTTATGTTTGTCGCATAATCCTACCTTATTATTATCTTAAGTCACAATAAGGCAGGTCTTTGTGTCGATTGTTTAATCTTTGTGTCGATTGTAATGACAGAAAAAGCAATAAGAGCTAGTAAAATTATAGCGCTGCTGGAAGAGGGGTGTAGCCAATGTTACGCCTCACAGCAGTTAATAAGAAATTTCTAGTTATTTATGCTAATGACATACTAAAAATATTAATATCATCCATAGAAAATCCAATAACTGTAAGGTGCCCATTTTTTTTTGCAAAGGAGTTTATTATAAGTAATGTAAGTAAAGATAACAATCTTATATACAATATACAATCTAACACTAAATTAAATTAAGGACTAGCTAACTATACAAATAAAAACAAGGACAAAAGGACATTTTTACCATTACCACTCGAAAAAGAGCATTTTATTCATCGAGAACAGTTAATAAAACTCTCTTTTACACACTGAGTGAAAAAAAAAAACATTTTGAATTTGGAACAAGCACGAATTGTACAAACAATAAATAAGACGTGCTAAAATTACATACTGGCTGGCTTAATGGAGCTATAGAGCCATACAATTAAATTAATAAATTTAAAAAAAACCGCCAATTTCAGTTAGGTTCTTTCTATCTGCTATCGTGGTTGTTTTATGTTATTGGAAAATCTATTAACATAATTATAATAAAATAACTTCTTTTAGTGACGAAAATTAGATACTGACTTCGAAATCAGATTAGCTTAACCTGATGGATCGACCCATACGGCTGTTATTACTTAGCCACGAGCTCCTCTAAAGCAGCAATTATAGTAGATAATTTTGTTATCGCCAAAAATGTGATTATAAAATATAAATAATACTTATACTATTTATTTTCTCGCAGTCAATGCTAAAAAGTAGAGTAAATAAATCGAAAAAAAAAAAAAAATACTCGGTCCTTGTATCCCTCGCTCCGCTCAGGATTCTAATATTGAATCCCTCACTATGCTCGAGATTCTACTCTAGTCCCTCGAATTAAATTCTCTTTTTTTCACTTGTTGTATAATCTACTATTAAGGACCGGTTTTTTTATCCCTCATAGTACTCGTCCGCATCGTTGTCATCCGGAAACGCGCCCAGAAGACTAGCAGCATTGCCACGTTGAATGGCAATGCTAATTCTTTGGCGAAAGAACGAGCCAGCCCTCCGGTCACATGAAGTGTCGACCAGTCGGCGACCTTTTCCTTAATAATTATCCTATAAGAAGCACGATAATTACATGTTGATCATAATTAATTAAGTATTCATTTATGGAAGTCGCCAAGTAACACTCATCCTCATTAAATTACATTTTCCTATTGCTCCCTTTTTTTTTTTTTTTTTTTTTTTTGAGGGTGGGAAATCATCAAATAACTTCTCCCGCTCTGGGCGGAGCGGGAGGGCGTGTCAGACTCTTACTGACTAAAACCCACCCGTGTTCCTTCGGCTGCCCTGTTGCCGGGGGCCACGATCTCCCTTTCGGTTTTCTTCGCAACCCCGGCAGGCATCGGCCCTAGTGGACCCCTTCGAATCTGCTGACATCTCTTTGAGGCGCGCGTGGAACACAACGCGCCGTCGACCCGGGCCTGGTCCTTATCGGACGGTGAGCCACCCATTGCTCACCGCCCGCAAGCCCGCGCCTACGGTGGCCGGAAATCGCCTCGCGATTCCCGACGCCCTGGGCGTCTCCTCCTGCGGCGGTTAGGGGCATGAGGGCGCGAAATTTGCCTCTCCCTCACGCGTTCCGCCTCCTCCTTCGCGAGCATTACCGCTTCGCAGAAGGAGGTGACGGCCTCCCATTTCCTCTCGCTCCGTACCATGGCCTGAACCAGGGCCGGACGCGAGAGATCACCGCCGCCGATCGCCTCCACGAGGACACGGCGATGCTCCGCCCAAGCTGGGCAGACCTCCACCGTATGCTCCACCGTGTCCTCTTCCTATTGCTCCCTAACGCGCCATTTAAGGCTTAAGCACATTAATTCATGATCCCTATTCATAAATATGTTTACCACCATACATAATGAGATTATTACAAAACTTTTGTTGTAAAATCTAATTTAAATGCGAATCTTAATTAAAATTTACAAACAATAGAAGATTTAGGAACGAATCTGGAAGCAGGAACGTTTCTCGGAATGTTTAAAATTAATTGCCTTAATTTATGTCTAGTTATGTTTCTTAATTAATTTTAGGAACGGAATTAAATGTGATGTTGTTGTAATAGTTTACAATCCATTTGGAAATAAGTAAATATAGGAAAGAGGCTCGCCCCCTATTACATGGGACTTAAGAGTCGGATACGGGAAATCGTGTTATGGGTTTTAATAAGTTTATATAGAAGACTTAAAGTCGTAGCCACAAAAAACGCCTGGTTAGCTGAAGAGTTTCACTAATTAGTGAAAAAATCGGAATTGAGGATAAGTCTTGTAGATGATTGGTAAAATAATAATGAATATCATCACTAAAAACGCGCAAAAAGCACTGCCGTATTATGATAACTTTAGCGAAAATAAGAAGTCACCCAATTAATAATTATCATACTTAAATAAAGACAACAAAGAATAGTAAACCCACAGATAGTTTCATTCCTTCTGTTTTGCGTAAAAAGTTCGAAAATTTTCGGATTGATTGACGATTTGACGATTGTTAAACTCCAGAAAATTTCCGAACATTTTCACTGTTCTTTGTTATCTTTATTTAAGATTAGGTAACTTCTTAAAGTTATCAAAATACGGCAGTGTTTTTTGAACGTTTTTAGTGAAATTCATTTATTTTTTTTACATTTGGATCAATCCGATTTTCTCACTAGCTGGTGAAACTCTTCAGCTAGCCAGACGTTTTTTTTTTCGTGGCTACTACTTGAAGTTTTCTATATAAACTTATACGAGACCTTTAACACGATTTCCCTATAGCCGACCGACCCTTAAACATTACTGGCGAAATATGGGTGTAAACCTCTGCCTGATCCTTCGGGGAATACAGGCGTGATATTATGTTAAGTAATTAAAGACACATTTCCACTTCTTATAGAAAGACTAGCAGCGCCCCGCGGTTTCACCCGCATAAGTTTCGATCCCGTGAGAATATCTGAATAAAAAGTATTCAATGTGTTAATCCAGGTTATAAACTATTTGTGCGCCAAATTTTATCTAAATCCGTTCAACAGTTTTTGCGTGAAAGTAACAAACATCCATCAATCCTCACAAAGTTTCGCATTTATTATATTATTATATAAATAATATAATAAATGCGAAAGTTTGTTAGTAAGGATAGTAAGGATAAGGATTCAAAACTAAGATAATGAGGTTAAAAAACTTTAATTTAGGAACATTAAATGTTCAAAATCTAGTTACAATCTCGTCTCAGCGAAAATCAATGTCAAAACTTATCAGAAATGAAGGGAAATTAGAGGGTTTTTTTGACAGATTGTGACAGATTAGAATGCGATCGTTCGTGATAATAGGAATAATGACTAAACATTTTTTTTAGGTCCGTCAGGTAGATTATTAAAAAATATAGCACACGTATTTTTTCTTTTTTTACGTTATCAACAGATTACGGCGATACATTGAGTTAAAATGTGCTATGACGTCACGAGTATGTAGATTTTATATTTAGTTATGACGTAGCGACCCTCACTCCCCAACTTTAATGCGTTTTATATATTTTTATTAATATGATAAAGCAAAAAATACGTGTCTACAATATTTTATTATCTGACTGACATACTAAATATAATTTCTTTTTTTTTGACCTAGGCATCATCCCTATTCTGTATCTACAGCCGTGTACGCACGAACGAACACCAACATCGAACATGGAACATTTAGTTTGTACGTGTGTACGTAAATTAGCAAAGCGAATACAAACACCATACGAACTCAGTTCGATTTGTGTTCGCGCTCAATCGCCCCACTCGCCGTGGCAATGGATTCGTCACGAACATTTTTGATGAACACAGTGATTTGATGATCGTTAGCGGTATTCACATGCGAACAAAGTGTTCAATGTTCGCGTTCACCATGTTTTCGTTCGTCCGTGCGTACATGGCTTATAGTGCACCTATGACTATTCTTAAATTTTTAAAACTTTGTCTCTTTTTGATTTCACAGACTCACTAATCTATTTGAATACCGAAATTACGAATAAAAAACAGACTGCGATGTTAAATCGGTAATTTCATGTAAACAATACTTTGAAGCGAAGAAATAATATGATAGAGGAAATATCTAATAATAAATTGTTTCTAAGAATTGTTCTGTTTACAATGCAATGTCTGCAGGAACAATTATTATACGCAGAATAATGAAGATTAATTAATATTACAGCTGCTGCTGTAAGCTTCCATTATGATGGCATATCTCTTGTGACATTGAAATGCCTCCTTATTGTTTTAAATGTTTTATTGTTTGCTCGGAGGTGGAAGAACGGGCTACTTGCCGGATTGCGAGTTAACATTGTGCAGTCAAATTTGCTTATTGGAGAGCACGGCAGTGCCCCTGCCAAGTCGAGCAAAACAAAGATACAAGCACAGCCGTCCCACACTGGTCCCGAATGATAAAAAAGTGGACATTAAGAAATTTTTGACAGAAGGTCAACGGATTCGGCTGATTTTTTTTTTGTAGACAGCTGATGCAATTACAAATCACTTTTATAGATTGAGTTTTTGCCAAATAAGCCGAATTTTCAGAAAAAAAATATTGAAATATTTTTTGTATGAAAGAAATCCTAATTTTGTCTTTATCTTCCAAGATTCAAACGTATTCAAAATAAAACTTAGCGCAGCTTGTAGAGGTGCTAATTGCTCACCACTTTGTCATAGACACTCTTCTGCGATTTTGTGCTCCTTTTGAGTTACATGCACTTTAAATATTTTTTGTATGAAAAAATCCTAATTTTGTCTTTATCTTCCAAGATTCAAACGTATTCAAAATAAAACTTAAAGCAGCTTGTAGAGATGCTAATTGCTCACTACTTTGTCATAGACACTCTTCTGCGATTTTGTGCTCCTTTTGAGTTACAGGCACTTTAAATATTTTTTGTATAAAAAAATTCTAATTTTGTCTTTATCTTCCAAGATTCAAACGTATTCAAAATAAAACTTAGCGCAGCTTGTAGAGTAACTCTCACAAATATATGAAATTATCAGTATCAAATAAACAAACAAGGAAATCTCAAAACGTGTTCAGACATGTTTATGTACAGGTAAGTTATTGTGTGACTCGTATGTAAAATTTTTTTTGTATAGAGTCATTGCTTAATTACCCTATAAGTGACGATTTCGGCTCTATTTGGTCATCTAGTCGAACGCGTCGAAAACGCTGAATGATGAATAGGTATATAAATTGCAATTAAAAATTCCCTTTGTAGTTTTGCGGTATTTATGTAGGAGCACATCTTAGTATGTTTTATTTTCTCGTGACTCATCCAAATTGCAAGAATATTTGGCTCATTATCTAACTACCCCATTAAGTAATGAGGTAGTTAGGTAATGAGCCATTATCTAACTACCCCATTAAGTAACGGGATAGTTGGGTAATGAGTCATATATCAATAGTATAAGGGCAAGCGGAACCCGTTTTTGTTCATTACGCGTCTTGTGCTCGTAAAAACAACACAATTTTTTATCAACTATCACCACATTGTAACTTTTATTTATTTGCCTGTAACATTTTTGTATCAAAATGACTACATTTGTGACTAATTTAGACATTTTTTCTTTTTTGAGTAATAGTGGGTGCCTTAAAAATAGTGATTTACTGTGTCAAACCATTATAAATCGTATTTCAAGTGAAATTCCAAACGAAGAGCTCAGTATTATCAAAAAGTTTTGCCAAAATTATACGTCAAACCTAGCTAGAAGATGGGACAATTCAGGTAGAAACGAAAGATTTGGTGTTAAAAATAAGGAGTGGTTGGAGTCTAAAATTTTGTGGCCAACTTTAACTTCTGTGAATTTTCCTATGTTGTTTGATCCAGAATATACCATAGAGGACATTTCAGTAGAGGTAGAAGAGCATAATTTATCGTACGAAGAGGAAGCGGGTGCATCTACATCAGAAGCTACCACAAATACTCCCAGAACTAGAAATAAACGACCATTTGAAGATTTAACAAATAAGCAGAAGAAAAGACGTTCTTTGTCTCTTTTGGAGCATTCCGAAGAAGAGCTGTTCTATGCTCTTATTGCCAAACTTAATGAAAACGGGCGCACTGTTTGTTCTAAAGTTATTAAGTGCCTCTCAAATAAGCCAGAAAAAAAGCTTCTGATAAATCGATTTCCGAGGAAGACACCTTAGCTCTTGCCACAGCATTGAGTTTATCAAAATGGCAATATCTAACTTTGAGGTCCATTTTAAGTACAAATGGCACAGCGGCTTTTCCATCTTACCAGAAGTTACTGTTGAAGAAGAAAGAATGCTATCCAGCAAAAGAAGATATTGTGATATCGGAGTCAGGAGCTAAAATTAAGTTACAGGCAGTTCTAGATTTAACTGCCGAGAAGATTTTGAAAGTGACTGGTTCAAATATTAATGGTGGTGTTTTGAAGCTAGTTAGTAAATGGGGCTGTGACGGAGCTTCTTCACAAAGTTGTTACAAACAAAAACCAACTGGTGACATATTTTCAGAATCTTCTGTATTTATGGTTAGTTTTGTGCCACTTCGCCTTATGAGTGACAACGATGTGATAGTATGGGAAAATCCGCGCCCTTCTTCAACAAACTATTGCAGACCAATTATGTTCGAATTCAAACAAGAAACAAAAGAATATATTCAGCAAGTAGAAGCAACATTACAAGAAGAAATTCAGAACCTTCTACCAACAAAGTTATTTGATGGCGAATTTGAAGTATTTCATGAATTGCATATGACGATGATCGACGGCAAAGTATGCACGGCACTTTCACAGACACAGTCTGCAGCCAATTGCAACATTTGCTTAACAAATCCGAAAGATATGAACAACTTGAACCTCGTTTTTAACAAACCAGAAAACCATGATATTTACAAATATGGTTTATCTTCACTTCACATGTGGTTGCGATGCATGGAATGTATTTTGCACATATCTTACAACTTAGATTTCAAAAAATGGGCGGCTCGGGGTGAGGACAAACTGCTCCGAAAATCAAGAAAAGAGTTAACGCAGCATGAGTTTTTTGTTGTAACTGGCTTAATGATTGATATCGTCAAACAAGGCTTTGGGACAACAAACGATGGCAATACAGCTCGACGGTTTTTCAATGATTACGAAAGGTCAGCTGAGATAACAGGAGTTAATGCTAATTTGATTAAGAGATTTGCTGTAATTTTGCAGGCAATATCTTCTGGGAGAAATGTAGATATTGAAAAATTTAGAATTTATTGCAGAGAAACAGCAGAACTTTATGTCAGCGAGTACTCGTGGTATTACATGCCTTCGAGTGTACATAAACTTTTAGTGCATGGTGCAGATATTTGCCAGCATTTTTCTTTTATTCCAATTGGTATGATGTCCGAAGAAGCCTCAGAAGCAAGAAACAAAGATTTTCGTTCAATCAGAGAAAAGCATACTAGAAAGATAGGCAGAATGCAAACAAATGAAGATATTTTACACCAGTTACTTATCAGCTCCGATCCGTACATTACGAACATAAGACCGAAGTTCACCAAAATTCAAAAGCAGCAGAGGTTTGAAGAAGCCGAAAATCTACTAAAGGATGACGTTTCACCCAATGAACTCGATTTAGAAGATGCTGATGAGGAAGAAGTATACGTCGACATTGAGAATAATCCCCCACAAGATCCGCTAGCATAATTCACATTGTAACATACGCACGTTCATGTTAGTTTATTTAAGTTTGTAAGTTTGTAATCTAGTTTATTTAAGTTATTAAGTTTATAGGTACTGAGAAAAAATGCGCTTAAAATTAATTTATGTTCTAGTTTATTTAAATTTGTAAAATAATAGTTTACTTTAGTTATTAAGTTTACAGGTACTGAAAAAAAATGCGCTTTGTTTTATTTTTTGTGTTTGTTTTATTTATTTATTTATTCATATTATGTTGACGACAGCCCTAGCAAAGTATTACATTTGTAAACAAAGACTACCCACTGTTGGGGTAGTCAAATAAAAAGTTGTATTTTACATTTCATATGACTTATTAGGAAAAAATATTTAAAGTGCATGTAACTCAAAAGGAGCACAAAATCGCAGTTGAGTGTCTATGACAAAGTAGTGAGAAATTAGCCCCTCTACAAGCTGCGCTAAGTTTTATTTTGAATACGTTTGAATCTTGGAAGATAAAGAGAAAATTAGGATTTTTTCATACAAAAAATATTTAAAGTGCCTGTAACTCAAAAGGAGCACAAAATCGCAGAAGAGTGTCTATGACAAAGTAGTGAGCAATTAGCATCTCTACAAGCTGCTTTAAGTTTTATTTTGAATACGTTTGAATCTTGGAAGATAAAGACAAAATTAGGATTTCTTTCATACAAAAAATATTTGAATATTTTTTTTCTCTGAAAATACGGCTTTTTTGGCAAAAACTCAATGTACAAAAGTGATTTGTAATTGCATCAGCTGTCTACAAAAAAAAATAAGCTGAATCGGTTGACCTTTTGTCAAAAATTTCTTAATGTCCCCTTTTTTATCATTTGGGACCAGTGTGCGTCCGTACCATCTTTTCTTGAAGCCATTGAAGACATTTTCAACCCTCTGTAACTTCGTTGTGGATAAAGCTAGAAGGCTGATGGTGCCGTTCGATGGCCAAGTCATTTTATTTATTAAAGAAATAAATATGACAAATAAATAGGTACTGTATAAATTAACACACTTTGTTTTTACATTACATCTGACATCTTTTTGCGGTAGAAGAACTGCGTACTTGTATTTTTTACATGTTATGTTTTTGATGGGATAGGATTTCTGATTGTTCCGGGTTTTAATTGTATGTACGTGTGAGTTTCCCCGGTAGTTTATGAACAACGAGGCTCGTGGTTAAATGATAACAGCCGCACGGGTCGATCGAAGGTTTTAAGCTACGCTTGCCGTGGTCAGTTCGTGGATGGGTGACCATCTATTACATATCGAGACCCCTCCGTGCCTCGATAAGCCGATAAAACAATAAAAAGCGATAAAACACGATAAGCCGTTGGTTCCACCTGTCATTCATAGATGCTTGACAGTCGTAGCGTGTCGTCAGAAACCCAAAATTCTGACAACCAGTCTTACCAAAGGGTATCGTGTTACCCAGTTACTGGGTTGTAGAGGTCAGATAGGCAGTTGCTCTATGTAAAATGCTGGTATTCAACTGTATTCGGTTACACTGGAAACCGATCCCAACATAGTTGGGAAAAGGCTAGGCAGATAGATTGATTATCTGTTGTAGGTATTCCAATTATTAAGTACTAATTATTATTTATATCATTTTGAACTTGTTGTTTAGTAACTACAATATTTCTTCTTCATTAATAGACTTAAGACTGAAAGCCAAATGATGGTCTTTAAAATGAAAGCGTAGTTGTTGTGGCTTTGTTTAAAAAATATCTAAGACTAGCTTCTGCTCTAGCTATCCAATGCAAAAATAATTTTTCAAACTCGACTGGTACTTCCAGAGATTACCCCCTACATACAAACATACAAACAAACAGTCATACAATCAAACAGATTTTACCTCTTTATAACATTATTATTATTAAAAGCAGTAGCTTCGTTCGTTCGCTATCGTATGTAGGTATTTATTCAGTTTTTGATTACCTTTCAAACAGGCTAACAACACTGGTGTTGCGTTTATTATTTATTATGCGAAGAGATTGTAATGATGAAGGACGAAATAATGTTGAACCATTCACGAGTAAGCAGAGGAACATTTTACTAGCCACACTGTCTTCAAAGTCTTCTTCAAAAGGTGATGGCGAATGGTTCAGGCGAAGTACAAATCACATAGCATTATTTCAAAGCGATTAGAGTTCGCTTTTAGCGGGTTTTATAGTATATGATTATTGAAGATTTGCCATCACGCGGCGCGCATGCGAAGGAGAATAATTCGATCGTTTCTCAAAAAAGTTTGGAGGAAGACTTGCAAAAAATGGCGGCGGTCGCGCGTGAC
The DNA here is from genome assembly GCA_916610215.1 of Omphaloscelis lunosa. Classification (NCBI taxonomy): domain Eukaryota; kingdom Metazoa; phylum Arthropoda; class Insecta; order Lepidoptera; family Noctuidae; genus Omphaloscelis; species Omphaloscelis lunosa. The sequence goes on from OU744260.1 coordinate 17,408,308, forward strand.
ACGAAGCTGAATGGAGGCGCTTCGTTCGGTCTTCTCCGTGCGTTCGTTCCCAGGCGACCTACTGAACAGCAAGTGAATGGTCTCAAACTCACTCGCTGATTGTATAAAGAATTGGCGCGAAAAAACATAAAATGAAACTTAGCCATATTTACATGATCCCTGTAGCATGCAAGTTCGCGTTAATACCATTAGCAAAATTTATACTCAGCTCTTATTTATGTTCAAAGTTCTAGTAAACAGTAAGCAGGAAGCGATTCTGAGGCTATCTCTCATTCCGTTACATTTGAGATTAGAGAAAACAAAACAAAAATGACTTTCTTTACTTACGCTTGAATGGGGTAAATTTATAGAAAGAGATGTTTTTTTTATGCCTTTTAGCGGTGAAAAATAAGCTTTTAGTTACTTTGAACATGCTTAATTATATAAATCGATCGATTTATTGTAATTAATAACGATGTTGATGTTCATTTTACAGCCTTCCTAGCAACTGAACCGTCTTTCCTTACAAAGCAATATTTCAAGTTATACTACATATTTTCCGTTAATGTTTCATACATACTCTATATTTCTTTTCTTCCATTAGTCAGACATACGTATTTCATTTCTTTGTCGATACCTACACACACAAAAAATACAACGAAGGGCAATATAAAAATTATTTCTACTAAAATAATAATAAAATTGGGTCAAATTCTCGCAATAATTCTGGTGATAATGGATCGCGACGTTTGATTGACACCTTTGCATTAGCAAATGAAACAGTTACCGTTCCTTAGGGCTCAGACAGATGATCAAGATTTCGACGTAAAAAAATTGGTATGGACGTATTTATTGGTGGGTTTTTTGAAGTGAAAACTACTTTAGGCGCGTTGGGCATTTTTGAGACGGGACTAAACCATTGATTTCGCGACACCATGACGACACCTCATTTTTGTAAACGCGATTGTGCTCTTTATTTATATTACTTTACGGATCAATGTTCTATGCAAGTATTTTTACTTTAAAGGTTTTGTAAACGTGATTGTGCTCTTTATTTATATTAGGTTACGGACCAATGTTCTATACAAGTATTTTTCTTCCACCAAAGCGACCTTGTTCAAGTTTTCACTTCTGTCGGCACTCCCGGAGTGCCACTACTTTTTCGGGAAATAGGACTCAGTAAAAAAATCCATTATAGGTAATTGGCTTATTCGATCGATGAGACCGAATGTGTCTGGAGTGGTGGCCGCGTACCGGTAGGCGTACCGTTGGAAGGCCTCTCAAAAGACAGACCGCTGAACTTGTAAAGGCCACGAAAATTCACTGGTTGCGAGAAGCATAGGACTGGTCGATGTGGCTACACTTGGTGGAGACCTATATCCGACAGAAGTCGGTCGTCTTTCGGCTGAAATGATGATCATGAATTGTTTCATCTTTTACAAGATTTGTCTACCAATTATCTCTATATTTTGTTTACATATAAATAAACTTGAAGTGTCTGTTTGTAATTTCAAAATAACAGCTTTTTACTAAAACGCATTTGAAAGTATATATACGGTACATACAATGAAACAATTTTCTGTCTTGTCTATCCGTCTGTTTGTTCCGGCTAATCTCCGAAACGGCTGGACCGATTTTGATGGGATTTTCACTGGAAGATAGCTAATAATACTTTGACGTTTTTTTAAGGCGATCTCGCTGGCGAACCCGCAGTCAGCAGCTCGTTGAGAAACATAATGCTTACAATTTGTGCTTAGCTACTTTTATCGCATCGAGCGCTAGATAATTACCGGTTGCACTTAATTGAAGTGTTTACATTGGTCATATTATACTCATCCAGTGTTGCTGGATTCTAACTAAGTCCTTCTCTATAAAATCGCTAACGGTTTACTAAATGTCCCAGATCTTTTGGAGGAATTAAGTATAGCTGTACCTCGACAGAAAGCTATTCGATCTGGTCGCGAGACCATTACCTTTGCCACAACTGCAAGTCGTACTTATCTTGGTAGCACCGCTCCCATGAATCGTCTAATGGGAAATTATAATAAAATCGCTACACGAACCAATAGCATCGACATCTTCTCTAACCCTTTTCGTCAATTCCGTTCGAGATTTTTAACCAGCTCGGAGTCTCAAGACCTCAGTGCGACACAAGCCTCCTATTAATAAAATTCTATCGACTTCCATTTCCATCTTTTTAAGTCTTTTTTTTGTTATGTAGTTAAATAATTCTGTAATTTCCATTGTAATTTCCATCGTATTTGTGAACATAATTATTTTTTATTCTTTGCAACTAAATCAACTAACGTTAACTAAAACGTCCTACAATCATTAAGTTCTCTGCTAGTGCTGTGCACTTCTATAAGTGACGAGTTCACAATATATAATATATATAATGTGTATGTTTAAGTGAGTAAGTCGTTGAGGTGCCAAATAAATAAATAAATAAACATCAAATCACATCTATTTTCCCCGAAGGCAAGGTTTAGGCAGAGGCTAACATAATCATCCAATAATGTTTCCACTGTTGGGACACCGGTGTCCTCTCTTCGAGAAAGAGTGGGCCGACATTGTGGCCGTAATCCACCATGCAGGCCCAGTACGGGTTGGTAGGTGTCACATATCTTTGAAACTTTGGTGAATTCTAGCACTCGATTGAATTATAGGATTATTGAGTAAATTAGCCTCTGAATGCACAAAGTTGTATTAAATTTAAAAAAAAAAAATGTTTGATGAATATTGGATGAGTAATTTGAAAGCCCTTATAATAAGTAATTAATGCAAGCAATAAATTATTTAATGGCAATCCCTGCCATAATGATTTTCATTAGGTATTGAAGCGAATTTTTATTATGAGTAATCTAATTTATAATTTCGGAAAATATCTTTTAACTTAATCTTTAATACGTAAATATAATTTAATAAGTAGTAAGTAGTCATTGAAATTGTACACCTTATCTGAGCGTTGTTTGCTCAAACCAACTACGTAAATGGCAAAGTATCGGAAGCCTCTGGTATTTCTGAAAAAAAAATATCGTTCACCCGATAGTAGGAAAATTAATAAAGTATTCGATATTGACACTATGATTGATAATGTCGGGCACGTCACTGATGATTGATCAGCGAGGACGTCATTACTGAATGAACAGTGTTAGGTTGTGGGGATCAGATAAGTCCAGTTTGAAAATGTTTTGGTGGATTTTTTTGGCAGAACAGTTAGCACAGTGGTTCAGTGACTGACTTCGGAGTTTTGGAGCGAGGATTATACTTCTATTCAAGGACTTTTACGGCTAGTTTTTGTGGGACTTCGTGTATTGCACTTATACATGTGATCTTTCTGTCTGTCTATGATAACTTGTGTTCTAAAGTGGCTGTAAGTTTTGTTTTTCAACGACAATTTAGAGGAAATTAGAGGCTACGATAAAATAAATTTGTATTACTGTCATCGATGCTTTGTTTTTAGCCCATTGTTTTCGTACTGAAAGAGTTAAATAGTTTAGCCTTAAAACATTTAACTCTAAAACTAGGTACTCAGAACTGCCCCGAAACGGAAAACCAGTGGGAAGTAAAAACACATTAATTACGTCTGAACTAAACAAAAGTAAGCCGTGTTCTGTTCTGTTCTGTGTGCCTTTTGCCTTTGAAAATTAAATATTCGTTTGTGTAATATTTTAGAATCATACTTTGTTTACAAGTTTTCTGTAACGAAAACGTTCCGAATTTAAGATAAATTCAATTTTATTTACATAATAACATGGTGTAAATTCCTTTGCGTGGCATTTCCAAGAAATATTGCAACTATTATAATGTTTAGTCTAACAAACTGTGACCGACGTATATTTAATCCCTCGTTGCCAATATTTGTGGCAAATGTGGTCATTTGGCCAATACTTTGTGGTTGGGTCAGTTTTGCCAATTAAGTCACACTTTTTTTTTTTTTTGTTTTTTTTTTTTTTTTTGGGTGGGACATCATCAAATAACTTCTCCCGCTCTGGGCGGAGCGGGAGGGCGTGTCAGACTCTTACTGACTAAAACCCACCCGTGTTCCTTCGATTGCCCTGTTGCCGGGGGCCACGATCTCCCTTTCGGTTTTCTTCGCAACCCCGGTAGGTATCGGCCTTAGTGGACCCCTTCAATTCTGCTGACATCTCTTTGAGGCGCGCGTGGAACACAACGCGCCGTCGACCTGGGCCTGGTCCTTGTCGGACGGTGAGCCACCCATTGCTCACCGTCCGCAAGCCCGCGCCTACGGTGGCCGGAAATCGCCTCGCGATTCCCGACGCCCTGAGCGTCTCCTCCTGCGGCGGTTAGGCGAAGTTTGCCTCTCCCTCACACGTTCCGCCTCCTCCTTCGCGAGCATTACCGCTTCGCAATTAAGTCACACTTGTGCAGTCTCATTTATGGATTGGTCTCGGTAAATTTATGTTGAGAGGAAATTAATTTATGGAAAATTATAGATTTGTAAGATGATTTATAGACATTTGATTGACACGTCTGAAACTAATGGAATAGTATTTGGGTTTAATGAATTTGATTAATGATTAATTATGTAATTAGCGATATACTTAATTGAATTCTTTTATATCTTAGCTTCCAGCCAGTGCTAAAAAGGATACTATGTAGTGGAAACAAGGCCTTAAGCTGCTTCCTTTTTTTTTTGTTTTCGCTAGCCATTATTGTCTCACTGCTAGGAAAAGGCCTTCTCTTTCCACCTGTCTATGTTTAGAGCTGCTAAGGACTAATCTTTATTACTTACGTTATTAGCGATGCGCTGAACTTCTTTTACATCTTAGCCTCCAGCCAGCGCTAAAAGGATACTATGTAGTGGAAACAAGGCCTCATGCTGTTTCCATTTTTTTTTGTTTTTAACATAACATAACATAACATCACGCCTAGGCAGAGGTGTACCTATAGTACACCCACATTTTGCCAGTAATGTTTAAGTCCTATGTAATAGGGGGCGAGCCTATTGCCATCAACCGGGCTCAAATCCAAACTCCGGGCTGTTACTAAGAAATTCCAGATGGAAAACCCAATATCACTTTGCCCAACCCGGGAATCGAACCCGGGACCTCATACTCTGCAGTAGCGCTTGCGACCACTAGACCAACGAGGCAGTCAGTTTTTTTGTTTTTGTTAGCTATTATTGTCCCACTGCTGGGAAAAGGCCTCCCTATTCTCAATCCACCTCTCTCTGTCTTGAACTGCCAAGAACCAATCTTTATTAATTACGTTATTAGCTATGTGCTTAACTTCTTTTACATCTTAGCCTCTAGCCGTGCTAAAAAGGTTACTTACTATGTAGTGGAACAAGGCCTCAAGCTGTTTCCATTTTTTTTTGTTTTTGCTAGCTATTATTGTCCCACTGCTGGGCAAAGGCCTTCTCTTTCCACCTGTCTATGTCTAGAGCTGCTAAGGACTAATCTTTATTAATTACGTTATTAGCCTCCAGCCAGTGCTAAATAGGATACTATTGTAGTGGAAACAAGTCTTCAAGTTGTTTACAAGTTTTTTGTTTTTGTTAGTCATTACTGTCCCACTGCTGGGCAAAGGCCTTCTTACTCTCTTTTCACCTCTCTCTGTCGAGAGCTGCCAAGGACTAATTTTTATTAAAGGAGTTCATCTCCAAATTGAACACTTAAAAATATAATGGAAAAATAGTGCGTCCCTACTAAAGTAGGATTTACCATTCTATGAGCTTGATGCTTTAGTAGGAAAGAAAAAAATAAGCGAATGAATTACCAGTAGATAATGATAATTAAATAATAGCCACAGCCACATTCGACTAATTCTATTTACAATAACCGTTATCATAATGATAATACGTAGATAATAAACGTCAAAATGTCACTTACGACTGATAAAGTATAATTACAACGGAGCATTAAGGATAATTTATCAATTTGCGACTAGATGTGACAAACGGACCCTCTTAATTTCATAACAGTTATGTGTGGGTTGACATGATAGATGTTCTGTGTGAAACAAGGACACTGAATAGGGATGGGAGTCGTCGATCTTCACTGAATAAATTTACTGAATTATTTTATGTCTAACTGGGTGGTGATTAAGTCACCTGTATCCGTCAAGGGGGTGATTTATCCATCATACTAAACAATTTTTGCTATAACATTTTTGTTCGGCGTTTCGGCGAATGAGGAAAATACTGAAACAATACATATCTTTTTCTTGTTCGACAACCTAAACAGTTTTATAACATTTTTTTTTCAAAAAATTTTGATCCTGCGCTGACAATTTGGAATAAACATTTCGATTAGTCTCAATCTGTCGAAATTCAAACAAGTTTTCTATTTTTTATTTTCTAAAACCCATTTCTGGATTAATAAATAACTGCTTTGTAAACTCTCTAATTAGGTAATTACGAGTGATCTAGCATATAAAACAGTTATACTTAATTAAATGTACGCTCAATGGCGTAGTTTCCATTACGCTGCGCTATTTCCATTACGTAGTCATAAAACTCGTCTTTTCGCCTCCCTATTAGATACGCTTCGCCAAAAAACACTTACACTTAGGACGGACCGCTAAATTATAGCTGATTTTACTCCAGAAAAGAAGAAGGTAAGTAGAACGAATAAATGCGTAACCTTCTACGCACAATTACTCATTTAATAGCTACATAAAAAAAATAAAAAAATAATTCTGTCGCCTCACCTCATCTAGTTTTTAATATAAGATTGACGTGTAAAAGTGTTTGTACAAACTTACTTACATAAATAAAATCATTTATTAAAGAAATAAAGATAAAATGAGGTCTTTTTTGAGTCGTCTTAAAAAAGAAATAGGACTGGAGAACGTGATGTTCTATAGTTTCTGTTAACCCGAATGAAAAATTCGTATATATTTCTATGTGTATATTGACAAGCATTTCGAGTGAGTATTTTATAATATTCATGGCCAAAAAGGATCAAAATAACTCTCACAGAAAAAAATCCCAACTATTATTATTGTCTACGACCACTTCTGTTCCCAGTTCCCAGGCCGAATGTCAACATACGTTTCTCTCCCATTGTGTATAATCTGTATTTACAAGCGGCCGCCATCCTAAATAATGAGCCACTCAAGTTATGGGAAAGGACATGTGCTACTGTTTATGGAAACGTAATACATAGACAAAAGACATAGTGTACTGTGTGTTAGTAGGACACGTTTTGTTAACCGCCTCGTTAATTCACTTATGGTTTATTCATGCTGTTATGGGGTAAATTTAACATAAACCAGAGAGCCGGTTATTTTCGCGTGAGTGAATTTTTGAAGTGTCAAAGTGATGAAGTTTGAGAAGTTATGGGGGTAAGCCTTTAGTCGGCTACAGAGAGCCAAATTATGGTGGGTATAAAAAGTATGGGATAATTAACAGACCGTCGGACTGCCAAGTATCATAGGTCTCGAATTTGAATCCAAGGACGCACCTCGGACTTTTTGGATTCATGAGCGTATTGTATAATTATCACTTGCTTCAAAACGGTGAAGGAAAACATCGTGAGGAAATCGGCATGCCTGCGTGATATTTCTCGACGGCATGTGAAACCTCCAAAACAAAAATAGCTGAAGTGGCTCAAAAGTCTGCCAAACTTAAATGGGACTAGGCAGAACATGTCTGTCGCATGCCGGACAAACTGCGGGTCTAAATAGCACAGAACTGGTGTCTTAAGACAGTGAGGCGGGGTCGCAGCAGACCACGTAGGAGATGGCGGGACGAGCTAAATAGGTTCTGTCAAAACTGGAAGGAGGACGTGCGGGCTCGCGAAAGATGGAAGGAGTGGACGGAGGCCTTTGCCCAGGATTGGGACACCATGGGCTAGTAAAAAAATGGGCGGCATAATAATTCTGACACCAAGTTAGTCACTAACCACGCGAAAAAGAAAGAAAGAAATAGTGTCAATCCTTAGAATCTGCCAGTCTACTCAGTAAAAACTCACCGTGAAGACCAGCAGGTGGAATGACAGGGTGCACATCACCACATGCAAACTACGCATCAAAGACCTGACGTCACACAAAAATCCTGACGTCACACAAATCCTGCATCACTCAACTAAAAGTTTATCGCGCGAACACCATATACAGGGTGGCAGGGACATCGACGCGAAAACTATTACTATGGATTCAGTACATGATTCTGAACCCCGCTGCGTTGAAATTTTTCGTCGGTTTTTTAAGAAAAAAAAAAAAAATTGCTGTTCCATACATTTTTACCGCGTAGGAATGGCACTTTTCTATGAAACAGATTATTTTTAATAACCGACGAAAAATTTCGACAAAAAATCCATGGTAATAGTTTTCGCGCCGATGGCCCTGCCACCTTGTATATAACTTCCTACACATCAATCGTTGAGCACTCGCCCGCTAGACACGACAGCCGTCTGGTCGGAGGTTCCTCCCTTTTCTATAGAGGATGAGTGGACTTTATACCCTATTCCTCATGTCCCTAGAATGGTATTGCTAACAGATTTTTACCGAATATACGGCAGTCCTAGAAAATAATTAAGTTTTACTACTTTGTCTGACTTTGGAACAGACACTGATTCAGTGATATGCATTTCATATTATTATTTGATTGTCACCATTTAACCGAGGTGTTGGAAATAGTTAATTTTTCCAAATAAATTTAAAAAACTGAGTCCCATACCCATGTAAAACCTTATCACATAATACAATCATTTCATCCCCAAATAACGTAACCCTAAACGTATAAAAACCTATTTTTACACAAACGCCATTTAAAAACATACGCTGAACATAAAAATACATTTTTTAACCCCATAATGCGACGCATGCTAATCAGATTGTAAGGGTTCTAATCTAAATTACGCACCCCTAATTACGTTCTATGTCCCTCGTGAATATTAACACCCTTTACTTGTATACAGAGTGTTATACTAAGTGATGTTTAAAATTTATGACCAAGGAGATTGAAATTATTGTTTTGAAAGAAAATCTGAGGTGACGGATTTTTCAGGAAGGTATTTCTTAAATAAAACACTTTTTGAGGAATATGCGCCGTCCTTGGTAACGGTTTAGTGTCTAGGTGGCCGTTTTAGGATATTATCAAATAGCTTCTCCCGCTCTGGGCGGAGAGGGACGGCGTGTCAGACTCTTACTGACTAAAACCCACCCGTGTTCCTTCAGTTGCCATGTTGCCGGGCGGACATCTTTGTATCCCCGGCAGGCATCAGCCCTAGTGGACCCCGTCAATTTTTTTGAAATCTTTTTGAGGCGCGCGTGGAACACACCTCGCCGTAGAACCGGGCCTGGTTCTTATCGAATGGCAAGCTATTAACTGGTCACCGTCCGCAAGCCCGCGCCTACGGTTGCCGGAAATCGGCCTGCGATTCCGGAAGCCCAGGGAGTCTCCTTCTACGGCCGTTAGGGGCATGAGGGCGCGAAATTTGCCTCTCCCTCACGCGTTCCGCCTCCTCCTTCGCGAGCATTACCGCTTCGCAGAAGGAGGTGTCCCATTTCCTCTCACTCCGTACCATGGCCTGAACCAGGGCCGGACGCGAGAGATCACCGCCGCCGAGGACACGGCTATGCTCCGCCCAAGCCGGGCAGACCTCCACCGTATGCTCCACCGTGTCCTCCGGGCGATCCAATGATGACACCCGGGCGTTTCCTCCCGCCTTATCCTGAACAGGAACCTCCCTTAAACAGCCGTGTCCGGTGAGGACCTGCGTCAGGCGCAAGGTGAGGACGCCGTGGCGCCTCTGTAGCCACTCCTCTTTTGAGGAGTGGCTAGAGAGGCGCGAGAGGAGGTCTTATCGCCGCAAGTGTCTAGGTGACCTTGTGGTAACTTCAAGAGGATGGCTAATAGATACATGGCAAAATCGTTTAGATACTTGTGTGCTAACGAATCAGACTGTCATTAAATAAATCCACCTTGCACAGCGCAAATTGTCATGCGTGTCATTATCCATTACAACAAAGGAACCCCGTACCAATGGTTCCGAATCAAACTACTACGTACTTAGTAATAAATACCTACCATTTGGTATTGTTCCGAAATCATTCAATAGAAACAGTACCTGATTGAACACAGACGCATGAATAGCTTCAATTAATGACGTTAGTAATGACGTGTTTTCATTAAATTTACGAAATAACTATGATTGTGTTATTGGGTATTTCAATCAGGAATTTCTCAATAGCAGCCTGGAGTTTGGATTTTCCAATAGAATCGCCTCCTATTACATGGGAATTAAACATACCTGGTGAGTTATGTGTGTACTATATGTGAACCTCTGCCTAACCCTTTAAGGAATACGGTGTGATGTTATAAGATAAGAAAAAGATTTATTGAAAAAAAAAAAAATGGTTGTACAATTAAACACTTACAAACAACGATTGTTCCCGTTCGTCCACACCCCGTTGTCCACACTGCGGATGACTGGGAAAGATGCGTTCTGTTGACAGTGTAGACGAACAGAACGCAACATTCCCAGTTGTCCGCACCTCGTTTCATGTCTAGTTTAAGGAGTCAGTGTAAAGAAATTTTAAATTAAATAAATGATTTAACGGTTTAATTAATTTAAAAACAACATAACTATAAAGTTTTTTTTAAATTTAAAATCATCAAATGTTAAAATAATTAACAACAGTTCTAGTTTTTATCACAGATCAACATAATTTACAATAATTAAAAGGCAATTAATATTAGTAATAATACCACTTATAATACTTTAAAAATGTTTATATAAATATTTTTAAAGTATTTAGTAGTATTAAATTAAAAATAAGATGATCTGTGATGAAATATACTGTTGAATTTTAACACTACTTAGTACATATTATGTTGTTATTATATACTTTAAAAATATTTGTGGACGACGGGGTGTGGACGAACGGGAACAACCCCAACAAACAACAGGATGCGTATACAATAATAGCGTATTAGAAATAAATAACATGTTATGTTATGTATTACACTTACTTATTTTCTATTAGTCATTACCGAAAAATATGATAATAATCATTTTTTAGTTTTCATTCTTCAACTCGTTTGCTACCGCGCCGTACTACGTGACTCGCTACGCCAAGTGCTACGAAGCTCGGTGTGCGCTACGACGTAGCTCGGCCTGCGCTACGGCTTAGCTCGATTTGTGCTAAGATCACGATACATTTGGAGCGTTATGGAAACTCTTTTTTTGCGAAAAACTGTATCGATATAAACGGATGGTACTCGTACAAAATGGCCTATTTTAGCCTCTAAAACATATTTACCACAGAATGTTCAATAAAGGTATAATTTTTTATTGCGATCGATGTCACTGTATTGAAAAATAATTCAATGTCAGTTGGCAATTTATTGAAGGCACACAATAATTCTTGTGTAGTAAGTAATGCTAGGTGGGTACTCTATTCTCTCTTTGTTAAACCAAGCATTACATCATGATTAATGTTTGGATATAATAAAGACATTTCCAGTATAAATACAAATATTTCATGTTATAATATTTATGTGATTTCATATAATAATTTATATCACATAAGGATTTATGTGCAACACTGCAAATTAAACAATTTGTCGTTGACGTTTTATTCTTCATAAAATATTTATTAATGGAAAAGGAATTATTTTCGTGATGGAGTGTGTGAAATAATTACAATTGGTCAAGTTATTTTTAAACTTTAGTGAATAATAAATAAAGTTTGAAATCCTCTGGTTTTTACAAACGTATTTTTACTTGCTGCTTCATATTTTTGGGAGTTTTAAACTGCAGTCGTTCGGGTTGAAATTTTGCTGTAGGTGAGGTTGACTGGTGCAGTCTTTTTTTTGAAGTTTTTTTTTTTTCTAGATTACAGCAATTTTATTAAGGTATTGAAGTCAACTGTACCTCAAAGACTAATTAAAATGAGTGCTTTTTACAATACTTACATAACAGTTCTTATGAAGCAGTTTTTTAACAATATTTTCACGTTTTCTCTTACCCACAGTACCCTTTTACCGAAAAACCTTATGCCTCCCATCTTACATACCTAAAAATAATAATAGATAAAAGACAAATTTCTTTTTTCCTTTTAAAATATTTCCCTAGAAATACATTTCAATCCGCTACCCACTGAAAACGCCTCAAGATATTCCGTTTTAAAATAACAGAAACAAAATTCTCTTAAAATAAAACCGTAGATACTGAGGCCGATTCAAATTACACTGTTTGGTTAAAGAATGCCAAAGGGGCTGAAATGCCTAACCAAATTGGAGGGGAACTAGGCAGTGGCGAGTTAATTACCTAAATAAACAACTGAATAGAACACTTTCTTTGTGAAACAAAAGCGGGTAAAGAGTAGGTTGTATAAAAATCAAAGGAGGCTTTGCATGAAATTGTTTTTTAACAATTTTCGGCAGTTCGGCGTGGAACTGTGGAAGTTGGGATATTTGAAACTTCTTACTTTATGGTGGAATTTGAGTAGGAAGTGATGTTGGATTTGGTTATGATGTGGGTGGGGGCTTCAAATATTTGGATATAACAATAGGACATTTGCCTTTTACGGCTTTCCAAGAATTTCGGTTTCGATTATTACTAAATTTAATGTATTGAACTGCCTCGTTGGTCTTGTGGTCGCAAGCGCTACTGTTGAGCACGAGGTCTTGGTTTCGTTGCCTAGGCTGGGCAAAGTATTATTGAATTTTTCCATTAGGAATTTCTCAGTAGCAGCTCGGATTCTGGATTTGTGCCCAGTTGATGGCAATTGGCTCGCCCCCTATTACATGGGACTAACTGGCGAAGTAGGTGTACAATTGGTACACCTGTGTCTAACTACTAATGGCATAATTATACAACTTATTCCTTTTGATATCCCATAACTCTAGGGTATTCATGAGACCATGTCAAAAACTCAACTTGCGTGTAAAAAATATTACAACGTCGCATTTTCTTAGCTTTAAATATGAATATGATTGGTTTTCATGAAAATGAGGAGCTGGCGAAAACGTCCGAACTTGTACTGTAATTGATTTTTTAGAGTAGAGGTCAAAAACCAAAATAAGCTACAATTAATTGGGTAGAATTTTAAGCTTTAGTAAATGAATAGTGTATCAAAATTTAAGCCCGGATCTAGCATTAGTTCAATAGAAAAAAAGGCGTTCCTTTTTTATTTTATGTTTGAAGTAAAACTTCTTTAGGCGCGTTGTGCATTTTTAAGATGGGACTAAACCGTTGATTTCGCGATACTGTGACGACACCAGCTTTTGACCATTAAAAAGACATCAACGCGTTGATTACCGTAGTGCCGGCAGTCCCGGAGTGCCACTGTTTTTTTTTATTTTGTACAAATCTGGTTTTGTCTGAAAACAGTGGACAATTATGTTTTTGAAAGAAAATAACGAGGACAACTCCGATTTTAGCATCGCGGCTATTTAAATCAGATCATCCTTTTTCCTGTTTCTTACGTATGCCGGCCGGCATTAATTTCTTTAACCGTAGTCTCATTTTCATCCATTTTTCACTCTTAGCTCACCAATTAACGTTAAAGAACACGGAAGAGAGCAAACAACAGACAAGTGACAGCCACAGGTAATAAATACCATAGAACTACGAAAATGCACATATAATGTAAAACTGTCAATGTTACCATCGTACCAATCTTAATTTTGGCGGACATAGTATTTGACAAATTTCATAGGTATCCGTATGGTTTCGATTGAAAATATAAAGTTGATGTAATATAATACTATTGATGAAATAATATAAAACTAGACAAGGACAATTCCGTTTCTGTTTTATTAAATCAACGAAATAATAGTTTTTTAAATTAATATATTTTCTGCAAAGTATTTCCAATTATTAATGAATGCTGCAAATATAAAATAAAATAAAGATGTATTGTTTAGCTAGGACTAGATTACATGGCAAGGTAATATATGTTGGACTGCCTCGTTGGTCTAGTGGTCGTAAGCACTACTGCTGAGTATGAGGTCCTGGGTTCGATTCCCGGATCGGGCAAAGTGGAATCCATCTGGAATTTCTCTGTAGCAGCCCGAAGTCTGGATTTGTGCCCGGTTGATGGTAATAGGCTCGCCCCCTATTATATGGGACTTAAACATAGCTGGCGAAATGTGGGTGTACTAGGCAGAGGTGTACCTATAGTACACCCAGTACTATAGGTACACCTCTGCCTAACCCTTCGGGGATTAAAGGCGTGATGTTATGTTATGGGTTATGTAATATATAAAGCACAAGTATAAAGTTAACAAAAAAAAAAACAACAATATCAACAGTTATTATTTTAATATAATTATCTCTTTGTCTGTGCTAGGTCAAACTTTATCCATGTCGGGATAAGTTTTAGATTTCGGCGATCCGTTTGTAAAGCTATCAAATACATATTGCGATACAAATGATTAATTCGAAGAATTTTTATTTTACTGATCATCATAACATTGTTCTACTTTTTTACCTTTCTATCGTTAACAAACTGTATCAAAAACATGTAACTGACATAATTTCAACATTTGTCGTACGAAAGTAATTAAAAAAAGTGATGTGGACACATTAAGCGGGCAGCTCTATCCGCAAGTTTGCTCAGATCCCACGCTCGAATCAACTGTGTTGACGCAATCATACATTCAGGATAGGTTCCCTACAATTTTGAGGTATAGAAGGATAACACTTTACTGTAACTTTAAAATAAAATATTTTATGGAGCGCAAAATGGGGAATTCTTTGAGATTCGATTGAATAGTCTTTGTATTCAATCGAACCTCAAAGAATTCCCCATTTTGCGCTCCTTAAAATATTATTGAACACCATATTAAGATGATTGCCTCTTTATGTGAATCTCAAATAATTCCCATTTTGGGGACCTAAAAATAATAAATAGCCAAGTAACTACAACCGACTGTGAGAAAAGACCAGAAAGTTAAAAGATGCCCTATTATTTAGAAAATTGCTCATCATTAAAAACGCAAAAAGGTTTTTAGAGGTTCATTAATTTAAAAACGTGTGCATCATTGGAAGGTCAATAAATTAAAAAAAAACTCGTGTTCCTTCAGTTGCCTGTATGTTGCCAGGGGCCACGGTATGCCTTTCGAACTTTCCCGCAAGCCCGGCACGCATCGGCCCTAGCGAACCCGTCAGTTCTGCTGACATCTCAATGAGGCGCGCGTGGAACACAACGTGTCGTCGAGGAAGGCAATTCTCGCGCAGCTCGCATTCATGATTGTCGTTCGATTTCTACTTTTCCCTCTCAAAAATCAAGTCGAGCTGTGCTCGACGTGTCGATTCGAGCATTTCTCGCAGGAAAGCTATGCGGCACGCCTTAGTTTATATGCGACATAAAAAAGAATGGTCGGGACCAGTCGACGAGTACATGGCGTCATGTCGACCGTCGTATTAACGTTAAACGTTATTCATTGTTTTAATTGAAGAGTTGTAAGAACGTAAGAGAATATTTTATTCATTTAAAACCATAAATGAGTGACGAATTTTTAGTAGACTTCATGAAAAACATAGTAGAACACGCTGCAATTGCCGCAGGGGAGCCACCATTACTTGAAAAACTGTTAAAGCTCTAAATAACAATACGTTTTTTCGGATTAAAAAAAAAATATTGAAAAATAAGAAACAGAAAAAGCCCTTGTGATGAAAGTGCATCAATATAATAAGCCGGAAAAACCCAATGATCAGAAAGAAAATAAGATCCAAGTTAATCCCCGCTCAAATAATTTAAAAAGAATAAATAGACTTGAACAAAGGAAAGTCAAACTTAACTTTTACTGAACAAATAAAAACAAGGCACATTTGTAAAACACAAATATTGTTGTTTCAAAGTTTAAGCTTGCGATTCCTCTCAGCTGGACCGTTCGCGTTACTTTAGTAAAGCTCAAACTCACTTTTCATCCTTTGATATGTTTTTGCTTATACGTCGTTACGGGTCGTCAGAAACCCGAAAGTCTGACAACCAGTCTTACCAAGGGGTATCGTACTACCTAGTTACTTAGTTGTGGAGGTTTGATAGACAGTCACTCCATGTTAAATACTGGTATTCAGCTGCATCCGGTTAGACTGGAAGCTGACTCCAACGTAGTTGGGAAAAGGCTAGGCAGATTGATTGATTTCGTTTATACGGGTTTGTTGAAAACATAGGGTGGTGACTAATTGAAGGGAATAACCGCTTCGTTTTGTTTAGAGATCTAATGTCAAAAGTGCAAGTTAAACGAACTTATTTTCGTTCCCAGTGTGGGAACGAACCCAAGTTCGTTTAGCTTCGCTCATGTAGCTGCCGCGACTTTATATACTTCAGTTCATTCGTTGGGTGACCGAAGTATGCAAACACGCGGTAGTTACATGAGCGAAGCTAAACGAACTTAGCTTCGTTTCCTGTGGCCTGCCCTGGGTGTGGAAGAACATCTGATGTAGAATAGGTCAGGAATAAACTTGTTATATGCAAAATAAATTGACGTAAAACCAATACTTATCTAAATATTTGATTGAAATTGACTAATGCAGAGTCGGCAAAGTGTTATTGAGTTTTCGATCTGGAATTTCTCAGTAGCAGCTAGGAGTCTGGGTTTATTTATTTAATACTTCAAGCACACAAATGTATAGAGGTGGAGTCCATTGTGCGCAGGGTACGCGCCAGCCCCAACAGCATCCTGAAAACTATAACTGATAGGTGGGACAGCCCCATATCCCATTATGGGGCTGTCCCATCTATCAGCTATAAAGTCGTGTGTATACTAACCAATTGGACTGTATTTTGGGTCTGAAATAAAAGATTTAATTAATTAATAACATAGGCATTTTCTACTAGTCAACCTTTGGGTGAGGCAGAGACAAACAGTGGTAGGTGAAGAATTAGGAAAGAATTGAGGAATAAATATTTATTTAAATATAAAGATAAACATAACCCAATTAAAAACGATAAATTTAATATATATACCTATTTATATATAAATATAAGCACAAATAAATTTACTAAAACAAATAAGACAAACAATGGGAAAACATTACTGTTGTGATGATACTGCTTGCAAATGCGCTCGCGAATTGGTTTGTGCCCGGTTGATGGCAATAGGCTCGCCCCCTATTACATGGGACTCAATCATAACTGGTGAAATGTGGTATGTATCGGTATATCTCTGCCTTACCCTTTGGGGAATACAAGAGTGATGTTATGTGAACTAACGCAACCTTTAACCGTTAATAATTTCTTTTTCGCACACGTTTACATTATTTCTATTTTCCTAATGTCCCTCGGGTATCATCGGATTTCCGAATAGAAACGAATGCTAATTTCTATGTCCATTAATTATTAGATTTATTGTGTATAATAATTTTAATTCAGAACTAAGTACTTTATTGTTGTTTTGATTTCCGTGTGAACTATATAGATCTGTAAAACTATTTTCCTATCTGTTGTGCCTGCGACTTTAGCAGCTTTCCTTCCATTGTTTAAATAAATTACATTAAGTAAAAAGATTATTAACAACTCTATATACTTCCAAGTCGATTGAGAGCATCCGGTCTGCACGTGGTCTGCACCAAGTGCAAAGGGCAACTAATAGAAATTCGACAACTGACGAAACACGAGGTTTGCCGAGGAACATTAAGAACATAGTTTATCTGTACCTACGTAATGGAATTTTCACTCAGTTTCTGTTTAAATGAAGATAATCCCGACTAGAAATCTTGAAGTTAATAAGAAAACGTTGCAATGAAAACCCACATAACGAGCAGTCATAAAAAAAATCTATGTTCAAATGTATGATTATATACACATAAGAGGTAAGCAGTTTTACATCTGAATTTTATTAAAAAAATAACAACGCAACAGCTTATTTTCTTCTTAAAGTAACATTACCTTTACGATAAGCTATAATACGCGTAAGTGAAGCTTTAGGCCAGAGGTTCCCAACCTATTTGTAAAATAATTAACTTTTATTTTTTTCATAGTTCTAACATACCCAGATTACATGACAACGATACAAGCGCAAGCAACTATTGATATTTTGTCAAATACCTACGTCACTTTTAATTTCATAAAAATTGAAAAAACCACCTTTTCTTGCTAGTTCTGTACAGGCTTTTGACAAATTTAACTTCTATTAATACAGATCCCTGGTTTACGTAAGCCTGTTACAGCTCTATATCTCAATGCTCAATTTACGTTTTAAAATATTTATTGTAAAAAAAAAATTAAGATAAAAGTGCATCAATTTTTTTAGGTTAAAGTGGAAAGACACAGATATCAAAAAGAAAGTGAGTTAAAAATTAAAAGTTACCTAAAACTCGCTTTACTATTTTAAAAAGAACAAAGAGAATCGAGTAACGCAAAGTCAAACTAAAGTAAGTAATCATTTATTTATCCTAGTTAAACAATGTTGGCAACCTCTGCTTGAGCACATACACGTACCATAACCAACTACCATATTACAGAACATGAACCTTATCGTTATTTCTCGGCTTTAAAACTTCTGCAGGTCTCAGACTTCGTGGATTACTCTTAAAGGTGTAATGAAAAGAACACATAATTTTGTTTATGGTTAAACATGGAGATTTTTTACGATTTTCCCCCTCCAGAGATAAGTGAAAGTCTACGGAGTAATAACATAAATTCATGGTGTTACCCACGTGTATGTGAACCATTTATTTTTATTTTACGTAAACCTTTGTAATTTGGACTCGAATAACGGGTTAAATGTGGGTTTTTTTTTTAACTTGAATTGGTTGTGGGAATAATTTGATTGATAAAGCTGATGTTTTTGTTCTTCTCAGCTCAGCCTAGAGAGTTATGTTTTAAGCTTATGTTTATCTATCATTCTTGATGACGCCAAATAAATAAACAATATGACTGTATTAACGTCAGGTCATTTTTGATCCCGGTGCGGACAGTGGCCCGGCAGCCGACGCTCTGGCCAATAGGCTTAGGGCGACCATTAATGAGGACGAGGCCCGAGTGTCCAGGCCCACCAAATGCGCTGACTTGCGCATCCGGGGCCTGGACGACTGCGTGACGGTGGAGAAAGTGGTAGCCGCGGTCGCCAGAACTGGGGGGTGCTCTGCCGAGCAGGTGAGGGCAGGCACCATCCACCCTGATTCCACGGGGATGCGAGCCATTACGGTGAGCTGCCCCGTGTCGGCGGCCAAACTGATAGCCGGGGAGGGCCGAAGGCTTCTAGTGGGTTGGGTCTCCGCGCAGGTCAAACTGCTGGAGCCCAGACCTCTGAGGTGCTTCCGCTGCCAGGTGGGCAACCACGTGGGAGTGAAGTGCACCTCGGAGGTAGACTTCAGTAACCACTGCTTCCGTTGCGGTCAGCCCGGTCATAAGGCCGGCTCGTGCAACGCCACGCCACACTGCGTCGTATGTGCGGCGGCTGGCAAGCCGGCCGATCACCGGGCTGGGAGCAAGGCCTGTGCCCCACCCGCCAAAACCAGAGGCAGAAGCAAGCCCTCCGCCACCGTCGTCACCGCCGCAGCCGCCGCCACTACTGCCGCCACTGCTGCCGCCTCCAGCGTCGTCGTCGCCGCCACTGCCGCCTCCAGCGTCGGCGTCACCGCCGCTGCCGCCGCAGCAGTGCCTTCACAGGGGGCTCAGGAGGGGGTTGAAATGGAGTGCCAATAACGGCCCCATTACGCCTTCTCCAGGCGAATATCAACCACTGCGCAGCCGCTCAGGATCTGTTGCTCCAGAGCATGGCGCAGTGGTCGATTAACATCGCCGTGGTCGCTGAGCCGTACTTTGTCCCGCCCAGGGATGACTGGGTGGAGGACCTAAGCGGCTCAGTGACCCTCATTTCGTCGGCCGCCGCCGGTACTCCGTCCCTCGAGTCTGTAAAGAGAGGACGGGGTTGCGTGGCAGCACGGTTCGGGGAGATTGTCGTGGTGGGGGTATACTTCTCCCCGAACCGAACTCTTGCCGAGTTCCACAACTCCCTTGCGGAATTGAGAGCCGTCGTCGTCGGGTTCTGTTCCCTCCCCGTGCTCGTTCTCGGGGACTTCAATGCCAAGAATCTGGCTTGGGGTTCCCGGTATACGGACACACGGGGTAGGATGGTGGAGGACTGGGCTCTGGAAACAGGCCTAGTCGTCCTAAACCGGGGTTCTGTCCCCACGTGTGTGCGGATGCGGGGTGAATCGGTGGTGGACATTTCGTTCGCAAGCCCCGCTCTGTCACCACGTGTCATTGACTGGCGCGTCATGGAGGGGGTGGAGACCTATTCCGATCACCGGTACATCCGGTTTGACGTCTCCGCCCAGAACTCGAGCGCGCTGGTCCGACAGGCCCCGAGTGGTCCGCGGTGGGCGCTGAAGCAGCTGGACCGGGAGCTTCTCCTGGAAGCCTCGATCGTGCAGGCCTGGATGACATCACCGGACAGGCCTGCTGACATCAACGACGAGGCGGAGTGGTTCCGGGAGGCCATGTCCAATATATGTGACGTGGCAATGCCCCGGGTCCGGCCCGGACGTGCTTCGCGCCAGGTGTACTGGTGGTCGCAGGAGCTGGAGGCTCTGCGCATGGCGTGCGTTACGGCGCGACGCCGGTACGCCAGGCACCGCAGGCTTCGTATCCGCCCTCCGGATACGGAAGTCATTCAGGCGGAGCTGTACGAGGGGTACAGAGCGGCAAAGACCACCCTCCAAGCGGAGATCCTGCGGGCCAGGACACTGGCCCGCGAAGAGTTGCTGGAGACTTTGAACAGAGACCCGTGGGGACGCCCATACAAGATGGTGCGGGAGAAGCTCCGCCCATGGGCTCCTCCGCTGACGCAGAGTCTCCGGCCCCAGCTTGTGGGGGACGTGGTGAGCGCTCTGTTCCCTTCAAGAGGGGAACATACCCCTCCGCTCATGGCTCCGCCTACTGCGGTGCCCAATGCAGACCACACCGACGACGACGACGATGCTCCGGAGGTGATTGAGGTAGAGATGAGAGCGGCGGTACGTAAGCTGAATGCGAAAAATACCGCCCCAGGACCCGACGGCATACCTGGAAAAGCCTGGGTCCTGGCCTTGGGGGCTCTCGGGCCTCGACTAAGAGGGCTCCTAAGCGCATGTATGGAGAGGGGCCAGTTCCCACTTCGTTGGAAGACGGGGAAACTGGTCCTCATCAGGAAGCCGGGGCGCCCAGCGGACTCTACGTCCGCCTATCGGCCCATTGTGCTGCTCGATGAGGTGGGCAAGCTCTTTGAAAGAGTAATTGCAGACCGCCTTGTCGGGCAGCTGGTGCGGGTGGGGCCGGATCTGGCGGAGAGCCAGTTTGGTTTCCGCAGGGGGCGTTCTACGGTGGACGCCATCATGCGCGTGCGAGCCCTCACGACGGGGGATGCTGTAGCCCGGGGTGGGGTCGTCTTGGCGGTGTCTCTAGACATCGCCAATGCCTTCAACACCCTGCCCTGGAGTTGCATCAGGGAGGCACTCCGGTATCACCGGATGCCGACCTACCTTTGTCGTGTGGTCGAGGCCTATTTGACGGACAGGGCCGTCATCTACCCCGGTCACCAAGGAGAGTGGAACCGGCGAGAGATGTCGTGCGGTGTCCCACAGGGATCGGTCCTGGGGCCGCATCTGTGGGACATCGGGTACGACTGGGTGTTGCGCGCCGACCTCCCTAGCGGCGTCAGCGTCGTTTGTTACGCTGACGACACGCTGGTCCTGGCGCACGGGAGGTCGTACCAGGCGGCGGCCGACTTAGCGACACGCGGGGTTGCGACAATCGTCGACAGAATCCGGCAGTTGGGACTCGAGGTGGCGCTGCACAAGTCCGAGGCCATGGGTTTTCATGGACCTCGGAATGCGCCACCGTCGGGTTCCCAGGTAATGGCGGGAGGGGTTCACATCGGCGTCGAGTCGACGATGAAGTATCTGGGACTCGTCCTCGACAGCCGGTGGAATTTCGTCGAACATTTCCGACGTTTGGCTCCCAGACTGGAGCGGGCCGGGGCTGCGGTGAAGCGGCTCCTGCCCAATCTAGGGGATCCAAACGCCTCCTGCCGGAGGCTCTACGCGGGGGTCGTGCGGTCCATGGCCCTTTACGGGGCACCGGTGTGGGCGCGTTCACTAAGGCTGCGGCCAGCCCGCCGGTTGAACGCGTCCCAGAGGGTCATGGCCATCCGGCTGGCCCGAGGATACCGCACGGTCTCCTGCGAGGCGGCGAGCCTTCTTGCCGGATTACCGCCATGGGATCTGGAGGCAAAGGTCCTCGCGCACATCTGGGAGTGGCGCGAGGAGGCGAAACGCCGGGGCTTAACTCCGCTGCCGCGAGAAATCGCGGCACAGCGGACAGAGCTCCGGCGGGATCTCATGGCGTCATGGAGAGTGCGATTGTCGCAACCCAGCGCTGGGCACGCCACAATTGCGGCGATAAGACCCCTCTTTGAGGAGTGGCTGGAGAGGCGCCAGGGCGTCCTCACCTTCCGCCTGACGCAGGTCCTCACCGGACACGGCTGTTTCGGGAGGTTCCTGCACAGGATAAGGCGGGAGGACACGCCCGGGTGTCATCATTGTGTGGATCGCCCGGAGGACACGGTGGAGCATACGGTGGAGGACTGCCCAGCTTGGGCGGAGCATCGCCGTGTCCTAGTGGAGGCGATCGGCGGCGGTGATCTCTCGCGTCCGGCCCTGGTTCAGGCCATGGTACGGAGCGAGAGGAAATGGGAGGCCGTCACCTCCTTCTGCGAAGCGATAATGCTCGCGAAGGAGGAGGCGGAGCGCGTGAGGGAGAGGCAAATTTCGCGCCCTCACGCCCCTAACCGCCGCAGGAGGAGACGCCCAGGGCGTCAGGAATCGCGAGGCGATTTCCGGCCACCGTAGGCGCGGGTTTGCGGGCGGTGAGCAATGGGTAGCTCACCGTCCGATAAGGACCAGGCCCGGGTCGACGGCGCGTTGTGTTCCACGCGCGCCTCAAAGAGATGTCAGCAGAATCGACGGGGTCCGCTAGGGCCAATGCCTGCCGGGGTTGCGAAGAAAACCGAGAGGGAGATCGTGGCCCCCGGCAACAGGGCAACGGAAGGAACACGGGTGGGTTTTAGTCAGTAAGAGTCTGACACGCTCTCCCGCTCCGCCCAGAGCGGGAGAAGTTATTTGATGATTTCCCACCCACAAAAAAAAAAAAAAAAAAAAAAAGGTCATTTTTGATGATATTGGCCCTCAGCCCGTTTGTCCACCGCACCGTGAACGGGACGTCAGCGAGAACGAGATGACGACGCCAAAGTAGCGATGGTACATTTAGTATGGCCGTGTAATCTCTTTTCTCATTGATGTCCTGTTCACGGTGCGATGGACAAACAGTGTAAAGGTTTCCATGTTTTTAATTCACAAGCGTGGTTAAATATCAAAAGTCAACATTATTTATTTTTGTCAGGAACACGGTACATATGTTCATGAATGTTTCCAGCTCAAATAATTCAAGTTACTATTTTGTACAAAAACTTTTAAATATTAAACATCCATCTTTCTTACTTCGCCATTACATAGTCTCAATGTAACACTCTAAGAAGCTTATCATATTTTCCAGCATAAAATACGAAAAAAGTACTGACGATTCTTTAATACCTAGAACCTAAACCATTTGGATATCCTAACTACATTTTGAACGTGGTAACCCTCAAAGAACAATTTACCTCATTCAAACGCGAATCTGTCTACTTCGAGCTCAGATAACGGTCTGGGCAATATCGAGCAATTTACACCATAATATGTCTAACATTAATTAATTTTGATTGTGTAACGTAATTAATGTATTAAATGTATTTGTAGTTCAACGCTCAGCTAGGTGTTGAATTGTTCATGCATTAATTTTGAATGGATTTGTTGATAGATTGGTAAAATTAAATTCGATGCAAGAGTTTGATACTCAGGTTAGGCAAAATAGTATTGAATTATTTTAGCTACAGGAATTTCTCAGTAACTGTTCATAGTCGTCCGTGGAAAAGAAATAAATAAACTTGTTTATTCTGCACAAATAAGACGGACATTAAAATAAACAAACGTTTCGTATTTGAACATAACAGAAATTACAAAAAGATTAAAGGCTTGTTCCCATAACATGGGATTAAAACATAACCGGCGAAATGTATGCCAAATATACATCTCTGCTTACAAATTTGATTAATTACCCGGAAAAGAACCGGAGTTACCGACATAGCTTGCAGAGTACGCAAGCTGGAGTGGCAGTGGGCTAGCCATATGTATGTCGAAGGACTGATGGCGGGTGGAGCAGATGAGTTCTGGACGGGAGACCGCGTATCGGCAAGCGTAGTGTGGAATACCCACCAGCTAGATGGACTGACAACCTTCAAAAGGTGGCTGGGACTAGGGTTATCATCTGCCAGGCATTTTACGGTTAAGCCTGGCGTGCGGCTTGCGGCTGAGACGGCATTTTTTAATTTCTCTAATATATGCAAAGTTGAGTAAAGAAAGGTTTCGCCTGACAAAAGAGTCTGTAAAAGCGTTAAGAGTAACCCAAGAAATTTTAAAAACATTTCATGTGAAGATTTTTATATTAAATTTTTTACATAAAAATAATCTTTGAAAAAAAAAAAAAGAAATATGTCTTCGGAAAAATATTACTAAGTGTTCCTGACTTCACATCGGGCCACATACCACACCGCGATCGCAAGCTTCCCCCGCCACTCACTCGTTCGTCGACACCTTGAGCGTGCGCACACAATCGGTCGCATCCTTGTTAAACCAGCAATACAGTTCTTGATATATCGCAGTCGTTTTTTAATTATCCAAGTCAAGACCACCAGCAGCACACCTGGAGCTTGATACTCAACACTAAGTGTAGCAAGTTCGTTTATTATAACTGGTCGTAATTGTTCATACTTTTTATTTTGAATGTCTTTGAAACTATCTGTTACGTATTATTTATTTTAAGACTAATAGTTTTTTTTTTTACAATAGACAGGCATTATTATGAAAAATCAGGCATTTTGTACATCTTAGACAGGCAGTCTCCCTTACATAGATGGTAACCCTAGCTGGGACAGACTGCGTGCGGAAGGCGGAGGTGTGTGAGGAGAGTGTTGTGGCACAGCCTGGGAGAGGCTTATGTTCAGCAGTGGACTGCGATAGGTTGAGTTGATTGATTGACACCACTTCGAGGAAAACGTATGATGTGAAGTTAAAAGCGATATCTATCTAGTTGAGTTAGCGTTGCAGCAGCGCAATATGTTCTAGAGATAAACTACGATAACATGGCGCGCCCCTCCAAAATTCTACACGGTTGAAAGTATTTGTGAAATGTATTTACAAAGCGCCACCAAGACTCACAACGCATTGTGTGCGTACTGAGACGACCATCAAACAAAAATAAATCCGAGGATTTATTTATTCGTGAGTCTAGTCACTAGACCCATTGAAACAGTAAAGTGGAGGGGCGCGCCATGTTATCGTAGTTTATCTCTGCCCGATAGCCGTGGCTAAATGATAACAGCCGCACGGGTCGATCGATAGCTAAGCCATACTTGTCGCAGTCGGTCACTCATCCACGAACCGACCGCGACAAGCATGGCTTAACCATCGATCGACCCGTGCCTCGGAAAGCACGTTAAGCCATCGGTGTCGGCTGTCATTCATACATCTTTGACAGTCGTTACGGGTAGTCAGAAGCACGAAAGTCCGACAACCAGTCTTACCAAGGGGTATCGTGGTACCCTGTAACTGGGTTGTGGAGGTCAGATAGGCAGTCGCTTCATGTAAAATACTGGTATGCAGCTGCATCCGGCTAGACAGGCAATTGACCCCAACAAAGTTGTGAAAAGGCAAGCGGATTGAAGTGGTTTTGAATCGGACATTTTAGATTTACATGTAATCTTCTACTGCCGAAAATGGACTTCCCAGTGAATGTCATGAAAATTTTGCTCGAATATTCATTGAAAATGGCGGTCGCTTAGTTTCTGAGCCGTCACGGAGCAGTTTGGGACATGCAGTTCAGGCATTTTCAATTTGAATATTTTATTGACAAAAATTTTCGTTTGAAGGATTTATTTTTGACATTATTTCGTTGAAATGACCGAAAAAGTTTTTCACTTTCAGCTTTTAAAATTCCAATGACTGCTTTGTTGATTTACTGGTTCTGGTTTAGATCCCCTGGTCAGGCAAAGCATTATTTTATTCCAGCTGCCATCAGAATGCAATCCTGACACCTATCAGTTGAGTACAAAACGTGTTTTACGAATGTATACTTTATTTGTTCCTAATTGTGTCCATCTGAGAGGTGCCAGGAACGTATTCTTTAGGCAGTTAGAGTTTAGGTTTATCTATTAGGAAAGACAACAGTAGCCCGGAATATGGATTTGTGCCCGGCTAATGGTAATAGACATGTCTCTTCTTACCCATATAGAGCTTTAACAAACTAGTAAAATGTAGGTAAGGTGGCGTACTCATCACCTCTGTTTATCTCAAATTTAAATTTGATTGCACGTTAAAATGACAAAAAAAAAAAACACTAAATTAACTTTAATTGCGGAAGTCAATGTCTTTGGATCTGTTTTTAAGTTTTTTACCACCGACTTCTGAAATTAAAGTAATTTGTCACTTTGTAGTGTTTTTGTTGAACGTCAGAATGTATTTTTTTGCATAAAGTTTTTTATTTTACCCCACACAAATTCGTATACCACTACTTTCTATGTAAACAACAGTGACAGGAAGTATTATAACATCATCAAGATACACAAAGTAGATTAAATACTTATTATAGAAGCTAACTTGAAAACTACCCAAGCAAAGTTAATAACATTTATATGGGACCACCGCGCAAGCTTGTAATACCAAATGTTTTTTTTTCCAAAATCGGTTCACAATTGACGAAAATATCGATGAACATACATAAACAATGACATACAGACGAACATTACAAACTCCTACTTTTTTGAAGTTCGTTAAAAATTCAGTTCTAGTTTTTAACAAACTTCAAAACTAAGTTGCGATTAACATAAAAATAAACACAAACTTAATTACGGGTCCAGTCTGTTAAGTAATGTATAATCAACTAAGATATCTAGAATATTCTAGACTTAGGTCATAACATAACCTTTCGTAGCTGGCTTAGGGGAATTTAATCTAGTATACGCTTTTGCGTTCGTGCGCTAGGAATTTGTCGGAATGTCGTGTAACGTAACTTAAGACTGGTTTTATAGTGCTGTTATGGGAGTCAAAGGCTTTGACTTCATAGGTTTTGGTTTGAATTTGCTGTGGTGTAAGGAATATCTCGCACTACGAGCTTGTTCACACGACACAAAAGTAAACAAACACAACAATGGCGATCTATAAAGACGTACAACTGTGCTGCCATCTGGTATGACTTCTTAATTTTTAACCTCATAGATCAAATATTTATTTAATTCAATTCTAAATATTTTTATTTCACATAAACCTACATGGGTACTTAGGAAACGTCAAAAGCTAGGTGCACGGTTCCAATTGGTCGTTTCCTATGGAGAAGAGCCGGCAAGAAACTCCACGGTTACTCTTTTAAAAATAATTGGCTTTTACAATTCTTCCAAATAACAGTGTGACGAGGTATGGGAGGACAGCGTAGGTCTTTCAATATGGACCAGGTACTTAAGAAAATAGAAAATGGTCAACAAATCTACAGTCCACTTAGCCTACAGCGTTCTCACATTCACAAAATAGAAAAGAATCTATACAAAAGATATATAAATTAATAAAAATTAAAACCTATTTTAATTAAATGCAAGTACATGATTGCTATTACAACTGTAATAAATAAGAATAATTATCATGTGCACAAAAGCCACTAATAAAGAGTTGAAATTAACTCGTAGGTATATAACTTCAAATAATAGGATGAATATGTTAAGGACTACTACTATTAAATTACTATTTTTAAATTACCCACAGATATAGTTATGTCATAATTCTTTAGTAATGGAGTATTTTATGAAAAAGTTCGACCATACCTATTTCTGCCGCCAAGCACCCTTGTTGTGTACCAGGTTGGTAGTTCTCGGTGACATTATAAGAAATAAAAATCAAATATTCAAGTATAAAGTAAAATTTTACATTAATTACAATCGAGGAAAATTTAATTCTAACTGTAATATAGACCTGTCTAATCTAAGTTTATGAAAACCTGTGTTTCAGGCCATCAATTTACATCAAACATTTAAAAGAAAGACAACAAAAAATCTATTAGAAGCTAAATTAAAGAGTAATTATTTGGGTATATAATTTAAAACTAGGCACACGAAAACAAAAACATTATAGGACACTCAGGTTTTCAGTTTAGGTGGTGGATGGAATGAAACGACTCGTAGCATGTCTTGGATAGCAGTAATATTAAGGGCATTAAGGGAGCAATTTTCCAATTTCGTCACTTGTATAACCATCATAGGTACGCGAATATTTTGCAATAACTCGGCCCTAGAAAGAATTAAAGTGACCTTATTGGTGATGTACTCGTAACTAACGTCCGTGTATGACCAGATGTATAAACGTAAACGAGGCAAAAAGAGCATGTAGGGATTGTAGCAGGTGGTGTTTTGTAGTTTCTATATACCCCCGGGAAGCCATGGGAAGAAGGCGTGAGTTTATGTGTGTGTCTAAGTTGGTCTGTCAGTACACTAAGTATACGATATCATTAATCTCTTGGGTACCTTGAATCAAAGCTCGGATACCGGTAAAATTTTCAAACCGTTATTACGTACTTGACGCAAAATCTTATACATTGGCATTCCTTCGTATAAACCGTTTTTACCGGTTTAGAGCAATACTGACTGGTTTTTTGTTTAGTTTTTATTCAGCGCGGCATTCTCATAAGTAGTCACAAGTTGCAACGCGTTTACCGATACGCCGCTCGTCGAATAAACCGGTTAGTTTAGGTCAACAAAGTTCTTGAGAAACGTTCGGAGTAAAACCGGAATAAACCGGTTTTAACCTGTATTTTTTTACCGGTTTCTACCTTTGCCTTGATTCCCTATTTTTTCTCAAGGAACATATCTAAACGTATTATTTATTTTACGTCTCCATACCTGTAATATTTCATTTAAGTACTCAAAGAGACATTAATATTTTGGAAATCGAAAATACTTTTCACCATAACAATCATTTTTATGATCAAGGAAAAAAAATCGCATAGTAATTAATGACTGTTCCATGTGAGGCTACTTGGCTTTCCACTCTGCTGGGTTCCCAATTTATAATATACAGATATAAAAGACGCTATGATTGAAGAAATAAGATCGATATTTGTGTAGCAGTGTCAAATGATAAGTTTGTAAGCCAGTGTGTTATACATGATTCTGTCGACCTCAAAAGTAGGACAGTACAGTGCAGTATTTTGTCATAATTGCGTTTTAGGGGCGTTTATGATATTCAGAATGGGCAACTGCTTTTAACTATCGTTATGTTATAGGTATTTTTATAGATTGTGTGTTTTTGATTACGATTGGTTATCGAATTTTGTTGAACTGATCAAGGAAAAATGTGAGCTGTTGTCGCATGCCATTAAAATTTTGTAGTTGTTCCTGGCACCCACATGGTATACAGGCATGCGACCACGACTTTACCTGTGTCTTGATTTCTGTCTGAAATATTTGCTTGTTTCGTACTTTTTAGATCATTTTTATTTTTCAAAATTAAGTTAAAAATTTAATCATTTATTTAATTCCACTATACTAGTAGATCGACCTATCCTTCTACCACTATCCCAATTAGACTACTACAATTGAGTTAAACACCCACAAAATCTTCCCACAGTAATTTCCTATTAACTTTCATAATATACCATATCGGGTTAACGAATATATATTCATAATTAAAACTAATAACATAATAAATATCCCCTTAATCCCGATATGTTCGATAACCTATATAACTAGGTATGTATATAAGCAAGCATTTTTTGCTGAAACTCCTCGACAAACTCCATTATAAATGGGGCTCGCTAACGACCTATTCTTGACTAACACTATCTAGAATAACGCCCTAATGACACTAGATGAAGTTGTCTGAAGCCTCTGTATGAGGTGGATAAGCGATCGAGTTTTGTGGGACTTGTCTTATTTTTTATTATTTTCGAAATAATTTATCATTAATGATTTCATTTTGGACGTTACTGATAACGGTGAAGGAAAACATCGTGAGGAAACCTGGACGTATAGTAAATGTAAATCTGAAATCGCAAACCTGTCTCGAGCAAGCGTGGTGATCAATGCTCGTGCCTTCTTTGAATGAGAAGAGGCCTTTGCTCTGCAGTGGGACAATAATAGGCTGGTATTCAGTCAATCTGCCCAGCCTTTTCCCAACTATGTTGGGGTTGGTTTCCAGTCTATCCGGAGGCAGCTGAATACTGTTATTTTACATGGAGCGACTGACCTTTATAAACCAGTAACTAGGTAATACGATACCCGGAGAAGGATACACGGAGGAGCCTCGGTATGTAGAAATGGTCACCCATCCTCGGACCAATCCCAGCAATCATAGCTTAATAATAATACTAGGAATAATAAAAGAACTTAGTCCTTTATCGTGGATGTGCTTTCACAGAAACAATTCTCACATGCTCGAACACTTACAGCTGGAAATACCTTTGGGATAACCAAAGATTGATACCAGGCCGAATTGAATACACGATAAGTGTAAAAGATACTGCGTCATCCTGCGTCTTGTTTAATATCCAGTGTTCCAAGAAAATTTTAATTGATGAGGTTACTCTTCAAAACTCAGACATTTGCTGCTTATCTGTAAAAGTCATCATGAGGATAAAATCATCGTTAAAATGAAACCGCTGTGGTAACATAAAAAGCTTTATTTTACCATCTATCAATATGCAGCGCGCTCAAATCTTTACAAAAAAACCCCGTACCAATACTGTCCCAAATTATTCACCGAAAAACACACCCTCTACATCTATACAGCGTGTTGGAACCGCGAACACCTTCAGTTATAAAGGTGTGGCCACGTCAGCGTTTATCGGTCGCGCGCTACTCATCAATCTTGCTTTCGTTCAGGTGATATGTCGCGCGTCCATTGAACACGATTTTGTGTGGAACGTATTCAACTAACGTTACAAATGACATTTTTCTGTTACATGAACGGTTGAGCGCGTTTTAGGTAGTGTGTTGGGGTTTATGATATTTTTTTTCTCCTTTTGTTTCCTGTGATTGAGTATAGGTTCGGTTTTGAAGTGTAAAAGTAAGAGTTACGTAAATACCGAATATGAAAAATGACTTATTTTTTTTGTACTTTCAGAAGTTTTTTACCGGAGAACCTGGAAAAGATTTTTTCTTACTTTTTCAGGCCTAATTTGCAAGAAATCATGTAAACTCGCAAGGGGTTTCTAACGACCCATAAAGACTGTCAAAGATCCACGAATGACAGCCGAGACCAACGGCTTAACGTGCTTTCCGAGGCACGGAGGAATCTCGGTATGTAAAGATGGTCAGCCATCCACGGACCAATCCCGGCAAGCGTAGCTTAACCTGATGGATGGACCCGGGCGGCTGTTATTACTTAGCCACGAGCTCCTCACTTATCAAATGAAACTATGACCGTTTAAACCATATCTTGATCGATATAGCATCGTTATCCCCATCTGTATGACGTTAAGTTGCCAGACCAATACGTTACCGGACTTAGCACCGAGGAGATTAAGGATCGATGATACCGCGTCCGACTTAGTCGTACAATTGCTTATTGCATTTGAATTCCTTTTTAATTAGTAACAGCGCTTCAGGGCGAAATGAAAAAAATGAACACGATCATCATTTAAATTGCGTTTAAGAGCTGTAAGAGAGTCAATATTCTGCAACAATGACGACACTCATAGCTCTTAAACGCAGTACTAATTGAATTCAATTTCATTAGTGAAATTTGCCCTTACTTGATAGATACGGATTAAAGTTATAATTATTATTTACTTCAGAAGTTAAAATATTGGCATTAGTTTACTCCGGGTTTATTAATATGGGGATAAGTGTTAGACAAAATTCTAAGTTCTAAAGACACCTCGTTGATTTTAAGAATAACAGCTATATTCAAAGATTTAATATATAAAGTTATGTATAAATGCCATATCCAAAAGAATAGACACAGGTTTGGTTTCAGTCTTGATATAAAAAAATTGGTGATATTATTCAATAAACGTATCTATAAATAATGCTATCAAAAGTTTATTATTTTTAAAAGAGTAACCGTTGAGTTTCTTTCCGGCTCTTCCCCATAGGAAACGACCAATTGGAACCGTACACCTGGTTTCTGAGGTTTCATAAGTGCCCATGTAGATTTATGTGAAATAAAAATATTTTGAATTTTAAATTTCGTAAACCAATTTTCCGTTGACAAAATTGAACCATTGGGCTTCGTATTTCCCTCTTCAATCTAATTTTAATTCTGTTCGGTCAAAAAACGTTTGTCGTGAACTATGCAAAAACTTCTTCATTAAGATGGTCTTTGTCTTATAGTTGGGGCTCCGAGTTATATTGGAAATTAAATCCTATATTCTAGTATTAAATAATATTGGTGGAGCATTGGGCCCATTGGTGTGGGAACAAACGTGACTTACGGTCATAGGTTTGAACCCAGACAGGCGCTATAGTTTGTGTAAATTATTTCATCACCTCTGCTGTCAAAACAGTGAAAGAAAACATCGCGAGAAAACAGGTGTTTTCTAAAACCAAAAATTCGAAGACCTGTGACGTCTACCAACCCGCACTGGGCCCGCGTGGTAGATTATGGTTCACTCCCTCTCAGTGAGGGGAGGCCTGTGTCCCAGCAGTGGAAATATTATAGGCTGATTATGCTAAATAATCATAAATATATTGATCATAATATATCATCACCGTCACATTCGTCGTCACCATCACCATCACCAACACCGTCACCGTCACCGTCATCGTCATCGTCAACGTCAACGTCATCGTCATCGTCATTGTCAACGTCATTGTCATCATCATCAACGTCATCCTGTTTACAACTTCTCGGAAAAGAGCACCTAACGATTTGATTTTAATTTTAGTTTAAAGTTTCGCGGTTATTTTGTGTATAAAAACTGTTGTAATTTGAATGGAAAGACATTCTTAGTGCGAATAAACACCCTTTTTCATGGGTGGACAATTGCTGGAAAATGGCTGGTGCGGTAGGGGCCGGCTCTGGCAGAGAGCCAGTTTGGTTTCCGCAGAGGGCGCTCTACGGTGGACGCCATGATGCGCTTCCGGGCCCTCATGACGGGGGATACTGTAGCCCGGGTGGGGGCATTGGCGGTGTCTCTAGACATCGCCAATGCCATCAACATCCTGCCCTAGAGTTGCATCAGGGAGGCACTCCGGTATCACCGGATGCCGACCTACCTCTGTCGTGTGGTCGAGGCCTATCTGACGGACAGGGCCGTCATCTACCCCGGTCACTGGGGAGAGTGGAACCGGCAAGAGATGTCGTGCGGTGTCCCACAGGGATCGGTCCTGGGGCCGCATCTGTGGGA
The DNA here is from genome assembly GCA_916610215.1 of Omphaloscelis lunosa. Lineage (NCBI taxonomy): Eukaryota > Metazoa > Arthropoda > Insecta > Lepidoptera > Noctuidae > Omphaloscelis > Omphaloscelis lunosa. Next base: position 17,441,683 of record OU744260.1, read on the forward strand.
CATCGGATACGACTGGGTGCTGCGCGCCGACTTCCCTAGCAGCGTCAGCGTCTTTTGTTACGCTGACGACACGTTGGTCCTGGCGCAGGGGAAGTCGTACTAGGCGGCGGCCGACTTAGCCAGGATCCGGCAGTTGGGACTCGAGGTGGCCCTGCACAAGTCCGAGGCCATGGGTTTTCATGGAATAAACACCCTGAGTTGAAGTAAAGTACTTTCTGTGTACTCTCTTAAACATTTTCCTGCTATTTCCTATTGCTGTGTATTTGTGTATATATATTTGTGCAAATCAATATGTGTGACTCCGGCAACGAAAAACGACGAAGATGATGCGCCGAAAAATACCATCTGACGGCCAACTCAAGCACCACGCACGCTTCCCCGGCTTCCTGTTACACATTTCCGTCCCTTTTCACGAAATCACACCTACAGATTTGTTTATTTAGATTTCGATTTTGATTACAGGAAAGCGAGAGGAAAGATATTATACATCAATAAAAACGTTTCTTTATTGTTATCCCAGGGATCAATCTTAAATTACTTCTATTTAACTGGTCCACAGCAACGCTGCATAAAAGCAGAAATGAGTATGTGGTCGTACTTCAAAGAACTCTATTGTAATACAAATATGTGCTCAGAAACTAAAGACTAGCTTTCCGAGAAACCTCCTGTTTCTAAAGGTGAAGAAAATTACTAAGTTTTTCTTAATATGAGTTGCCAAATAGCAATTTCTTAGAAAATGAATTCCGAAAAAGGTCCAATTCCCAAAGCTTTTCTAAGTCAAAAAAATGCTCCTAGAGAAATTATAAATGGGTACTTACTGCTTACTAATGTAATTGTTATGGGTTGGTTCACGTGATGGTAAACAAATATTAGACTTCAATACTTTGCAATGCGAAGTCGATAAAAAAAGCGATTATTTTTATTATTCGAAATTCGAATATTTTCAGAAATTCACTTCCTACTAAACTCGCCTGTGTCATGGCCCGACAAAAACTCGCATCAAATGAGAAAAATCAACAGCGAATATAAATATTTTTTCCACGTGACACCAATGAGTAATGACTGATTGAATGAACGATAAAAACTGCCTCTGATCGTAGAAATAAGAGAGATGTGACGTCTTCTATGATTTTTTTTTTTAGTTCATCACTTTATGTCCACTAGAGGGCGCCATATTGCATTTAATGTGACGTTACATAGCTTCCAATGATACCTCATTTGTCAAATTATGAAGTTATGAGGTAACAGATGATACATACATACATACCGGTCAAAATCATAACCTTACTTTTTGCTTCTCCATAGTCGGGTAAAAATTGAGACAGCTTCATAGTCATAAAACAATCGTCTAAGGTTTCATGTTAGTTTAGCTCATAAAGTTATAAACTATTAATGTGTTGTATTAATACTCATAATTATTAAAATTATTCTGTTTTTCTTGTACTGTTTTACTTTAGAAACCCATTAAAACCAAAAGCCGACGGTTTAGATCATAAAAGTCTAAAAGTTTGACAATTTACTTTCTTTAATGATGATACTGCCTGATGTAGAAAGAACATTTTAGTGTTGCTTGTATTTTAGCATAAACTTAGCATAATCAGTCTATAATTTTCCCATTCCTGAGACACAGGCTCTCTTTGAGAGGGAATGGGCTGTTTTCTACCACGCGGGCCCAGTGCGGGTTAGTAGATGTCACAAGTCTTCGAATTTTTGGTTCTAGGACATGTCGGTTTACTCACGATGTTTTTCTTCACCGTTTTGAGAGCAGCGGTGGTGAAATTATTTACACAATGTAGCCTGGGTTCGAACCCACGAACTCGTAACTCGGGGCCGTTACCAGTGGACCACCACAGCAATTTTTTTTTTAAGCTATACCAAAAAACTTTTTAATCAAAACTGTCAAAAAGATGTTGACATGTATCTGATTTTTTTAAAGTGAAAACTTCTTGGGCGCGTTGGGCATTTTTGAGATGGGACTAAACCATTGATTTCGCGACACCGTGATGACACCAACTTTTGATCATTAAAAAGACATCAACGCGTTAATTATTGCTGCGCCGATTTTTTTTTTCAAGTTTTCACTTCTGTCGAGTGCCACTGTTTTTTTTATAACTCTTTCTTGTTGTACTGACGCGTAGAAGCAATTTTTTATTTACCTATGGCTATCTTAACACTGGTCAGAGCTTAAATTACTTGCCATATCTCCCTTCTTTCTTCAATCCGGTGCGCAACCAAAATATACGATATAATAATGATCAATGAGTACATGACACTTTTTATCTAAATTCCCGCACAGTCGTAAATGTATGCCAACATTTTTTATATGGATACGATAAAGATTTTATACGTATGTCCCCATGGTAACAATTTCACATTGACAACGTACCAATATCAATCTGCCTAGCTTTTTCCTAACTATGTTGGGGTCGGCTTCTAGTCTACCCAGATGCAGCTGAATATCAGTATTTTTCATGGAGCGACTAGCTATCTGACTTCCACAACCCATTAACTGGGAAATACGATACCCCTTGGTAAGACTGTTGTCAGACTTTCAGGCTTCTGACGACCCGTAATGACTGTCAAAGATCCACGAATGCCTGCCGGGACCAACGGCTTAAAACGTGCTTTCCGAGGCACGGAGGAGTCAAAGTATATAGAAATGGTCACCCATTGACGGACCAATCCAGGCAAGCGTAGCTTAACCTGATGGATCGATCTGTGCGGGTGTTATTATTTAGCCACAAGCTCCTCAGCGTACTATAACCTTTATATGTTAGAAGTTAAGGGTGGTTTTCTCAATGCAAGTTTACGTTCCCTATGTTTATGTTTTAAATGTGTGACATGTTTTATTTTTGTTTGATAGTTTTGTAGAATGTAAACGCGGCTTTTATTTTGCTTGGTCGGATATGGCGAGCCCTTTTTTTTCTGGGCGTTACAAGAGATTTGACTTGGTTTTAAACATTGAATTTATGTGTGAATCGATAAAACTAGGATTTCAGTCAATATCTTCTACTGCTTGTAATAGAAGTGGCTTAACGTCTTCAATGTAAAGCTTGATGCTCTAAATTAGAACTTTTCAATTAGTCTCTCAGTTTGGCCTTTAGTCGTGTATCGGTTGTGGCATCATAACAAACGGCATAAAATTAAAACTTCTTACGTCTTTTCTGAAAATCAATTATTTTTCTAACATTTGCGAGAAAATTAATCTTATTTGCATGTGTGTGTGAGATTGCATGTGCACTAGAGCAATAATCTCCTAAATGACTTAATACGCATTTCGCACACAGTAAAACTGTCGAAGAGAACGTGAAGCGATTACGGCCGAAGGTTTTACGATCCCGGTGAAAGCCTAATTACATTTATTTATATCCACTTCATCATTGTTGGCAGTTAAAAAACAGCCTGTTGGTTATTTGAGTCGCGAATAATTAATGTGAGCAATAAAATCTGTATTTTAAGCGCTAAAAGGAATTCGCGGAAGGGTTTGCGATAATAAGTTATGAAAATTTGTTTTTTTTTATGACTTTTTGATAGCTTTGATGTTCAGTTTTTGTTACTTTTTTAGAGACAAGATGGAGAATTACTTCAAACGTATTCAAAATCAAATAAAGCTATACAAGTCTTGTCTGCAATGTAATCGAAGTGTTACGTCTCTTAGCAAAGGCGTAGCGTATCGACCGGGTTCTACGAAATTCGTACCATCGTAGGTGATTGTGGGAACTTGATGCTTATCCGTATGTTCCGTTGGTATTTATTTAGTAGTTATTCATTGGGTAGGAGTTTGAACTCAAGACCTCGATGGTTCAATCGTTATCAAACTATGTTTGATGGTTAAGGAAACTCATAATTATTCATTAACGTTGGCGAGCCAGTTACTTATGACAATGTAGGTAATGGAAGGTATTTTAGCCGTGGTTAAAATTGGAAACTCAAATGATTTTTTTTTAATATTCCACCTCCGTTTAACGGTATCCGCGGCTCAGCGTACCAGAAGACGTAGCATTGGAAGGCCTCCCAAATGATGTACCGAAGCCCTTGTGAAGGCCGCAGGAATCCGCTGGATGCGAGAAGCACAGAACCGGTCGAAGTAGCGATGCTTGGTGAAGGCCTATGTCCGGCAGTGGACGTCTTTTGGCTGAAATTATGATGCCACGGTGTTTAGTTATTGATTTATCAAAGATAATGAACTACTATGATGACTGCTGCCGTAAGAATTTTACTCTTTTGTTACTCTACGGGTCACATAATGAGGAATAATATCCCACTGTTATGCAGTATCACCTAGCACGGGGCGTATTGTGACTGTTATTGGCGGCCTTATATATTTTAATGACAACAGTGATTACCATAAGTATGGTAATCATTCTGCACAAATAATAGTACATTATTGCAAAGTCCGTGAAATAAGCAATTGCAGGTCGAGTATGAGTTAGGTAGGTGAGCTAATACGAGACAGGCAATTGCCATTTCTGCCGAGGCATATATAGTGCTTTTCTCAAAAGAATGCAGGGAAATAAAACATACTTTTTATATTATACATTAAATTTTTCTCGTTTTTCCAAATCAAATAAAATTTTCACATATTTTCATGTATTTTTCTTTTGACTTCGCTGGAAGCAGGTTTTCCATTGCCAATTTGGCTTCTGATCTTAAATCTGGTGGAGTACAATCATTTTACTCTCTGAAGCGTTGGTACGCATTTTAATTATTTAATTTATATTTATTATGAATGTAAATAACAAATCAAGACGAATTTTCAGCTTTTCCGCCAATTTTCTATTTATCATCTGTGCCGAAAGGCAAACGAATTTATGGCTATACAGCCACGTGAACGTAATTTGTACTAAGCAAAGAGACTTACTTTGGTATGCCAAGAATGATAAAAGAGATCCAATCAAAGAGTATTAATAATAACCCCAGCACGCCGTTTCATACAACATTGCTGGAGCGTTGTAATGTTCCAAATTCAAAAAAACGCTCCTGCAATGGGTTTTATTTTCTTTGATCGTAAATTCGATACTTCGCGTGTTCTTTTTTCGAAAATAATTTTCTTTGACAGGAAATTCGATACTTTGCGAGTTCTTTTTTCGAAAATAATGACAATATTTCCATGCATGTTTGAGAAAAATAAATAAATAAATTCCGTTTCAGTTAATTGATTTGGTAAACATAAATTTTAATAAGAAGCCCTTTGGCAAACTTTAACTTAAGATGAGGAATAATTATTTCAAGGTAATGTTGAAATTATTTTGAACAAGTTAAGATGAAACTTTTGGCAAGCTGTTAAATTGTCACAGAACATTCTAAATAGTTTAGAGTTATTTTGATTGAACTTATTAAAGCTTGAAATTATTCAATCTGTTTGAAATTCCTCGTTATTGAAACTGAATTTTAAATAATTTCGCAAGTTATCGATTCGGAATTTAATAAATATGATTACAAGAGTCTTTTAAGTTATTTGTTTTCTGCACATTTTTAGCGTATCGATGGCAAAAAGTTTATATACATTTTGCGCCCCAAATTCAGCTAGGCGAACAGCATTCACTGAGGCAGTCATAAGGTCATTAAGTGCACAGGTAACAGGGTATGCGGCGCAGGATGGGCCATCGTCGGTGGGGAAACGCCGCATTCGCACTTGAGATCTCAACCGTCCATGAACCCCTCCCATTTTTGGGGATTATCTTTGTTCTGGCCGACTTGGGTTTGAAATATATCAGAGATTTGTCCTTGGCCATGGTAACGCGTGCCCTGGTGAAAGGCTCTCAGATGTTTTGATGAATTTGTCAGGGGTTGATTAGACAGCTCCCAGCCAGAGACTGCATCTAGCTGTGGAGGCGTGGTTAAAGGCTTGATTTGCTGGACTTTTTAAAGATATGGTATGCTTGTTGCAATTTAAGTAATTATGTGGACACATCAAGTTTTTAAAGTTCCGTACGTCCGTATAAAAAACGGAACACTTATAAGATCACTTGTATGTCTGTCTGTCTGGCTAGTTGGCTATTTGGCCGTCTGTCACAGCCACTGCTGCTGCTCCGAAACTACTGCACCAATTTAGTTGAAATTTGGTATACATTTGAATTTCTGTAATCACACGGACGTGTAACGAAAAAGAGAATTTTGATAATGGGAGTCATTTTTCGGGGCCAAATAAGAAAAAAAAAAAGGTTTGCACATTGTACCGTGTGACATATCAAATGGCAGGGCTTGTTGTGAAAATAGATGAAAATGAAAATTTTTCTCTGAAACAACGGAGCCTAAAATTTAAAAAAAAAATACAGAATACTTCTATACTCGTAGATTACAGGAAAATGTATATTGGTCGATTTTTTTATATTTAAAAGTAAACGTACCGTAGTTCTCCAAATACACATTCTTTCAAAGAATGATTGCTCACATGAGGCATAATGCTTCTTTGACTGGAAAATTAACTAATCTTCACTAAACACCGTTTCATCATTATAATCACAACATCAAATAATCATAAAGTGCAATATGATCTCAAACGATATAACACTCCAGTATTATGTATGTGGTACACAGCACCATAGGCCAAGAATGCGTAGAAGCGACACTCTTATTTCAAATACATTTAAAAATGCCAACAATCTCGGATCATAGAATACTGTTCAACACTGTCGAGATTGAATTTGACTTTTTGTGGACTAGGATATTAATTCAGATTTGTAACAGTTATAACGGCAATCATGTAATTTGGTTCGGTGTCAATTTTATTCATATTTTATATTGATTATTTTATATTTTGTAAATTTGTGAACTTTGTAGGCTTAATAGACTTTAGATTTGTAGACCATTTTCTATTTTGTTAAATATCTATTACTTGTTGACTGTCCTCCCATATCCATTAACACTGTAATTTGAAAACATTTGAAAAGAGATATACATTTATAAAAAAGTAACTGTGGAGTTTCTTGGCGGCTCTTCTCCATGGGAAACGATCAATTGGAACTTCTGACGTTTCATAAGTGCCGTTGTGGGTTTATTTGAAATAAAATATTTTGATTTTGACTTGGGCGAAAGTGGGACAAAGCAGGGGACTACTACCAGGGCGCACTACTTTATTATCAGACCATTAAACTATGCAGGGGCGCACTACTTCATTATTTTGCGTGCCATTTGGGCACGCCTTCGTTGGAGGCCTATGCTTAGCTTAGGATGTCTTTTGGTCAAAATAATGAATGATGAAGATGGTGATCAGCGTGCACACAAAGTAGGTGCAGTCGGCTGCACATTGGTGGTAAGGCTTTGACCTAGAGCTGGCCTAGCGAAGTAAGCAGTTTCAACAGAATACGAGGCAAACTTATACTGGTTTTATTACCACTAACGGGCGGCCTATTGTACTTGCACGCTTAGCATGACGGGTTTTGTCGACGGAAGAGTAGACAAAATGACAGATAAACAATCACAATCTGTCATTTTGTCTATTCTTTCGTCGAAAAAATCTGTAGAAAACCCGTTTCTATTGTTCTCATGCTACGTGTGCTGCAAGGTATTTCGGTTCTTCACAGATTTCTTATTCAATGATAAACCCGACTTTCGGCTTACGTGGGTTACACGAAATCTCGTCAGTAATGGCTTATGGTAACTTAACCCGTCACCTTCGGATGATAAGAACGGTTTCATAAATGGAATGGCTGCCCTGACTCTAAAGGATATTTCAGTAAGTCGTAGGGCGATGACCTCTTCTTTAAGGAGGTTTAGAGATCGAGATGAATCATTTTAATCTTAAATAATGGGTCTGGTTGTATTTGAGACATTGATAATATTTTTGCATTTTCTTTAAAAGTTATGCTGAAGAGAGAATCAAAATAAATTAAGAGTAACACATACATATACCATCGCGTCTGTATTCCCAGATGGGTTAAGCAGAGATGCACCTACAGAACCCACATTTCGCCAGGTATATTTGCGTCCCATGTAACGGGGGCGTGCCTATTGCCATCAACCGGGGACAAACCCGATTCAAATCAAGAGTAGTACCTTGATGTAATGTCTATGACACTTGTATTACCATATCTATTTTTGCCATCGGTTGACAGGTGCTGCTGGTTTGAATTTTTATAGGTGCCGCCGGTAAACCAGTCTCTTGAGGCACTTAATAAATACACCGGGTTGCAGATGCAGGCATACCATACTTTCGGGAAAAAAACAGTGGTGAATAGCATACAGATAAGCTTACACTAATACCTCCGTATGTAGGTGACCAATCTAACCCCACTACTATGACACGACATGGTGTATCATGTCGTGTCATAGTAGTGGGGTTAGCCAATACCCGAATAACTCATGATTTACGATGAAAACACAAAATCTTGTCAGTAACGGCTTACTATAACTTAACCCATCAAATATAAAGGCTAAAGGATTTGTATACACCAATGAGAGTGACTCGGCTATTGTAAATATGTGAGCACCATGTATCTATCACATAATTAAATTATCTGTCGTTGCTTCATTTTTAATTCTTTTTACCTATTGTGGTATTGTAATTTTATTCTAGGTGCATCGTCTTCACATATAATTATTTAACTAATGTACGTACTTATACAAACTCTTGTAAAACATTTTAAAAGAGTAACGGTGGAGTTTCTTGCCCATTCTTCTCCATACGAAAGCTACCTTTTGGAAGGGGCGACTAGAATCAATTATATTATTTTGTAAATTTTGACGTTCAAAAGTGCCATACATGGGCTTATTTGAAATAAATGATTTGACTTTGGCTAAAACGTGTGACAAGAGAAAAGAGAATCAATGCGGAAAACGTTTGCATGGTGTGTGGTGGAATTTGTAAATAACGTGTGCTGTTGATGTTTCACACATGAATCGGCTAAATAATAATGGTGTTTAAAAGAGAAGATGCCATACCTATTATTAGAATCAAATGTATGCTCAAATTTTCGAAACCTTAAACATTAATGTTAATTTTAATCCGTGGTTTTAGGCTACTAGGGAAACGTCCCGTTGTGCTTATTGACCTAGCACTTTAACTGTTCTGTGTCCCTCTTGATTTGGAGGAAAGTGGAAAAGCTTTGTTTTTTTTTAACTACAACTTAAATTAAGCATCTTAACATAACAAAACATCATGCTGGTATTTTCCCGAAGGACTAGGCGTTGGTATTGAGTACACCTACATTTCGGCTGCTACTCAGAAATTTATAATAATAATTTTCTGTACCTAATAAGTCCTCAAGCCTTTGAACTATTAAGTATCATATTGCTATTCATAACTACGTTTATAATGATCACTAAACTTAGGCAGAAACGTTGCTTTGTGCAAAACTTTAAATGCTCTGAGCTACCATTTTCAAGGAAGTTAAAATGAACTTTGCAAAGAAACAATTAGTCCCACTTAGTACTATAAAGTAAATTAGAAATATATTAGAAAACGGTTACGATGGAGTAAAATACAAAACAAAGACACATAAAAGGTTTTAACGATTTCTTAGAAATATTTTTTTATTAAATTAATACAGAGATAGGGACTAAGATAATAGACATTCATAGGATATAGGAAATAAAAGTGTTCCATTTCCACTCTAGCTATTGTAGTTGCAAGAGTGACTGCTGAGCACGGAGAGTTTTGACAAAGTTTTGTGGGGTTTTTTCAATGCAAATTCTTAGTAGCCAGGGTCCTATCACCCTAATCTGTAAAAAAATTAACGTAGGTAAAGTGAACTGTGACAGATCACTTCAAGCTTTCATCTAAGTTTTTACGGTGAAATCTTGCAAAATAAATTAATTCTTAATAAAGTGAAGCCCTGATTCCTGCGCTAGGTAAGAACACCAGTGTTACAAGAGCCAGTGTGTTTTCCCAATCAGTAGGATATGGATTTTTTCTAATATAATGCATCGTTTGAATTCCTGTTACGACAAAAAAAAATTATAATTAATATAGTTACATTAATTATTAAATTTATGATGAAAATAATTATTATTCTCTGCGTTCAGCGGTCGGTGTGGCAACATGCCGTATTCGGGTTAGCGGCAAATCAATCGTCATCCTGAGGATGCCTCATTGAGAGTGAAACACGTGTCGATTTCTTTAAGGGTTTTTTATGGCTCTTTAGAAATAATTAAGCGGAACAGGTATATATCCACATCTATTGTATTTTATAATGGATTTCCGTAAGGTCACGCTTGATTAATGAACTATTAAAATATTTTTTTAATACATTAAAGAAAGGAAGTAAAAATTATGATAACATATGAAATACACAGGCCGGAGTCTGGTATTGAACCAGACTATTGAGACGGCCCGTTTAGGGGCTATAATCTCACCCCCTAGTACATGTAACTTATAACTTAATTGAAGAAATGCGGGTGTAATCTACAACACTGCCTAACCCGTCCACGCCTACCTTGTAATGCTAAGTTAGAACATAAATATAGAAATATTACTTCGCATACGTCTAAATTCAACCCTTCATATTCCTTGAATACGATGATTAAGACGCCTATTCGCATCGGCGTCAATGCGTCAACCCTCTAACGCGATGGGGGAATAAATCAAGACACGCAGGTACAAATGACCCTAATGTGCCGTGATGTGCAGGTGCCCCAGTAATGAAGGGTTAACGGTTTTAGTGTTACGTATTAAATTAGATTTTATGGTGAAGTTTGTACGTGTGTGAGTGTGAATTTGTGCGTAGTTAGGAACGATACGATTATGTTTACAATGTGTTTTAAAAAAATTGAGAAACGATTTGTTTCGGTTTCGTTCGAATGTAACGATATAAAAACGTTTTTTAAGAAGAACAAAATTTAAATCGTTCTCGGTTAATAAAACGTTTTTAACCGTTTTTTTTATACATTTTTTGGGTCGATTGATTGCAAACTGGTAACACAACCCTTACGGCAAGCGCATTGGAATCAATGATGTAATAAAATGAAGATAAGGTACAATTTAACTAAACAAGTTCATGCTTGTCGGCGCTCGTCCCGCGCGCGGCTGTGTCCTGCGAATAAAACGGTTTTTGTTTTGCAGAATAAACGTTCTCATTTCGTTTTCGTTCCGAACAAAATGTTGTACAAAGAACTGTTCGTAACGTTTTAAAAACGTTATTTTTAATAAAGTTTCCGAGCTAGAGAGAGATAGTACTCCCGCATTTTGTATGTATTATGGGGCTAGCCTCCTGCCAACAACCGGGCACAAATCCAGACTCTGGGCTGCTACTGAGAAATTCGTAATGGAAATACTTTGCCCGACCTGGGAATTGAACCTAAGACTTTATGCTCAGCAGTAGCGCTTATGACCACTAGACCAACGAGACTGTCTTTGTGCAGCAATTGCCGTCAAAAGAGGGATGATAGATAGCTGTGCGTTTATATTTGCATTTAGCATAGGATCCGCGGAGGAACGAACTGCACCCACCTGTTTAATGCATGAAAAGTATTTTAAATCAAATTTAGTATATTAAAAAATCTATCGCGAGTGGTGTGGCAAAAATTCCTGACCAGCCTGTGATTAATTAAAACTTGAAAATTTACTTTTATAAACATTGCAAGGTATACACCAATTGAAAGAGCTTTTCAAGGAGAACCATTGCTACTGACTGAACTTTTGCCGATTGTGACCTAAATAGGTGACTTGGCCACCTAAGTTTAGGAATGTTCTTGGCGCCCAATGGCTATAAGTGATATATCAATGGATAAGAGAAAAAATTGTTACTAAAACGAGTTAATCGTTAAAACAACGAGTGCAATAAAAAAAAAAGTATTTTATTTTTATTTTTAATCAATCATTGTCTGGCCAAGATTTTTTTGCCAACCCACTAGCGATATATTTTTTAACATACTAAATTTGATATAAAATTAATTTCATTCAATAAATAGATGGGGGTGTTAGAAAGTGCGGTATACAGTATAAGTTTATATATATACGTAGGTATTATCCAAATTAGCAAGCTTTGAGTGTCAGAATTATTACTGGTTATTTACTGTGTATGAAAGTTCTGATGAACATGTTTTGTAGGAAAAGGATTTCATGAAGTATAGCACAGAAAGAAAAGGCTAGATGTTTATTTAATGAGACTAAATTAGAAAGCTACTTGTCCGTTCGCAAAGCTAGGTCTTTATGTAGAAGAAGGACAAGAAACTCCATGGAAACAGTATTCTATCAAAACATTTTTATAAAATGTCGTTATCTCAAAAACAGTTAATTCTATCTCTTGAACCATTATTCAGAATAATAGCTACGTTATAAAATAACAAGAAAAAGAGTATGCCATTATACGATTTAACATATTAGATATATTGGTAAAAATATACCATACACAACAACATAATCATAATCAACAATAATTACGGTATAATATTAAATTACTTAACTTACGTGACACGTGGTCGGTCTATTTCATGTAACAACGCCACTAGAACCAACCAACTGAACATCTACCGAGCGACTGACTCGATATCGATCATGACTTTGTTATTGTTACTAGTACCTAATTAACTATTTATTTATTTTACTTCGATCGTCCATCTTCGATGGTCCTAGTTTATCATTTATAACTTCCAATTACAGCTTTATATAGCTTTATGTAAGCGGGCACGCCCTTTATGCTTTTTTTTTGGGTGGGAAATTATCAAATAATTCTTCCCGCTCTAGGCGGAGCGGTAGGACGTGTCAGACTCTGACTGACTAAAACCCACCCGTGTTCCTTCGGTTGCCCTGTTGCCGAGGGCCACGATCTCCCTTTCGGTTTTCTTCGCACTCCCGGCAGGCATCGGCCCTAGCGGACCCCGTCAATTCTGCTGACATCTCTTTGAGGCGCGCGTGGAACACAATGCGCCGTCGACCCCGGCCTAGTCCTTATCGGACGGTGAGCTACCCATTGCTCACTGTCCGCAAATCGGCCTGCGATTCTTGACGCCCAGGGCGTCTCCTCCTGCATAAACCGCTGCATGCTTCGGCTTTGTGCCTGGAGACTTTATTTAGATATTTAGTTCTATTTACGTTTAGTTTTTTTATTTTTTTTATTTCTGCTTGAGTGCTTGGCGAGTGCTAGCTGACATATTATGGCCAATAATTTATCGTTTAAATTATTTTTTGTGTTGCTTAATGTAAATTATTTTGCATACAATTGTATAGAATCATTTTTTTTTCTAACTTAAACAGACAGCTGTGCTGCTGGGGAGTTTATTGCGCCACTTCTTCTTACCAGCTAAAGGCACTAGGAAGTGGTGAAGGGTGTGCGTTTTGGGGGACTGTCTTATGTAATTTTGACGTTTGAAAAGTGCTGATTCTCAGCCTAGTTTGAATAAATGACTTTTGAATTTTGAATTTTGGTAACGTTTTTACAATCCTTTTTTACCGTATCAACGTCACTGTCAAACATCTACCGCCATTTTAAATAAATCAAAGGTCGTCATACATTTTGGCTTAATAAATTTTAATACAGTTAAGAGAAGTAGGTATAAACAAATCTTATGTAGTGAAATCGTTTTAAAATATTATAAGGTAACTAAGCAATTTAATAAAAGCTAATTCGTAATCTATATATATAAAAATGAATCCCTATTTCCCTTGGTCACGACATCACGCTAAAACGGCTGAACGGATTTGGATGAAATTTGGGATATGGATAGACCTTAACCCGGAGAAGGACATAGGATACTTTTTATCCCGATATTTTTACGGGATCGAGACTTATGCGGGTGAAACCGCGGGGCGCAGCTAGTTCTTAGATAAAATTCAATAAAATATCAACATCAACTGATAGTATTGTGACAATCATTCGAAACAGCTTTTTATATTAAAAAAGCAATATAAAATCTACACAAGTATCTTAATGATACTTGTGTAGATTTTATATTATGTAATAATTTATATGAATAACATCTAAATTAATTTTACAAGTTAAGTATTATTTTTAAAGGAGTTCTCAGTTCGTCGGAATCATTTTTTTAAAATGTATGTTCCCCGATTACTCGAAGAAGTCTGAACCGACTTAAAAAAATATTTTTGTTTGAAAGGGTATAATACTTCCAAGTTGGTCTCATTGTCATTTGGTCACGATCTGATAATGGGATCTTGGAGAAATCGAGGGAACTCTTTAAATGTTATAGCGATTTGGGTATTCTTTTTTAGTAACTCGTGCATTTGCACTCGAAAAGCACCATTTGGTAAAGCGGAATTGATGAATTACAAATCAACACAATAAAAAATAAAAAAAAAAAAAAAAAAAAACTACGAACTGAAAAATAACTTTAATGTTGGAAGTCGGTGGCAAAAAACTTAAATACTGATTGATCCAAAGACACCGACTTCCGAAATTATTAGGTAAACAGTACCTAGTCAAATTAGGTACCTCTACATTGGTCCCAAGCTTCAACAAACAATATTTTAATATTATTCTAACCTTAAAATAAATTATCTAACACGACCAGACTGACAAGTACTTCATTCTCGAAGTACCAATGTATTTAATCTAATATTACAATAAACTCAATGAATTATCTAACAGGTGCAGGTCGTTACTCTGCGGATCTTAGGCCAACTACTTCTATCTTCCATGAGTAATGTCATCAACACTTTTATAGGTAAAATAATGGTGGAAATAAATAAACACTTTAAAATATTAGCACCCTCTTTATTGTCTGGGGTGAAAACTACAAATGTATACACGATAAATTGTGAAAACAATTTTCTATACAAACTCGAACAGTTCCATAGAAAATCTAATGTAATATGTACGGTGCGGTGTGTGGTGGTGTGTGTGCATGTGTGTATGTATGTTGTATGTATGTTTGTCATGTAATGTACTATGTCATTTCTGCAACAAAACATTCCATTCAAATACGGCAAAAACTACATACATATGATCCAAAATGCAGGATAAAACCGGATCGTGGGCTCAACAATAAATTGTAATGACAAAAGTAAATATGTTCCACTGATCTGTTTGTGCATCTCTACCGAACAACAAACGAATGGATGAAATGAATGAATGTATTTTTATTCTGAAATGAATGATTTGTATGCGAATGGGAAACAAGCATTCCAAATTTATACGAAACACGCGAATATTAAATGCGTCGTGAACGTATTCGTTCGGAGCTTTTTAGATATTCGAATTGAACATTGAAAGTGGAAACTGCCGCGAGCAATGAAAATTGGAGTCCATGACATTTTCATTATTGATTAATGTATTGAAAGAATAGTATTTTTTCGTGATCTCCCATAAGTCAGTAAAATGTTTCAAATTCAAATTATTTTATTTCACATAAACCTACAAGGACACTTAAATGTACACAGAAAAATGTGTTAGATAATTAAACGTCAGAAGCTAGGTGCACGGTACCAATTGGTCGCTTCCTATGGAGGAGAGCCGGCAAGAAACTCCACGGTTACTCTTTTAAAAATAAATGGTTTCTACAATATTTCAAATTACAGTGTTAATAGGTATGAGAGGACAGTGTAGACCTATCAACAAGTACCAGGTACTTAGTAAAATAGAAAATGGGCCACAAGTCTACAGCTTACAACGTTCTCAAATTCACAAAATCTAAAAGAAAAGAATCTATATAAAAGATTAACAAAATAATAAAAATAAGGACCTATTTAAACCAAATGACATGATTGCCATTACAGCCGTAACAAATCTAATATTATTATATTTACATATTTAATTTTAATTTCATAAAAACTAGATTCAGTTTTGGATGCAGAATGCAGCATCACCCGCAAAAATATGCACGTACATACAGAAGGAGCGATCCTAAAATTGTAATGTAACATGCAATCCGAGGCGAATCACATCAGCCCCTAGACAAGAAACTACATGAATACCACGACCGCTCTGACAAGAGTGCTATGAAGAAGATGCAATCCTCCGTTATGTCTGCGGGAGTTATAATTGCCATTTAAGCTGCTAAAGGAACTGCCTGTCCAGATACGCTCGAGCTACTTAAATATCTTCAGTCATTAAGGCACTTCCTGGTTTATCTGTTTGCCTGGTAAGTCCTTGTTGAACAGTGGCCGTTTATCGAAGTAATTTTCTAACTAAATTCTACTGATGGGCGATTCAATCAGTATCCATATTGCGGCTATGCTTATAATACAAATATTTATGACAATTATCACAAATCATGCATGATAATATTAGTTCGTAAATCATCGTAATCTATATCGGCAACTATGATTGTGTCATACCGAATTTGTGTTAAGCTTAGTTCAGATGGAGATAGTTGTTCAGCAAAGTTCAGTGGTAGGTGTAGCAAAGAATGATTAACGTTGTTTTTATGTGGGTTCAGTGCCGTTATTTTCTTTTTGGAAAACAAAAAAGTAAATTCACATATTATAAAAGAAAAGCGCGAAACAAACCGAAATATAAATATAAGTATAGGTACTAAGCCTGTATTGATAGCTGCACTAAAATATAACAAGTTTGTATAGTAATGCTGCAAAATGCTGTTGGTTTTTTGTCTCTTTAATACTACTAACAATGCATATTTGTCAAAATTGACAAAATTGTCACATTTTCACAAGTGCTGTTTAATAAAGCAGAAAATTTGTGAAAGTAACTTTTAAAATTGTCTGATTGTCGCCTTTTAGTTTTATTAAGCTACGGGGTATTTGCGTAAAACACATAAATGACAATCGATCGCAATGCCTTCCATTTTGACATCCATTGCGTTATAGGTTTGAATAATTAGTCTACTCAGCAACGTAAATAACGCAATGAACATGGCTGAACTGCCAAAATTAAAGGCGATCGATTGTCATTGTATCTGTGTTACGCACCGTACCCCGCTGGTCCTATTGCTTCCATGACACACAAAATCTGACAAATGAATAACATCGATAGTTTTGCAACTTCCATATCGCTCTCCTACACTATTTCCGCCTGAACCCTCCCTTAGTTCCGAAAATAATGAGGCTATATTAATCACAGCGATATTACGGCTATCATTATTTGATAAGAATTAGGATGTTCCTACATGATGTAATTACTATCGTGGTGTCATTACCCTCTGTAGTAATTATAATCCACGTATTATGGCCGCATTTTGGGATATAATGTTCCCAGATAATTATTATTATGTCAAACGTGGTGGTACACATCTAGGTAAAGTCGCTGTAGTGTTGGTTCGAACTCAGCTGATATGCACTAAACTTCGAGAATAATTATGTAACACTTGCCTAAACTATAATATAATATTATAAAAAGAAGAGATTTGATTTTTTATATGTTGAATGAACTCAAAAACTACTGGACTTTCACCAGTGGATAGCTATATTATCACTGAGTAACATAGGCTATAATTTATAAAGATATCACGCGGGTTAAGCTGCTGGTGGAAACTAGTGTTAAATATCCGTGTGATACCGTCTGGGAAATAAACTGAAAAGCTCCGCCATTTTTCCGTTTTATGTATAGCCATTTCCAAAAACTGTCAAAGAATGACAGTTTTGAATTATTGACGATTTAATTTGGTACTGAACTTGATATTTCTTCTCGATTCTCATTCAAATTAATTAAATATTATTAAATGTAACAATAATTTACAATAATTTATAAAAAATCAAATTATGTTATTCAAATTGAAAAATTGATTATTATAAATATCTATTAACTTTGTTGCATGCTAACAAATATTCTAAAATTGCAAGGGAAAATAAGAAATTAAAAGGCTTACCCATTTCTTTATTTATTATTATTTATTAGCGAACTTTATAAACGGTTTTTCCCAGACTTTTCTGTTTTGCTGTTTTTTCCTGAGTTGGTTCGATATGATGTACTAAATTTGATAATTTCTACAAGAACCTGAACCGACCCGATTACAGTGCTTGGGGATTTGGTAATTTGGTCACAATGATACCTACCTACTTACTATACGTACATGTATGTATATGTAACCCCTTTTCAGTTTTCAATAATTTTAATGAAATACACCCAGTACTTAAAATTTGTTGTAAACATTGTACCTATCGATTGGTTGCTCGTTTTATTTATTCATTGTAACAAAGTGATAACAATATCTAAACGGCAATTAAAACACTTTCCTTTGAATTATTCCGTAGTTTATCTACCTTCACCTTTGCTACCGTGTAAATTGAGCTTTATTTGCAATTCTCACGATTGAAACTATATTGAGAAAGTAATAATTATAGACACATACAGATAAAAGAGAAAATTATAAAGTTGAGGTTAAAATATATAAGTAAAATTTTAACAGTTAAAATAAAAATAAAACCTCGACACAAACATTTCCTCATTTCTCTGTCCTACTCCATCATCAGATCCTGTTCACCATCTATCTATAACCTGTTCATTGAGACCATTCCAATGAGCCCAAACACGATACCTGTGCTGTAAGTTGGTTAGGTATCCTGCAAAGTCCAGATGCTGCAGCATCAGTTCAAAGTTACTATGTTCTTCTAATATCATTGAAGTAACAGAATACCAAACAAATCGATCAGACCTGTGGAAGATACTCACATCCATTCATTAACTAGAAAAGACCTGATAATCTTCAAACGGCTTAACCGATTTTGATAAAACATGTCTAAGAACCATTGCTAGAAAACCTGCTTTCAAATTAAAAAAAACCGTATTCAAATCGGTTCACCTGTTTAAGAGCTACGGTGCCACAGACAGACACACACACACACATAGCGGTCAAACTTATAACACTCCTCTTTTTGCGTCGGGGATTAATTATAACACCCCTCTTTTTGCATCGGGGGTTAAAAACAAAACTTCGCCCCTGTCTTTGACACAGGTGAGTAAAAAGTACTTTTCCGAAGTGAAATGTGTGTGGAGAGAGGCAAAGAACATAAAAGAAGGTAGTTGACATGACAAGGACTGAATAATATTATTTTGTTGTAACACATATCATCACGCCAGTATTCTCCGAAGGGTCAGGCAGAGGAGTACCTATACTGCACCAACATTTCGTCAGTTATCTTTGAGTCCCATGTAATAGGGGATGAGTCTATTGCATATTTTTTTGTAATTTTAACTTATATCCATTTCAACGTCTGACATGTGCTAAACACATGTCAGACGATCAATGGGCCAAACTTAAGGCGCCGATAACCGAATTTTTATGATTTTATGCTGTTATGTTAAATTGGAGCATTTTCTTAATAACTGAATATATGAATATTTTAGATTATATTTATATTAAATAGTGAAATTAATTTTTAAAGTTATGTCTAACGCGGATAAAAAACTGAGAATCACGCAAAATTTATCAAGCGTATTTTTCTGAAACCTTCACCATTGTAAAGATAATTTAATTATTGATCTTTTAGTGTTCGTATTTTCTTAAAATACAATTTATTTTATGTATAATAAATTAATAATGCGTCTAATTTGGGACAGCGCTTCTTGATGGGTGAGTCCTATTACTGGCTGGACGGACGTACGACGCGTTGCGTGAGTTCAGTACAGAACACATAAGCTAACCAATCAAGGTCACTGGAATATATCTGCATCTTAAGGCCCTTGGATCGATCTCGCTTAGTGGCATATGACATCGCCGCAGGCCCAGACGGAAATGGCGGGATGAGGTGGACTCCTTTAATAAAGATTGGTCCTTGTCAGCTCTAGACAGAGAGAGGTGGAAAGAGAGGGGAGGCCGTCACCTCCTTCTGCGAAGCGGTAATGCTCGCGAAGGAGGAGGCGGAACGCGTGAGGGAGAGGTAAATTTCGCGCCCTCACGCCCCTAACCGCCGCAGGAGGAGACGCCCAGGGCGTCGGGAATCGCGAGGCGATTTTCGGCCACCGTAGGCGCGGGCTTGCGGGCGGTGAGCAATGGGTGGCTCACCGTCCGATAAGGACCAGGCCCGGGTCGACGGCGCGTTGTGTTCCACGCGCGCCTCAAAGAGATGTCAGCAGATTTGAAGGGGTCCACTAGGGCCGATGCCTGCCGGAGTTGCGAAGAAAACCGAAAGGGAGATCGTGGCCCCCGGCGACAGGGCAACCGAAGGAACACGGGTAGGTTTTAGTCAGTAAGAGTCTGACACGCCCTCCCGCTCCGCCCAGAGCGGGAGAAGTTATTTGATGATTTCCCACCCTCAAAAAAAAAAAAGGTGGAAAGAGAGGAGGGAGGCCTTTGTCCAACAATGGGACAAAAACGGCAAAAAACTATAGACATTTAAAACTAATATTCGTGGATTTTGCTAGATTGGAATTCAAATAGGCCAATAATAATATAAATTTATAACGGTCGATAAGTTGAGAAAAGGCAAGGTAAATGCTGATGGTCGATAATTTACCTCTTTGGAAACATGCTATACTTGGAACGGTGTCCGTTGTATTTCCATATCTTTTACAAGGTAGCTCGAAAATACCCCTTTACCTAATCAATCGCACACAGTACCAATTCTTCCCTTCAGTTCGAATTCGAATTCCGAAAACGGATATATATATCTTTCTCTAAAACTCATTTCCTTTCAATATGTAGCCTGCACACAAAGACGTTTGATGTCTAGTGTAAAGGTACCCTACCTTTGACTGCATGTTAAAAAACAGAACGTGTAGAAAAAGCCATAATAAGTATTTATTTCAGCGCAGTTTTGTTTTCAACTTGTTCGCAACTTGTTCGAAGCCGCGAATTTTGAGGTGGTATTTGTGTTTTCCAGGATGCGCCAAAGTCAAAGCATTGTATATAAAACAGGAAATAGTTTTGAAAAATATTTTGTTGTTATTCCGAAATAATTTTATGAAATTTCTGGGACTACATTGTTTGGTTCGTATGAGAGTTATACTTTCGTCTAAAAAAACGCCCCTCATTGAGGCTATTCATACCGAAATTCGTTGCCTGGCTAGACTTTTTACATCCATAATCAGCTTATAATGTTCCCATTGCTGGGACACAGGGGCGTTTTTTTAATTCACCACGCGGGCCCAGTGCGGGTTGGTAGATGTCACATGTCTTCGACTTTTTTTTCTCTAGGACATGCCGGATTCCTCACGATGTTTTCTTTCACCGTTTTGAGAGGAGTGGTGATGAAATAATTTACAAAAAGTAAAGTGCTTGTCTGAGTTTTGTCTGACTTCTGACTGCTTGTCTGACTTCATTCAAATCGCCTCAAGAAAAAATAATATTATTGAAAAGTGTTGATTCGCCCGTCACGGGCGAGTAAATTCGGGCAAATAACCAATAAGCCCTGTGAGGGCTTATGGGGGAAATTTTTTCTTGAGGCGATCCGCACTAAGTTAATTTAATTCTGGAACCTACCACCTACCTATTCGTAAGTCACGGCCGTTACCACTGGGCCACCACTGCTCTTCCTTTTAAAATCAGCATGGGCAATTTTCGTACTAAAAAATCTAAATAGCTTATTAATTAATTTTTCTGACTGTACAGTTTCTGAATTGTACAATTTTCATAATTATATTTATTCACGAAAATAATCAAACATAACGTTTTATTCATAATATAAGCAACGTTAAAATGGATCCCAAAATAGACAATAAATTAATTTAGACAAAGTATAATAATACAAACACATTAATATACTCATAACTCCTGAAATTAATTAACGTCACATCATTGTAGATAATTAATTTCGTCAGAAACGAGCCTGCCGCCATATTGGTGTAACAATGATAAGATAATAATTTTAGAAAATATCTATTTCATTAAATTATTTTGGAAGGAAAAAGGGGAGGCCTTTGCCCAGCAATGGGACACAATATAGGCCAAAAAAATAATAATAATAGGAACTTACCTTATTTTGAACAAAAAATAGGCTTCATTCTTCTGTAGGTGCCGAATGTAGCAGTAGATATACAAGGTGTAATTGAAATACTTAACTGAAAATCTCTTAATTATCATTATGAACAACTGTTACTAAGGGACTAAAATGATATAGCGAAAATAAATCCGCTACTTTTGTGCTTATTCTGTCGAGGTATCTTATCATACTATATATAATAATATAAATTCAATTCAAAATATTTTATTTCACATAAACCTAAGTCTGTTGCCATAACAACAATGTAAACAGCTTGGTTGTGTTTGGCAGTTAGAGGTAAGATGGCCAGTTCGCCTGTGGTTGAGGATTCCGGGTGAAGCTCGGTTCTACCTTCGGCCTGATCATCACTTAGGAGCTTTCTCGTAATGGATAAGAAAAAAAGTGTTATTGTGTTTGCAGCATCCCAAACTCTGGATTTGTCCTCAGATAATGACAATTGTCTTGCCTTCTATTATATGAGACAGTTAAAATAACTGGCGAAATGTGGGTGTACTTCATAGTTGTTGGTCGGGAACGAAACTGAAATTCTGCCTGATTTGCATTTTCGAAAAAAAAACAAATAATTCAAAATATTTTATTTCACATAAACCTACATGGGCACTTATGAAACGTCAGAAGCTAGGTGCACGATTTCAATTGGTCGCTTCTTTTGGAGAAGAGCCGGCAAGGAACTCCACGGTATAATATTATATAATATAATTATAATATGAAAGTTTGTATGTTTTTTATTCAATCACGCAAAAACAACTGAATGGATTTGGATGATTGTCATTGATACAAATAATCTATGACCTGGCTTAGGACATAGAATACTTTTATCCCGGTAGTACATTCCCATCGGATAATTTCCGACCTCCACGGGGGCGGAGTCGCGGGCGAAATCTAGTGCGATCTTAAATGTATAGAGCAGCAGATTTTTGCGATGTCGATGTGGTTTCATTTCAATTATCTCAAAGTAAAGAAAGAGAGAGAAAGAAAGAAAAAGTATTTATTTAGACGCACAGGAAATCAGAAATTAAACAAAAACGCACTCATTAAAAGATTAATAAAAAATACAATAAAAAAACAAAGTAAAATAAAAGCAGAAAGTCCTGTACGAGGCCAAAAGGCTCCTATATCAGCATATGCTGCGACATTTAAAAAATAAATATCGCAGTGCTGGTTTTCTGATAGGGCCCGCAGTAATGTCACGGATAGATGGATAAAGTAGTGCTGTAAACACCTGGCTAATAGTAAATTAGTCCATAGAATTCATCAGTTATGTCAGTCATTTATATGTTCATAACCTCCACAGAGAAATAGGCTCTGCACACGATGCGTTGCGACGGCGGCGCGGCGCTGGAGCGATGTCGCTGCGGCGTCCTACATACGAATATCCAAGGTATACCACACAGTCCGTTCAGGCTTGCAGCCCGCGACACGAGGCGGGGAAGGGTGTACGCGCACGGGATCGGCACCGTTGTTGTTTGTGCGTTGTCAAAACACACAGATGTTTGATAGATGACAATTTACTCGCTTTGCAGTGCGGCGCCGGGGCGCCGCAACGCATCGGGTGCACAGGCTCTAACTATTTTCATTTGTCTTTTTTCACCGAAAAATACTTCGGACTTAATCAAATAAACATATACGTATAACATAAACCTACCACACACTATCTCAATAAAATTATAACTCGTTACGATACCCCTTTGATACTGGAAATAAATTCGTTTCAGTAACAGCCCTTCCTTTAATTTAAATCCTTTGAGAGATAATGAAGTTAGTGAAAAGGGGTGTAGACGTCAGAAGTCAATTAAGATGTAGTTATAGTCTAATGAAAGCGGTGCGCGTTTATCAAAGATGCTGTGGTCTGTATTGTCGATTCGAGTAATTTGTAGAAAATCTATGGAAGTACGTTGAGCTAGTTCTGGGAAAATTGTCCGGGATCTGAGTGGCAATTCCTGTATACTTAAGAACATTTATATTTCTAATCTCTGTCTCAATCTATCAAAAACACCTCTAATTTACTTCCGTTTTGACAAGTTTTTGACATTGATTGCCGCTGAGATGAGATGGCGACTAGATATTAAAGGATTCAATTTAGGAAATTGGCTTTCTGGTTTTGCTCTGTTCGAAGACAGTTTTTGATGTTTATAAGAAGTAGAAAACCGTGTGAAGGAGTTCATTTGGCGAATCACAAATACTTTATCTATTTCTGATGCAGTTCAAGCTGAAGGGTATGCATGGACTCCGGTCTGGTTTAAGACACAAATGGATGACGACGCATCTGGGATGACACGAGTATTTGTAAATGTGTATAGAAGACAGTAACTATATTTACAACAAGATGAGCCGCTTTCTTGTTTACTACAGAATAATAGGATAAAACGATTTGACTACACTGAATTTGCATTGCAGACAAAAATAAACACAAGTCGAATATAAAATGTGATATAGCTCTTAGACACTCGCCATTTTATTCATACCGATGGAATTCTGTCTTCAACCAACGTTTTCCGCGACATGGCATCTAAAACATTGTAATATTAATAAAGTCATGAAAATAGGCAGAATATTTGAAAAATAGCCACGTGTTTATATTAAAAATTGTAGAAGACGAATTTATGGAACGACAGTACAAAATTGATATACAAAATCTTCTGAGAATGTTTTATTAAAATAAACAATTGTAGGTATAAAAATGATGTCCAGAAATATTATTTTAATTAAATTGGTGTACTATTGGGGGTTTTTGTGAAACTCCAAGCCGTATTTTTTTAGGGTGGTGGAACTTGTGTTGAGTAAAAGATACGTAAGTGTTTTGATTTATATTCATTGTTGATTCTTTTCTTCGTGTTTAAGATTACAGCCTTATTAAATGTGTTTTCTAGGCTTTTATGGGCTCAAACTACACTATGATTCGGGGATGTTTTATTTTAAACCTCATTATGATTTGAGCGAGGTAATTAAAATTACTTTTAGTTATTAAACGAGGTCTCAGAATAGGTATTAATTACCGCTACTTTTCGAGACCCAAGAAGGTTCTCCTTTTTACCTTGGATAAAATATACTACTGCCTTGTTGGTCTAGTGGCCGCAAGCGCTACTGCTGAGCATGACGTCCTGGGTTCGATTCCCGGGTCGGGTAAAGTGTTATTGGGTTTTTCTATCTGAAATTTCTCAGTAGCAGGTCGGAGTCTGGGTTTGTACCCGGTTGATGGCAATAGGCTCGCCCCCTATTACATGGGACTTCAATATAACTGGCGAAATGTAGGTGTGCCTGCTACAGGGACACCTCTGCCCAACCCTTCGGGGAAACAAGGCGTGATGTTTATGTTTAAAATATACTATGTTAATTTTTGCTTAGTATTTCACACAACATAACATCACGCCTGTATTCCCCGAAGGGCTAGGCAGAGGTGTACCTATAGTACACCCACATTTCGCCAGTTATGTTTAAGTCCCATGTAATAGGGGGCGAGCCTATTGCCATCAACCGAGCACAAATCCAGACTCCGGGCTGCTACTGAGAAATTCCAGATGGAAAAACCCAATAACACCTTGCCCGACCCGGGAATCGAACCCAGAACCTCATACTCAGCAGTAGCGCTTTGCGACCACTAGACCAACGAGGCAGAATTATTTCCATATTTTGGTTTGATTTTAAAAGATTGCTAGAGAGTCTCGTTAAAATCCGTTCAGTAAATTTTGATGGGATTAACAAAGAAGTAATGTAAAAAATATATCGTTTTGTCTGCGTTCCTAAAGATCCGAGGTCATTTTAACGAATATTTTTTCGAAGTATATGGTTATAGCCACGAGAAAGGCCTCTTTGGCTGAGCCTAGGATAAACTTTGCTCGCATTTTATCCCCACTAAATTAAGTTAAAAGTGTGTTACTATTTAGAAATAAATGACTTTGTTCTTTTATTGACATACTGTTGAAAGTGTTAATTAAACAAATTAATCTTGCAATTAATATTCAAATTCAAGCAAATTCATTATATTTATATTTGGGTATCCTTCGAAATCTTAATTCCGTTTCCTTTCGAACCCTAGTCTAATTTGAATCAGGTGTCACAGAGAAGCAAATGAAACCAAAACAGAAAACAAAACATTAAAATCCTACTCATTTTTAAAATAATCTCAAAAACATTCAAATTCAAGTCTCTCTAGGGTGTCCTCGGTCCTCATACTCAAGCGAGGACTCTTAACTCAAGTGTTCCTGTTTCAAGTGCTAGGATGAACACTTCTTCAAACGGTCCACTTAGCTTTTTTATCTGTGGAGTTGCGGAAAATGCTAATTCCGACTGCTGGGAATGTTTGCGATGTGTATATGGTGGTGGAGAATAGAGGAGGGAGCAAGGAGGTTTTAGAGAACGTAAAAGAAAGCCTTTTAGTGTTGTGCTATTAATTTTCTCATATGTAATCGATGAAGAAAAGATTGCATTGAAGCAGAACAAGATGCTGCGTCTATCCACACTAATATTATAGAGAGAAAATATTTTAATTCTTGTTTGTAATGAATAAACTCTTTTTGAGTACCGGACCGATTTAAAAATTCTTTCACCTGTAGAATGCTATTTTATCACTGAGTAACATAGGCAATAATTTCTAGAGATATTACGTGGCGAAGCCGCTGGCGGAAACAAGTCCTAATTAAATTGGGCTGGAGAATATAAATAAAGGTTTTGTTTAGTTTGCAAAATATGATTCCTTATTCTGATTTTATATCTATAAATCTGTCTAAATATCTGTTTGAACAATACTGTTCTCATTAGTATTGGTTTTAATGTTATTTTGTTTAGCCAAATGAATTTCTAACGTCAGTTTTCTAGAAATTTGAATGGCTCGGATACTTGTGCTGATTCATCCCACACACGTTAATGTAAACTTGTGCAAGTTTAATTTTGCGCAAGTATATCGTAAATTATATGGCCTGATTAGAGATGTTAGTTTATCTTTAACATTTCTCTACACTTTATATTATTCTCGCATACCCAATACAAACTCAGAACGATATCTGTGATCAAAACAAAAAGCAGTGTTTGTTTCGTGCGGTAATTTTACACGCGATCCGTTTTGCAGAAATCCAATCTCTCCGACAGTGCAATAATTGAGTTGTCATAAATATGTATGTTACAACTGTTACAAACCTATTAGAGTAAATTATGTGCAGCGGTGACCTAGTGGTAATGGCTGCGATTTACGAGTGGTTTTGAACCCAAGCAGACACTTTGTGTAAACTATTTCATCACCACTGCTCTTAAAACGGTGAAGGAAAACATCGTGAGGAAACCGGTATGTTCTAGAACCAAAAATTCGAATACATGTGATATCCACCAACCCGTTCCTCTTAAACAGAGCGCCTGTCATCTAATCTCTTCATCACCCTTGGTTGACTGGTAGAGAATGCCTAAGGCATTAAGTCTGCCTTTGTACCTTTTTGTGTGTGAAAAGTTTAAATAAATAAACGAAAGAAAGCCATAGACAAGTAACTGATGTTACGTCAAGTGCAGACACGCGGACTACTTCAATTTAATTTTTTAAAGTATTTCACACATCTACCTTTTATTTTATTGTATTTAATATTTGTTTCTGTACCTATCTATTCGTGACATCACTGCGGGCCCTATCAGAATACCAGCGCTGCGACATTTTTTTTTTTAAATGTCGCAGCATATACTGAGATAGGAGCCTTTTAGCCTCGTACAGGACTTTCTGTTATTTTTTTAAATTTGTTTTTTAAATTTTTTATTAATGTTTTAATGAGTGTGTTTTAGTTTAATTTGTGATTTCCTGTGCGAGTCTCAATAAATACTTTTATTTCTTTCTTTCTTTCTTTTTAATAAATCTGGCTCTAGGCCCAGGTTGTCTTCACGATTTTTTCTTTCATCGATTTTATCTGTTTGGTACACCAACAGCAGTACATAATAAAAAAAAAAACAGTAAATAACATAATAAGAGTACTGTTATCTATGCCTCTTATAGCATTCACCACAAAAAAACATCGTAATTAACTAAAAAGAACATATGAGACATAAAATACAATTAGAAATCAAAATTCAAAATATGTGGATATTTGCATTACCTATCTATTAAACAAGCAATATTTGTATATACATATTTGTAATCACGTTCTCGAAAACGGCTCTAACGATTTCGATGAAAGTTGCAATAAAGAGGTTTACGGGGGCGAAAAATTTATCTAGTTAGGTCTCATATTTGGGAAAATTCGTTTTCTCCGTATTTGCCCCCGAGCAGAGCTCGGTCGCCAAAAGTTTAGAACAGAATAATGAAATGGCAGTATAGAATTAGTAAGTACCTACAATCATGGCAGCTTGAAATTAGTATGTACTATCTTATACTATTAAATGAACATTCTCTATTTTCACCAGACCAGTGCTTAGTGGAAAGCTGTGTAAATTGCAATGCCTGAACAGGCAACTAAGTTCTAAGAACCTACCTATTATAACATCTTTGTATACCTACACTTAGTTCGCAATAAAGAAATTTGAATTTGGTCGCCCAGGTACTACTAAATAAAATGATATGAAATGTTACCACGAAATGTGATTCAAAACAGATGAAAATAAAAAATCACTTTGCCTATATCCAGGTTTCGGTGGAACGTTCAAAATCTTAATAATTAGCGAGGACTATGTTTCATCTACGCCATAAGCCTACGAGGAACCCAACGTATGGAATTAAATTAAACTAATCCCTTACAACTAAGGGAAGCTGTTGAGAATTGTTAAATAGTTTAATATTAACATGACTGTTCAAGGCTACGAAGTTAGGACCAACCCCGAAGTTAAGGTAGATGATAACTTCCCTTTGAGTTTTGGTTTCACCCTTATGAACTTGTGGTTTAGAAAACATTTACATTTTTAAAATTTAGGCATAGTAAACCTAAATTTCGTCAGATATGTTTTTATCCCATACAAGCTTCCGCCAGCGCTTCGTCCGCGTAATATCTTTATATATTATAGCCTATAAATTAAATTTATCGATTAACTTAGGCAACAATGATGCATGTGTTAGTTCGTTAACTACAAAAAGAAAACTTAAAAGCTATGTTAGTATGTTACAATTAACTACCTAAATACTAACTTACAGAAAAACAATATTTACATACATTCACCGGATGTAATGAATCACTCCTCTCTAACTAACACCTGCATGAAGTGATTCATTTATCTTCGAGTCAAATTTGTTCACTAACATCTTCAGAATGCAGTTAGGACTTGACCGCATTCTCTCTAGCAGCAACGCCGTTTTTCTCCTCACCATTGCATGGAACTCGTGAACACGCGCCTGCGCGAACATACCAGAGGCATTGCAAATGCGCGGCAGTCCCAGAAGCATTCTGAAGCTCTTATTATATTGGACCAGGGCGTCCATTGTTTTTCGCGTATAGCTGGCCCACAGGCTGCTCGAGTAAAAGGTCTGGAGCCTTAAACAACGTTATCTTAACCTCCTTATTACAACAAGCAAACCTGCGAACCAGCATATTGCTTCTCACAGCATGAGCCCGGCGCTCGCGTTCGATATCTTCATGATCTTTAAGGTCCTCCGTTACGTAGTGCCCCAGATATTGAGTTACTCAGCTATATTACTCAGTGATAATATAGCATTCTACTTGTGATTTTTTTTTATCGGTCCAGTAGTTTTTGATTATATTCGTTCCAAACAAAAAATACAAATCTTTTATAATATTAGTGTAGATAATAGAAGGCGAGCCTATTTCCATCAACCGGACATAGGTAATTTTAGACTCCAGACTGCTACTGAGAAATTTCTAATAGTACCACCACAACTTTCACCACCTCTGGCTAACCCTTCGGGGAAAAATAGGCGTGATATTTTGTATGTTATTTTACTATTTGTTTAATCAATGTTTCTCATTGGCTTTGATTTTCTGATTAAACCTTTGTTTTTCTTAGTTTATATTTTTTTTTAATTTAGAGGTAAATGAATACCTACGTCCAGAGATAAAGATATCGGATTGCTATTAGTGTGTAGTATTAAAAAAAAACTTATGAACGGTTTAGTGATTATGTTGAGAAACAGGATTTTTACCGTAAACACTTGTAAAGTACGAAAATAACATGGAAGCAGTGCTTTGGGTATTACATATAAATTCATAAACTTCGACGTTTTCCCAATGGGAATCGGCAAAAACTACAGAATGCCACCTGCTACGATCCTTACATATTCCTTTTGCTTCGTTTATTTTCCTTTTGCGTCATATACGCCAGTTGCAAGTAGCTACTACGCACCTGACCTTTTGAAGAACATCGCCATTAGTTATTAGCATAATCAGCTTATAATATTCCTAGTACTGGGACACAGGCCTCCTCTCTGTGAGAGGGAGTGGGCCGTAATTCACCACGCAGGCCCAGTGTGGGTTGACATATGTTTTTTTGGTTCTAGTACATCGCCAGTTGACGTTTTCCTTCACCGTTTTGAGAGCAGTGGTGATGAAATAATTTACACAAAGTAAAGTGCCTATTTCGGTTTGAAGTGCCTATTCGTAAGTTACGGCAAATCAGTTATTAGTTTCTACTAATACTGGTCAGAAATAGTAATCAGCCATTACTCACACACAAAAAAAACAAAACTAATATTAGCTTTACCCTGTCCATCTCACACAAGAAATGACCAAATAAGAAACGACATATCTGGCCTTTGTATCCTAGTAGAACATTGATATAATTCCCAGGACGCTCTCTAAGGCCGTGTCCTAAAGAAAACGTTCGCGTTCATTTTTTCGGCGAACCCGAACGCGTTGTCACGCCGCTCAGAAGCGGTGAAGGGCACCTTCCAGCTTTCCCGTAGATAGAAAATTGCTTATTAGCTATCGGCGTATACCTTATGAGATAGCGATAGTATTTAGCTCTCACTTCTAAACTGGTATTCTGTCATGTAATCGAGTAATACTTTCCAAGGAAATCGTACCATGACAGTCGTTTTGTAGGTCAGATAAAAAGTTTGCATACACGAAGGAGATAGAGAATATATATTTCTGTCGCGTTAACTCTTACGATTGGATCTAATAAGTGCATCTGTCTCATTATGATTATTATTTAGTGACTTGTCTTTAGCTATACTTTGTCCACAAAACACATGGAACGCGAAAATCCCTTACTCGCGCGACCGTTCGCTTTGGTTAGGACTAAGGGTAACACCGATACATCTTTTATCTGACATTTATAAGAAGCGACAACTTGACCTATATACGATAAATAATCGAGGGAACACTCGTGTTTGCCCACGGATTTGTCTGTTATCATAAAATATTATTATTTGTTCTGTATCGGGATGTTTGCTGTTTATATTCACGATTTGTTTAACCAGGTTTTGTATGAATATGTTATTCGGACTGTTGGTTTGTTGAGGGACTTCGTAGACATTAATTTGGACTTGTTAAATATTATATTTTGGCATAATGATAGACAGTAGCGTCATTTAAGGCTGTGCGTAGACTGAGTCAGGACTCATTTTTGACGGACTAGTGATGGACATTACAGACATTGGTGAATGAAAAACATCGTGAGGATACCAGGACTTATAGCTATAGTTAAGTCTGTCATCGTGAACCCGTCTTGAGCAAACGTGGTGATCAATGCTCGTGCCTTCTCTGTATGAGAAGAGACCTTTGCCCAGCCTTTGACAGCAACAGGCTGGTATTGTTTACTGCAGTCCTATGAAAACAATGATGGCACGGTCGAGCAAAACTATTTTGCTTTACCAAGAAGAACTGTGTTAAACAAATACGATATTTTTAATGTGTAACATCTTTTCTCTCGCTTTAGCTTCGCGAGGTCGTAGGAGCTCGTGGCTAAGTAATAAAAGCTACACGGATCGATCCATCAGGTTAAGCTACGCTTGCCGGGGTTTGTTCGTGGATGGGTGACCATCTTTACATACCGAGAATCCTCCGTGCCTAGGAAAGCCATTGGTCTTTATCTTTGACAGTCATTACGGGCTGTCAGAAGCCCGAAAAACCGACAACCAGTCTTACCCTTTGTATTACCCAGTTATTGGGTTGTGGAGGTCAGATAGGGAGTTCGGTTAGACTGAAAGCCGACCCCAACATTGTTGGGAAAAGGCTAGGCAGAACAACATCTTTCCTCTCGGTTTCCTGCAATCAAAATCTCTGGGAGTGATTTCGTGAAAAACGACGGAAATGCAGGAAGCCAGGGAAGCGCGCGGTGCTAGGTTTGGCTGTCAGAGACGACCTTGAAGAGGCTCCGCCCCTTTAACGTTGCCTATTACCAAGGTGAGATCATGGTCACATGTTACACATCTTATGCGACTATTGTAAGGCTCGCTCGATTTTTGTGTGTCTGTCACTTCCTTTTCTTCTTTTCGTATGATTAGTGACTAAAATGGTGTCAGAGTTTTAAAGCTGCCCATGGGCCTCTGACTTGGCTTCACATGCTGTCGAGAAATATCTCTCAGACATGCCGGTTTCCTCACGATGTTTTCCTTCACCGTTTTTGAAGCAAGTGATAATATATTATACGCACATGAATTCGAAAAGTCAGAGGTGCGTTCCTTTTTTTTTTTTTGGGTCGGAAATCATCAAATAACTTCTCCCGCTCTGGGCGGAGCGGGAGGGCGTGTCAGACTCTTACTGACTAAAACCCACCCGTGTTCCTTCGGTTGCCCTGTTGCCGGGGGCCACGATCTCCCTTTCGGTTTTCTTCGCAACCCCGGCAGGCATCGGCCCTAGCGGACCCCGTCAATTATGCTGACATCTCTTTGAGGCGCGCGTGGAACACAACGCGCCATCGACCCGGGCCTGGTCCTTATCGAACGGTGAGCTACCCATTGCTCACAGTCCGCAAGCCCGCGCCTACGGTGGCCGGAAATCGGCTTGCGACTCCCGACGCCCTGGGCGTCTCCTCCTGCGGCGGTTAGGGGCGTTCCTTGGATTCGAACTCGAGACCTATGACTTGGCAGTCCGACGATCACACCACTAGGCTATCACTACTTTGTCACTGTCTCAGCTGCAAATAAGAACAAACCATAAAACCTGTCAAGCTGGGTGCTGATAGCAAATAGGTACTTCGATTGTTCATTGTCGAGTCCCATATTCAGCCACAACTAATGTGAAAGGGTCAATTGCTATAATATAATGATTAATGTTCAAGTCAGTTCAATTTGTTAAACCGATTATAGTTTGTCACGTTCTCCAAAGGGTTGACTATCATTAATCTATGTATAATATAAACTATAACTAAGTTTAAGCCATATCCGGAAATTAATATCTACTAACTAAGATTATTTGCAGTTAATCATTTACTTATCTGGTGTATCTAAGCATATTATTATGTACTCGTATGCCTTGTAGAGATAGTAAGACGTCGGCTTGAATTAGATTGTTACAGTTATGTAAGTACAGCGGGGTAATTGCATAGCACACTAACAGCAGCAATGGCTTTCATTTTGACTGTATCACAACATTCATTGACAAATTTTTCGACCATATGAAGCAATGGATTAGCAATATCCTTCAAAATCATTCAGATTGTGATTGGAAGTGTGATACGAAATTAAAATGGAGACTAACATGATGTGTAAAGTAAACATGAAGTGTTCAAAAGTGTCATACATGTGCCTATTTGAAATAAATGACTTTGACTTTGATCTTTTGGGCTCGTGTAACATTGATAGAGGGGAGCTGTTGGTTTCTGCAATTTTTTGTGAAATCTATTGATAAAATAAGATGGCAGGGTTAGTTCCGGTTTTGGCTACTCACCAAAAAAACCTACAGGCACAAGGTGTAACTAGGAATGATCATATTGATCATCCAGTTTCATCTTTCTGACGGACTGATTCCTTGAACATTAAATAGTGACTGTTAATGGTTTCCCATTCTAATTTGTTAATGGCAAACTATACATTGCAGTATCGCGACTCGTGAAGGCTATTTTAACTATATTGTCTATAACTAAAATCGGTAATACTACCACAAATTTGTAATTAATCACTAGGTTATCGGGTTTCCCAACACATGCTCTCATATGGCTTGAGGAGGCAATTTGGCTCTGACTTGTAATAGATATTGTGATTTGTATCTAGATAATATTGAATAGCGTTGAGCGAAGAACGGGGCAATAAACTATAAGTGCTTTGTAGAATTATTAGTAACTTTTATAAGAACTGTTTCAGGAAATGCGGTTGGAGTAAATGATTAATATAGGTATAATGAGTTCAATATAGTAAGGTCATAGTGTATGCTAATCCTACTAATAATGATAAACGCGAAAGTTTGTGAGGATTGATAGATGGATGTTTGTTACTCTTTTACGTAAAAATTACTGAACGGATTTGGATGAAATTTTGCACACAGATAGTTTATAAGCTGGATTAACATATATGATACTTTTTATCTCGATATTCTCACAGGATCGAGACTAATGCGGGTGAAACCGCGGGGTGCAGCTAGTACGACATATTTTGGGTTCATCTATGAACGTAGCTTATTAAAGTTAAGTAATGATTAACGACTGTTTAATCATATTTTTTTATGTTTAAACGTGTCATAACTAAGCAACGATTATAAATAAATGAGTTACAGTTAATAAAGCAGGCAGGCTTCAGGAAGTTATTTTATACCACTTACGTGTTGGATATCTTCAAATAGAAGATGACTCCACGTCGGAGGATGCACGAGCCTCAATAATAAGGAATACGACACGAGGACGGTGTGTTGCCAATGACTACATATGTTCGCATACCAACATAATCCCCCATTTGAACTCTGTAGGCTAATTCACGTTATTTCACGCTGTTCAAATTTCGGTGCAGTTTGAGTGCTAAACCGTAATCTTGGTACTGCGCTCAGCACTAGAATGTGCTCCCGTGACGCGAACTAGATGCGAGCATATCTCATAGCACCGCATATTTCTAATCTATACAAGGCCAGAACGCAGCCAAAGGAAACTACTCGAGAATACATTGTAATGCTATTTTTAAATGTGTGATTACAATGTATACACGAATTTTGCGTACTGCTCGTGTATAGTTTGTAGCATGGACGCGCGCTTCTTGGTTTCAAACTATACTACATCACTTACGCCTGACAAGAGTTTTAAAGATATAGTTTAATAAAATAAAATAAAAACGTGAACTGGGTGAAATAGGTTAGGTTAGGTTAGAACTGTGTACAAACACGCGCGGCCGATGAGTGCTACTTCCAAGTTGCTTGCATCCAGGTAGGCTATTAAGTATTAGTGCAAGGTGCATTACGTCGCTAACAAGTTGGATACCAGTTCACAATTTGTCGTAATCTATACACAATTAGTCCCTATGCGTACCGGCACTGTATAAGGATGTATAGAATACTGTATAAGGAATGAGGTAGTTAATTAGGTCACTATGCATTATACGCGAGTATTTGCGTACTACTCTTGTATATGTAGATTGGAAGACCTTAGTAAAAAGTGGTATCCAGTCTATACGCTATTAATTTACTTTACTCACACCTTTGCGTTTTGGTCTCATACAGAATGGAAAGACGCGACAGCACCACCTCTACACCTTTTTCAAGAACATAATATTTTGTTAACTTCAAGTTTATAATTGCTAAGTGTTATTATCTGTGCATAATGTAGTGCATGCTGAGACTTAAAAAATGTAACTGAATAGTGAAGGTATTCATTGTTGAAGAGTCAAATAAATAAATAAATGGATAAATAAATAAATAGGTAAATGAATCAATAATAAATAAATAGATAAATAAATCAATAGTAAATAAATTAATAATAAATAAATCAATCAATAATAAATCAATCAATCAATCAATAAATAATTTTCTGTAGTAATTTAGGCTGCGCGTTATTTGTCAGTCCATAGATCAGTAACGAAACTTTTTGCTTATTAAAAGATAAAACACTGACGTAAAAGTCTTTTTCTAAATTCTCTGATAGCAAGCACATAATAGCTATCCTGAGATTGCCAATAGCTAGCGTCATCTATTTAGAGGCGCATTAGCTACACTGCGACACAGACAAATTGAGTGCATTCACGACAACGACTGAAACTTAGTGCATGCTCTTAGATTGATAATATCTAGTCTTGGATCAGAATCAATATCTGTCCTTTTTTTTCTTAATTCTCGACTTCTTGATTCTGAATTTGGTTCTGTAAAGAGTGGCAGCGAAAGGATACATAGTAGAAAACTGTGTTAGCATATTAGTGATCATTGTTAATTGCCTTATGCTTTGTTGATGTTCTACAGTTGTTTGCAAGCAAGACAACGTTGTTTGCAAACAGACAACGGCGGGTGTTTCAAGAAACTAAAAAAAATGTTGAAAGATAAAAAGTGGAGCTTCTCCTAATACTTTTGCATAGTCAGAAATCATACTTGATATATAGTAAAAAAACACCTAAAAAGAGCACACACATTTCAGGTTTCATTAAACTTATCACAACTTTATACAAACATAATCAGTTCACCCAAAATAAAATAAACTCGACTCCCCAAATGTAAATCATTAAGATAAGTACCCTCAGATTCGAGGCCTCGGATGGCCTGCCGTGGCCAATCGTCCGTGAACGTGGATTTATGACGAGTGGAGGCCTCTGGCCTCACGCAGATTGTAAATTGTTAATCCGTGATAAATTGTACGTAAAATTGGCCTCAACCTGGGATCTCGGAAACAAGACGGATAAGCCGTTGGTTTGTAGGAAATTGAGGACGCTTTATGGCAACGAAAGTCCTATTTTCCGTCGACAATCGAATCGCTGGGCGACAGTTTGCACCGGTTTTGTGTAGGTTATTCAGAGATATACCTATCCTACCAGCCTATCTACAAGACACAGTCATTTTGAAATTAAATACATATTTCTATACCTAAAGTAGGTACTTGATAAGTAAATAATAATACTTTCTTGGCGTATCTACCTTCTTTCTATAATCTTTGGTTTTAACGCTCCATTTATTTAGTGGCGAGCCATTCGAATTGGTGCCGGGTTCGATTTCCGTGTTAGAAAAACAGGCTGTTTATTTTGGGAACTAACGAGGATCGTTCACAAAATGAATAGAAATACCTCTCTGTCTCTCTCTCTCTTGATAGATTGCTCATGATTGTGAGCCTTACAAAAGTTGAGAGTGTTTATATAATGATACTTAATTTCTTTATTTTTCCTTTTCTCATTTCTTTCCTAAGTGGTAAAAAAAGGCGTCGGAAGACCGATGGCAAAAGAAGGGTCCACGATATAATTACCCTTATCTTGAAGCCTTGGACAATATTGGAACAAAACAGGAAATAATTACATAAAATAGGGTTTATGTGTTGCAGTGGACTGAAAAAGACTGTGGATGATGATCGATGGTGATCCCAAACATGATGGATGACTGAAAATAAGTGGCTACCTTAAGGCGACGATCTCCGATTTTTAATGATTTTATACTGAAGATCACGTCTAAACGAGTGATGTAAATGTTTTGGAAAATATATATGTTAAATTAGAGCATTTTTTTAATAACTTAAATAGGAATATTTTAGATTTTGCTTTTTGATTTTTTTTTTTTGCTTTTACTTACATAATTCATAGTGAAGTTAATTTGTAAAGTTATGTCTAATGTGGATAAAAAAAAACTGAGGATCACTTTATTTATTGATCATTTAGTATACGTGTTTTATTAAAATATCTTTTCTTTTATGTATAATAAATTAATAATACGTCTTATTTGGGACAGCGCTCCTTGATGGGCGAGTCCTATTAACTGGCCGGACATATGATGTGTTGCGTGAGCTCAAGTACAGAACACGCAAGCTATCTACTCAAGGTCACTGGCATAAATCTGCGTCTTAAAAAGTATCGTCTTATGAAACAAACTAGCTAAGTTTGACAGTTTCCCTATTGGTCCAATGAGATCGTGATGGAATAAAAACACTAGAGGTACCGAACCGATAGTCGATCGCGTATGCAAGGTGATTTACAGAGAAGACAAGGGTCAGTATGAAAAAAAAAAAAAAAAAATTATTATAGGTAGGGTAAAACCCACAGTCAAGATTCTTGCATCTATTCACAGGAGGCAAGATTCTTGCTTCTTGCATATTTATATTAGTCTATACTAATTCTAATATTCATATCTCTATCTGTATATATCTTTACTAATAATAAAGCTGAAGAGTTTGTTTTTTGTTAGTTTGAACATGCAAATCTCTGGAACTACTAGTCGGATTTGAAAAATTATTTTGCATTTGAAAGCCCAATTCTTGAGGAAGGCTAGGCTATTAGGATTTAAATATTCTGTCACCTATAAAAAGCACATGGGCTGTATTTTATCGACTTCCACGCGAACAAAGTTGCGGGCAGACGCTAGTTTACAAATTATTTGCCTCGTTTAAACACTGTTTAAACGGTGTAGCTGTTATTGTTGCTGCAGCATAAGGTATGTCATAGGCAATTAAATCGCACCGTGCAAATCAGGCTTCAGTCCTTAGGATCCATATCGTCGATTTTAGAGTCTGAAAAATCTGCATGACTAACAGAAATGAGTAAGAGTCCCATTGATTTAAAAGACACATTCTGTTTGATGTCTAGACAAATAACAAAAATAAAAATGTACGTTTATTTACCCAATGTGCGCTTGTATAATTTCTATCGTAACGATATTATCGTGGATGTCCACGTCACGGCATCACGATAACACGGGAAGTAAAATGTATGGAAATAAATGAAGACGCTTTGAAATTTCCGTCTACGATAACGTATTTTCATACATTTTATGGACGTGGACGTGAATGTATACGATAATATCGTTACATTCGAAATTATAAAAGGGCATAATAGCGTAAGGCTATACGATCACTTTGACCTTAAATTGATCTTAAGCACTGCCAGTGTCAACCTATTAGCTAGACTAATATTAAATCGTTCCTACTGCAGTCCGCACTAGTCTCCAATAGATCTGTTACATTCAGTTTAATTCAGAGAGCCGTCAAGATGGCGACAATTTATCTTAGAAATTCACTCCCTATTACTGTCAGTTCCGTGTTACGTTGAAATTATGCAAGATATTTGAGCTAATCAGTTGAGATTGGAGGTTTTTAAGATTAATGACGGGTTCTTCTTCTTCCTTCAAGTAAATTTCAGTCGGTTTTTAGGGTTTGTACCCAAAGGGTAAAACGGGTCCCTATTATTAAGACTCCGCTGTCTGTGTATTTCTGTTCCGCTATAACAACAAATACTATGATAATTGATATGATAATTTATGGGGAATCCCATACAACAAACGTGACTTTATTGCTTGATTTTATAGACAATGGTACGAAATCTTTCGTGCGCGAGTCCAACTTGCACTTGGCTGGTTTTTTATCTTATTTAGAGGAAAAAAGTGGAGCACATTTCTTAAAAACTATAGTGATGTTTTTTTTTTCTAGCCAATGCGTAAATTCTAAATTACAGGCCATAGAGACGAAATAAAGCTCACGAGAGCTTAATTTGAAAGAAAATAAAATTTAAAATGTTTACAATTTGTAAAGTTGCTTTATGAAGTTATACAAAATGCTTGAAGACTGAATGATCAAAGGCAAGTGTCAAGACCAAATTGTGGTGTGTTTTTTTTTTTAATTTACAAGAACAAAAATTGGACTATTGCCGATGTCAGTGTCAGTCACTAGCAAAAATATGCATACACTTAGCAAAATTCAAAAAGATTTTCTCGTGGAATAACGATTGCAACTTGACATAAGCCCTCTGTAGTGACTGTGGGTTCCAAAATACAATATTTCTAACAACATACAATCACAATCAATACTGTAGGAAAAAATAACTCTAATAAGTTGACACATATTAGTGCTCCTGACTGTACTTTTTAGGATTAATATTTGGGTAAATCTTACCTTCTTCTCGTTGATCACTTCCAACTTTACATCTCATCACTTTTTTCAACAATTGTTTGAATAACATTAATTTATTGTTATCAAATCAAAAATCGTGGACAAAAATTTGGGTACTTACTAAAATTAACCGCAATCTTCAAACGAAAAAACATCTTTATGGTGAATTCAAAGAATTTTGAGTTTCAGTATTTAAATAAAAATCTAAGTACTGATATGACAACTAATGGAGATATATGAAAGAAAACATGTTGCACCGAGTGCAAATAAATTCGAATAAGTTCAAGTGAATGATGACGAAATCAAAGCGTTCAATTTATAAGTGGCATTACAAATTGGTATCTCCACAAAAAAAAAAAAATAAAAAAAAAGAACTCAAAAATTTTTTTTTGTCCGTAAGTTCGGTTATTAAAAAATATTCGACACATATTTTTTCTTTTTTTACGTAATCAAAAGATTACGGCGAAACATTGAGTTAAAATGTGCCATGACGTCACGAGTATTGGATTTTATACTTACTTGTGACGTAGCGACCCCCACTCCCCAATTTTAATGCATTTTATCTAAGTCATTTTTTATTAATATGATAAAACAAAAAATACGTGTCTAATATTTTGATATTATCTGACAGACGGACTTAATAGAATTTCCTTTTTTATACACAGAAAAACCTCCCCGAAGTCGCGAAACACGTCTCAATTACGTTCAAGCCTTCGAGACTACGAAACAACCAATTAGAGAGCAAGAAACAAATTAATCCGTAGTTACAAATAGAGCTGTGGCTGAGTGGAACGGAGCGGAGCGGTAATGCGTGAACAGAGCGAAGGAAGTGGAGCGAGCGAGCTAAACGAGTCCCAGTTGCAAGCCACAATTCTTTGTTTTGGAATGTTAAGTTTAGTAACATACTAGCTTTCGCCCGTACCGGAATAAAAAGTATCCTAAATTTTAATTCAGATTATAAACTATCTGTCTGCCAAATTTCATCCAAATCCGTTCAGCCGTTATTGCGTGATTGAGTAACAAACATTCAAACACAAATTTTCCCATTTACAATATTAGTAGGATTTGGTAGTTGGCTAGATTTTCTAGTTCGATTTCTTTGATTTGTATGGATTATATACTGAATAACTATAATGAATGACCTTCAAGTTAAATTAAGAAATATCTATTTCTGAATTGAACAAATACAATTTAATGCTGCATGTATGAAAAAATGATTAATAACGTAAATTCAGAAGGAATTTTAGGTACGCATATTTAAAAAACTAAAACTTATTTTAATTTAATAAAAACAGTTCTATTTTTCTATTATTGTGACTAACATTTTTATAACTCGACACGAGAGTGTATTCAAATTAATAAACTATTTAATTTAATATTCTGCATGTTTTACGTTCTAAAATTCTAAGTACGTGAGCAGTGAAAAGTAAAATTGAATCTGAAACGTGCATAGCATTATAATATCGGCAAATTGTTGAAGTTGGCGACTTTGGTTGCATTACACCATGTGCTGCCACAGTTGGCGTAATCGCATATAATTTTGCTTGTGCTTCCAGTTTCGATGAGTTGGCAAATTAAAGCAATAGTACTATAGCTGTTTCAGAGATTCTACCACTAGAAATGTTAAGGGAGTCTTTGTCAGGCGAAATACGTCTACAATGCTTTTCTTGTGCCGTAAAACAGCGAATTTTACTGTGTTCCATTTTGATGAGCTGCAGTAGAAATTACAGAAACAACCTGTGCTGTCCTGACACCTGCCCGTTGGACAATTTCTAGTAGTATTAAGGGTTAAATTCGCAAAACACATTCGTCAGTACGAAACTAACAGGTGTCAAGAACGCATTCTCTCAACGGCCGAACTGTAGTTACCTGTGATTTCTACGTTCGGGTAGCAACGGTTCACCAAAACCACTGCCAAAACCCTCGTGTCCGCAGGTGTTACTAGCTACTTTCCATAAGCTATGCCCGTTTTCGGTAACACTAGATGACACCTAAATAAAAGCTTATTGTTGGATTTTGAACTCTCGGCTTAAAGTAGAATAGCGTTGAATATCCAGTGCAATAATATTTAGGCCTTCATTTAGACGTTTCTTAGTGTTAGAGAAAACGCATTTAAACGACCTCTTTGCAAACCTAAAACTTAAATAATCTTACTCATTACATACATATATACATAAACTCACGCCTTCTTCCCATGGTGGTAGGCAGAAACTACAGAACGCCACCTACTACGATCCTTACATACTCCTTTTGTCCGTTTACGTTCATACATCTGGTCATACACGCCCGCCGGTTGCGAGTACTACGCACCTGGCCTTTCTGAAGAACATCACCAATAAGGTCAGTATATGACCTTCTAAGGCGTCCCCGACCGGCCTTTCCCTTCACATCAGCCTTGTAAATACATTTTGTTACTCGCCTTTCATTCATCTTCTCAACATGCCCAAACCATCTCAGCATACCCTTTTCAATTTTTGTCACTACATCTTCTTTTAAATCACACCGCTGTCTTATCACATCATTCCTCAGCCTATCATTCAAAGACAAATCACACATGCTTCGCATGGAACGCATTTCCACAGCATTTATTCTACTTTCATGCTTGTTTTGCCACACCCAACATTCACTTCCATACATAAGTGTGGGCACCAGCACACCATTTTGAACAGCCAGGCGAGCCTTTTTAGACATCGACTGGTTGGTCACAATCGCATGTATACCCATTATAAGTGTTATATTTCACACAATTCGTTTTCTCGAATTCGGATCTTGAGTGCGTCAACAAAATTCTCGTATTTTTACACCTACGACTCCTTTCTGCAGCTCACATTTCAAATCAAACATACCTTCTTTAGTTTCAGTATCACCCATCCAATTTTATCCCAGATTTATCTCCAATTCAGAAGTGCTTGACTCCTTCCAATATTTCCTGACTTGCTAAGCAATATTCTCATACTCATTTGAGAACTAGATAAGAACACAGTGTCTGGATTTTGGCCTAAGAGTAAATATGAAAATATTGGAGAGTATAATTAAATTGTGTGCATTGGCTGAAGAAAATGATGGTATGATTTTGTTATGATGTCAAGTATCCTTGGTTAGTCATTGTGTTCTTAACCTAGTTGGTAGATATCGGTTTTCTTAATTAAATGTTTTAGTTACTTCAATTTTCAAGTGTTAGTCACAGAATTATTGTCTCTATGATACAAAAGTGTGAGTGTCGGTTGATATTTGCAGCTTTTAAAAGAACCAATTAGTTTTTCAATAAAGAAAGAAGCGTTTTCAAACATTGTAATTATTGGTAGGTAATTCGTATTTTCCTACAGATGCTGTCTAATATCTTTACTTTACTGATGACCACTTCACTGATGTTACGAATATTGAAATTTAAGAGAGTGACCATGGAGTTTCTTACCCGTTTTCTCCATAGGAACCTTCGTTTTGGAATGGACAGTTAGCTTCATCTTTTTGACTGATCGACCCCTTTTTTTTTTTCTACCCCGTCAATTCTGCTGACATCTCTTTGAGGCGCGCGTGGAACACAACGCGCCGTCGACCCGGGCCTGGTCCTTATCGGACGGTGAGCTACCCATTGCTCACCGTCCGCAAGCTCCCTTGACAATTTAAAAATACCTGTAATTGTTTTTTGTTTAAAATAAATGCTTTGAGTTTGGCCAAAATGTTTTGCTATTCGACTTTTTCTAGTTTTATGATTACCTAAAAGTGCAACTAGAACCTCGACCTCGACCCTTGCGGTCGATCGACGTCGATCAGATAAGATTGATCGCCTCAAACATATCGATAAACGATCCATGAACTTAATACAGTAACCTACATGCGCTGAACTGGTTCGATCCTATAACAACAATCAACAGCAGTCTTAACTTTGGAAAATGCTTTTGAAGCATTAAATATTCAAAAGGAGCAAAACCATTCACAGCTTAAACTGACAAAAGTCGTACTAAGCGTCAAGTTGCAGATCGAGCAGCCATTTGTCTCAATAAAAGTCTGCACCTGGTACGTGGTGAGTTAGTGACGTAACTAATGGCGACAACGTTCCTCTCGTTGTACTTGTTAGCGGTTGGTGACCTGCTGTTTGAAGACACTGTGAATATTTAAGAAGC
Source organism: Omphaloscelis lunosa (assembly GCA_916610215.1). NCBI lineage: Eukaryota > Metazoa > Arthropoda > Insecta > Lepidoptera > Noctuidae > Omphaloscelis > Omphaloscelis lunosa. The sequence goes on from OU744260.1 coordinate 17,485,381, forward strand.
AGTTAAGTAATGATGCATGTGAAAATATTTTATGCAAGTTTCGTTACGCAAATGGGCTAACAATTTTTTATATTTACCGTCGAGGGCCTATTTAATAAATCGACAAGCGTCATGTGACTGGAGACCATACGGCAATCCAACAATTTACAAGTTTCTTCCATATTTTTCTATTTTAACCAGGGACCATACAACCCCGAATATAAGTTAATTCTTTCGGAAGTGTTACAGAATGTACGCCTACAGCAACGGAAAATGTTACCTCTTGGAAGTGTTAGCCCGTTCATAACCCTAGCGTTAGGGTAACCCTATCAATAAGTTAACTAGTACAAGATGTTACCGGCTCTTCTATGATTTCCAATTGAAGCGATAACCCTTTGAAAGGGTTTGTCGGGGTAATCAAAGGGTTTTAAATCAAATCATTTTAAATTACGTTGAAGTGGAGGAATAGATTTTGTCCTTGAAATTTTGGAATCATATAGAATTGTTCATTAGTGTTTCTTACTCGGTTTGATAGGACGGTGCTGTTTTTTAAGTTTTAAATTAAGGACGCCTGAATATTGCAGATGAACAAAGGTAAGTAAGTGTATTTTAACTAAATATCATATATAATAAAACTGTAAATAGCCTGTGTCTGTATGAAAGTGTTTTAAACTTTTAGTGGGCTTGTAATCAGTATAGATACTAAATAACCAATTCTTGAACATTTTATGTCGCTAAAAGTATGTGATGAGTTTTGATTAAAGTTGTTATGGTAATGGCTGAATATCCTAGTGAACATTTCAGGTAGCTTTAACCTCAGGAAAATGTCTAATACGGACGATAAATCGTCGCGAGTATAGCTTTTTTTAATAAATAAAGAGACAGAGAGATAAAAATTCTAGATAAAATTTTTATTTTTATGAAATAGGTACTTATTTCACTCTCTCTTATAATATACTCTTAAGTGTATAATTTATATCTATACCGACGTGAATTAGTTTAATACTTTGTTAAGTTTTATTAAGTTCTACAATATAAGGGTTTGAATAAAGATCTTTAAAATAAAGCGTTGAAGAGACCTGAAATGTAAGTAAATACCATATTGAACTTAAAAAATATAGAAAAAAATCCTGTGTTTCTATGTTAGGAGCTGTAATACTATTGCCCCAAGACCACTCCATTGGCATGGTGAAAAATTAGTTTTTCGCCAATATTTGCCGTCTTACAGCTCCTAAAATATAAATACAGGATATTTTTTCTATATCTTAGCAATTTCTTTAAAAATTCAATCTGTTATTTACCAAAATTTCAGGTCTCTGCAATAATTAGTTTTCAAGATCTAAATGGCCGCATTTCTGTAGTCTAATATGCCACTTAATTGTTTATTACTAATTTTATAATAATATATAATTCTTGTTTTTTAGAGCACATATATATATTTCAGACAGCGACAGAAGCTCAGACGAAAGTGAATCAATAAATTTTGAGGAATTAAGGACAATCGATCCTTCATGTGAGTCAATACCGAGATTGCAACCGACATTAGACGATAATGCGTCTACTCCCGATTTATCTTTTGAAAATGACTCTAAAGAAATGGAAGATAAGGCTATAAATACTGATAACTCAGACAATAGCAAGGAAGATGTTATTCATGAGTGTTATTCTTTTTCTTTATTAGTTGCAAAATATCTAAGCAAATTAGAAGAAGGACGACGTAACAAATGTATGTATCAAATAGTTCATATGGTTATGCAAAGTGTTAAAGAACAACAATACCAGTAATAAGGAAAAAATTGTGTATTTTAATAATAAATAATACTATGTTTTTTAAGATTTTTATTTATTCAATAACGACATCGTTATTTAAAATTATTACACAAAAAATGGAAATCAACAATTAACGGAATTATGGCCCTATTTAAAAAAAAAAACAATTAGCTCAAAAAAACATTTAAAAAGTGAAATGATATGTAAGGACCTATTTATTGAACGTTGGGAGACCGCTAAATATAATAAAGGTGAAAAAGCACAAAAAAATATTTCTTGCTCGTTTCACGCTCCAAAAAATCTCGGTATTTCGATGGTTAATGAATCGGTTTAGTCAGAGCAAACCATATTTTTAACTATTTCACCTTTAATATACTAAGTGGTTTCCCAACGTTAGGTACCTACTTACTTTTTATTTTTACTTTTGAAACTAATGAGAACAAAAGAAAATCAGAACATATTACTTTTCACGTTTTAAAAGTATTTCTCTCATTCGAATAAATCTGGATTTGAACGGATCAACATTACATCCTGTAACAAAATTCCACCCATATTACTTCTTAGAGGGTTTAATATAAATTTTACTGATGAAAATAACCGCTCCACTGATACCTGCGTTGCAGGAGCTGCAAACACTACATTAACTACTTTCATTAGAGAGGGATCAATCGAGGCTCCTTTGTTCGCCCAGTGGGCTAAAATATTGGTATTCAAGGGTAGTCTGGGTTCAAATCTTAATTTACTTAACATTCCATCAAATGTATTCAATGACGACCTCCCAGCTAACCCACGATTTGCTTCAGTTTCTTTTAAATAATTTTCTAATGGTAATGTTGTTTGACCATGTTGCCTGGTACTAGAGTCATCTAGTATTTCGGAAATTTCGATTGAAGACTCAGATAGTGTGAGAGATTGTAACTGCTGGAAAGTCTGCGCTGTTAATGTTTTTGCCTTCTCACATTCTTGATCACATAAAATTACGTTGAGGCGACCATCTAAATATAAATTTTCTAGGACTAAATCATTATTTAATAAATCAGTTTCTCTACTTTTCATAGCTTTAACTAAGTCCTCTGCAAATGAGGTTCTAATAGCTTCCAACTTTATTTTGCAATTAAGCCATTCTGTGAAAAAGTCACCAATTGTAAGATGTTCGCGTTGTAATGCTACTGTCGCCTCATAAACAGGTTTAAGGCAAGCAATTAAATTTTGGATTTCCATCCAGAAACTATCAGAAAAAATACTCGTAAGATCAGAGTCTTGAACATCTTTTAATGAATACAAACGTGACAACATTTGATAGGTAGACGTCCACCTAGTTGGACAGTCAATTATCGGTTTATTTAAATTCGAGGTCCTTCAAATATTTTTTATATTTGGTCGGCGTAAGATTTTAACAGCTCTTCGTGCAGTTTGTGTGGCAATTTTAGCATCCAAATTTTCATTAAATGCGTCTTTTACAGCAAGTTGTAAAGTATGTGCAGCGCAAAACATTGCACGTGGCTTGAATGAGTCATTGTTCCCACTGTTGATGAAACTGTTTAGGTCCGTGTTTTCATTGAGTTCGTACCTGTCAGCTATTTGTTCATCATCGTCATCATCATAATCATTTACCTCATTTTCCTCGTACTCACCGCTGGCTTCACTATCGAAATCGGAGTTATTTTCATTTTGAGCAGTTGTGTAGCAAAATTCAGTCAACAACTTTGTCATTTTTTTTTAAAATTACTACCGTTGTCTGTGGTTATTGAATAAATTTGTGTTTGTGAAATCATAAACTCATTTAAAACTTCCAAAAGCTTTTCCTTTAGATATTCCGCGGTTTGTCTCTCCAACACTTCTAATACAGCTAGATTTCTAATTATAATCCGACCGTTTTTCATATACTGCAAGTTGATACCCAAAAAATTCCTGTCTACGTAAGATGCCGAATCCAATTTTAAACTTATCATAATATTTTTGACTTCTAATGTAATTTTCCTTTTTATTTGGTATGCCTTTTGAGGTATCATTCCTTTAATAACATTTAAATTTATCCCTTTTGTTTTAGAATCGGATGGAACTGCAATATCAATAATTTCTTGAAACACAGCATCTTGTAGCATCGCAAATGGTCGTCCATGAGTAGTAACTAGTCTTACACACAAATTTTTTACTTTTTCGAGTTAGAAGTATCTTTAGACGTATTTGATATTGATTGATTGATATTTTCTTTATTTATATTAGTTACCATTAAATATTCTTCCGGATGTTTTATAGAAATGTGGTTTTTCAAATTAGTTGTGTGTTTTCCCTAAAACAAAACAAAAAAAAATAATATTCAGAGTGCCTAGTGTGAGTTAGTTTTACGCGTTTTAGCGTAAAACTATCTCACACTAGGCATTCGATTCGCAATCGACGCGTTTATGACGTTCAGCGCTCGGATTGGCTTGCTCCAAGCTCTTTCCAGAGAGCCAAACGCGATAAACGTCTCGATCAAGTTAATGTAAAAACAACTCACACTCAGCACATAGTTGGATAAATGGCTGCGCCATTAAAATGGTGACAATCATGTTATCACCGGTATCGATGTGTCATTGAAACAGACGTGCCAATCATTCAAAACTAGCGACATGCCCCAACTTCGCACGGGTGCATTGGTGATATTAAATATATTATGCGTGTATTATACTATAAACCTTCCTCTTGAATTATTCTATCTATTAGAAACTGCATCAAAATCCGTTGCGTAGTTTTATAGATCCAAGCATACATAGGGACAGGAAGCGACTTTGTTTTATACTATGTAATGATATTTTGTCACATATAAACATAACATTTACTCGAGTATCGCTAAGTAAGTACTTATAGTCTTCCAAGAAGTAATTCACTCTTCGTGGTTTAATTGAACACTAATTATTTATGTTTCTATTACCAACTCATTACCCATTGTTTTTACTTCGGGTTTTGGTCTACTATTTGTATATTATTGATATCAAGCTCTACGATAAAATTAAAAAACCGCCGTAGTCGTATCGCTACAATAGCCGACCATTTTATTACAAAGCTGAGCCGTAGATAGGTACCTAAGTTTGTAAACGCAACCCCGATGCGGGCCGGCCGCGGTCCACGGGTATTCCCCGTTTTAACGAGCAAGAGAATAAAAACAATTCCAAAAATTTTCGAAAGTGCTAGGAAGCATACTGAATTTTTCATTTAATAATAGGTATTGTTTGTTGTCTTATACTAATTGAGTATTATATTGAGCACTGTCTAAAACTTAAATAAACAAATTCTGATAAGAAAAACTCAGTTCGAAAGAATAAAAAACAAAGTTAGACTTGTCCAAAGCTGGGGTTTGAACCCGTCGTCATCAGCACAGAAAGTTACACAAATAAATCGACCACCGATTGATAATATTATATTATTATCTACTTTTTGATCGGCCCCCCTATGTTCCTAATTTCCTCGAAATCGTTAGAGCCGTATTCGAGCCGAGCCGCGGGCAACAACTAGTACTAGGTATCTATACAAAACTAGTACTAGGTACATATACAAAACTAGTACTAGGTACCTATACAAAACTAGTACTAGGTACCTATACTAAACTGGAGATCATAATTTAAACCGATATGTAAAAACAAAATCGAAATACAAAAACACTCATAAAAGAGACGCGTCACAGGTTTTGCACATAGACGCTGCCGAGGGTGGTCCGGCCCTGGTTACAATTGAATTAAATAACCTCGAGAAGTGTCGTCAAACTGGTATCTGCTAGATTAGAAGATTGGGAAAATCACATCATAATAATAATGACCTTACCTTTATACGATTTCCACATAAATTGCATTGACTGCTCTGAGTAGTTGCATCGTATTCATAATATCTATGTACGGCATCTCGCTTCGGTTGTGGCATTTTTTTATTAATTTGACGCTGCTCCTTTCCCTTCGGGCACTAAATAATGAGTGAGCCGATGGAATGACATTTATGATTCCGTAAAATAGACAAGATTACACATGAAACAACCCCGATAATTCCAAAAAAAAAAATACATTTAACTTTAAAATCACTGTAATAATGACCATAATCGAATGTGTATGAACTGTGGAGTCGCTAGGTCCTAGACTGCGTGTTGCGACTTGACGCGTGCACCCGCTGAATGCATACAGTTTAGTACTTTATAGTAAGGCACGAGAGATAAAATTACAATATTTGTAGTTCGAATGGGTAACTCTGTTACAGTCGTTGAAGGGGTAACCCATTCAAAACGTCTTACTATTAAAAAGTATAACCACCAAGAATGGGTTTTTGAATAAACAGGTAAACAAATCAAAGGGGTTTGGAAGAGGTTATCCATTGATGAGGGTTTACGACGTAAAAGATGGTAATAAATATGAAATTGGTTTTAAAACAACAGTTTGTCAAAACCCTATTAAAAACCCTTTCAATGGGTAACCAAAATGGTCCCTGATTTTAACACAAGACATGAAATGTGACAATGCTATAATTTGTTGACACAAATGCAGGATTGTCAGTTATATCAAAAGGGGCCCTGATAATGGTATAGGTTCAACGAATTATAAAAGAAATGGACAATAAAAAAACAAACGATATTTTTTTAAACGAAAATACCTAATCTCAAAAGCAAAACGTGCTAAGAATCAAAGTAAACAAAACGCCGTGTGAACCAAACAATCCCGTACACATTGTACCTAAAAAAACAAATTCAAAATGGTACGTCTAGACGAAGAATATCCCCTAAGGATAGCTTGATCGAATATCTTAAATTTTTAGGGTTCCGTACCTCAAAAGGAAAAAAACGGAACCCTTATAGGGTCACTTGTGTGTCTGTCTGTTGGTTTGTCTATCTGTCTATCCGTCTGTCACAGCCCATTTTCTCCGAATCTAATGGACCGATTAAGTTGAAATTTGGTACAAATATGTATTTCTGTGACCTAAACAAGAACGTGTAACGTAAATAAATGAATTTTGAATATGGGTGGCGGTCAATTTTGGGGGGCAAATAAGAAAATTAAAAACAAAAGTTTTTCAAACAATACTGTGTGACATACCAAATGAAAGAACTTTTTACGAGAATCTCAAATTTATTTTTTAAATATTTTTAAAATAAATGCTTTTAAAGATATTTAGGAAAATTGATGAAAGTTACGATTGCCCCCGTAATCTCCGAAACTACTGGGCCAAAATTTTCGAAAAAAATACGTAGAATGGCTCTTTACTCATAGATTACAGGACAACTTATAAAAAGTCTATGGTCTAAAAATAACATGGTAAATCTATCAATATTGTGCGTACAAACTTACATTTGAAAAATATGGGAGAACATGTATTTCAACCACAATATTTAAGTTTGTTCTTGGGATGAATTCATCCCTACTACGGAACCTTTCATTGTGCGTGGTCCGACACAAACTTGGCCGGTTTTTATTCAGGACAGTGTACAGAAGGAATCTTTACATTGTAAAATCAAAAGTGGGATTGTTTGGTCTCGTCACGTTTTGATTATTCGAGTAATCTCTATGAGCCGTACATGCCTGTGCTTTTTTAAGATGGCTTCATAATGAAGTCAGTATTAGGCTGGTGGTACACAGATTGTTTAATTCAGAGACTGAAAATTACATAGTATGAGCTTGCGTTGCTAAGCATGAGATGGCGCTCTAGGACGCTACTAAAATTATTTGCAGGACAAGTGATGTGCAGGGTAGGTCAAGGTCACAAATAACGTTGGTGCACACATTCAAAAAAATCGCAGGATTCTCTACTTACAGAGAATTGCGTACCACACCACTTACATTGTCAATCTGTTACATTTTTACAGTTCAACCACATTCATTGCGTTATTTACGTTGTTAAGCAGAAGAATTTTCGGATTGTGATTGGAAATGTGTTTCGCAATTACGATGCTGCTTTAAAAGAAGAACCTCCCCATACTTACATAATTATTATGTTTAACCTATTGGCGAAATAATAGTCAATATGGGACTGATAGAATAACAAGCCAAGCCTTTTTGACAAAAAAGCCAGTCACAGATATTGAGAAGATAGTGCATCGTTATTTCGAAAGGCAAAGCCGCAAACACGTTTGCGGAAACTCCCAACAGACTAAACAAACACTAAAACAATGTCATCCAATCCTATATTGTGTCTTCAGTTCAAAGGAAGTTCAAACAGGACGGCGGCGACACCTATCGTTGGCATCCCTCGGGAGGATTATCCGAACATTCACGTTGTCGATGTCGTGCAAAACTTCGGTCCCTGTCGAGTTCTGAATTTTAATGAAATACGTTTGATTTGGAGCGTCTGTTTTTTGTTTTTTGTTTATTTTACACCACATCGCTACAAAATGTGGGCAAGCAGTGGTTACGTGTGAATAGTGTCGCTGCAACTTCTTGCAGTTTCGTTGTGTAGTAGTTGCGATGTGGTTACGATGTGGTTACGTTGTAGTTACGTTGTGGCTAGTGTTTGCAGACAGATCGACTCCGTCCGTGACGTGTCGTCGCGTTGACGCAACGTTGTGGTTGCGACGTCGCCTTGATGTGGTCAGTATCGTCTACTCGGTTATTTTGACGGCCAAATGTGGCCTGTGTGAATGGACTATTCATTTTGATACAAATTAGCGTCCGACCACGTGGTGTCGTTAAGGTGTGGTTGTGGTACGTGTGATCGGGTCCTTAGTGTCGATCCTTTTTAGGTCAAGGTTAGGAAGACTGTGGAATAAGATGTTCTCCAGTCTTACTGAACTGGCTTTCATTTACAGCGATTTATACTTATCACTTAATAAGGTGAACCAGAAGAGGAAGATTTAATACTGAGGGATAACACTCATGATCAAAATAGAAACTAGGTATTAGGGGGTGTTTTTAATATCGTGCGGATTTCATCACGTATGTGGGATTGCTCCATACGCGTAACCCCCGCAAATGTCCTTTTCATACAAGTATTTATTGTAATGCGTGGGATACGCAGACGGGACGCGAGTGCGTAGTACAGTCAACACCACTTATATCTAATGAAGCAAAGGAAATTTTTAACAAATTATTACCAGAAAAGTCGAGAAAACACGGTTTCAAAACCTTTTATAGAGGATTCATATCATGGGTGTAGATAAAGTCTTGTATGCAACTGTACATAATTAGGTAGTAAAACACTCGTGTGATAAACCCACATTCGTGTTTTAATACTCCTTATTATACAACAGCTGCATTTTTTTTTTTTTTATTAATAATTTTCTGAATTTGTCGTCCATTGTACACAACCACAACGCAGAGCAGCTCGCAGAAAACTAGATCGTAGGCTAGCGTGTTTCACGCTGCGTGAAATTTTCTGCATGCGGAGCAATCCCGCATGCGTGATGAAATCCGCACGATATTACAAACACCCTTAAAGTCAGTAACGCTATCTACAAACACAAAATATAAATTATTTAAACCGGTCACAAGACCCACTACTGTTAGTTTGTTTATGCCCACCATTATTTTCCTACCAGAAATGCACAATCCCTTTCCCGTCAACCGTAGTCATAACAAATCAACAAGACAATCAATCGAAGATACCCAATAAAAACGATTATTTTGAAGATCGCTCACTAAAATCATTTTATACGGATAAACAATAATTCGGAAGAACAAACCTCAAAATGTTGGCAGTCTGTCACAATTCCGGTGCCCGAAAGCATTTTGACATCTGTCAAATTGTTAAGAAAACAATTATGGCGGGCGTTTAGTCGTGCTCGCTAACAAAATATTGGTGTTGAAATGTACAGTTTATTTTATAACTGAAACGTTCGTTTTATTTGTGCTTTGTCAGTATTTAATTTATTGTTTGAAAATGCTTGTTTTCTTCAAATGAGGTTTTCTGTAACATAGTATTGACAACAGTTAAGTCAAGCTAAGCACCTATTCATCGTAGTTAGGAAATAATCTCGCTGCTTATGACACAAGATTGTAGTGCAAAATATAATTATATTGTTCACACATAATTAAAATGGTTTTAAATTATAAATAATTCAGGTTATAAACTACCTGTGTGTCAAATTTCATCCAAATCCGTACAGTAGTTTTTGTGTGAAGGAGTAAAAAACATCCATCTATCCCCACAAACCTTCGCGTTTATAATATAAAAAAATAATAATTAGGATACGGTTGCGACCGCGTAGTATGTCGATAAAAAGTAGCCAATGTCCTTCCCAGGGTTCAAAGTATACCCATACCAAATTTTATCAAAATCGGTTCAGCCGTTTAGCCGAAGTGACAAACAAATAAACTCACATTCGTATTTATAATATTTGTTAGGATGGTGTTAAATTATAAAATAATCTCTAAAGTAATCCCACGGGAAGGAAGTAGTCAGACAGCTCACGGTAGCTATATTTTTGTTTTTTGGCAACATAGAGGCTGGCTTGCAAAAAAATTAAAAAAAAAATGTAGAAAAGGTGCATTACATTAGTGCTAATTGCATTGGGTAGGTGGTCATGCAAGCGTCTAAAACATGAAGTCTTTTCATCAACTTATCTCATTTGTTTTTTTTTTTAAACTACAATGGCTAAACTCTTGGCCATCATCTCACCTGATGGTAAGTGATGATCAGACCAAAGGTAGAAGCTAGCTTCACCCGGAATCTTCAACCACAGAGGAACTAGCTATCTTACCTCTAAGTGCCGAAACACAACAATGCTGTTGACATTGTTGCTATAGCGTCAGACTTAGATGAGGTGGTGATAGCTAGCCAGGTGGACTTAGGACAAGCCCTACCACCAACCAAACCGAGCAAAAAATTTGCCCCCACTGGGAATCGAACCCGGGACCTCTGGGTCGGAGAATGGTGGTCTTACCACTAGACCACAGAAGTGGTTGCAACTTGCAACCCAATATTTAAAAGGCCAGTTCCAAGTTAGGGCACAACACCCGGTGCAAAACTTATTTACTCTTGCAAGCACTATATAAACATTTTCTCCTCGCAGACAGAATCTGAGCATAAACCTAGAATATACTGTAAAGGGAAGTTTGCTCGAGTTATGCATAGTGGTAAGCTTAGAGGCTACATTGTATATGCATTGCATCGCTTGAGAGTCTGCTAACTTAGAAAATAAGTTATAATTGGACCATAGGGATACTGAGAGGTTTTGTCTTAAGTTTAAACTAAGTTAGAGGTGACTGTTGTTTCATAACAACATGGCGTCTTAGGAACGTGTTGGGTTATAAAGGCTAGGATAGCTAATGTTGCGAAAAATAAGGTTATGTGTTCCACTGGCCTCTATTTCACCGAAGTCTGTTGCGATTCTTCAAGTCAAGAAAGAGAAGGATACATTTAGTCTGGGTTTTAAAAAAAAATGTATTTCTTTCTTCGCAAAGTCAGCTGATGAGTTGTCGGTGATAGTACACTATCGCCAACTATTCATGACTTGAGATATAGATCAAGTGTGAGCCTTACCAATATAAAGAAGGTATTTCACTTAGAGCACTAATTTCAACAGCACTCGTCCGAACCGCGGAGCAGAGCTACCTGTGGAAAAACTCGTCAGTCAAAAACTCCTAGGTAATAAACGCTGACTTTTTTATTTGCTAGATTAAAATGACATTAGGTGTCGATATAAAAATAATTACACTAGTAAATAAATAATCATAGATCGCGACTTCTCGAGTATGAACTCAAGGCACGCACCTCTGACTTTTCAGATTTATGTGCGTATTGTATAATTATCACAACATACATACATAACATCACGCCTTATTTCCCTGAAGGGTTGGGCAGAGGTGTCCCTGTAGCAGGCACACCCACATTTCGCCAGTTATATTTAAGTCCTATGTAATAGAGGGCGAGCCTATTGCCATTAACCGCACACAAGTCCAGACTCCGAGCTGCTACTGAGAAATTTCAGATAGACAAACCTAGTAACACTTTGCCTGACCCGGGAATCGAACCCAGGACCTCACGCTCAACAGTAGCGCTTACGACCACTAGACCAACGAGGCAGTACTATAATTATCACTTACTTCGAAAACGGTGAAGGAAAACATCGTGAGAAAACCAACATGCCTGAGAGATATTTCTCGACGGCATGTGAAGCTAAGTTAAAGGCCCATGGGGGGCATAAAAAGTCTGACAAAAGGTTAGTCACTAAAAACAATTAAAAAAAAAAGAATCTTGTTACCGAGTGGCTCTCACCAATGGCCATGAATAATTATCTGCGGGATGACCTTCACTGTTGCCGTGTTGTCTCTGTTTTTTTTAAATTAATTATTTATCGAGTTATTTTTAAAAAAAAGGTCGATCGAAACTGTCATTTTGATCCACAAAATTAAAAATCAGAGTTTATTATATTATCTATCAATGGTGCTTGTAATTTTTTTAGGGTGGTATGCCATAATCGCCACGCTTGGCAGGCGGGTTGGCGATCGCAGTATGGTGTTAAAAATGCATAGAGAACGCTGCTGCTCCCACAAGATGGACCAATGATCTTGTGAAGGCCGCAGGAATCCGCTGGATACGGCAAGCACAGAACCGGTCGAAGTGGCGGTGCTTGGGAGAGACCTATGCCCAGCAGTGGACGTCTTTCGGCTGAAATTATGATGATGGTGATATTATCGATATCTAAAACTTTATTTAAATTAACTTTATTAATTTTTATCTGAAAGGTTTGAAACACATTTGGACTTAGACTATATCAAAGTTTTACCAAAGTTTACATACTGAAAAAGCCACTAGCACACTCCTAGTAACATAATTTAGTATGACACATTCTATTATTCAGCTTATGACGTAAGTGTACAAAGGCGTTCCATTTCTATGTTCTTTGCAACGAATGCATATAATGCGAACCGAATTTCTGTTCCGAATTTCAAAGCTTTACTCAGTTACAGAGGACAATGAATTTCAATTATACGTAGGTACCAAATGTATGAATAAATATTTATGAAATACCTTCACACGAATTAAAATATCTAGACTATTTTCACGTTTTAATTGGGCATAGACAAAAGAAAACAATTTCGGTAACCGTAACTTATGTAGGTGCCTACTAGTTTTAGGGTTCCGTACCCAAAGGGTGCCAAACGGAACATTATTACTAAGTCTCCGCTGTCCGTCCGACGATCCGTCCATGTGTCTGTTAGCGGGCTGTATCTCATGAACTGTAATAGGTTGACAGTTGAAATTGTCACAGATTCTTTATTTCTATTGCCGCTTAACAAAAAATAAAATAAAATAAAAAATTAAAAGGAAAAAAATCATAAATAATTTTCCTTTCCGGGGGGGTCTGGTAAATGAAATGTGTTTTTTTTTTACAAAATTATTTAAAAAAAATGAAGTGTTCCGTAAAAACCATGCGATCTATCTATATCTACACTAATATGATAAAGAGAAAAGATTTGTTATTTTGTATGTTAGTATTTTTGTTTTTAATAAATAAACTCAAAAACGACTGGAACAACTTTAAAAATTATTTCGCCAGTATAATGCTATAATTATCACTGAGTAACAAAGGCTATAATTTATAAAGATATCACGCGGGCGAAGCCGCTGGCAGAAGCTAGTACAGAATATAATAATTCACCGGAATAATAACGTTGTGGTAAATGTAAAAATAAACAGAGAACAGTAACGAGATTATCACTTGATTATCCACCTGTCTTGAGAACGTCTTTCTAATAAATTGTAGTTAATTTAGTTCTGTGTAAGATCTAAGCGAGCACTTGAACACAATTAGTTTGTATCTTATCTAATTTAGTCCTAATTAGCCCCAGGTATTGAATTATTTAAGTAGTTTATCAATTGAACTATAATGTGTTAATCAAAATCTACATCTACGCTAGTCTATAGAGAAAATATTACATTTTTGTATGTTCATATTTTTTTTTTTGTTACGCTTTCACGTTAAAACGGCTGAAAGGATTTGGATAAAATTTGGCACATGGGTAGACCATGGTTGAGGACATAGGATACTTTTTATCCTAATATCGAGACTTATGCGAGTGAAACCGCGGGGCGCTACTAGTCTATACTAACATTATAAAGAGGTAAAAGTTGGTATGTTTTTTTGTTTGTAAGTTTGTATATAGGGGGTAATCTCTGAAATTACCAGTCGGATTTGAACAATTATTTTTGCATTGGATAGCTCAATTCTTAAGGAAGGTTAAGGCTCCTACAAAAAGGCGCGACACGCGACGCGACACAAAGGTACGTCGCGTCGCGCGACAAGCGGTGTCTTTGTGTCGCGTCGCGTGTCGCGCCTGTTTGTAGGAGCCTTTAAAGGTTTGCGGACGAAGTCGCAGGCAGAACCTTGTAATATTATAAAGAGAAAAGATTTCTATTATTGTTTATATATGTATATTACATTAAATATGTATGTGTATTATAAGTTATAACGTATTTATGTACTGTTGTATACCTATTTTTTTTCTAATAATATATTTTTAATATTTTTTTCTCTCTCAAACAGAATACCTGCCATCCAATCTCTTCACCACTCTTGGTTGACTGGTAGAAAATGCCTAAGGCATTAAGTCCGCTTTTGTACCTTTTTGAGTGAAAAAGTTTACATAAATAAATTCCAAAAACTACTGGACTGATTTTAAATAAAAATGTAGACCTATATTGCAAGAGTTGCCTGTGTAACTTACCTTGGTATGAAAATAGATGAGAAATTTTCTTGGTCCCAACACATGGACTATATTTGTAGTAAATTAAGTATATTATTAAGTAAAATATATTTATCACATAAGCTTTAAGGTTCCTGTTAACGTATTAAGATGTATATACATGTCATTAGTAGATTCTATTATGATTTATGCTCTTGAGAGCTTCTAATTTATCCAAGTTAGTTTTGAATGTTAATCCATAGATTAACATTCAAAACTAACTTGGATAAATTAGAAGCTCTTCAAATTCGATTCTTGAAACTACTTTTCTTTTCGTGAGCTAAGCTAATTTTAATTTATGTCTTAACAGCCCTAAAATCAACATTTAGCATGTCATTTCAATCGTAATAAAATAATCAAATATGTTCGTTTTTAGAGTTCCGTATACGAAGGGTGCCAAACGGAACCCCATTACTAGCCTCCGCTGTCCGTCAGTCTGTCTGTTAGTAGTCTGTATCTCATGAAGCGTAATAGGTAGCCAATTGAAATTTTCACAGTTTTTGTATTTCTATTGCCACTATAACAAAAGGAAACTATAAAAATAAAATAAAATTAAAAATGAAAGGGGATCCCCGTACAAGAAACGTGTTTTTTTTGTGTTTTGTTAATAGTACAGTGGTAAGGAACCCTTCGTGTGCAAGTTTGACTTGCACTTGGCCAATTTTTTATGTACGACTACTAATAGCAAGAAAATAAACTCTGAGCCGAAAGTATTTTAAACATCTTATCAAATTACATTGATAGGATTTCAATTAAGAAATAAATTCCTTTATATCTTGTAACAGGAAAAAGGCGTAATACAATTATGTAGATCACTTGAATTTCAATTAAGTTAAAGCTTGATTGAATTAATTAATTTTAGCAGCCAATTTTAAGAGTTACCTTTGGTACATTCAATTTTACCAGACTAAGTTTCTTTTAGAGCAGTGGTGGCCCAGTGGTAACGATCCCAACTTACGGTTTGAAGGACGTGCGTCCGAACCCAGGCAAACGCTTTACATAGTGTAATTAATTTCATCACCACGAGCAAAGGTGAATAAAAACATCCTGAGGAAACCGGCATGTCTTAGAACCAAGAATTAAAACCATGTCGCAGCCAACCCACACTGGGCCCGCGTGGTGAAAAATCATTGTTAATAGTCTGTCTCGCTCGCACTTATTAATGGAGAAGGTAGCAAACTATCGATACGACGCAAGGCACTGCAAATTCTTATTGCTACTGACATTTATGACTCGCCAACTTAGTAATTATCTCGGTAGTCACAGCTTTTCTAGCCATATCATCTTTCACATAGTTCATCTATTGTTTCTTTAGTCTTTTTCAACTCTTATAGTCATCCACATCATACCTAAAACTTTAATCACGACATTTTCCTCATTATTGGTTTGTTAAAATGACAACAATAATTCAATTCTTTTACGTCGTTTTGGAAATCCCGTAAAAGATTGTTGACATCCATATTTACTAAGGCACAACTCGATATTAGGAACAAAATTACCTCGAAGGACACAATAATCCCATAGAATCGATCAGCTGATTCAAATAAATCCGCCATCTTGCCTCTTAGCATCCTCATAGCAGTGGACCGGTGGTGTTTAATTTTGACAGCTACTAATCAATTGCTTAGCGACTTCTTAGCGCTAAATAGCGTTTATGAATAAGAATTTTGCTAATCAATGGCTGCGCGGTGCGGGAGGGGTGAAAGTTGTCACTAGTTGACGAATCACTGAGCTCTCGCATCACAACACCTCACCCCTCCCGCACCGCGCAGCTACCTCAGGAACAGACTCAGTTATACGATCAGCTTATAGGTTTCTATCTTCGTCACCGCGATTTACGCTACATAAATCCATGTACCTTTTACAACTACATAGCTCCAAGCTCAGAATTGGTATTTAAAGCCCTATTTGTCTAGAATTCGCCCTTGTAGACTGTCTGAATAGCCTGTATAGGTCATTCATATTCATGAGCTATCCGGTAGATCGGGCTAGGAGCCCGAGCTATGTCGCACAAATGCTTACGTGGTGGGCAATCCAGTGAGGAATTTAGATGATTTATGTTTTGTTCATGTTATTTTCTGTGTTTGTGGAATTGAGGTGTAGAATATGGTAAGTTTTTAGAAGGATGTAGGGGCTTGAAAGTATCATCTGCGGGTAACTTGTTATTGATATTTATTTAAAAAACATCATCATGAAAGCAGTGAGAGCCTAGTGGTGTGACCGTTGTACTGCCAAGGCGTAGGTCTCGATTTCGAACCCAAAGCACACACCTCTGACTTCTCAGATTCATGTAAGTATTATATAATTATCATTTGCTTCAGAAACGGTGAAGGAAAACATCGTGAGGAAACCGACATGCCTGAGAGATATTTCTCGACGCCATGTAAAGTCAGAGCAGAGTCAGAGACCCATGGGCGACATAAAATCTCCGACACCAGGTTAGGCACTAACCATATGAAAAATAAAGAAATATCATGGGCTAGAGAATTATGCATCATCATCAAAATCAACAGAAATATAAAATCATACCACCCAAATAGCGGACAAACCTTTCATCTGCGTTATATTAAGGCGACGATAACCTAACATAACTTTCAATGATTTTATACTGAAGATCACGTCTAAACGAGTAGTGTTAATGATTTGGAAAAAAATATAGCTATGTTAAATTAGAGCATTTCCTTAGTAGGAATATTTTAGATTGTTTATATTACATAGTGAAATTAATTTGTAAAGTTATGTCTAACACGGGTAAAGCGTATTTTTCTGAGACCTTTACCATTTTAAAGATAATTTAATTGTTGATATTTTAGGTCCGTATTACAGAAGCAAACTCAAGTATTGATCTCTGTTTAAAACTAGTTTTAAGTCTGCTTTTAATTTTAGAACGTTCCTCAAGCACAGATTCATTGATCATAGTTCAGCTGAGTTTGGCTTTATTTTAGATCGTTACTCAGTTCGCGAATCGACCCCAAGCAGTGATTTGATCTATAATCACCCAAGTGTGGTCGAGACCGCGCTTGAGCATAGATTGTCATGTCCAAATGTCCAATTGTCCATTTTTGCTGTTAAGTATAGCTGCGTTGTCGAATTTTAAATTGTTGTTATTTTAAATAACAACAATTTAAATAACACTCACAAGCTACCCTCACCCAATTGCACAACTTACACTAACACACCTTCAGATACACATACACACCCCTACACCTACACACACACACACACTCTCAGATACACATACACACCCCTACACCTACACACACACACACATACATCCACACACACATATATACACACACACATACACATACATACACACATACAAACACCCATCCTCACACCCCCATGCTCCTTAAACTCTTTTGCCTTTCTTTATTTTAATTATAATTATAAACGAAACAAACTAACCTCATTTTAAATCACTAGGTAGATCGACACAACTCACAAGTTGTATAAATCTTATCGCAATCAATCATTTAGCTGAACACTGTCTCTTGAGATACAGGTAACCATAGTTTAAGAGGCAGGGCTCACGAATTATATTGTCTACAGATTTCTGCAGCATGGTTTATTATTTGCTCTGTACTTACATCCTACCACTAGCTGTTAATAATACCCTTTTGTTAACAAGTTATTTAAAGTCTGTAACCTGTTTTTGGAAATAAATAAATTTTATTATTATTATTATTATTAAATTAAATCAAAATGGACATATTTGAAGAGGTAGATTATTACAATAATTTATTTAACGATAATTTAAATAGAAGGTTGAACTTTAGTGTTCCTCTCAGCTATTTTAGAGGTACACAGGACCCATACAATTGTGAAAACTTTAAAAAGAGGTACAGAATTTTGCAAGATATCGTAAAACATTGAATTCTACCGATGATCTACCACGATTTAAGAAAACCACACAATCGTAGGCATCCCATAGCCCCAGAATTGCAAATTCTTGTGTGTTTACGTTTTTATGTGACGGCTTCATTCCAGGTGAGTGTATTATTTTCACCCTCACATTAAAATGCTTTTATTGGATTTTACAAGCAATAGGAATCAATCATTTAATTAAATTTATCTCTTGCAGATAGTGTATGCTGATCTCTTGAATGTTTCCCAACCAGCTGCTTCAAACATAGTTGCAACAATCTCTCGCCTTATAGCTCTTCAACATAGACAATATATTAAGTATCCACAAGATATGGTCTAACAAAGAGCGCAGTTTTAGCAGTTGGACCAGTACGAAGGATATTCTGGCTTCAGAAGTGTAGATGGTGCAATTGACTGCACACAATTCTTTTAAAATTTATATTAGCAAGTTTTTTTTCTAATCTAATAAATTTTTTTTCCATCCCGCCATTTATAAAGTGATAAGAGTAAGTTAATAAGCAAAACAATTAACAAATACAACAAACTGATGTAAGTAGATGTTTCCGCATAATTGACATATTGACATTTAAAATAGTATACCTATTTACGGCAATAGATACAAGTCTTTTAAGCTTGACAATTTTGCTTACAAAATTACTTTATTGTACTTCAAAGAGCTTTACTTCAATAAATGGGATTGTACTATTCGGGACTGAAATATTAACGCTGATTGCCAAAAAGCTTGGGCTTTTATAGTATATTTTAGTCAGAACCAAGTTGATAACTAAAATAAATCGTAAACGAAAACAGGCTAATGCTTAAACAATCCACATCTCTGCTTGTGGCTCGATGTGAGTCTCGATTCAGCTGAGTAGGGATTGATTACTGTTCTTGAATAAGACCGATGCTCAAGTACTGATTATATACTTAAACAGTGATCAAGTGATTGAAGATCAAACTGGATTTGAAGAACGTTCTGTAATACGGACCTTAGTAGACGTGTTTTATTAAAATACCTTTTGTTTTATATATTATAAATTAATAATTCGTCTAATTTGAGACAACGCTCCTTGATGGGTGAGTCCAATTATTGGCTGGACGTGCGACGCGTTGCGTGAGCTCAGTACAGAACACGCAAACTGGCCACTCAAGGTCACTGGCATACATTTGCGTCTTAAACTAGCCGTCCGCTTCGCCTGCGTGGACGTCGAAAATGATCTCATGGGAACGTACCCATTACCGGGATAAAAAGTATCCTATTTTTTAACCTAACCTGACCTTTATTTTACCTTGATGGTTCTAGTTTATCATTTATAACTTCCAATTACAGCTATATATATATGTAAGCGGGTACGATATTTATGAATGAAGGTGTTTTTTAGATATTTAGTTCTGTTTACGTTTAGTTTTACTTCTGCTTGAGTATTGTTCTCAATGCTTTTGGTTGGTATATTGGCGTACGCTAGCTGACATACGGCTATTAATTTATAATTTAAATTAAGTTTTGTGTTGCGTAATGTAAATTATCATTTTTTTCCAACTGAACAGACAGCTGTGCTGCTGGGGAGTTTGTTGCGTCACTTCTTCTCAGCTAGGGAAACGGTGAAGGGTGGGCGTTTTGGAGACTGTCTGATGTAATTTTGACGTTCGAAAAGTAATTATTCTCACCCTAGTTTGAATACATGACTTTTTGAATTGAACCCAGGTCATGGTCTCGTGTGCCATAATCCAAATCCGTTCAGTCATTAGGGCTTGAAAAGTTACCGAACAGAAGACGGACAGACAGAGTTACTTTTTCATTTATAATATTAGTACGGATAGTACAGATTATGTAGGAAAACATATTGTTTTTGTGATTGGCTGCCAGTTTCGTGACAAAGAATAGAGTTTTCGTGATTCCGGAAGGTTTATGTGTATAATACATTAATATTAAACTTAGATAAAATAAATCTCGATGTTCTATATTAAAACAGATATGAAGAATTTCTTTAGGGAACAAGGGTATTCAGAATCTTGATGAAAAATATCAGTATCACGAGTATTTTTAAATTTCGAGCAGTTTAGTAGCAATTCTTCCTTGCAGTCGTTTATTGCATTCTTGTATCAAAAATTCCTTATTCAAAAAACTTTGCAAGCCACACTGTAGCTTTTAATCATAAGTATATTATGTAACTGTCAATAAAACTAGAGTATATTGCCCATTGCCCGTAGCATGTATGCGTCAGTACTTTCCAATCGTTAAAGTATTCATTACAAGGGAAAGGGTCGTCTATTTTTAGACAGTAACCACCCAGCTTAGGTACTAGATACAGTCGGCCTCAAAAAAGAAGTATACATCGACAAGAATTAATTTAGAGTTTTATGTTTTTCAATCATTTGTCTTTTGTAGAAGGATTACCGATTCCTTTAACTTTTTACTTTTATTTAGTTGTTAAAATAAGATTCCATACGCAATTTAATTTTTTATAAAACCTTCGCCCATTACGGATTGTGGATGTAAAAACAATTGATTTCCGAAACGTTTCATTGTTTTTGCATAGTACAGTAGTCAAGAACTTTCTTGACTTTTTCGGGTACAAAATACTACCAACATAAAAACTCTTTATATCATAACCGCTTTTGCTCCCAGCCAAACTGCTCAAACCAAATACGTTTTCCCAGATTTGAATATGGAAAATTTCCACAACTTCTCAAATGCCCGGCCAAAACGGCTCCACCAATGACGGCAGTTGATTTGATCCGTTGTGGAGACGGCCATGAATTTTGGACCCGCATTCGAAATTTGAATCAAATGGTCGATTTACGAACTTTGTATGAATATTCGGCCTGTTTTCAGTTCAAAGATGTATGATGAATATGATATGTGTATGAAGGTTTAGTTTAAATTCTTATGTTTTTGCCGTTTCTTGTATTTTGTAGTTAAGTAACGTTGGTTGATTCAATAAACACATGATCTGACCAAGATTATGTGTAAACTTTAAAAGAGAGTGTGACCTCTGAGTTTGTTTCGGCTTTTCTTGTCAGAGTAGTCAGATACGAAACGCCCACCTCATTTAGTTTTTAAAATAATTGATTGACGTGTTAAAGGGTTTGTATAAACCTATTTACATAAATAAAATCATGTATCATTAAAGTGTTATTTCTGCAACCTTAACTTACTAGAAACAAGGTCAAAAATGCGTAAGTGCATTACTTACTGCTTATAAAAAGGTAGGTACGTGATATTGTTGACCGCAGTGAACTCTTTCACAATACTCCAACTACTCTACGAGAATAGCAGCTAGTAAATAAATCGTCTTTCTTTCATGAATAAATAACAAAGTATTGTATATTTTATTCGTAAGCAGTCCATAAATATTTCAGCACAAATAATTCAGCCTTTCACAGATAATGGAAGCCTTGCGAGTATCGAATATTTTTGGTCCAATCCGTCTATGTATTGTCAATATCTAACATTATCTTCATAATCTCTGAGATTGGTCGAGACTGTATCTATACAGACGTATTGGGACCAATAAAAATTCATGACAGTACAAACAATTCTACGTTATATTTATTCATTGGGAAATTTTATACGTCATATTATATCGAAGTGTCTACAGGGTGGCAGGGACATCGACGCAAAAACTGTTACCTTGGATTCAGTACGTGATTCTGAACCCCCCCTGCGTTGAAATTTTCGTCGATTATTTTTTTTTATCAGCTGTTTCATAGAAAAGTGTAACCTACGCGGTCAAAATGAACAGCAGATTTTTTTTTTTTCTAACCGTTGAAAAATTTCAAACCTTGCGTTTTTTAATTTTTCGCGGTTTATTAAAAAAAAAAATCAGTTCAGAATCATGTACTGAATCCATGGTAACCGTTTTCGCGTCGATGTCCCTGCCACTCTGTAAAGAAGTTTGATACAGAAACTGAAGATACGGTGGAATGGACGAATAAACTATATGCATTTGTTCTAGACCTTATATCATGTCTGTTAGCTAGTCTGGGAACGTAAAGGTTTGAACATAGTGTTAGAAGACAGCGAGAATTGTAGTATAACCTAACATGACCAAATTCGAGCTATCCTTGCGATTGATTTTGTATTATGGTGTTCTAATTATGAGCAAATATTTTTAAACAAATTCCATCTCAATAAATCCCTTTTAGTAGTATGAGGAACAGTGTGTAAAGTTCACTCATCCAACATAGTAAAGGGAGGATCCTCCGACCAGACGGGGGTTTGTTTTTGGCGGGCAACTGCCCAACGGTTGAAGTCGGAATCTTGTATATATGTCGATGGCGCGGTAAACTCTAATTGGGCGATGCAGGATTTGTGTGACGTCATGTCTATGATGCGTTGTTCGTATGTGGCGGTGTAATCGCTACACCCTTTTAAAGACTAAATTATCTTCTTGGTATTGACTGTCCTTGGGGCCACCCAATACTCGCTTTGTCTAAGTGACATGCTTTAAGCGATAATATTGATGATGGTCAATTTCTTGGATTGACATACTATTATGCTACCGAAAACCTTATGTGAATCTTGTTGGAAGTTGTTGTAGAAATACGAAAAACTTTATAAGCAATTGCCTCTTGGTTAGGCCCTCTATTTTAAGCAGAAAACTTTACCGATTCAATTTCATAGCAATCAATATGTTTTTTATTCTGTCTGAAACGTAACACAAATACTAATGACTATTATGTTAGAACTGAGCTGCCTCGTTGGGTTAGTGGTCGCAAGCGCTACTGCTGAGTATGAGGTCCTTTTTTTTTTTTTTTTTTTTGAGCGTGGGAAATCATCAAATAACTTCTCCCGCTCTGGGCGGAGCGGGAGGGTGTGTCAGACTCTTACTGACTAAAACCCACCCGTGTTCCTTCGGTTGCCCTGTTGCCGGGGGCCACGATCTCCCTTTCGGTTTTCTTCGCAGCCCCGGCAGGCATCGGCCCTAGTGGACCCCTTCAATTCTGCTGACATCTCTTTGAGGCGCGCGTGGAACACAACGCGCCGTCGACCCGGGCCTGGTCCTTATCGGACGGTGAGCCACCCATTGCTCACCGCCCGCAAGCCCGCGCCTACGGTGGCTGGAAATCGCCCCGCGATTCCCGACGCCCTGGGCGTCTCCTCCTGCGGGGAGTATGAGGTCCTGGGTTTGATTCCCGGGTCGGGCAAAGTGTTATTGGGTTTTCCAACTGGAATTTCTCAGTAACAGCCCGGAGTCTGAATTTGTACCCGGTTGATGGCAATAGGCTCGCCCCTATTACATGGGACTTAAACATAACTGGCGAAATGTGGGTGTACTCTAGGTACACCTTTGCCTGACCCTTCGGGGAATACAGGCGTGATGTTATGTTATGTTATTATGTTAGAAATATATTCAAGTTTCTTAACGTTTCATGTCCCTTGTGACATGACCTCTGTCTTTTGTTTTTGACAAATGTCCCTTCCGTTGTTGGTTCGTGTCTTGTACGATTGGGTTTATTTCATTTCACTAATACATCTCTGATAAACTCTACGAACTATTTATTTCTGCCGAAATATCCAACATTTAGCTAGTCACAACACTCACCCATCAAAACCTCTTAACATGAAATCCGCTTCCGCATATCGCTACCTCTCATCCACCAAGCACATAACCACAATCGTCGCCACATTGTCTAACATAAGCAGGGCGCGGATTTAACCGCCGCGCGGATAAACCCCTTCGGATATTCAAGGTACAGCGGATATATCCAGCCATATTCCGTTTTACGGTGCCGTCAAGCCGTACGCGGTATACTGCATATTGGGAACACATATTGTTAAGCAAATATCCGCTGCGACAGGCCATCTCTAGTTTATGTTTTCTCATTTTTGTTGCCTTTGGTTCGAATATATTATGGTGGTATAGATTTTGTTTGTGGCTGTGGTTGTGAATTTTTTACGAAATTTTTTGTTTAAATTTTTTAGTTACGAAGAAGGCTACAATATATTTTTTACCATAGGAGGCTATAAAAAATTACTGTCAAACTAGTTAAAGATAGTTAATTGATTCGGGCGTGACTTTGCGGAAATCCATTATAAAATACAATAGCCGTGGATATATTTAGTAACCTGTTCTGCTTAGCTATTTCTAAAGAGCCATAAAAACTCTGAAAGAAATTGACACGTGTTTCACCTCTCAACGAGGCATCCTCAGGATGACGATTGACTTGTCGCGAACTTGAACACGGCGTGTTGCCACACCAAGCGCTGAACGCAGACTGAGCCTTATCGCCCATCAGGGTTTTTTATGGCTCTTTAGAAATAGCTAAGCGGAACAGGTTACTAAATATATCCACGTCTATTGTATATTTTACTGTCAAACTGTCTAGAATACCAACAGATAATTAGGTATTCTGATAAAGGAAAAATCCTACAAGCTAGACAAAAAAAAAGACCTCAACCAAATTAGTACGTTTTTTGTTCAGTTTATACCATTATCTTATATCTGTTATCTCTATTATTTATATTAAAGGAACTACACCACGTAAATCTTTCGAATAATATTTCGATAAAAGAGAGACAGAGAGTCTGCAAAAATAAAATATGTAAAGAAAGTTCATGTACTTCGACTGTACTTATGTTATTATTTTTAAAAACAACTAGCTGTTGTCCGCGGCCTCGCCCGCGTGGATATTTCTTATTCTAAAATAAAAGAGGCCTAAGTTACTCTTTATAACATTATCTATCTGCCAGTGAATGTCCCGTCAAAATCAATTCAGCCGTTTCGGAGTTTAGCCGGAACAAACAGGTAGATAGACAAAAAAAAGTTATAAATACCGTATATACTTTCATATGCATTTAGTAAAATGCTCTTATTTTGACATTACAAACAGACACTTCAATTTTATTTATTTGTATAGATATCCATAACTGCCTATATTTAAATATACAAAGAGCTTTTACGAAGCATAGCGAAGTAAAATCTTCAAAATACACAAACAAATTGAAAAAGAAGTCGTTGACTTTTGGAAAGAAAAAAGCATTTGTTCAGCTGCAAAGTATTGACTTAATGTCTGGCAGTTTTTGCAACAAAATATTTTTCCATTTTATCTTCGTAAAATTTTCCAATCACTCGTAAAAAAGAACATCAAACACTTTAGATAATTTATCATTCAAGAATAACTATTATTTGTTTTCGATATTGTTTGTTTTGGTTTGCAACCTTCTGATGAAATGAACGCTTTCTGATGCGTATGCACATATACAACAACTACAGGTTTTTTAACGTCGTCGAATTGAAATACTTTGTCTTCTTTGATAACTTTAAACCTGTCTTGGTTTCTGTACGTCATTTTCGGTTAACCGCTGAAAATCAGCGCTGTGCTGTGGGTCTCCCATAGCACAGCATCATGCTGAGTAGAAGCCTTCATATCACAGTCACGACGTGCAGCTGCCGATTATTACTGTTCTGTGCTCGTGTTTTTTTTTTAAATACTTGTGGTTTTCTTTATTATTCGAGCTGATCTTTTTACCCGACTGCCCCAAAAGGACGGTAATGTTTTTCGAGAGTATGTATGTATGTATGTCTATTTCTTTGGCACGATCTGTAGCCTAAACGACTTGATGGATTTTAACATATAAGGTATCCTTAGATTCGTCTTAATTGTGGAAGTGACATAGGCTATATAATATTTATATATTGCATCTGCAAATACAAAAAAAAACCTTCCTTTTTAAACATACCCCTCAGCAGGTTTAAAAAAAAGCAACATTATTGGTATCAAATAAAAGATAGTAATGAATCAATTCCATATATATAAATAAAACTAAAAATTTGTGATAAAGAAAATTATTTTAAAAAAATTTTTGTTTGTCCCCAACAAAACTTACACCAAAATTTCAGTTTATTGGTTTGTCCCCGCCTGCAATACCAAAATTTTATAGATTATAATGCTGGTTTTTCTCTTTTCAGTTATGTCTTTTTGCAATCGGGTTATTTGTATTTTTTAATAATTTTCTTTTTGTAATATAGTATGCACGTGTTTATGTGAAAAATATTATTTTTTTCCTATTTGTCTTTCTTACACCAGTAGTACGCTAGCTTTTCTTCCCTGGACAATTTCTTCCACAAAAATATCCGATCATCCAATTTTAAAGAAAATTTTATGTTACCTACCGACTCTTATCTTAAACTCCTTTCCTTTTATCAGTATCCTATGCGGTGACAATAGAGTGCTTTGGCTTCGCTCTAAGCGATTCCTTAGTAAATGGAGCTTCGGAGGTGTCAATTTACACTGTAGTGCTAATGCCGGACCCGCTTTGCCTTTGTCCCGCTTTCAAATCGGAATTTTTGTTCGACAGATATCAACTGTCGTGCAGAAAGATCGACCCAGTCCACGTTTCTTTGGAGTCTCCACATTCTAAGCACAAAAACCGGACCGGCTGTCTGACTTCTTGAATTGATTCAATTATTTAAAAACACGTTAACAGTTAAGAAGATTGTCGTAAGTAAAGTAACCAGTTACAAATTCAAGCCACGCGACTACGTAACGCGTTATTAACTAGTTTTTGATTGGTTGCAACGTTATTTTTTTCTGAAGGGCCTCTCATTGTTTACCTTAGAAAGTTAACGGCTGCTTTACTGGGCTATCTTGTGGTTGCCTCATAATTATGGCCTCCAGTCAGGGCGGTTGCTGCATGTACTAACCACTATTGAAATACTAGTGCTGTGACATTCTGGCTAGTCATTGGTGATTTGAGTTTGTCAGACGTTACATTTCAGTAGCGTCGTGGACGATGGCCCTATTTACTACACTTTGGTAATTAAGGTTTAGTGACGCGAACATTATGTAACAGACGGGGAAATGCTACTACCTATCCTCTTGAGGTATTTGATAATTTTCTTTGCTGGAAAAGTAAAACCACGTGTAAGAGCTTGGTAGAAATATGGTGGTCGCATAGTCTGTTCCAAAACTATTTGATGAAAGTGTTTTAGTGGTATGAGGAACAGTTTTGCCAGGTGAGCAACTGCCCGACGGTTGAAGTTGGAATCTTATACATATATGTCGATCGCGCGGTAAACTCTAATAGCGTGATGCAGGATTTGTGTGACGTCATGTCTATGATGCGTAGTTCGTATGTGGCGGTGTAACCGCTACAGTGTAAACAAATTTTATTCAGGTTTAATTCTCTTACTAAAGCGAATTAGTAACATAAATTCGTCTGTCTTACTAGAAGGTTTAAATTTTATCTCGTCACTTTTTCCAAAATTATTGTAATATTTCATTTTAATTCAAAATTCTTCGAAGAAAATAGAGTTTACAAACTTAACCTCAATTAACAAATTTTTAAACATACCTACATACATACATAAACTCACGCCTTATTCCCATGGGAGTAGCCAGAAACTACAGAACGACACTTGCTACGATCGTTACATACTTACGTATTTAAATTATGAAATCAAAGCACTCAATTTGTAAGTGACACTACAAATTGGTATCCACAGACGTTTTTTGATTCGTTTGTTTAAGTTTTCATTAGATTCTTTATGAATAGATCATAGCTAAAGCGAGGTCAAAGCGAGGACGCTTCTGCCCCCTTCTCTTGACGTAATTTCTAATTCATTCACCTTTTACGATCAGTTTTATTAACATCGCCGACTTCAATAGAAAATTGCTTTTTAAATTAACAATTTCATTCAATCTATTGCCAAATAAATGAGCTAAAATCAATTTCCTTTTTTACAAAGACTTCACCTTCAAAGAAGAATATTAGATTCTCATATTATACTACGCAGATACCTATTAACTATCACTATAAAGAACTAATACAGGCTAGAGATTGCAATACGACAATAAATTAACTTTGTTTATCTAATAATGTTTCCAGTCTTCATACAGAAATTCAATCAAATACAGTATGTTAATTAACGAATAGCGTTCCCTTTAACCCGCAATAATATAGCGTCCATACATGTATTAAAAAAAATAACATTCAAAAACATTTTTTTTTTAAATAATAATGTGTTCAAAGAAAATATTAAATTGATATGTACAAGGAACACTCTGTTCAATGTGGAAGTACGGCCGGTTTGAGCAACGCCAATACGCTAGCTACTATTTTGATTTTAAACAGGACGTTTCAAATTTATAGAAATTATTTTAAAAAAATGATCGGATTTTTATTTAGATATTTATTTTTCTTTGTTGATAATTTTCTTTTAATCTATTAATGTTATAGATCTAGATATGTTATAGAACTGGTTTAAGGGAACGCCCTCTGTTATTACTTTAAAAAACTGTGTGTCCAATAGTTTGTATAGCTAGTCGGCTGATCGGCAAAGCCCGTATTCGGTTTAACACCAATATTTAGTTAATTCGAAATAAAAAAATAAACACGTTTCGATTTAAATGTTAGGATTTATTTAATACTTAAATTTAAAATACTTCTATGCATTAATATTGCCAGTGTTTTCATTTATTGTGGTAATATCGTCTACATATTGTATAAACTACTTGATTTACGGTGAAAATCTGCGTACAGCGAAAAAATTCAATTGATTTCGACCCTACTCAATATAAGAATGGTAATGAAACCAATTGTATTCAAAATGGCCGCAGAACATAATACCGTGAACAGTAAATGGAAAAAAATAATAGAAATGCAAATGTTACACACAGTTATGTAAACTTTATTAAAGGTTTTCAAATTATCTGAAAATTGTATGGGCTTTTTTGTCATAAAAAATATAGTAATCGCTGAGTGCATGGACTACGGTTACAATAGACATTTAAGTTGAACATGCCGAAAGAAATGCAAAGGTTTTTGTACGGTCAGCGATAACAGTCGATTAAAACTATCACTTTTACACAATATCTAAATTGACACAAAATTATTCGATTAATTCTACAGCATTTCATTAAATAGGTAAGAGTTAATATTTTTTAAATTTCACTTCTGTTCTGATTTTAATTCAATGTTTAGCACAACAATTAAGATTTAAAAATCTGAAGTGTTAATCGACTTTTGTCGCAAATGTGCACATCCATAAATATTTATTATTCGTACCTACTTGCGATTTAGAGTCTAAAACGATGGACCACTTCCATCCATCCATCCACACAAACATCCATCCATCCAAACGTCAATATTTAACCCTTATATTTCGTATAACACCTTGCAAGCAGTTTAGTTGTGGTCAGAACTCATGATAGCTGTTAATTGTGATTGGGTGACTGAAATACAAATATAAATCTATAATGGCTACTAGATTCAGTTAAATCTTACTTTCACAAACCAAGGGTTTCTAATTTTGCAAGAACGAACACTGCCGAAAAAACTATAGAATAACCCAGCCACAAATTAGACGCTGACTCACAAAAGCTTTCCGTCTAACATTTTGCCAACTCATTTAATTCCGTTTAGTTTCAATCCCAAAAAGAACTAGCACGAGAAAGTTAGTTTTTGCGGTAAGAAGAAAAAGCGGCCAAGTACCAGCCGGACTCGCACACAATAGGTTCCGTACCATCGTACAATATTTAATACTACTTTTTAGGGTTCCGTACCTCAAGAGGTAAAAAAGGAACCCTTATAAGATCACTCTCTTGTCCGACTGTCTGTGTGTCACCACCAATTTTCTCAGGAACGGGTGGACCCAGCAAGTTGAAATTTATACCAGATACTGTAACCTATAGTCCCTATTAGGTGTATAAAAATCAAAGTCTTGAGTCAACACGATAAAAAGATATGGGCAAATTTATTATGGCGATATAATGGGTAGGTACGGAACCCTCGGTGCGCTAGTCCGACTCGCTCTTGATTGGTTTTTTTAAGTAAAAACGTTTCGTGTATATACACCCTTAATTTTTATAATTTTATTATTAGTTGTTATATTAATACACATTCTGTGTAAATATTCTAAGTGTCTACTTATTACGGTTAAAAAATACAGCCCTGTGACAGACAGATGGACGGACGGACAGTGGAACCTCAATAATTGGGTCCCGTTAGCACAGTTTGGGTACGGAACCCTAAAAAACACTAACGTTTTAAGACCACAACTTTCCTGATTACACGAACCTTCCCTTACATTTCTACGCCTAATTAGTTTGAAATTATTCTAACTTGCATTGTAGGGTTAAAAAATTCCACAAAATTAAATGCTTATTTTAGGAAAAAAACAAAGGAATTAACAAAAATTTGGGGTCAGTGCAGTTTATACCGCTCATTGCTGCAATTTTTGTATCCCGCCCAACAATATTAGCAGTGGAGCAGTGATGGTCCAGTAGCAACGGCTGCGACTTACGACTTGTATGTAAATTATTTCATCACCATTGCTCTCAAAACGGTGAAGGAAAACATCGTAAGGAAACCCGCACTGGACCCGCATCTGCGTGGTGGATTGCGGTGCACTCCCTCTCACTGAGAGGAGACCTGTCTCCCAGCAGTGGGAAGAAAATAGAGTTTGATTATGCTAACAATATTAATTAGTTTTCTGATCCTGACTGATACTGTATCTTTACTGTACTTTAACAGAAATTATGTTATTTTTTCCCAATACCACTTAAGGTGTTCTTGTAGGGACACCATGTTGTTCAAGTCAATTCGAGTTTGACGGCCCCTTCACTCGGTTCAGGGTGGAGGAGGATTGGATGAGTTTCCCAAGAGAATTTCGATACGTAAAAATACCGATTGTATTAATTATTTCCTGTATAAATTCTATAATAATATATTATATTATATAATAATATAAAGAGTGAGAGCGAATTTTGTGAGTTTGTATATAAATATGTGGAGGGTTACCTCCGAAACGCCTATTTAAAAATAAAATTCACCATTAGGCACGCTCATTCCATCGCTTTCCATCAGTCGAGATCGGAGTCAAGAGCAGGCCGATTCTATAATAAAGAATATATTTTTCCAAATGGTCCTAGGCTATATTAAATTATGTAGATATATACAAAAAGAGGTAACTAATAATACTAATAAAATACTGTCTACAATTCAAACAAGCTTAGTATTTTTTCTTAGGTTACTGCTCAGAACTTGCGCACAACGTGTCGTGAATTATTAGTCTTCATTGCAATTGATACACAAAGATACATTATTAATTCATTTAAATATTCCTAATTGCCAACAAAATTAAAACCCTTTTAGACACCCAGCCTTCTAAACTTTCAATTCAAAAAGCCAATCGCGCCATTGAGACCGCCGAATAATAATTACAGAAAGTGATACTGGAATTAAGGCTGACGCAGACGGCGCGGCGGCGTAAAGAAGACGGTTCAATTAGTGGTTCGAACGAGTGGTCCAATTAACCCCGCTCTCCCGCGTGTATTGCGAGCCACTCTGTTAGCTGTGATCTATTTGTTTTGTCGAACATTTTGGCTGTTGTTAAGGTCAGGAATCGAGTTTGTTTTAATTAATGGTCAAATTAGAGTTGAGTAAAGTGTTGGATTGTGTGTTTACTGTGTATTAATGTTTTTTTTTTTTTTTTTGAAGTGTGTATATGTTTTTTAATTTCGGTTAATAATAATTTAATTCGCTTTCGGCTTGGTATTTTGTATTTTTGTTCTCACCAGATTTTCCCTTCTGGAATTATCTAATAGACACGTCTGAATTACCAGTTCTGGTTGGTAAGTAATAATTATCTAGTCGATTTTCTCTAGTAAGAAGACAACACCTTGCTATTTAAGGAAACTGCGAACTTTGTATTAATAATTTCATCACCACTGCTCTCAAAAGAAATGAAACCGGCATGTCCTAGAAACAAAAATTCGAAGACATGTGGCATCCACTACCCCGCACTAGGCCCGCGTGGTAAATTCAAATGAAATGAAATTGTTTATTCTGTAAATAGGATATCGGAATCACTTTTACACGTCATATTAAAAAAATAAGCGAGGTCGGCGTTTCCTATCTGACTACTCTGAGGCCGAAACAAACTAAGATGGTCTTTTGAGGAAAGAAACACACAGATTTGAGTGGACCTGTCCTGTGTAAGCTTTTGTCAGTAATCGTGGAGCTCAACTCAGCCCACTCCTTCTCGAAGAGAGGAGCTCTATGTCCTAGCGGTGGGAACATTATAGGATGATTATGCAGTGATGTTGGTAGCAATTAGACAGAAATGAATTATTATGTGAATAAGTCTGAAATATTATAAATGATTTTCAGTCATAGTCTAAAGTTACAAAATACACACACACACTAAAATACACTTATCACAAAAAATACAACACAAATGAAAACACACTCAAATCTAACAAGTCTACACCATCACCACTTTTCCCTTCGGACCAAACTTCAGTACTCCACGCAAATTACGAAGCACATTCCCTGTAGCTCACTGGGACCAGTTCAGTGTACAACAGTTCGGGACGAAACCACATGCCAATGAAGCAGCTGGGAATTGTCCCACGTTGCGAGTTTATAGACTAATCTAAAGAGACCAGGTTTTAGAAAAAGTATTGCACTAGAAATGGTTCGGGGGAAGACAGACAATAGTGTTTTCGAGTGAATTGGATGTTAACCAAAAATAAATCAAAATTAAATGGATCAGCTCTTGGAGAATCACAAAACACGTTTGGCCAACAACACAAGACATGATTAACGTCTCCTGAGCTTAATACAAGAACCATAAGTTAATGGTAGAAAAGAAAAATAACAAAAACCATATAAAAAATTTGAAATCAAAATGTCGTCTTTATTTGTGTTTAGTTGAGGTTATTAATTTAAATAAAACCCTTCAAATTCTAATCCATGATATTCCAAGGGAATTAAAAAAAAGCTGCAGAAATAAATTTAATCACACTTTCACAAGCTCTTCTTTTGAGAGTGGGTTTCACCGAAATTTTAACTTTCCTACACCTTCGCCTATACTTTACTTCGCTAAAATTCAATATCTTTTATACTCAGGTAAAATGCGACAGTCACTGTCTGCCCGTTAGCTAGAAACATTTTCACGGATAAAATACGTTCCTGCCGATATTGGTAAAATTTGGCAGGCAGACATCCCGTTACCGAGAATAGAACTTAGGTACCCACAAACCTTGTATTCGAGAAGGTTGCGAATTTTGGATGCTAGTATTAAAATTGTTTAGTAAATAAAACATGAGCATTTACTTCTTCATCAATTTTATATAATAATCAATACAAAATATTCTAAAACATTTTAAAAAGAGAAACGGTGGAGTTTCTCGCCCATTCTTCTCCATACAAAACTACCTCTTAGAAGGGGCGACTAGAAATCTTTTTTTTTTTTTTTTGAAAATTTTTACTTTCAAAAGTGCCTTTTATGTGTTTATTTGAAATAAATTATTTGATTTTGACATGCAGTGATAGTTAACATCGAGTGTACTTGTCAGTAGTTTTATTTAAAAAAAAGTAATTTGAAATATTTAATTGATTCAGAAATCTATTATAAAATACAATAGACGTTGATAAATTATATCAACCGCTTAATTATTTCTATAAGCTGTAAAAAACCCTGTAAGAAATCCAACAAAATTCGAATCTCTTAGTGTTTTTTATAGCACTTCAGGAATATTTAAGCGAAACAGGTTACTAAATATATCAACGTCTATTCTATTTTATAATTTGAAATACATATTTTGTGATTCACACATTTCGTACGTCATCGTCACGGTCTTCGGAAATAAACAAAATGTTTGGAAAATATTACATTTCAAGCCGGTGACAATAAGTTCCAAATGAGTTAACAGTATAAAAGTTTTTAATTTAAATCAAATTACAAGTACCATTTTACGTGACCTGCCAGTCTATGTCACGTAAAATTGTACCATAAAAGAAAATTCGTTTACACTTAATTAAACCCCAAAAATTGACGTAGAGGGAATAAAATCGGGCTACCTACTCCAAAATACAGCTTAGTTCATAAAATACAAGTAACATTTTTCATTCATTACATTCATATCCGGGTTTTCCTTTTTACCTGACCATCTAATCCCATTGATGTCCGAAACCTCAACGGAGTACTGTAAATCCGTTTACCCGTGTGGGGACGACCCGGATATAAATGACAGATTTTCCGGATTTAACGTCCAATCTGTAGGTGATTTTCAGGTGAAAATGCAGGTACAATTTTTATGACCTGATGTTAAAAAAGTTCTTACGTGATCCGGTTAACCGGATTTTACTTTGAGAGTATTTGTGATTTTGGTAGATATTTTATAAAAAAAATCAACTTAAAAGCGTGTGATATTGAGTTTATTTTGCTTTAAATTTCGTGGACACTATTAAATGAATAAGATAAAGAAATTATTGCTTGAATTTTGCCATTTCAATATTATCTGTTACTAGACCTATGATATTCATGAATAAAATTACAATAAGTTCTAATTTACTCAAATAAAATCTCTTATTTTATCATAAGTCAACTTTCAATATAACAAAGCTTTATTTAAATTGCGACCATAACTCTTTTCCAAGTCGTTACGACCATCAAAAATAATTTGAAATATTTTATTCCTTCCAATATATTTTTCGATGTATCTTGAACCTACTTAAAATTCAATGCACTATCCACATTGGCAGCAACAGCAAGATAAAAAAAAAAGAAGAAAATAAATTGAAGAACTCTAAATCGCCATCTTTAATTAAATAGATTTATTACTGATCGT
Organism: Omphaloscelis lunosa; assembly: GCA_916610215.1. Classification (NCBI taxonomy): domain Eukaryota; kingdom Metazoa; phylum Arthropoda; class Insecta; order Lepidoptera; family Noctuidae; genus Omphaloscelis; species Omphaloscelis lunosa. The sequence continues at coordinate 17,520,219 of OU744260.1, forward strand.
AGCTCTATAATTGAAACGCGCTGGTTAAAGTAGCCACAGTTTATTTTTTCAACCTAATAAGACAAAAGTGAAAAAGACAAGCAAAAAGAACCAAAAAGCACCCGTCAAACCTGACAGTACTTAATGCTAGAATTTAGAATACAATGTTCCGAAAAGGTGTTATGATCAACGAGTTCGATTCGTAACATACTCCACATTTTTTTAAAGTCTAGCCTAGAGCTCCTGGGGCACTAACATCTTAAGGGGTCTCCTGATAAGGCCAGCCCCTGTTCGTATGTCCGCCACTCTTGCTACTCCGTCTGGGCCTGTGTATATCTTAAACACTCTACCTCTCGGCCAAGATCTCCTGGGTAATTGTCCATCTGCCACAATAACCAAGTCGCCTTCTTTTATATTTGGGGATGATCCACCGCCGCGCCGGGGCACCAAAGTCGGAAGATATTCGCGCACCCATCGAGACCAGAAATGATCTGTGAGCCTTACGGCTCTGCACCAACCGTCTCGTCCGATGATATCCCGATCCGTCAACGTAGCTGGGATAGGTCTCCCTGAGGACGATCCCAGTATAAAATGCATTGGTGTCAAGGCTTCCTCACAGTCTGGATCAACTGGAACGTGTGTCAGTGGACGCGTATTCACTAAATTCTCTGACTCTAGTAGAAAGGTCTGTAGAACTTCATCTGAGGGGAAGCGTTGTCTTAAGGTGGTCTTGAGTGCTGTTTTGACTGATCTTACCATTCGCTCCCACGCTCCACCCATAAATGGGGCCGAAGGGGGAATAAATCGCCATGAGACCTTCTCGTCTGCTGCAAAACGGTTAATTTCCACTCCGTACAGCTCTCTTAGCATCCGGTTGGCACCCACAAAGGCTGTTCCGTTATCGGACCATATTTCACTCGGCGTTCCACGGCGCGCAATGAAACGGCGCAAACTCATGATGGCCGCGTCGGTTGACAAACTATGTACAACTTCTAGATGGACTGCTCGTATAACAAGGCAGGTATACAATGCTACATAGCGTTTCTCTTTCCTTCGCCCAACTGTGACCTGAACTGGGCCGAAGTAGTCCAAGCCAACGAAAGTGAACGGTCTACGATGATGGGCTAGACGGGCTGGTGGGAGGTCTCCAGTAGACGGTGTGAATGGTTGAGCGCGCTTCAGCCGACACAGTTGACAATCATGGGCGACATTTCGAACCGCGCTTCGCAAATTGATGATCCAATAGGTTTTTCGCATTTCGTTAACTACTGTCTCGGAATTAGCGTGGGCAGACTTCACGTGATAATGGGCAATCAAAAGCTGGACAGCAGGGTGTTTGGAATCTAAAATTATTGGACTTTTCACCCCGTCACCAATATCTTGCATTCGGTTGATTCTTCCGCCCAATCTCAGTAAATTCTCATTATCTATGTAGGGGGCCAGATTGAATAATCGGCTTTTCCGGTGTAATGACCTTTTCTCAGAGAGGTAGATGATTTCATCTGGGAAGGAGTCGAGTTGACTTTTCTTCAGAATATGTAATTCAGCCACGCGTAGATCTTCGGCGGTTATTTCTTTTGAACTATCTTTGTTCTTCAATAGGTGCAAAAATTTATGGGCTCTTGCCGTAGCTCTCAATAGCCTTCCCCATGAGCTCAGTCTTTCTGGGTCAACAGTCAATGGTGTCGGAAAATGATGTGAGGAGATGAGATGACAATGATTCTGAGCGGATGGTTTTATTTCCAAACTACTGGCCGTATTTAAGTATGGTGATGATGGCCATTGTTGTTCTGATTCGAGTAGAAATTTTGGACCTGTAATCCAGCGAGATTCTTGATTGAATACTTCGCGTTTATGGCGCGTCGCATCGTCTGCCACATTTTCCGCGGTCGGAATCCATCTCCATTCCTTTACATCTGTGGTTTCGAGAATCTCGCCGATTCGATGTGCTACGAATGGTTTGAATGATCGCGCATCACTACGCAACCAACTCAAGACGTTAAGTGAATCACACCAAAATATACGCTTACTTGGTTTATGCTGATGTGAGTCGTGAATGAATGATGCAAACCGAGCAGCCACTAAAGCCGCCTGCAACTCGAGGCGTGGGATGGAGGCGGGTTTCAATGGTGTGACTCTACTTTTGCTACCGATGAGAGCGAGCTTTACTGCTCCGTCTGCATAGATATATCGCCAGTATGCCACTGCAGCGTATGCCAACTCACTGACATCGCAAAACAGATGAAGTTCGCGGTGAATGATATTGTATGATCTTAGACCGTAATATCGCGGCAGGTACAACTGAGAAGCAAGTTGTACATCGCGGAGCCATTCATTCCAAAGTTTTTGGTCTCCTTGATCGAGTTCATCGTCCCATGATAAACCTTTTCGCCAAATTGATTGGAACATGACGCGTCCTCTAGAAACGAGTGGGCCTAAAATACCCAAAGGGTCATAAATTCGCATTAAGTGGGACAACGCGTCACGTTTACTTAGCTGAGCTGGCGGTTTAGAATCTAAGTTGAGACTGAAACCTATGACGTCGTTCCTAGGTTGCCAGTTCAGACCGAGCACCCTAGAAACGTTGTCATCGTTACCTAACATTACATCGTTAAATTTCTGAGATATCGATTCAGTTACTAATAAAGAGAGAGCTCTTGGGTCGTTCGAGACCCAGTCGCGCATCTCAAAACCCGCCTGGCGGTTGAGAATTACGATGTCTCGGGCCAGTCGCGCAGCTTGATCTACACTCTCTAGCGAGCCAATATAGTCATCCATGTACACATCGTGTATGGTTGCATGCGCAGCATCGGGGTACTGAAGTTTGTATTCCGTCGCGTTAAAGTTCTTTACATATAGAGCGGTACACGGGCTCGAACACGCGCCAAACATCATGGATGACATACGATACAGCTTTATTTTGTCCGCGGAGTCATTGCGCCACAGAAAGCGCTGCGCATCGCGATCTGCTGAACGGATTCGAACCTGTGGGAACATTTCGCGTATGTCCGCTGTAAGTGCTATAGCGTTTTCCCTAAATCTCATCAAGATCGCAAGTAATGGCTGTAATAGGTCAGGACCTGGCAAGAGGAGAGAATTAAGACTTATACCTTTAAACTTCGCGGCTGCGTCGTGTACGACTCTCAACTTACCAGGTTTATGGGCATGAGTAACACCAAAATGTGGGAGATACCATGTGATACCAATTGGAGCGGCCGTGCATTCTTCAGCGTATTTCTTATCTAACATTGCTTTAATATTATTTCTATACATATTGGCATATTGTACATCTGACTGCATTTTCTTTTCGAGAGATAAGAATCTAGAAAGGGCTAATTTAAAATTGTTCGGTACATCTTTAACATCGGGCCGCCAGAGGAGTCCGGCTTCAAAATGACCATCGGATAGTCTATGTACAGTTTCGCGTAAAATTTTTAATGCATGTGTATCGGAATTGCCGCGGTGGTCTTTCTTTATTATGCCAATAGAGTCTAATTTGTAGTAGTCTTTGATTGCGGTTTCAATAGAAAAATGATCGTCTGGAGTTTCTGATATCTTAGCATGATGAAGAAAGTCAACTTTCGATGTTCTACTTGACACGAAGCCATATAAAACCCAACCAAGAGCAGTGTGAACTGCAACTGGTTGGTGATCTTTTCCGGCGCGAATAGAATCTGCTATGGTCAACTTCCAATTATCTACGCCAATGATTATCATAGGTTGTACTTCTTCACAACACAAAACGTCTCCTAAATCGGATAAATACGAATATTTACAAATATCTTCCCTATTTACAGAAGCTCGATAATTTATACCTAAATTCTTGACCGAGCGTGCACTATGTATATGGTAAGAGTCGGTACAGTCACGCCCTTTAATTATAAAATCAACGTACTGAATATCGCAATTGCGTGACAAGCCTCCTACACAATCTATACGTACTCGTTTACTCGGTCCTTCAATACCTACACGCTTTGTAATTTCAGAGTCTATGAATGTGGTTGTACAGCCATCATCTAAAAGTGCGTGAGTGTCCACAGTTTATTTTTTCAACCTAATAAGACAAAAGTGAAAAAGACAAGCAAAAAGAACCAAAAAGCACCCGTCAAACCTGACAGTACTTAATGCTAGAATTTAGAATACAATGTTCCGAAAAGGTGTTATGATCAACGAGTTCGATTCGTAACAAGATTCTTAATTTATATTTATTTCTCCCGATAGCTATTGTCGATAGTTTATAGGTGCTTTAAGGGTTTAAAGAGGCTGTTAAACCCTAACTCCATATCACCTAGTCTTAACCAATCAGATGTAGTGTGGATGTTTCTAATATAGTGAACTTAAAATAATCTTGTTCCTGAAAAAGTTTGGGTCAAACGTGGTTTGAAGGGCAGACGTTTGGTTGTTAAAAAGGCTGACAACTTTTTTATTTATTTAAAAAATCACATACATTAAACTTATGCTAGAATTCGGATTCGGATTACGGTTATTCGGATTCGGTATTCGGATTCGGTATTCGGATTCGATATTCGGATTCGATATTCGGATTTGGATTCTTATATCGGATTCATGTACGTATTATATAATTAACACTTGCTCTAAAAACGGTGAAGGAAAACATTGTGAGGAAACCTGCCATGTGAAGCCAAGTCAGAGGCTCACGGGCGGCGTTAGTCACTAAGCAAACGAAAAGAAGTAGATGCTAGAATTCCTCTTAATAACTAAAGGACCAATGTACATGACAGTTACGGCGTACATAGCATTGATTACAATATCTTGCTGCTTTGCAAACCTACTTTTTTGTCAAGCGGCAAAAATGTTTATGTCAAAATTGAAAAAAACGTCAAACAATTGTATTGAAATGAGTCCTAAAATATAGTCTGACATTTTGTGACCCGTTTCTTAAGTTTAGAAACAGAAAAATAATATCAAGTTATTACTGAATTTTGCTGTTGATTTAGCTCAAAACAACAGTGACAACAAAGGTGTAAGAGAAATCTTAATCAACAACCCAGAAGTGCCAAGAAAGCCCGAAAAATACCATCTAAAAATAAATCAAATTGTAAGAATCAACCAATTCTTAAAGTACGTTAGGTGCTTCGGAAATTTGTCACCAAAATGCTAAGATTAACTGCTAATTATAGTGATTAGAACCAAAAGGGGATTACTCAGACAAAAGCTGATTGATTAGGGAACACAAAAAATCTTCACGTATTTGGAAGGCTTGGCCGCAGTGGTCTTATCGGTTAATTAATTTGGCCGCTGATCTAAGATTAAGCGCCGAGTAAAACCGACTGATTACGTGAGTCGTGGGCATCTGTTAATAAGTCTAGTAGAAACGTGGTTCTGATAGAACATTGTCGTTTTATATAATTGCCGAGATGTATGATTTAGATGCCTCTCTGAATGTGTGTTCAAAATAACTGTCAATAAAAACTAAAAATTGAGACTTGACTATACTAATAACAATATTATAAAGAGGTAAAATTTTTTTGTTCGTTTGTTTTTAAGTTTGTATGTAGGGGGTTATCTCCGGACCTACCAGTTGGATTTGAAAAGTTCTTTTTACATTAAATAGCCCAATTCTTGAGAAAAGTTATATATAGTAAGCGCGGTGATCAATGCTCGTGCCTTCTTTGTTTGAGAAGAGAGCTTTCCCTGCAGTGGGTCAATAATAGGCTAGTATTAGAGGAACCTAAAATTCCAGAATAACACATACACATTATATGACTTCAATCTATGTACAGTGACGGGCACTAATATGTTTACAAAAAAAAAAAACATTTTTCTCATGGAAAACGATTGTAGCTTGGAAATAAGATCTATTTCATATTAGTATGGGTTTCTAAATAATAAGATCGTTCATAAATAAAATAACAATCAATAAATACACTTTTATATCTTGCTTAGTGATAAGTAGATACAGTACATTTATAAGCCGGATTGGCTACTTCCTCCCCACTGGTTTATCAGTATTTTATACGGCCATACGATACCTTACGGTCTCCTAGATTATTCCTTACATGTTAGACACAGTGTAAACCTACCATACAAGTTACTGCATGTTTATACACTGTAAGCGGTGCCAAAACCTTGAAACACTGTTTGGCATACACTTCTCACTTTCATGCCAATTTCTGCCGCAGTTTCTCACTACACTATTTGACCAAACTGACCTAAAGAATATCATAACTTTACAACAACTGTACCTATTTTTCATAGGCCATATTACATTCTCTCATTTTCCCAGTTACGTTAAAGTCATAGTTAGCTGTGTCATGGGACGCAAGCCTCTTGTCATATTACATCGTCTTCATCATATGCTCATATTATTAATGTATACAAAATATTTTAAAACATTTAAAAGTTTTACTGTGGAGTTTCTTGCCCAGTCTTCTCTTTACGAAACTATCTTTTGGAAGGGGCGGCTAGAATCAATTCTTCTTTCTTGTAAATTTTGAAATAAATTATCTGAGTATTGAGAGATTGTGGCTAAGTAATAATAACAGCCGCACGGGTGGATCTATCAGGTTAAGCTACACTTGCCGCAGTTGGTCCGTGGATGGGTGACCATCTTTACATACCAAGACCCCTCTTTGCCTCGGCAAGCACGTTAAGCCGTTGGTACCGGCTGTCATTTGTAGATCTTTGACAGTCGATACGGGTCGTCAGAAGCCCGAAAGTCTGTTAACCAGTCCTACCGATAGGTTGTTGCTCCATGTAAAATACTGGTATTCAGCTGCATCCGGTTAGACTGGAAGTCGCCCCCAACATAGTCGGGAAAAGGCTAGGCAGATAATTGAAATAAATCATCTAACTTTGACTTTGACATCAACTGGGCCCGAATTCGGTCTCCCGAGTAACTAAAGATAGAGTAACTAAATAAAACATAATGAAAAAAAACCCTTTAACACTTATCTCGACTGAGGGATCAAACCCAAAGCTCACTAGTCGCACTTACAACCACGAGATATTCAAAGAACACACCACACAATAACATAAATCCAGTACAACGTTCATTTGTTTCACTGTCCACACGTTCATTGTACCAATTTGACACCGACAGCGCTTTTATTTCGTAGCTTTAAGGTCGATTTTCGTAATCCGCGTATCCACTGACGTGCAGTTGTCCACGTACAATCTGAAAAGGTAATCTGTCACCCACAGGGGCACTTAATAAATTCTCTACGCGAAACAAAAAGCCTGATATGATCTACAAAACATCCCGTATCTTTCACAGTGGGGGTCTTTAAAGTAAGAGATTTTCTTAGGAGGTTAGATGCAACTACATTTAACCTCTTTAGATTTTGTTAGCGGAAATAGTCGTGCGGTTAATTGCGACAGAATATTTTTGCTCTCATTACGTTACTTACTGCCTCGTAGGTCTAGTGGTCGTCAGCGCTACTGCTGAGCATGAGGTCCTGGGTTCGATTCCCGGGTCGGGCAAAGTGTTACTGGGTTTTTCTATCTGAAATTTCTCAGTAGCAGCCCGGAGTCTGGATTTGTGCCCGGTTGATGGCAATAGGCCAGACTCACCCCCTATTACATGGGACTTAAAACATAATTGGCGAAATGTGGGTGAACCTGCTACAGACACACGCCTGCCCAACCCTTCGGGAAAACAAGGCGTGATGTTATGTTATGCTACTTTCCTTAATTTTTTTTGGTAAGAGAAAAACACAGTTAATTTCACATCTCTCTCTGCTTATTCCGATAATCAATCTGCCTAGCCTTTTCCTAACTATATTGTGGTCGGCTTCCAGTCTAACCGGATGCAGCTGAATACCAATATTTTACATGGAGCGACTGCCTATCTGACCTCCACAACCCAGTAACTGGGTAATACGAAACCCCTTGGTAAGACTGGTTTTCAGATTTTCGGGCTTCTGACGACCTGTACCGACTGTCAAAGATCCACGAGTGGTCTCCGAGGCACGGAGGAGTCTCGGTATGTAAAGATGGTCACTCATCCACGGACCAACCCCGGCAAGTGTAGCTTAACCTGATGAATCGACCCGTGCGACTGTTATTACTTAGCCACGAGCCCTCACGGGCTCTCTGCTTATTCCGATGATGAATTAATGTAATTTTTCTTTTTTTGATATCTTTTTGTTTTTTTGATATCTACTGATATCTTAAGAGGACAGACTTTTATTCATATATTGGCCTAGGAGTATCCATAAATATAAACCGAAAAACTTACAATTCCTGTTGTATTGTTGCTAGCCTCTCATAAAAACCGCTTATTTTGTGGCCGTGGCACTCGGGCGGTGGGGTGACAAATGATAGTCAACATTACGATGGGAATTTTTATCTTTGACAGATATAGGTGATCCCCGGCGGGGTGAAACGTGATACTTTCGGATCAAAATATTTAAAAAAAAGATACTTTTTCAATGCAAAAAATAAAAGTGGCCGAAAAAAGAAAAGAAATGTGTCAAGAGATTTTGAAACTAATATTTTATGTGTCATTTTTATTTAAATATGTACGTGCCTTATTTGAAGTTTAGTTTGAGGTTAAAATGATTCTGTTTCTTTTCTTATTCAGGTGTGTGAAAGCAATTTTCAGTCGACAAAGTGTCAGTCATTTTCATATCGCTGTAGAATTTCTTCAGGGAAATTAGGTAGCTGTTTGAAATTGTCATTGACTCTGGAGAGCAAAAATTATGCCTTTACGTGTATCATTTCGCTTCATTATAAGTTTCTCTCTGTCTGTATTTTAAACTAGTTTCTGCCTGCTTCTTCGCCCATGTTATGTTTTTATTAATTATAACCTAACTTATTCAGTGATAATATAATATTACTGGTGAAAGAATTTTTTAAATTGATGCAATAGTTTTTGAGTTTATTCATTACAAACAAAAATATAAATCTTTTTTCTTTAAATATATGATACTTACTGATTCGAGTTATTTCAATGAGGTCTAACATTAATGCTTTTAATAAAAGCAAAATATAACTGAAATAAATGTTCAGATAATCCCATATATTCACCCGCTGAATTCAAACTACCCACTTATCTTTAAGCCGTGTTGAAGTGATTGTGCACTTCAACACAGTTCAAAAAACCGCTTAACAATATCGAACAATCCTGCATGAATAATTCAATAACAACATAGTATACGCAAGTTACAGAAGCATAATGGTGCAGTGCATAACATTAACATCGATTTACATATATTTACAACATTTTATGTAGAAAATATTTACGGTTAGTGCAAGGGAACATGATAGCGATCAACTGATGAATGACAGTATGACAGTTAATTTTAATAACAGAGGAAAAAATGGGATTATATTTTTAGAGATCGTTTGCGTTAAAAAAATGAAATGTTTCGTGTTTATTTTAAATGTTTAATTCCTAAAGAGGCTCTTTTTGGCATGGGCGGTTTCCTCATTTGACAATTTATGAAAATTCATATATTCAGTTATGTAGTTTTTTTTGTTTGCATGAGTGGATTGCCTGATCTCTGAACGGAAAAATAACACGATAAAATAAAACATGTGAATCTGTTTTTAGGGTTCCGTATCTCAAAAGGAAAAAAACGGACCCCTTATAGGATCACTCGTGTGTCTGTCTGTTTGTCCGTCTGTCACAGCCAATTTGCTCCGAATCTCATGGACCGGTTAAGTTGAAATTTGGTACACATAAATATTTCTGTGATCCAAATACGGACATATAACGTAAATAAATGAATTTTGAAATGGGAGTCACTTTTGGGGGGCTAATCAGAAAATTTAAAAAAAGTTTTGCTAACAGTACCGTGTGATATATCAAATGAAAGGACTTGTTGCGAGAATCTTATTTTTTTTTATAATTTAAAAATAAAGGCTTTTAAAGCTATTTAAGAAATTCGATAAAAATTGACCATTCCCCTCCTTATCTCCGAAACTACTGGACCAAAAATAAAATACATAATATTGGCTTTTTACTCATAGATTACAGGAAAATTTATAAAAAGTCTATGGTCTTCAAATAACATGGTAAATCTCTCAATATTGTGCGTCCAAATGTACGTATAGTTTGTACGCACAAACTTACATTTGCAGTTGGAATGTATGAAAGAACATGTATTTCAACTACAATGTTAAATTTGTATTTGGGATAAATTCATTCCAACTACGGAACCCTTCATTGTGCGTAGTCCGACACACACTTGGCCGGTTTTTTTATTTAATCTAGTGCGTGAACGAATCCTGTCTTTCTTTTTAATTAATATCTCGTATTTATATCCAACACTAATTGCAATAAAGAACCACGTTGACGTCATCACTATTACGCTAAAATTACAGTTTCCAAGAAGAGCGCTGGCTGCCACATACCGGCCACAGTGATGGCTGTCATGAAAATGGTGGCAGCGGGGTTTGACTTTACGGTATCAAAAATCTGTCTAGAAAAACAGAACAACTTACTTTTATAAAAAAACGTTTCAGTGACATCATTGGCCGGTAATTTGAAGACGCTATGTGGCGGCCACCGCTCTACTAGGAATCCGTGACTTAAGCTCAGTCTATAAAGTATATCAGAAGTATTTCATATTAACAAAATTATAGAATCAAAGAAAATAAGTACTTAAAATTCTCTTTGTGAGTTTTAATACCCACGTCTATTTAGCATCGCAGATCCCAGAGATGCGAAGTTGTTTTGAATTTCCTTAGAAAGCTGGTTGAAAATCTAAATATCTGGAATAATTTCTGCGTTAGTTCGAGATAAACGTGGAAAATGTATAATTCTCGTTGAATTTGAAGGTCAAAAACCTTACGGAATGTTTGAATAGTCTTGACTTAAAATAGAATTATATACAGATCAAATAAATAAAAGATTTTTTATTTATAAAATGTTTACAACAAGCATTTGCCTGTGACTCAAGGCTAACTTCCTCATGTTGTATTTAAATGAAAAGTACCCTGTGTTTTAATCCAGAAAAAAAGTTTACATATTTTTGTGTGTAATAAACACATTTGCTGGATATATCATTTTACTACAATATTAGTTATACATACATACATACATAAACTCACGCCTTCTTCCCATGGGGGTAGGCAGAAACTACAGAACGCCACCTGCTACGATCCTTACATACTCCTTTTGCCTCGTTTACGTTCATACATCTGGTCATACACTCCCGCCGGTTGCGAGTACTACGCACCTGGCCTTTCTGAAGAACATCACCAATAAGGTCAGTATATGTCCTTCTAGGGCGTCCCCGACCGGCCTTTCCCTTCACATCAGCCTTGTAAATACGTTTTGTTAGTTGCCTTTCATTCATCCTCTCAACATGCCCAAACCATCTCTCCTCAATATTAGTTATATTGTAGTAAAATGATATATCAGAACTCCTCTCACAGAAAAGCCTGAGTCCCTATTTATATTATGTTACAAGACCAAATAAAAAAAATAATAGCCGAATTTACAAAAAGGCGTTCGTAATATTTACAACATTATCGTCCCTAATATCACTTTTCTAATCCCGTTTTTTGAGAATATCAACAGCTTATCATCCAAATCAGAAATACGACATCACAGAAACACGTACAGTCGTACACAATAGTCGATCATACGTAAATACGATTAATATTGTGCCCGTCTGTACCCACTGGAATTACTATCTTTCATCGCGACGAACACCTGGGGTCGGTAAACAGCGCTTGTGTACCAGTCGACTGAACGTATGTTCCTGTTTTTTTTTGTAGGATGAGTTTGGGCGGCATGTTTCGCTCAATGTTGGAGGAAAAGTGGCAGGTTAAGAGGGAAATAATAGTAACATACAGGTCTCACAGATTGCTTACGGGTGCAGGTAATGGAGTCTTAGTTCGGGTTCCATTGGTAAGTTTTCTTTGCTTATGAATTAATAAATTATGGTTTGTTTTTATTGTTCAATCTCGCCTGATGCAAAGCGATGGATGAGGTCTATCATAGAACGAGCATGCTCAAAAGACTCGTGGATACTCGTGCTTTGAAGGCAGATGGATCGTATTTGAAGGGAATAGACGCTACCAGAGAGTTCCACACTTTGGATGTGAGTATAGTAAATGTGGAAGAGAAGGTTAATTGACTTGACCTCTACGCTTACCATGTTAGGTACCGACCTAACATGGTAAGCATAGAGGTCAAGTCATCTACCGAGATGGGTGACCATCCATATTTACAGTCTCTAAAAGCGACAATACTTATAAAATATAAGAAAGAAATTAGTGAGTATTTTAATGATAATTTAAAAAAAAAGTAATATTTTTGATATTGTCCTTAGAGCATGATTTTTTTAAATTTGAAAGCAGGTTTTCTAGCAATGGTTCTTAGATATGTTTTATCAAAATCGGTTCAGCCGTTTGAAGGTTAACAGTTCTTTTCTATTTGATAAATGGATATAAGTATCTTCCACAGGTTTGATCGATTTGAAATTTGGTATTGTGAATCTCCAATGTCATTAGAAGAACATAATAACCTCGAACTGATGGCAGCATCACCTGGAATTTGCAGGATACCCAACTCACTTACCAACTTACAGCACAGGTGTCGTGTTTGGGCTCATTGGAATGATCTCAATGAACAGGTTATAGATAGATCGTGAACAGGGTCTGGTGATGGAGTAGGAAAGAGAAATTAGGAAATGTTTATGTCGGGATTCTGTTAAAATTGTACTTGTTTATTCAAACTAGATTTAAATCATAGAAATCCACATGTTAGTTTAATTTACATACCAAAAACACAGCATCCTATACAGCTAAGCTGGATAGTGATTTAGCTCTCAAAATATGCATATCTCGTCGCAATGCAGTACCACAGAGTACTAGCAGTACGTACTGCAGTATTGCAGTACAACCAGTACATCGGACAAGCTTTAATTTAGTATGTGTGCTTTAGACGTGAGTTATCCTTTATAGCTGTGAGATTGTTCTAAAAAAATATTTGGGAAGTATGAAATATTTTTAAAAAGAAAATAGAGGAGAACACAATTTTAATGTGGGGGTCTGTTATAAATATTAATTGATATAGTGGTAAAAAAAAAAACTAAGACACTTCAGTTTTAAATAGTACTGGTACATAGGTACCTATACGATTTCATTAAAGTTTATCGTCCAATACTTTGTGGACATAGATAATTATATTGATTTGTTATTGATAATTATCTAAGAGAAAACAACATCGTTCTAAGGACAATCTTTTGCTTGCGAAGGATCAAGAGAAACTTCTAATTAATCAATAAATAACTTGTCATATAATGTGGGATTATTGATAGATCTAAGAAACGCAAGGATAAGAATATTAAAAAAAAAACGGTCCCAAAAAAAAATCGAACCGTACATAAAATCTAAGCAAATCGTTAAGACAAAGTTAACAGTTTCCGATAAACATACATAAATTATGCGCATACATTGGTTCCACTTAACTTGCTTACTCCGTAAAAGATAACCGGAAACAGCATAAAAACGGCGGTACCCTTTTAAATGGATTGGTATATTCAAACCGATAGCCCTTTAGATGTATGAGGAATATACGCAACGTATAACATTTATATAAAAATGAATGAAGAATTTACTGCAGCAGTAATCTGCTACGCTGGGAGCTACGGCGTAGCACTGTGCTACGAACGGTCTACGACTTCGTAGCCATTTAAGAATCGTTCTACTCGAGCGGCCTGTGGGTGAAACATACGCAACAAACCTACAGAGCCCTGCGCACCCAGTATAATAACGCTTTTAGATGCTGATGGGGCTGCCGTGGCGCTACAGCGCGTCTGCTATGTTTGCTAAAGCGTGTACAGATGGCTTTCAAGCCATACACAAGAAAGCAAACTCCTTGCTGCACTGTCTACGAAGCAGCGGCAACAGCATCCTTAATGCTATTGCTGCCCGTTTCAACTGTTGTTTCCAAAATCTGTGGATAAACTCAGCCATAAGCATTCGTTAGGTATAGATTTTAACAATACTAATATAATTTTTGATACAATTCTGTTACTAACACGCTAACATTTTATGATTTTATGTAACCTATATGGAGTTTATACTCTGAAATAAATAAATAATAATAATAAAATAAGAAGCTTGAAACTATACATAGATAATGTAGGTATTATTGTATTGGGTTTTTAAAATTTTACATTGAATTTAAGATTTCTGGTTTTGTAAGAGACACCAAGAATCATAAGTTTTCGTATATTTAAAGCCATTATCTAGAAATAGCAACGATTGTCCGTACTGAATATGCTTGTAACTGTGACAGATTATTAAAATTGGATGTTAAGCTAGGCATCTGAAGCTAGCAGTATTACAGTAAACTATGTACTGAAGAAACGAAATACAAAACTGAAATAGGAAAATTGAGTGAAAAGGGTCAGCAAAATATAACCCCAAGATATATACAAATGTATCCCCTAAAATGACCATTGTGGTTTTTTCTGAGTTCAAAAGTACGCACACAACGATTATGACGTCATTACACAGGATATTAGGGTCTTGACACATCAAAGTCAGCTGAAAAGGAATCACCGACATAAATTTTTAGTGTTCTATAAATTGAGGTATTCGACCATCGTGAAGTAGGCTTAGGGTTCCGCGGTCTGAAGTGTGAAACTATGCGCGAAGTTATTTGGGAGGTTGATATATAATGCTATTGAGGGCAATCATGCCCTCCTCACTTAGACAACTATAACTACACACAGTATAGATTCGAGATAATCGCGCGTAGAGTTTTTGAAGTGAAAACTTCTTTAGGCGCGTTGGGCATTCTTGAGATGGGACTAAACCATTGATTTCGCGACACCATGACGACACCTCATTTTTGTAAACGCGATTCTGCTCTTTATTTATATAAGGTTACGGACCAATGTTCTATACAAGTATTTTTCTGCCACCAAGGCGATCTTGTTCAAGTTTTCACTTCTGTCGGCACACCCAGAGTGCCAACACTTTCTTTTTCTTAAATTAGTGTTCAGCGTCGCAGTTTTAGAAAATCTTCATCTTGAATAATTTTAATTGAAAGTAGCGATCTCGTTCCCTTGAAATGAGTGTTTAATAACTGGTGATAACCTTGAAACTTTAATTTTAATTGAACAAATAATCTTTATGGATAGTGCAACATAATTATTTAATTAAATTACTGTAAGCATGAGCTCCGTATGTCACATATTTACGGTTTTTATATTTAGGTCTAGGAATTTCGAATAAAAAAATTTAACATAAGTTATGTGTGTGGTTTTGGTGTCAAAGTAAGTTTTTTAACTAGGGTAATTAGTGTTTTGTTAATTGTGTTACTGGATAATTTTTTATTCTGTATCCATTCTACTTACTACATTAATACTTTGAAGGACATTAAATGAGACACAATAGAAGTTTAATTTTTATGACGCCTATGGGCGTTTACTGTCCTTCAAAGTTTTAGTATTATAAATTCGAAACAATTCAAAACTCTGTCTGTCAGTCTGTATGTTACCTTTTCACGCCTAAACCACTGAACGAATTTCGATAAAATTTGGCAAGGAGATAGATAGTATCCTGGGGAAGGACATAGGCTATTTTTTGTCTTGTTGTGATAGAGGGGATGGATGTTTATATGGGAAACCCAGCATTTCTTAAGTTAGGGATATAAAAATTCATTTTTTTTTTAAGCAGATGTGATTTTTGACAATTAGTGGAAACCAATCAATATCGTTAAGCTTGTATGTAGGGGTAATCTTCGGAAATATTGATCCGATACTGAAAATTATTTCACTAATGCGAAGCTACATTATTACCAAGTGTCATAGCATAGGATATACGTATATATATTTTATGTAAAAACAACAAATTTCACGCACACAATGTCGCGGGCAGAAGCTAGTCTAAACTAATATTATAAAGAGAAAAGATTTGAGTTTTTGTTTGTTTGTTTGTTACGCTTTCACGCTAAACCGGCTGCACGGATTTAAATGAAATTTTGCACATGTGTAAACCATGACCTGGGTTAGGACATAGAATTTTATCCCAATATTCCTACGGGATCGAGACATAAGCAGGTGAAACCGCGGGGCGCAGCTAGTTTAACTATAAAGTAGGTAGTTCTTTGAAAGTCAAGTGCTGAATTAAGTCTCATGAATAAATCGAAAAGTCGTCGGTCGTAAAAATACTACCAATTACCCGTTTATGAATTGACGACAAACCATAGTTGCTGAGCACGTCTTTACGACTTGAATGACGATGATAAGAACTTATAAGTGAATTAGTATTTTTGAGTATAAAATCAGTGGACATGATACTATCCTAACTTATACATATTGTAAATGCGAAAGTGAGTTTGTTCTTTTATTTAATTGTTACGCTTTCACGCTAAAACGAATGAACGGATTGGATGAATTTGGTACATGGGTAGACCATGACCTGCTAATTTTATCCCGATATTCTTATGGATTCCAGACTTATGTGGGTGCAACTGCGAGGGATTGTAGTAGTCACAATGCACTACTGAGCTTAGGCCTCCTCTTTTGATTATCATTGTATTCGTCCCCAGTAAATCATCTCAAATAAACATTCAAACATATCAGTTATCTACAAACCAGACACAATAGACTACCATGTATCAAATGTACGGCACAAAACATTGAAATTGTTAAAGTTTATAACAGCTCCATTTTCTTCAGAACCATACATCATAGTAAGATTCGCACTTAACCCATGTTTTATACGTCTCATGGGCTGCAGCCATAATATTCAACGGGGAACCGTTAATAATGTGTACCAAATATATATTTATTTTATATCAACATAAATCATGGTAACGTATGAAAGCGGACAATATATGACAATGTATGGTTCTATGCAAATGACGACGCAAAACGGTTGTGTGGCAGCCATTTTGTTGCGTTCTTATTTTGAAATGTGAACATGAAATCCGAAGTAATGTTTTTTTGTGATAACACATAAGTGCATAAGCGCCCATGGCTATTAAACCATTGGGCTAGTGTCAGATTCAAGACAAAATCAAACAGGTTGCTAATTTTATTGTAAAATTTATTATTTTGTGTTATACGACATTGATTTTACTTTAGCTTTTGACATTAAAAAGACATCAACGCGTTGATTACCGCGGAACGTGGAGTAAAAGACATCAACATATTGATTATCGCAGTGCCGATTTTATTTAAAGTTTTCGCTTCTGTCGGCACCCCCGTAGTGCCACTGTTTTTTTTTTTTTAACTATACTCCATTTGGAATAAGGTTAGCCATTTAAACTAACCTCTTTTACAGTTCGTTCAACCGATTTTGACTTCTATTACGTTGGTGGCATGACAAATGGCAACTGCAGTAAACAGTTGGTATTGTAACCGCTTTTTTGCTTTTAATGCCATCCTTATGCCTAAGGTACAGAAGATAAAACCGTTATACGGACTGTAAAAAAAGGTTTGTTTAAATATCTAATCTTATTTCAAATGGAATATAGGTATAGTTGAACGCTTGCGAAGTGCGAATCGTTAACAGTTTTTATTTTTTTGCTAAAAATATTTGAACAAAGTTTACGTTCGTAAGTAATTTTGCATATTTGTGGACTCTACGACTTTTTAGAATCCAATTTTTTTCTCTATTTAGTTGGTTATCGTTAGCCATCACTAACACGTGTTTGTTTTTTACCTTGTTTTTTACGCGAGGCCTTCACTTTATTTTGTATGTTCATTTACACAGCAAATTTAAAAAAGTATAGCTTGTGCTATGTACGAGTATTTCAAAAAGAGAAACCTTGTTGCCTGTAGCATACATGTGTAAAATATTATTTACATTGCTTTATTTCATTCAATTTATAGCCTTTTCAATCTGTGCTGAAATATACATTGTAGTTTTTGTCAGTAACACCAGTTACCTATGCAAAAAATATAATGTGAACCGAAATACTGAAAGTTTAAAAAATATATCAATCTTTTTTAGTAGTTTTAGTAAGAGTTGAATTATTTATTATCACAGTAATTTCCCCTTTTTCATGAACGAAACGACAGAAATCTTCGCACAGATAACTTAAACGATAAGCAATACGAGTTAATTATAAGTTCGCGCATTGTCTTCAGGTGGGTAAGCACGTATAATGGAAGCTGAACAAAAGATAAATGGCGCGGTGGATATCGACTCGGAAGTAATTTGTTAGATGCCAGTTGCACGCAACCTTGGGTAAGAATACGTATATATTATAGTATGTATAGGTACATACGAGATACACCATACTTATGGTATCGATATTACTATATAACAGCAATTTTTGCTTTTATTCTTGGATGTTTTCATTACAAACAGATGTCTGCTAAATTCATGAAATACATAGGTTCACTGCTTGAGCAAAACTAGTTTTTTTTTACTACTTTTGAAATTTTTATTTTAAAATCACGCCCGTATTCCCTGGAGGGTTAGGCAAAGGCGTATTGTAGGATACCAGACGCCAGTTATATTTAAGTCCAAGCTATAGGGGGGTGACCCCACTCTCCTTCATGTCTCTCTCTTTAACTTTTCTTCTAGAATTTTATCTCTTTTTCCACTCTAAAGTAATAACAGCCACACACTTGCCGGGATTGGTCTGTGGTTGGGTGGCCATCTTTACATACCGAGACTCGTCCAGGTCTCAGAAAACACGCTAAGCCGTTGGTCATTCGTGGATGTTTGACAGTCATTACGGGTCGTCAGAAGCCCGAAGTCTGACAACTAGTCTTACCAAGGGATTTTGTATTACCTAGTTACTGGGTTATGGAGGTCAGATAGGCAGTCAGTCCATGTAAAATACTGCTGCATTCGGTTAGACTGGAAGCCAACCCCAACATAGTTGGGAAAAAGCTAAGCAGATTGGTTGCACTCTAGAATAAAAACATCAATAGTGTTGTCAAAGAACAATTGTAAATGCATTTATCCTTGCGTTCCTTGAAGGAATTCTTGACTCTATAACGTTTACGTAGATAAATCGATCCAGGATCGTGCTTCGAATAAAATACAGTTCTTTAGTCTTGGTCCCAGGCACAAAGTGGTCTCCTTTGTGCCTGGGAGAGCACTTAAGGTTTTCGACCCGGTTCTAATACCAATCTATAAAACCTATTGTGGATAGCCTAAATCTTTCTAAATGCCAGCGCTTTCATAGCAGCGTTCAAGGTCGGTCAAGGTCACCGCATTGGCGAGCAGATCATTTATAAGTTGTAAAATTTGATGGCATATTTGTTTTGTGATATTCCCTATAAGATTCTAGACAATCTTCATATCCCTTTTATTGTCTTCAAACAGCCTATTTTTATTTAATATAAGCCTAAAACATATTGCTTACATCACTCGATCTCTTCTGGCATTTTATGTAGATTATCTTTTGATATATTTATAAAAAGCGAGATCTGTTTGATGCGAGAGCGATACCATCGGAGTGTGAAATCCGGGTATTGTCGGCAAATTGTCTTACAATTGGATACAGCTCGCGAACCGGTTTGCGTCAAACCACTAAGCAAGGCCATACAGAAGAGCTATTCATAAGTTGATGTTTTTTTTCGAGTGTAAACTTATTTACTTTTACTGTAAGTAAGAGTAAACCGAGGCGGAAGATTATGACCTATGGAGACTTTTAATTTAAAGCAGCAGAGCGATACATTGTACTTCTTACGGCGTACTGTGTTAAATTTTACAACAAAATACCTTTTGACATATTGCAATTAAATGAAAGAAAATTTAAAACTCATATTAAAGTACAGTTTGTAAAAAAGCATATAACAAATTAGAGGATTATATCCAAGATAAGAGTGCTTGGAAACATGCTGGTCCTGCTCCATAGGACATTCACCTAGAATTAATTTGATTCTAGGTGCATCGTCTTCACATATAATTATTTAACTAATGTACGTACTTATACAAACTATTGTAAAACATTTTAAAAGAGTAACAGAGGAGTTTCCTGCCCATTCTTCTCCATACGAAAACTACCTTTTGGAAGGGGCGACTAGAATAAATTATATTATTTTGTAAACCATTATATTATTTTTTGCCATACATGGACCTATTTGAAATAAACGATTTGACTTTGACTTAATTGAAAGGAAAACGATACGAATACCTTAGATTATAACACTATGTACTGAACACGACCACATTGTATCTTCCGGATTTCGCCGCCTATCTTCCTGGCATAAAACTTTTGCTACCTCCGAAACACATGGGACATAAACCCGAATAAAAAACAGTGAAAATGATAGCGAATAGCAGGAAGACTGCCCACAAATAATATGAATAATTTAATGTATTCTTAGCAGTGATAGTCTAGTGGTGTGACCGTCGGACTGCTAAGTCATAGGTCTCGAGTTCGAACCCAAGGCACGCACTTCTGACTATTCGGATTCATTTGCGTATTGTATGATTATCACTTGCTTCAAAAAGGGTAAAGGGAAACATCGTGAGGAAAACCAGCCTGAGAGATACATGTATTTCTCAACGGCATGTGAAGCTAAGCCAGAGGCCCCGGCATGGGCGGCTTTAAAACTCTGACACCAGGTTAGTCACTAACCACATGAAAAAGGAAGAAGACGTATTCATATAATTGTTAATGTATTTTTGTGAATATTGGCCTATGTAATTTAATTGTTAGGTTTATGTTATTTTACTAACCATATTGAGAATAATGTATTAACAGAACATGTTCCCTGAAAAATAAATCGTATTATTGTAAAGACAAAGTATTTATAGAATTTTCGTCTGTGACCACTTTAATTTCAGTATTTATTTGTACTGAAGCTTTGTGTGGCGTAAGCGATGTATATAAATTTTCTGTCCTTTTCTTTTTTTGGTTAAAACGACATGAATCGTTTTCTGCTTAGCAGTGAATGCGTGGCATTTAAATTTCGAGCCATTTAATGACATTTAAATTGAAAACCTCCGTTTTATTTTTGAAAAACCTGAATTTAAGTGCTTATGAGTTGCTCTCTCGTGTGTGAATATCAATCGACGCTCTCGATTTAAATAAAAGCATGAAGTTTCCTGAAATTACTTTTTTTATGTGTGGTAATAAAACTCGTCATTGGGTCGTGTAGATAAAAAGGTAATCAACATGTAGGTAAGTACTATTTCGAGTACCGTCCTTGCCACAGATTTCGGGGCTCGTTGGAAGTATGAACATTAAAAAGTATTTTTATAGGTACTATCTACGAATCACTATAAGTAATGCTTAAGAAAGCATCACGCTGTATTGGTGGTTGAGTTTTGTTACCTACTGCTTTTATTATCCGCACCTCTTTATCATTCGTTTTGGTGGAAAACAGACAACACCAAACTCTAAAATAGAACATCTTCATTAGGTACCTACCTCCGTCTATTAACCACAAGAAACACTTCGAAATTACGCCGACCAATCAATCAATTTTAAATTCTATTGCTTCACAATAAAAATGAACATCGATTGCTGTGTAGTGATGAACAAAAAGCATATACCTAGATCTTCGCTGCCTTATACATATGTTACATTAGTGGTAAGCGATCCGGGTACGACATTATGCCACTTCAATAGAGCTGGGAATTCGCGTGAGGCACGCTAAACGTTTCAAGTTGAGGGGGATATACGGGAGTCGAATGTGTGCAGGCACGATGAAGTGGATAATCCACACTATTCTTTTTTTCTTGAGAATACTTTCCGTACGTCTCGTGACACAAAATATTTTACTGTCACAGAAACACGTGCATATATAAAAGCTAAAGACGGGAAAGTACACGGCGGAAGAATGATGAGCTTACGCCTGATCTTCCATCGCGAATTTTTCTTTTACAACAAAAATATCTGACTTTTTCTGAAAAATCCGCATTACAGCCGCTACACATTAGTAAGAAGTATAATTCGGTCTGATTAATTAAATTCATAGTGCGTTCGAGCACAAAACCATAATTAAGATGATAATTATGGTTATCTCTTTGCATAAGCAGTAAAAAGTGAAAGTCAAATTATATTTCAAGTAGGCAATTAAAACGCACTTTTGAACGTCAAAATTTACAAGAAAAATAGAATTGATTCTAGATGCCCAAATTCTTCCAAAAAATAGTTTCGTATGGAGAAAAATGGTCAAGACTCCATAGTTATTCTTTTAAAAATGTTTTACAAAATATAGGATACATAAATTTACATTGCTATAGGTACTAGGTACAATAGATACACAGTATTAAAAAGATAAATTGATTATGTTGATAGATACATGGTGCTCACATATTACAACCGTCAAATAATTAATCAGCCATTTTTAATAATAATTTCTCTTCAACAGGAGGCCGCTAAGCGGGATCAGGAGATCATCCCAGTCGGACACGGAGGCAGCGAGAAAGCGACCGCTTGACTGACCAACGCACCGAACCCCTTGTTGGCATATCACTATCGGAGAACCTGGTCACAAGCATAACGACTATTATGCAGCACTTAGTGGTCTCATATGAGGTTGTCGGTGGAAATGGCTTTGTTTCCCCCGGGAAATGCAAACATCATAGATAAAGAGGTAGTATAGAGTATTCTACCAGAGATCACAAAGTTCAATTCAGGGTGTAAAAATACCCATCACAGAGCTGACGCCTACGCATTCTTTACATACTAAGTATCATTTGCGCCACGTCTTAGAGTCGAGTGCCGACCTGCTACTAATATACCCCCGTATGTGCCAACATGTGTTCATGAGAAAGGAATTCAGCAAAGTAAACTCAAGTTGTATGCTTTTGTGAGCGTGCCACTGTATGCGTGAGCTATGTCACCAATTTACACTGGTACTAGTTTCACACAACCTTCAAGAAGTTACCTACAGCTACAACTATGTATTATTTTTTTCACCCAAAATATCTAGTCTAAACTTTAGTCGACTGATATTTCAATTTTTTTTAAAGCAACCTTTCTTACCAAGAATTCTAAACTACGCAACAAATCGTTTGATATTTACGTTGTATTTTCTTAATGTCCCCTCGGGTATCATCGGATTTCCGAACACAAACGAATGCTAACTTCCAAGTCCATCAATTATTACATTTATCGTGTATAATAATTTGAATTCAGAACTAAGTACTTTATTATTGTTTTATTTTGATTTCCGTGTGAACTATATAGAGCCAAGTTAAATTAACAGTAATTTAAAAGCTTGATAATAAAAGATAAAACAGGCCAAGTGCGAGTCGAACTCGCACACGAAGGGTTCCGTACCACCGTACAATATTAATCAAATAAATGAAAATACTAAGCGAAGAATATTATTATTTTTCAACAAAAATTTAAAAAAATCGCAAAGAAAAATTTGTATTTCATAATGATACTATGGATTACAAAGTTATTTATTGCAGTTACAGGAAATCATCTATATTTAAATAAAATACCTGATGAATCGGAATATTTTGTATTTGTTGATTATATACAGTATATGATACATGATGTACAGAAGTTTCAAATTCTTAACTTGTTTAGTTGTTTAGATAGAGCTCGTACAAAAATGGTCTAAAACTGACTACTTTACGGACACCTATGTCTTCATTCTTCTTCAAAAAAAATGTACTGAACTCGATACGCTATGCTACCCCAGCTGTGATACCCCACATAATATTTGATTATTTTTTTTTCAAAATCGAAAGTTTATAAGTATGGAGAGACTAAGAGTATTAACACCCTTTAATTTTAACTTTATTTAATTTTTATAATTTTGTAATCTGTGAAATTTTCACATTTTCTACCTATTAAGGTTCATGAGATACAGCTCGCTGATAGACAGACAGACAGACAGATAGCGGAGTCTTAGCAATTGGGTTCCGTTTGGCACCCTTTGTGTACGGAAACATAAAAAAGGGTAAAATATTCCCTAAGTAACTTTTCGAACATAGTGATAGAAAACGAAGTTTATATGAACTTTAAATTACATGTTCATTGTCATTTCTTACCGGGTTGCTTGCCAAATAAAATGCTGATACAAATAAACGATTACCATACGAAACAAATAAAAAATTACATTCGTTACGGAATACGTTTCTTCAAGGTCACATCCCATGTATCGAGTTGAAATAAACATGCAACAGTACTTTTAGTTCTGTCAAAAATATGGCCATATTTTTATCAGCACGATTGGCGCAGTAGTTGAACGATTAGCTTTTAGGTAGAGGGTCCTGGATTCTATTTTCGGCGGAAACAAAGATTTATATGACCAAGAGTAGATTTGAGTTTATTGTGAAACTTTTTTTTTTCTTCATACGATCTCCTTTGAGCACAATCTCTTCTGATGGCAAGCGGACGATGATACTGTATGCTTGCCTTTGAAGCTATTATAGCTATCTAGAAAACAGACCGGCAAGGAGTTTTCTCAAAAACAATGTCTTAAATCCGTCTTAAACGGTGCTTATTTATAAACATTGCTTAAAGTTAAAATACATTTAAACGTTAAAAATGTATGGTTAAAAAGTCGCCGATCGTTTATTAACGTTAAGCGATGCTTATGAATGAATAAAGGGGATTAGCATTACCAAAATCCATACAAAATTTGGGAAGAGCAGAAGGCAGACAGTAATTTCGCAATTTACTCCAGAAGCTGTTCTACCGTCTTCCCAGATCTGTGGTAAGCCTCAAATTTAGTGGATATTAGACATAGTGAAACAGTTCGGTTGGCACGAAATGGAGACGTCGAGCGAAGTAATAGTCTTATCTTGTTGAATAAATGGCTGCGAAACTGATATTACAGCCGAGTTTTCTATAAGACCTTGTTGTAGGAAGTTTTAGCTTTATAATGAAGTAGTAGACGTCGTCGTTCTTGTTTCTGTTTTTGTTTGATATAAAATATGTTTGTAATTTCAAACCGATTGCTGTTTAGGTACCGGTTGTTGCTAGCCCAATTTTGCTCCTTTACTTGTCACATTTGACCTCTCTCAAGTTGCGCCATTTTACCCTATTTTCTGACTTCACCGTCGCTTTTTGGTCTACCAGCTGATGAGCATCACATACTACGTTTGACGGAAGACTTGTCTCCATCAACAGCTATCAGTCTTCAGACATGGCCAGTTCATTTCCACTTCAATTTGTTAAATCTGCATGCTATGTCGGTAACTGTAGGTCTGCTGTAGATCTTATTAATAACATTATATCGGCAACTACCCAAAAAAGAAAAAAAATCAATGTTATTTTCTCTTATGCCTTGAACCATCAGGCAGAAGTAGTCAAGCAAACCTGCAATACCTTGGCTTCTTAAACGTTTACGTTTAGTCTTGAAGCAGTGTTCAATTTGTATAATTTGTCACTAAAATAACTTACCTACTTCTAAATTGTGCCCTGTGCTTTGTATTTATTTTGGAAAAGCGTAGGTTTGTATACAATTCTAAGGTACTTTTAGAATGAAAGAAGAAGTCTATTATTACAAGTTGTCATTGAAATAAGTACGAAAATCTTATTTGTATGTTTGATATAGTATCAGAAGATATTATAAATCTTTTATTACAAAATAAATTTAATATTCATACATTTACAAATAAAAATAATATTATCTGAACCATTCAAAATAAAACAAAAAGGAAATATAAAAATTATTATATAAAACAAATTATCATTATATTTAAAAAATTTAATAATTTTATATCAAAATATTTGTAGCGTATTAATTTATAACTTTATCGAGACTTAGCAGTGTACGACGTGTACGTGTAATTTAATTTTTTTTTAATTAGTCATTTTATTCTCCTAAATCATACATAACATAACACCTGTATTCCCCGAAGGGTTAAGCAGCGGTGTACTCACATTTCGCCAGTTAAACAAGAACTACATAATCCTAAGAGTTACATAATCATAAGGATAGTAGCCTTATAATTACATAATCATAAGGACTGTTGAGGAATTTAAAGCTGACAAATTGTGAATCGATTGACCTTGTCGATATGCTTGACGTAAATGTTAAATAATAAATTGGCTTTACTCAAAGTCAAAGTCAAATAATTTATTTCAAATAGGCACATGTATGGCACTTTTGAACGTCAAAATTTACAAAATAATATAATTGATTCTAGTACTATATTATACTTATCTATAATTACTAAAAGAAATAAACGAATTAGTAATAAAAAAATATTTCAAATAAAATAATAATAATTAAATAATTATTTTTTATTAAAATGTAATGAATTGTAATAATTAGAATCTATAATTGGCAAGCAACCCGGTAAGAAATGATGATTATAATGAACATGTAATTTAATCATTTGATATGTAAACATTTGCAGTTCCCTTACAGGGCTATTCATTAAATTTTAAAGCATGCCTACTAACCAGTATTTTACATGTTAGCAAATAAATAAATCCTTGTGACTGTAATATAGTTTGGATGGAATGGCCCTTCAACCGTTTCAAAAACCTTCCAGATAGACCGTATATATATACATTGTACATTTTCAGATTTGTCGATACATTTTTGGGCCGAAAATGTATTTCTACTACTGCAGGTATCTTTCAAACTACAGTATAAAAAAGACTCGCTTTTCGTAGAGGAAAGTGTCGTAGCACTAAGCGTTTATGTGTAAAATAAAGAGGTAGTCTTCTCAACCATTTTTTTAAAGTTTGTAAGTGCCTATTCTGCATTTGCAATTTAATTTTTAAATAAGTAACACAAATATGTGTATTTGGGAAAAAATACTTGAATACCTACACATATAGTTCATTTTGCGCTGCAACTTCAACAAATATGGTCTTTTCAATAGTACCTACGAGTCATTAAAAATTAATATATTCTCCTTTGAATATAGTTGATATTTGTTTTAGTGAAAAATAACATAAATTGTAAAGGAAAATTTCAAACAATAGACTCTAGGTTATCTATTTTCAGCTTTTGAACATATTCTATGTTTACGTCATCAGCGAAATAATTGGGTCTAGTCTAGTACATCATCAAAACTTCCCACACAAGTTTAACATTAATTAGAAGGGACATCAATTTTCTTGGCAGCGTTGGTCAAAGGTTATCAGTTCTTGTGTCAACGCCGTAGTTAGGAATAGTATAAGATCATCTTGTTAAAACCTTCCTAACGAGTTTTCTTAGGCAAAGGTCCAAATTAGAGATGTTTAGCTTAGCGTGGTTTGTACGTATGTAACTTCTGAAGCTTGAATAATTTATCGATCGTCCATTGGTACTTTTGAGATACTTTCGTACGACGTGTCTGCAATGATCTCGTTTTAGCACAAAGTATTTATATGAGCAAAATACAAAATTTAATAGATCGGTGAGGTAGCAGCGAGACTGACTGCCCTGAGCTATTTTTTTTAATGGCGTCTCGCAGGTCAACCAAGGAGATTTTCGGCTGCTTAACCGATCTGTCCTATGGATGCCTTAACATATTAAGGCCTCCAGCCAGAGCATGCAAAACGAAAAACTAGGCAACTACACGCTAAGGGCACCCCCTGTGGAGTAAGGACCTCGAGTTCATGATTGAATCGGATCATGATTATTTAGAGACGAATTTAAAGCTACAGGCTCAGCGGCGCGGGCTGGTTCGAGCATGGATCGGGGTGGATGCCCAGGTTACATAGGACTTTACATTTTTAAGTATCGTGATGAATTAGATACCTACTTTATTTATTTCGCTTTCAAATTGTGTGGGGTCGATTGAGAAAAGGCTTGAGTGATGTTCAGAATGAACATTTCAGGATAGCTGTACAGATTTGGACGATTAAGGCGCGGAGTTAGCGTATTATGTTATTCGAATGAT
Organism: Omphaloscelis lunosa; assembly: GCA_916610215.1. Lineage (NCBI taxonomy): Eukaryota > Metazoa > Arthropoda > Insecta > Lepidoptera > Noctuidae > Omphaloscelis > Omphaloscelis lunosa. The sequence continues at coordinate 17,547,858 of OU744260.1, forward strand.
TTTAAAATTATAGTTATTCGTTTCGCACTCTATGGTTACTTGGTTTTAAGACTTTATTCATAACTATTCTTCTATATACTGTTATAACGAATGCTACATATTTGTTAACTTATTTTGTTTAAAATATTTGTATGCCAGTCCATGGCGAGACATGTAGAGTACAACTCTATTATTAAGATCATTTATTAGGGTTACGTACCTCAAAAGGAAAAAACGGAACCCTTATAGGATCACTCGTGTGTCTGTCTGTCTGTCTGTCCGTCTGTCACAGCTAATTAGCTCCAAATCGAATGGACCAATTAAGTTTAAATTTAGCTCACATATGTATTTTTGTAACCCAAACACGAACGTGTAATATAAATAAAGAAGTTTGAATATTGGGGTTACTTTTGGGGGTAAACAAGAAAATTTTAAAAAAGTTTTGCTAACAGTACCGTGTGACATATGAAATGAAAGGGCTTGTTGCGAGGATCTTAAAAATAATATTATAAATGTGAAACTTAACAGTTTTAAAGATATTTAAGAAATTCGATGAAAATTTACCATTCCCCCCCTTATCTCCGAAACTACTGAGCCTAAAACTTTGAAAAAAAAAAAAAAAAAAGTCTATGGTCTTCAAATAAAATGGTAAATCTCTTAAAATTGTGCGTACAAACTTACATTTGCAGTTGGCCGGATTTTTGTACCATGTTTTAATAAAAATAAAAATATTGTATTCTATCTATGGGTTTTATTACTTACTTATTTATAACTAATTATGTTTGTCGCAATACTTTTTCAATTCAAAAATCGTTCCATTAGATGTTACTTTTAGGAGGCGCGTTCGTACTACGGCCTCTGTATAAGGTCTGCACAGTTGTATAATTAAGATAAATATCAATTCTGACAGGTCCAGATAGGCACAGACCAATCCTTTTGTTATTCTGGTCAAGCCTACTCAAGACAGCATCTGTTGTTCGTTCAATGTGTCTAGACGAATATAATCGCGCTAAGAAATAATCGAACACCACTTCATTAAACTTTACGCGTTTATACCCGAAAAGTATTCCTGTTGCTAGGTATTTCAGGAGAATAATATATTTAGAGCATAACCATAATCAGCCTATTAAGTTCCCACTGCTGGAATACAGGCCTCCTGTCTATGAGAGGGAGTGGGCCCAGTGCGGGTTGGGGTTGTCTCATGTCTACGAATTTTTGGTTCTAGGACATGCCGGTTTCCTCATAATATTTTTCTTTACCGTTTTGAGAGCAGTGGTTAAATAAATTACAATACAACAATACACAAGACACAGTCACTCCATACTATAAAATAAAGTCCCTCTGCCGCGTCTGTTTGTCTGTCTGAACGCGATAATCTCAAAACTACCAAACTGATTTTCATCCAGTTTTCACCAATGGACGGAGTGATTCATGAGGAAGGTTTAAGTGTATAATCCATTAAGGTTTTGTGTGAAATAGCTGAAATACGACGGTGATTGTTGAAGATGTCGGAAAAATGCCGACTGGAACCTTTATTGGCGTGCGCCGCGTAGACCAACCACATTGTTTACCTTGATTAACAGGTACTTTTAATCCCGGTATTACGTTCCTGTGAGATACTTTCCAACACACACACGGGCAAGGCGCGGACAAAAGCTAGTTTAATATAAAATACTTTAAAATTTAAGATCAAGTTAGTATTTACTTTAATATTTACGAGTTTGTTAACGACCGTGTTGGATTACAGCAGATTCCTGGCGATTGAAACGTCGCTGTAAAACAGTTTATGTGGAAATAGTCGTAAAATCAAAATTACGACTTGGTTAGCAATTTAATTCTGTATTGTTTTAGCATTTAAATTTTCTTACGCTAAAACTAAAAATACTGAGCTAAACCATTTAACCTGGTAGATTAATAATTAATCTACTGCCAGGGGCTTGTGACTAAGTAATAACAAACGCACGGGTCAATTCATCTGGATAAACTACGCTTCCCGGGGTTGATCCGTGGATGGGTGACCATCTTTACAAACCTCGACTCCTCCGTACCTCGGAAAGCACGTTAAGCTGTTGGTCCCGGCTGTCTTTCGCAGATCTTTGACAGTCGTTACGGGTCGTCAGAAGCCCGCGAGCCTGACAAACAGTCTTACGAATGGGTATCGTATTACCCAGTTACTGAGTCGTGGAGGTCAGATAAGCAGTCGCTCTATGTAAAATATTGGTATTCAGCTACATTCGGTTAGACTGGAAGCCGACCACAACATAGTTGGGAAAAGGCTAGGCATATTGATATTGTTTTAGCACTTTAAGTTTCCTACGCTACATCTGAAAAAGATGGAGCTAAACCAGTTAACCTCGTATGTTCATGATTAGTTTCATACCAGGTATTAAATGCCATTCATTTAGGTGTTTCCTAGTGTTAGTGAAAAGGCATAAACCTACTAATTTACGTTCAAATAACACTAAAACCAAACTTAGCATGAATGGCTTTGATTTTTCCACTGCTGGGACACAGGCCTCCTCTCTTCGATAGGGAGTGGGCTGTAATCTAACACGCGGACCCAGTGTGGGTTGGTAGATGTCATATGTCTTCGAATTTTAAGTTCTAGGAGACGCCGTTTTAGGTTAAATAATAATTAGAGTAATAATAAATTCTGCCGTTTATATCAAACAATGGGGGACAATAAATGATACTTATTACTATCGCCTGTTTCTTCAATTCAATTATTAAAGTGATTCAGATACTTTTAACCATGTCTGAAAAGGATGAACCTACAGCAAACTTATTTTTGCCATACTAAGATAACTTCTATGTATTTGTGTTAAAGTTCAAAATCAGCTGGCAGCCTCTTTCGAAGCTGTAAATAGGAATAAACATTAAAGCGTTTATGAATAAGAATTTTTCTAATCAATTGCTTAGCAATTGATTTAAATTTAAGAAGCGTTTATTAATAAGATTGATTATTCCCATAGAAACGATCAGCTGATTCAAATAAAATCCGCCATCTTGCCTCTTAGCATCCTCATAGCAGTGGACCGGAGGTGTTTAATTTTGACAGCTACTAATCAATTGCTTAGTGACCTTTTAGCGCTAAATAGCGTTTATGAATAAGTTTTTTTCTAGGATACAGTAATATTTAAAAGGCGACTATATTAAATTTATTAAAAAAAAAAAAAAACTGAAGTTTATTTCGGCAAAGGAATTGTGATAAACGTTCTTGTGATCAAATATTTAATTGAACCGTTAACTAAAGCTGAATAACCTATTATTATTACGAGCACTTTATGATGTTCCCGTTCATTTCAGTCGCAAAAATGTTAAAGCTTAATAAAATCTTATCAAAAAGTAAGCGAGAATAAACTGTGTTCGCTTAAAAAGTACTAGGCAAACATGACTTAACAAGATCTCATCAAAAACGTTCAAGAGAAGTGTTGTACGCTTCCAAACCACTAGACGAGGATAAGTTGCTTCGTAATATCAACTTACAGCCGTACTAGGTGCTGTAAACTGTTTCGAATTTCTGATCTCCTGGTAACAACAGGGAATACTTTACGAATTCAGTTTAAAAAATATAAGGCGTTTGAAGAAGTATTTTTTTGCTTTTTATACAGCTAAGGACGAACTTCGAATTTTATGGAATTTGGCGATATGAATTATTCCTCTGGGATATTTTATGTTTTCGGGATAAACGTTTTCATTTTTATTTATAACTTTTATTTTTAGAGGTAGATCAATGATTTGAGTGCGTTCATGTCAGTATGAAGTTATAAATTCAATCCCGTATCGTAGTCGAATTTGACCGATGAAACTTAACGCACTTAGGGGGCACTAATTTAGGAAAAGATTTTTTAATAGCCTAGCCCCTTTCTCCTTTCAAACCCAATAGGTACTCATTTAAATAAACAGCGTTTTTTTATTTACCTTATTGTAGTGAGTACTGAATGGAGGGTGAAGGATTTTCTTGTAATAAAATACTTCTTCAAGGTTTCTTCTCATTTATTCTTCTGAGTGTTCCTTTCTTGAGAGCTGAATTACGACTGTACTGATCTAGCTCCAGGTCCCGTCTTTTATACAATTTCTGTTACCGTTACGAGAGCCGCGATTTTTTATACCCTTTAGAGTTGATTTTTACCTATTTTTCTCTATGGTCTAGCCCTTTGCGGCCCTGTTTCTACAAGTGTTTATTGCCTAATCATTACAATTTTCACACAGGATATAGCTTATTTTCTTCCTCATCGATATGCATAATTCTATTTACTCTATGTTCTAAAAACTTCCTAGAACATTAATCACGTAAAAAATGGGTATGGCATTTCAGTATACAAAACCTAGAATATCTCCAAAACCTGTGAATTGATTCTTACATTCAAACGTTATTAATGGTTTTATGTTTAATTCTCTCCATTGACACTAAATTTGAAACAATATTCCCATAAACAAAAAACCTAGTTTTCAACTTACGTTATTATACCGATATTATAAAAAAAAATTACCTTTAAAATTAACTTTAAATGTTCTAACTGGACTCTAATAAGAAAACTAAGCACTAATATAATAAAGAAACTAATTAGAATAACATAAAACACCTAATAATATTCTAATTACAAACGAAAATCGCACAAACTCCGTCAAAGTCCCGACACTACTTGCGCCCTTGTGCACAGATAGGGTCTCAACTATTGAATTCTATACAACGTATTATAACACTTTTACACATATTTTCTCACTACAATGGCACATAACTCAGTCTTATATGGTAAATAACGAGCACACTCAGCGTCCGCTACATTTTTCCCACCGCTTATATACCACTGCTGTTATGCACTGCCTCAAAATCCGTAATTCAGTTCCTCCGTGTCCTCGGAACAAATAAAGGACGTAAGTAGATCTCTCTTTCAACGTGTCTATTTGTACGAACCCGGAATCTCATTTAATCTTGTCCTTTATGCCCCCGAGCTTGGTAAAGATATACCCTCTTTTCATGACCGCTGTAAAAGGAAAACTATTTTTACAACTATAATTCTGATGTCTTAGTTATCAAAGCCGTTGTATGAAGGATAAAGGGCCATTTACAAATTACACGGAGTAGACATTTTTCGTCGGTAAAAAAAAAATCAACAGTTTCCTACAAAAGAGCTACACGGGCAAAATATATGGAACAGCCCATTTAAAAAAAAATAACGATGAGTAATTTCAACGCTGGTGGGTACAATCATGCAATCATGTACTGAACTGATGACAACAGTTTGCACGTTTATATCTCCCTTACACCCTGTATATTTTTGTGACGACGTCTTTGTCTAGTGCTGGTCATCGTTCTTGCTAATTATGCTTTTGATGATCAGACTATCTTCTTCAGCTTACTTACACAATATCTGTAGATCCTCACCAAGTTAAAGTTTTTTTTTTCATTTAAGCCATTCATAAATATTTAATTGTCAGAGCGTTGGTCAGTTCCTTGAGACTTGTGTCCATGCATTGTGTATCTCAGGTCATAGGAATGCGGAAGCTTGCCTTTGTAAACAAGTCACTAGATAATGGGATGATTTCAATGTTTTTTTTGTTCGTCATGTAGTTTATTAAAAAATATTCGACACGTATTTTTTCTTTTTTTACGTCATCAAAATATTACGGCGATTTGAGTTTATGTGCCATGACGTCACGAGTATGTAGATTTTATATGTACTTGTGACATAGCCACCCCCACACCCCAACTTTATTGTGTTTTATCGAAGTCATTTTTTATTATTATGATAAAGCAAAAAATACATGTCTAATACCAACACGTATCGGTGGTACGCAAAGACTATGCATACTTTAAAGTATGAGTACTTCGTGGACTAGGTGGAATAGGTATTTGGATCGAGTATTTGTACGGACTTGGACTAGGTGGGCTTAGTATAAAATTTACCTAGTACGACCCATCTCTAATTGCATCGTAGATTTGTACATAGATAATACACTCCTGCGCGCGTCCCTTCGCTTGTCATCATAGATTACATTATAATAGTCCATAACGTGGACAAGTGATGTTGGAACGTCGTGTCAGGTGTGCGTCGATTCTTTTAATTTATACAATAGTTTTATTTTTATTTTATTTGTTTTATATTATTATTTTTACTGTTTTATTTATTTTGTAATCCCCTAGTGGGATTTATAGGTCCGTAGGTATGTCCGTGGCATCACAGCGGGCCCTATTAGAAACCAGCGCTGCGTTATTTATTTATTTTTTAATATCGCAGCATCATGCTGAGATAGGAGCCTTTTTGGCCTCGCACAGATCGTAATTATTTTGGTTTATTAGTTTACAATGCTCCTTTTTAATATTTGTTTTTTTTTCATTACTGTTTTGTATTTCCTGTGCGTATCCCAAATAAAATATTTTCTTTCTTTCTTTCTTATATATTTTTTTTTATCTGTGACGGACTAAATAGAATTTTTTTTTTGCCTAGATATCATCCGTTTTGTCACTTTTGTGTGCTGAAAACTCGAGATCGTTCACTGTCCCGATGTGTATGTATAAATTAGAGTCTATAATTCACCTCGTCAATGGCATTACTGCTAAAACTTTGAGTATTGAAAAAAAAAAAATATGATCAACAAAACCATATTTTATGATCGCAGCTTCTCTTTCAGCTCCTTCATTTTAACTAAAATACGTTTACCTAGCTCAACTCGTAAAATACAAGACCCTAAAAAATATACTTATCCTTGATAATCATAAAATTCTTAGTGTATCTAAGGTACGTGTGCGAGCATGTGGTACTATGCTTTGAATATGAATGTGAACCTTAATGTATAAGATAACGCACGAAATTCAATTACGTACAGCGTTTACTTGAATGTATTTCCAAAACGATGTACCTAACACTGAAGTCTGAATTTTCTAAGACAATTTTGTTGTTTCATATATGCGGTCGAGGTGTTTTGCAAACTGTACCGTTTGTCATATCAAAAGGATTTGTTAGAGATAAGCCCCCTCCCCCTTATATTCGAAATTACTAAGTCTAAAGACAAAAATGGTCTATTTTGATCTATTTTCCTAGATAACATTAAAACGATTTATTTTACACTATATATTACAGCATTTTAAAAACGATCGCTGCCAGACCGGACTGTCCCTTTCAGGGACATTGGGTGGGGACAGTCATAGGTCTGCGCAAATAAATAATTTGTTAAAAAAATTAATAATAACAATATTAACCTACTTATTTAAGCACCATTGTTACTAACACCACTATACTAACAAAATTATGGACCTTAGTCTGAAATAAAGTTTTATTTAATTTATTTTTTAATTTTTATTCGGGAACCTCACAACAAGTCCTTTCATTTGATATGTCACACAGTACAGTATACAAAAATTTTTAGAATTTTCTAAATTGCCCTCCAAAAATGACCCCATATTCAAAATTCATTTATTTACATTACACGCCCGTGTTTGGATCACAGAAATTCATATTATGTGTACCAAATTTCAACCTTATCGGTCCAGTAGATTCGGAGCAAATTGGCTGTCACAGACAGACAGACCGATAGACAGACACACGAGGGATTCTTTAAGGGTTCCATTTTTTCATTCGGACGTACGGAACCCTAAAGACGTGCATTGTTTTCACTGTCAGTACGCGTACCCGTGACTTTGTTTGTTATACCGTACGATAGAAATAACGCACCACAGTCAACCGCACCGCAGTACACTGCAGAAAAATGCACGTTTTTCGTATTTTAACAGTTTTGAGTGCATCCCTTATCGGCCTTATTACAGCTTAAGCTAGTTAGCTAGCTTAAGGTCTACTTTTCGTAAGGTTTAAAGATTTATGGGCTTATCCAAAAAACAAGAGGATATTATTTACTGCTTGGTCGGTCTCTCGGTGCGTTTTTTTCACAAAAAAAAAGTTCACCGCACGTTTTTTGTATCGCAAAGAGATAATTATATAATCATCTCCTGGCCTGTCTCGGCCTGGGCAGCCAATTGCATGCCGGCGTTTAATGAACGTCCTAGGCGTCCAATTAGCTGGCTAATTTAACCAGATGCAGCTGAACACATTCATCTATATTAAGAAGGTTTCAAATTTATATCTTACCACTTTTTCCAATAATTATTTCTTGAATAACATGAAAAGTTGTAAAATATTAAAAAATTGGTACCAAAAATAGAATGTTTATTACTTTTTATAAATACATATAACGTCAGATAGTTACGTGGTTTTATTTTTAACCTCATCGCCACTTTAGAGCGAGATTTCGTTACCATCCTTCAATTTTGAATCCATTTTGACGAAGCGCAGGAAAACAAGAGCTGGCGAACATGTTATGATTGCATCATACCGCACTACTACTCGTAGGTATGTACAGTCTGTTTCAAGAGTATGTGAAGAACGTTTACACTTGCACTAGATACTTTCATTCATTATAAATTCTTACCCAGTTACGCACTAAGGAAATTAGTTACATAATATCAGTACCCTTTTCTCAACTTTCTTGGGGACGGCTTCCAGTCCAACCGGATGCAGCTGAACACATTCATCTATATTAAGAAGGTTTCAAATTTATATCTTACCACTTTTTCCAATAATTATTTCTTGAATAACATGAAAATTGAGGTTATAAATTTAACATCAATTGTCAAACAAAAACATCTTATAGAATTTCGGATTCAAGTATTCAAATAATCATATCAAATGACTCAATTTGTAAGTTGCATTATAAATTGGCATCCACAGGTACTACCTAAGTTTTCTAATTAATTTGTTTACATTTTCATCACATAATTTTCCAACATACAACAAGTTTTTTAGGCCCTCCACCAATTCCCATCACTAGTCTCCATCACCTTTCCCATTTCTTATCAGGTAATTAGAACTATAGCGCTACTGCTGAGCGTGAGGTCCTGGGGTCGATACCCAGGCCGTGCAAAGTGTTATTGGGTCTTCCATCAGGAATTCCTCCGTAGCAGCCCGGAGTCTGGATTTGTGCCCGGTTGATGACAATAGGCTCGCCCCCTATTGGGGATATCCCATAGTGGGATTTATGTGTCCGTAGTTGTCTCCGTTTCATCACAGCGGGCCCTAAAAAGGCGCAGCATAGGCTGCGATAGGTGCCTTTTTGGCCTCGCACAGGTCTTATATATACATTTTTTTTCATTTCGGTAATTCAAAAAATGTTGTTAGTTTTAGATGCTCCTTTTTAGTTGTATTTCCTGTGTGTCCCAAATAAATATTTTTCTTTCGTTCTTTCTTTTCTTTCTTTTTTTTTCTTTCTTTTTTTCTTTCTATTACTTATACACAACTGACGCAATGTGAGTGTACTGAAGGTCCACCTCGTATTCTTCGGGAATGGCAGGCACGATATAATTTTATGTTATTTTAGAACTATAACGTGGAAAATCTGTGAAAGGATCCTAAAGAAATCACAAAAGGCAAAGGCAAGATATTTCTCAATTGTATTCTTTATTATTCTCCATTTTAAAATTAGCTTCAGGCGACCGCATTTCGATGCACATCGGTAAACTTTGACCCTGACTTGACCCAGCGTAGTATATAGAATTTCAATTGAATAAAAGCTTAGCATGTACTGGTTTTGTTAACACTGGTTTTTTAATATGATGATTTTTATATATGATAGGATCTTTTTTACACCATGCAAAAAAAATCCTATCCGATCCGTGAGGGTGTGGTTAAGTATCATACTGAGATTTTATTCAATAAAAAAAAAAATTGCCACATTTTTTCAATGGGGAATTTTTCCGGATAGTACCCTACATGGGGCGTTAGCAGACGTCGTTTAGCGGGTGTCTACTTCTAGCCATAATTTGTGACTCCTGTTGAACTTTTTTCTAATCTATATATATAAAAATGAATCCCTATTTCCCTTGGTCACGACATCACACTAAAACGGTTGAACGGATTTGGATGAAATTTGGGATATGGATAGACCTTGACCCGGAGAAGGACATAGGATACTTTTTATCCCGATATTTTTACGGGATCGAGACTTATGCGGGTGAAACCGCGGGGCGCAGCTAGTTGTTAATGGATTTGAGGTAATTTTGGTACGAAAAATGTGAATTTAGAATAGCAATAACTTTTTTATTTTCAATAATAATAAGATTTATTGATTACTTTTTTGTAATACACCTATGTGCCCTTTTCGGATCGGACAGGGTTTTTTACATATTGTATTTGTGGGTGGGTAGCCGTTGACGACAAGACAGCAACCTCTATTTTTTTTTACATAATACAGGGTAGATTTTTGAGACGGGGCAGTAGGTGTTGGTATATTAATCGTTGTAGTTACAGAAAAACGGTCTTAGTAGACTCCTTATTTTTTTTTCCAAATTCACAGATTTTGAAAAAAAGATCTGTCAGAATTTTTTTACAAATAAATTTGACTTTGACTTCATTATTATATTTAGACTTGCCCAATATTAGATGTGACTTAAACATACTGGCGAAATGTGTACTAGGTGCACCTCGGCCTTACCCTTTGGAGATTACGGGCGTCATATTATCTTTTGATACAAACACATAAAAGATAGACAGGTAACCTTTTCAAATAAACTGTCATTGATGTTGATGTGTGTACCTATTCTATAAAGCCACATTACTATGAAGAAGCTTCAACCAAGATTACTCGAAAAATATTCGATACAAAAATAAAATATCGGCGCCGATCCTTTGAAGTTCGTAGAAATCATGGCTATCTTTCAGAAGCTAACCTATTTTGGCTTTTCTGTTATCTTTGTTCACCGTTTACTCAAGGAAAAGGTTATCTTTTATATGATATTTGTGTGCTTTAAGATTTTTAGAAGACTACACAATCAAAAATACGCTTTGGAAATTGTTTGAAAATAGATATGTTAAAGAATGTTTACCAAATAATAGCGTCATAGCATTGTCGTTTGAAAGGAATGGGTGCCTGTAAATACATAATATAACATAACATAACATAACATCACGCCTTGTTTCCCCGAAGGGTTGGGCAGAGGTGTCCCTGTAGCAGGCACACCCACATTTCGCCAGTTATGTTTAAGTCCCATGTAATAGGGGGCGAGCCTATTGCCATCAACCGGGCACAAATCCAGACTCCGAGCTGCTACTGAGAAATTTCAGATAGAAAAACCCAATAACATTTTGCTCGACCCGGGAATCGAACCCAGGACCTCATACTTAGCAGTAGCGCTTGCGACCACTAGACCAACGAGGCAGTAATACATAATATATGTCGCAGTAACGTGGTTATACCGTAAAATAGTTTTATGAAAGCGGTTCATAACTATCTTACTAGGAATATAACTATGATACTCGCAAAATCTAGCACTCCGACCATGAGCACGCCAGAATTGCGGCGATAAGTCCCCTCTTTGAGGAGTGGCTAGAGAGGCGCCTAGAGACACCGCCTGACGCAGGTCCTTACCGGCCACGGTTGTTTCGGGAGGTTCCTGTACGGGATAAGGCGGGAGGAAACGCCCGAGTGTCACCATTGTGTGGATCGCCTGGAGGACACTGTGGAGCATACGGTGGTGGTCTGCCCAGCTTGGGCGGAGCATCGTCGAGTCCTTGTGGAGGCGATCGGCGACAGTGATCTCTCGCGTCCAGCCTTGGTCCGGAGCGAGAGGGCATGGGAGGCCGACACCAGTAATGCTCGCAAAGGAGGAGGCGGAACGCGTGACGCCTTGGGCGTCGGGAGTCACAGGCCGATTCCCGGCCACCGTAGGCGCGGGCTTACGGACGGTAAACAATGGGTAGCTCGCCGTCTGATAAGGACCAGGCCCGGGTCGACGGCGTGTTGTGTTCCACGCGCGCCTCTAAGAGATGTCAGCACAACTGGAGGGGTCCGTTAGGGCCGATGCCTGCCAGGGTTACGGGTTTGTCCGAAAGGGTTACCGTGGCCCCTGGCAACATACAGGCAATTGAAGGAACACGGGTCGGTTTTAGTCAGTAAGAGTCTGATACGCCTTCTCGCAGAGCGGGAGAAGTTATTTGCTAATTTCCCACCCAAAAAAGGGCGCTCCGACCAAATAGGTTAGGTTGGGTTAGAACTGTAAACAACTACGCGCGAACCAAGCAAGCGAAGCGAGCTGTGCCGCGGCAGCGCTCGCTTCGGCAGTGGCCGGCGTGCGCTACGTCGAAATTGGTCGCAGTAACAATATTAGAGCACTCCGACAGTTATGAATCGCTTTCATAAATAACTATATTACGGTTTATAGCTCTATCTTACTGCTACATATACATCCCATTCCGATTTCAGCTACGTTACAATTTTTGTTTCCAACGACTATAGGTTACGGGCGTGTGCTCAGATGTGGCTAATGTATCCTACATTGACTGTAAAGGTTTGTGCACTGTGCGGACAAGTTAGAATGCCATTGTGGTAATGGTTTTGTTTGTCGGAGGGTGGTATACTCTTGAGGTGATCTCGCCTGCTGTCCAGATATTCTCTCTTCCGCTGGTCGTAAACATTTTGTGCCTGTAATTATTGATACTACAAAAATAATGAAGGGATTTTAAAACCACCAGTCCTATTTGTGAATATTAGCCTTCTATTGAACTCAATTTAAAGGACCTACCTTTAAATAGAGTTTAATAGAAGTGGGTATATTTAGTAACCTGTTCCGCTTAGCTATTTCTAAAGAGTCTTAAAAAAATCCCTGAAAGAAATCGACACGTGTTTCACCTCTCAACGAGGCATCCTCAGAATGACGATTGACTTGTCGCAAACTCGAACACGGCGTGTTCCTTTCAGGGTTTTTTTAAGACTCTTTAGAAATAGCTAAGCGGAACAGGTTATTAAATATATACACTTCTTTTGTATTTTATAATGGATTTCCGCAAGGTCACGCTTGAATCAATTAACTATCTTAAATTGAGTTTTTTTATTTTTTTTCTGAGTACTCAACCACAGCTCCAACTTTAAAATTAAAAGTTTTAAAAGGTGTTGTTAATACCAAATTCAGGTCAAGAGTTATTCTGGAAGTTAACTCGTAAAAATTTGGAATAGCTAAAAGAATCAGTGGTCTTAGAAAACTTTGAAATCCACGTAATCTTGTTAGAAATGGCAGGCACTCTTATTTTTAACCGACTTCTATAAGGAGGAGGTTATCTTTTCAGATGTTTATATATTTTTAGGGTTCCGTACCCACAGGGTAAAACGGGACCCTATTACTAAACCTCCGTTGTCCGTTCGTATGTCTGTTTGTCCGTCTGTCACCAGGCTATATCTCATGAACCGTGATAGTTAGACAGTTGAAATTTTTACAGATGATCTATTTCTGCTGCCGCTATAAAAATAAATACAAAAAAAAAACAGAATAAAATAAATATTTAAGGATAATGGTACGGAACCCTTCGTGCGCGAGTCCGACTCACACTTGGCCGGTTTTATTTTTGTACGTTTCAAGATTATCCTGCACCGTAATTGCGTAACACTTTTAATCAAAATCCAAGTTTTTTGAAGAAAACTCGATAGCCATTGCTTCATAGGTTAGAAAAATTGTCTGCTCGACACCGTAAATAAAGCAATGAACGTGGTTGAACTGTAAAAAAGAAAGGCATTGCCATCGATTGCCATTGTATGTGTGTAACACAGTTACCATACAGCAGGGTGCTCAAAAGGTGAGAAAAGAGATGCCTGTCTATTCATGAAGTTTTGACAAAATAATATAAGCAAAGAGAGGGCTATCAAAAGCCATACCCATCTTTCTCTCTCAAAACCTTCGTGATCCTCCTTCGAGTGATCCATATGAAGTAGTTACCCATTCAAGACTTCGACGTTGAGGAAATTGCGTCCAACAAAATTTCAAATACTCTCGTGCTAGTGACACAAAGACAAAGAAGGTTTCTAAATAAAACACCCAAAATATACAATGAAATTTTATTTCCGAATAACTATTCATAATTTATCTTCATAATCAAACGTATATTTACATGTTTCTAAACGCTTTTTCATCACGTCGGTAACAATATATTAAGTTCATTCAATGGGCCTTTGGCCTGTACAATATGAGCTAGTGCTGTGATAGTAATCACAGGTTTGTAGAACAGTGTTCCTTCAGCTAGGTGAAGTAAAGTTAGGAGTAAAATGAGCGTTGTCACTGACGGCGGGTGCAGCGACTGGGTCCCGGCGTGTAGTTCCGCTAGACTTTCTTCTGGAACAAAGGGATATGGATTAGTGGAAGGACATAGAAATGTTGACGATTCTTGAACTGTCCAAAATTTTCCTCATGGGTTATCCCGCAAGCCTATCAACTAATTTTCACACTACTTCTCAGTCACCGGCACCAGTTCCAGACTCCCTCTTACATATTCATATAATTTTCTATGATCCATCAATTAATAAGATGGGTTTGATATTTCACATCCTTTTAAATTAAAAGTGTTATCTCAACTGCATGCAATTGCCTTTTATTCATCCCTTTTGTGGTCCAACATAATTTTGCAAACTCTATATAATAAATAATAAAAACAATATTAATTAATCAAATTGTCAATAAAAAATGAGCATCCATTATTCAACCTTCAAAAGATAAAAGAAACAAGTTGCAGTCTTTTTTTTTATTTTCCTGTCTTTAACACATCTTTGACACATCTCGGGGGTCCCGGACCTTTAGAAGGCGTACGAGGGGCCGAAGCCAACTCGCAGAGGCCCGTTATACGTTTTGAATGAAATGAGGCACCAACCGACGATTATCCCTGTTCGCGCTATGCAAGTGCACCCAAGGACAACCCCCGGTTGGTGCAAGACTATTGTAGGATATGGAAACAAAGATATTGGATTATGGGTTTGGGTGGCTAAGTGAACTGGTTATCTAGAGCTATGGAAAGACTATGGCCCCTGCCTGACCAATATTTTATATAAAATATACAGGTAAAATGGCAGGGGGTGACTTGCACACTCAATAATGGGCCCCGAAAACGGTCGCTAGCACAAAGTGTCGAAGCGACAAGGGGGCAACATGTCCTGAGGTGCTTATGAGGAGTGGAGAGGTATTCCACGGCTATCAGGACAATCCCGGAAGTACGGTCAAGATCCCTACCAGCATCTTATTGGAATACTTCCTTCCTCCGAGCACGTTTGCTCTTGCGAATCTCCACTCAAGCCAGCCAATTAAGGCAAGAATGAGGTGGGAGCTCCGTTCCTCGTCAGTGTTCACTCCAGCCGGCCAATAAAGGCAAGCCAGAGATGAGGAACAAGACTTCTCCCGGGAGATAGGGTCCGTGGGGTCGCTACTGCCTAACAGCTCGCCACATGCTGCCCTGCGGGTTTTCCTATCTTATTAATATTTCAATATTACTACTAGAATGGGGACTATTATTATTTTAGGCGCAACTCCAAGTTTCAAGTTTTCTTTTACTTCTTAAATCAGTTTCTGTTATACTCATATAAAAGTTCGCTGTTCTTTATTTGCATAATAATATCGTTTGTGAGTTGAGATCAAACTTGGAGAACATTTTTTGCCTGAAACCTCAATATCAAAGATTGAATTTTGATATGATAGATGTTTGATTTTCGGTTACATTTATTTTATTTTGATCATCAAATAAGATTGATTTAATATTTATTTGAGAATTGGATTGATTCATGCATTTATATGGCTAGCTTTTATTTTCTAGTACTTTTCCAGCTCATGCGTAATTTGCTGAACCCATATTTGTGCTTTTTATTGCACAGTTTTTCTTAGGAATCGGCAAATAGAAATACTTTTCTTATGTTTTGCGCCAATCAATAATTTATCGAAATTATTATAATTGGTTAACGATTTTATTATTAACCTTATGCCTTCTATATGGAGAGAAATGATGAACATGCTTGTTTTTATTTCTCCTGTACTAGATCTCTCATTCTGATAATTACTTAATATGGCTTTTAAATGGAGTTAGGAATACTAAAATATTTTCCAATAGGTACCTAATAATATCTCACTTGTAACTATTCCATCTCTTGTAAAAGCGTCGTACAAGTTTTGAAACTAAGTCGTGCAATTCCTTCAATAGAACACAAATTACAGACGACCGAGTCTTGATCTCCTGCTTGAGAAACTCAGAGAAATAACATTTATATTGATTTTCATTTGCATGTGCTGGTTTCCAAAGTATTTCTCGGACTAATACAGAATTTTTCAAGTTAAAAAGATTGCAGGAACTTTTTAAAAGGTTTAATATAAATGTATATTGTATAAAAATATACCTATAGTATATTTAATACGGCGTGCTCAACTCACTCAATCGGATTGATTAAAAACATGACAAAAATAAATCCCGATATCATCCATAAATATATGAAACGGTACCGAAAAGCACGTGTATTTAAATAGAGCCATTTAGAGCAGAATGCACACGTGTAACCAATAGGAGGTACTTCCGGCTTCTGTATTTAATTTTACAACAATTATGAACGTGTTGTGAGCGCATTGAAATCTATCAATATTTTTTTAAATATTGCACCAATAACTGGAATAAAATTTTGCAGACCTTATAAGACAAATAGGTTCAAATAGTATTATATTATATAAATATCATTGCTATGTCTGGCGCCAAACATAGCGTTACTATACATACTCTAGTATAGTTTTAAAAGAGTATAGGTTGTGGGTCCAACTCAGACCAAATAAAAACCAAGATATAACGCTGTCAACAGTGACGTGAAGCCGGTTTCGTAAACATGGGTGCACTTAGCGAGGTTTAGTTTGATTGTAAATGGTTGTACTTGTGTGTGTGAGAGCGCGTAAGCAAAGAGCGGAGGTGTAGATTTGACATGATAAATGATTTTATTTCTGTAAGTGCTTCACTGTATTGTTCGCAGTGCTACGTCTTAGTTTTTTATTTGGTCTGAGGGTTCCAGTGTCTTGTATTAAAACTTTGTCTCTAGAATTTCAACACACTCACGATCCCTATGGTTTGTCAAACGTCCTAAAGAAAATTGACCACCTACCATCAAAAGGCCTCCTGTTTATATAGGGTCAAATTGATTTAGCTAGCAAAACTGCAAACATGATGGGTAATGTATTGTGACCCACTACTGGGCAAAGGCTTCCCCTTTTTCCTTCCAAATCTCTCTCTTTTGTGCGACTTCAGGCCATGTTGGCCCCGCAAACATGATTAGATCGTCACACCACCTTTGCCGCGGTCTACCTCGACGGCGATGTCTTCCTTCAGGCGTCCAGTGAGTGACGATCTTTGCCCATCTTTATTACTAAACAACATAACAAAATAAAAATGGCTATGCTCTAAAGATTTAGTTAGTTAAATGAAGGTAAAAAAAACGTAAAACGGATTTTTATAGATGATACTTTCTTGTTTAAAATACGATAAATCCAAATCAAATTTATTTTAAATTTTTACAATAGTTTCCTCTTAATAATGTATGTTAATCTTTATCATTTATTCTTAAACTACTCTTCGTAGATGTAACTGCTTGAGCACAATTTTTTGTTAGATTTATAATAATAATATAATATTTTATAATTGGTCTATAAATTGTAGCCCAAACTTTAAACGTCAACGAATTATAACGTTGCTAAATTGAAGAGTACAACTATGACGGAGCATGAAAACTGGAGTGGCAGGTATTACGTTTAGTCTGTTACTTGACAGCTGTTTCGTTACGTTTTTTTTTTGTTAACCTTTATAAAGCTACTTAAACCTATTTTTTTTTTTTTTGAGTCACCGAGCGCTCGCTGGACGTGTTGTTACTGGAAGTATTTGTTAAGAAAATCTGTTTTTTTTTGGTTGTTTTATCGTATTTAGATAACTATACTCCCCAAGTTAAGTTTACACAATTGTTTTGTATTTTTTTAAACTACTATTTCAAGTAACTACTCTACCTGTGGTGTCCCCCAAAAAATACTTCATTTTCATTTTATCATGTTTAGATATATCATAATTTAATTTGAACCTGTATACCTACCAAGAAACATTCAATATATTCAACTTAATATAACCCCGATACGTACCGTTGAGCACGTGTACCGACACGGTGTGCGATCTGGCTCCTCGGACTGCGCATGTGTAGTTGCCAGCGTCGCTGCTGTTGACACGTGCCAAACGCAGCTGACTATCAGCGCCCCCTGGCACTTGTTCCGTCTTCACACTGTGAAAGAAAAAGATTGTTAGTTTCATATTAGCCACAATAAAAACACAATCTAGAAATGACGTATCAGCAAAAGTAATACTTAAAAGATTTATTGAACAATAGTTTCGATCAATATGCGTTACTTCCGCAGAAACTGGATACTGCTCAACATATTGCTGTAGTAAAACATGCACGAGCAGAGTGAAGCAGAGTAAACCAACAGATTGCTCGATTGACTTTAACAAATACTTTACGGTTAATTTGATTTATTAATGAACCAAACACCGTAATATCTGATAAATAAAAGGCTCCAATGGCAATATACATTTTACGTTTTAAGGCGAGGTTCAACGTTTCCAAAAACTGTTTCTTGTATTTTATCAAAATATAACAAGTATGAAAATCATATTACCGCAGTTTCAAAGAAAGTATATAGCATTATTCACAACATCAACGTTCTATTAGGTTGTTGTCAACGGGCGTGTTTTTGAGCGGGATCTATTTAAAATTTCATAAATGTCTGGCCCGGCTTCAAGTTTCACGTTTGCGTGAGCCGCCCCGTTTACATTGTATATTTATAAGCAATCCGGTTTGCTTCCTTTTCTGTACACTATAAGTACCGATAGAATGTGAAATAAACCATTATTTCGTTGTTTGGATGTTGATCTGAATTCTTTATGGGAAAAAGTTATAATTTAAAGTGAGTGAAAGGGGTTAGTTGGATTATATATTCATGACTAGCTGACCCGTCAGACGTTGTCCTGTCAAAATTTCAATCTCGATTTTCCACCTGTTCCTTTGATTTTTCCTAATTCTCTTTTTTCCTAAACTACCCCAGTAAATTAAATTAAATAAAACTTTATTTCAGACTAAGGTCCATAATTTTGTTAGTATAATGGTGTTAGTAAAAATGGTGCTTAAATAAGTAAGTTAGTATTGTTATATTTTTTTACATATTATTTATTTGCGCTGACCTATGACTGTCCCTACCTAGTGTCCCTGAAAGGGACAGTCCGATCTGGCAGCGATCATTTTTAGAATGCTGTTGTCACTACCATGCAGGCGCTGTAGTAAGGAGGCCGCTTTCTTTCGCATGATGGCATCGAAATTATCTGTGCGAGCCTCCGCTAACATTCCTAGAGCGCTACAACGCCATGGCAGCCCCAACAGCATCCTAAAAGCATGAATAAATTGAACATGCAGAACGCTCGGCGCGTGTATGATACCCACAGGCCACTCGTGTAAAAGGATTGCCATGACTAAGGCGAACAACACAAAAAAAAAAAAAACGAGTTTTTGCGAGACTTATGCACAGCAATTGATTTTATACATTTGGGCTATTTTGTTTAACTATAATTATGATTATCTATTGGATTCTAATGTATGGTAACACACAAAGTATTTCAATTTCGTAGATACCATCGCAGTCACGCATATCTAACCACTTTTAAAACAAAATCCCATGCACACAATGACCACATCTGTTTATCGCCCCTTTTTTGTAGGTAAGCGTTACTGTAGCGGCCGACCGCTGCAAGCAAGAATAGTCCTTACGGTGATATGCGTCTCCGCGATATTACTTAAAGAAGTGTTTTCTTCGATTGCTATATGTTTTTGACCCTTGCTACGTAGATTTCAAGTGACTTCATCTTCCAACGCCAATTAATTATTGTTAAGCATAAATTAGCAAATCCCACCGTCCAATCAAAGGTCAATTGGTTAAGGTCAAAATGGCGTTCCTATTCACTCAGGCCGAGATCTTAAACACTACTTAGAACGTACTTTAAACGGTATTCCAGTCACTATCAGTACACTAAATAGAGATGGAAACATGTCTAAGTTAGAGCACGTGTTAAGTTACGATTGTAGATTTCAGCGTAAGTTTACCTGTAATGTCACAAAAAAAATTGACACAAAGAATTGAGTACGAAAGTTATCAAAGAATTATGTAAAACATGAAACTCTTCTGTTATATAAATTCATATAATTTGGAGTCTTATTCCACTGAAGTTGAAGACTTTCTATAAGACCCTACTTAAAAGTTTTCTCTTGTTTATTTGACCCTTTGTCTGTCATCAAAATATAAACTAAACTGGCTCTCTAAATTCTTTTTGGGGACAAAATACTTACACTAGGGATCTTTTCTTGAAACTGTCTAATCAGAAACTTTAGATGTTTTAGTTTAGAAATTTTTGTTTTCAAGTTAAGTAAAATAACATATTTTATGTTGATGTCAATTTTATTGGTCTCATTCATAATAACGACATGATAATATGTGTGTAGGTTGACATTTAGGATTCCTGTACTTGACGCCGGAGCCGCACCGGCGCCGAACCGATAGTTTGAGCATACGAATGAATATGAAAAAGAAAGAAAGAAAGAAAAAGTATTTATTGGGACTCGCACAGGACATTACAAATTAAACTAGAACACACTCATTAAAACATTATAAAAAATTCAAAAAAACAAATTAAAAAGAAAAAAAAAAAAAAAGAAAAAAAAAGAAAAATATCGCACATACACCGCATTGGCGCCGCACCAGAACCGCGAACTACAAACTGACATTTATGCCGACTTAAATCAATCACAATCCAGTAAAGTATTGCCAACGAATCTGCGGTCCGGTCCGGTCAGTGCGGCTCCGGTGTTATGTACAGGAAACCTAAGGTCGAAGGTTCAAAGAGTTTTCGAATAAAATCTAAGAAAATCTTTTTATTCAACAGTTGATATACTTAAGTATGGCATCCCTGATAAAGTCAGTTCAGGCCATGTCATTTACTTTAAAGTCTAAGTCAAATAATTTATTTCAAATAGGCCCTTAAGGCTGTCTGTCATTGGAGCGCAGGAAGGCAGCGGAGCGGAGAAATGTGCCAATATTAACCAATAGAATCTGAACTCCGCTTCAGAGCTCCGCTCCTATTTGTTAATATTGGCACATTTCTCCGCTCCACTGCCTCGCTCCACTCCATTGGACAGGCAGCCTAAAAGGCACTTTTGAACGTCACTATTTACAAAAAAAAATCGAATTGATTCTAGTCGCCCCTTCCAAAAAGTAGTTTGCGTACAGAGAAGAATGGGCAAGAAACTTACTATTTTAAAATGTTTTATAATATTTTAAGTCTTAAGTCTCTTAAGTGTAGCAGCCAGTAAGTTTAAGTTTAATTTAATTTACTCGCAAGCTTAAACTAGAAAGCATAGTCGCAGCAATATTAATAATTTACACATACTTTGACTAGATTTTCTCTCCTAAAATACGTCACCAAAACTTAAATTGAAATAGTCGAGACCTCATTATAACAGTGTACCCGCATACACTGTTATAATGAGGTCTCGACTATTTAGAGAAATTGAAAATTAGCTGACAAAAGCATGCTTTGATGAACACGATCAGAAAATGCTTGCAAAGCGTGCAACTAAAGTGAAAACTATTTCAGGGGTGTTATAGTAATTAGAGAAAATTAGAGAAAACTGTTTCAAAATGGCGGCTTTTAATGGGCTAGGTTCAGACAGCTCTGCAATTTTTCAAGTTATAATAAGTGGATGTATGTTTAAAAAGCTGTAATCTTCAATGAATGTTATTATGATCGTGAGATCTTAAGCCTCACTGGTTTTTAGGGTTCCGTATCTCAAAAGGAAAAAATTGAACGTCTGTCTATCACAGCCAATTTGTTCCAAATGTACAGACCAATTTATGACTACAGAAAAACCTATATGAAGTCTATGGTCTTAAAAAAACATGGTAAATCTCTCAATATTGAGCGTACAAACTTACATTTGCAGTTGGAATGCATGGGAGAACATGTTTTTCATCTACTATGTTAAGTTTGTTCTTGGGAGAAATTCATCCCAACTGCGTAAGACTTCATTGTGCGTGGTCCGATACGCATTTGGCCGGTTTTTTTGTGTCAACATAATATTTTTTTTTTTTTTTCAGTAAAATAATCATTATCAATTATGAATCATTTTATTACAACTGCAGACCAGTCTGTCCACCACAAACTTTAATTTCTTTAATCCTTCTTCATCATTCCTACTCAGGTAGGTATTTCTAAAATATCTGAAAGCTGCTATGTCAAAAATAAATTCTTGTCTTACCTGATCCCTCCGCGTGTAGTATCAGCATTCAGCGCCCTGCCTTCGTGCAGCCACGTCAGCAGCGCCGGAGTTTCCACGTGTCGCGCTCTGCACAGCAGCGCTAGCGTCGACTCAGCTTCGTAGTATTTCTCCAAGAGAGGGGCACCAGCCTCGTCGACTACCCACACTTGAGGTGCTGAGGAGAAAATAAATGAGTTTTGAACTTGAATAGAATATAAAATTTACGGTTTAACTGGCTTTTGTATTTGCTTCTGTGATTAATCGCGTCCCGAGTTACGAGAAGTTCAATAAATATTTTCAAACTCAGACTTGAGAAACTCTGCTAATATGACTAACTTTGGATGAAAGACTTGCGAATTAAATCCAATGATAGGTGGTGGTTACACTGTTGAATGAATTAAATACGAGTATGCCAAGGTCACCTTTACTGTGATTGTTCGCCCCCTATCGCGCTCATAACGGCCCGAGCCCAAGTGGATCGAGCAGTATATAAGTGGGTTTGACGGGCGATAAGGCTGACATAGCAAAGGCGTTTGACAAAGTCTGGCACAACGGCTTAATTTATCAGCTCTACAAACTCGGTGTGCCGGATCGTCTCGTGCTCATCTTACGAGACTATTTGTCGAATCGCACCTTTCGCTTCCGCATCGAAGGAGCCCTTTCCTCCCCCCGCCCTATAAGGGCAGGAGTCCCTCAGGGCTCAGTATTAGCCCCCCTCGTTTTCACGCTATTCACCAGCGACATCTCCAGACACAGATCGACGCAGTTGGCTCTGTTCGCAGACGATACAGCGATCATCTGTAAGGGAAATTCAGCTACGATGCTGCTAAACCTCCAAAGGGCTGTCAACAACCTTGGCGCCTGGTTTAGAAAATGGCGAATAGAAGTAAATCCCGACAAAAGTCAAGCGGTTAGCTTTTCTAAACCGAGAACTAGACCCCCCCCTTTCCCCCGACCTATCACCATGTTCGGCAAACCAATCCCTTGGGCTAGGCGCGCCAAATACCTAGGTGTTATCCTAGATCATCATCTCTCCTTTTCTGAGCACATAAAGACGGTTCGTTCGCGAGCCGCTTTCGCTCTAGGTAGACTCCATTTCATATTAAATGCACGCAGTAAATTGTCACTTAAGTGCAAACTGCGCATCTACACATCGTGTATCCGACCCATTATGACCTATGCGGGTGCAGTATTCGCCCACGCAAATTCCCATTCCATCTATAGGTTGCAAGCCTTGCAGAACCGTTTCCTCCGTAAAGCCACGGCACCTTGTTTTCGAGCAAGGGTCGGGGAGGAATATCATTTACTCAGGGACACGGTCGCGGTCGCAAAGGACCTCGGCGGCGAGGTCGGAATGACGGGAGGCGTCTGTTCTTGTGTATTGTGCTGGTGGCCCTATTCTGCTCTTGGAGGAGTGTGATGGGATCATCAGGGTCGGAGAGGACATGCCGCGGACGGCGGATCTGACTAATTCTAGAAGGGACATAGTTGGCTGCTTCGACAACCAAGGGGTTACGATGTCTAGGAGCGGAGTCAAAGTAACGCTTGGACATGCGTTTAAGGAACTGGTGAATCGTAGGGATTTTACAGTCGAGATGGAGGATCTCGTTTCTAACATAGAAGGGAGCTCCCGTGGCTTTACGGAGGAAACGGTTCTGCAAGGCTTGCAACCTATGGATGGAATGGGACTTTGCGTGGGCGAATACTGCACCCGCATAGGTCATAATGGGTCGGATACACGATATGTAGATGCGCAGTTTGCACTTAAGTGACAATTTACTGCGTGCATTTAATACGAAATGGAGTCTATCTAGAGCGAAAGCGGCTCGCGAACGAACCGTCTTTATGTGCTCAGAAAAGGAGAGATGATGATCTAGGATAACACCTAGGTATTTGGCGCGCCTAGCCCAAGGGATTGGTTTGCCGAACATGGTGATAGGTCGGGGGAAAGGGGGGGGTCTAGTTCTCGGTTTAGAAAAGCTAACCGCTTGACTTTTGTCGGGATTTACTTCTATTCGCCATTTTCTAAACCAGGCGCCAAGGTTGTTGACAGCCCTTTGGAGGTTTAGCAGCATCGTAGCTGAATTTCCCTTACAGATGATCGCTGTATCGTCTGCGAACAGAGCCAACTGCGTCGATCTGTGTCTGGGGATGTCGCTGGTGAATAGCGTGAAAACGAAGGAGGCTTATGGGGTGGGGGGAGGAAAGGGCTCCTTCGATGCGGAAGCGAAAGGTGCGATTCGACAAATAGTCTCGTAAGATGAGCACGAGACGATCCGGCACACCGAGTTTGTAGAGCTTATAAATTAAGCCGTTGTGCCAGACTTTGTCAAACGCCTTTGCTATGTCAGCCTTATCGCCCGTCAAACCCACTTATATACTGCTCGATCCACTTGGGCTCGGGCCGTTATGAGCGCGATAGGGGGCGAACAATCACAGTAAAGGTGACCCTTGCTCGAAAACGAGGTGCCAGCAAGTTGTTGCCGCTGAGCACGTAGCTTTAAAACTACCCCGCATAATAATCATGATTTAAAACCATTTTTGATCCAGCCTGTCCCTTCTTGCTGTCCTCCCCTCAGCGACGCCCTAAGCCGAGGTTCGTACCCCACAGGGGGTGCCCTTAGCGAGCGTTCGCCTAGTTTTAATTTAGTTTAGTTTTTTGCCCCTGGCTGGAGGCTTTGAGTGTAGCAGCTTAAGGCACCCACAAGAAAGTCCGCTTAAGCAGCCAAGACCTTAGTGGTCAAAACTGCGAGATGCCCGTTCAAAAAAAAAAAGCGATAAGGCTCAGTCTGCGTTCAGCGGTCGGAGTGGCAACACGCCATGTTCAAGTTCGCAACAAGTCAATCGTCATCCTGAGGATGCCTCTTTGAGAGATGAAACACGTGTCGATTTATTTCAGAGGTTTTTATGGCTCTTTAAAAATAGCTAAGCGGAAAAGTTACTAAATATATCCACGTCTATTGTATTTTATGATGGATTTCTGCAAAGTCACGCCTGAATCAATTAACCATCCAATGGTAGGCATTGTATCTACTTGACCTCCCGAAGCCGATAGGAAACATAAAATAAGAGGCTTGCCAAAATATGTATAAAAGTACACTTATTAAAATGTGCATACTTTCTAAGTATTCCGCACATATCGAAGTGTGAGGGATGCTACAAACTCATTCGGGTCAGAACTTTCGATTCGGCTGTATTTTTTGAAGGACAAAGCCGAACCTAAGTAATTACTACACATACATGTACTTAATACATAGCTTTCATTCGACAAAGCAAACGGCAAGCTCCGTTCGGCATCTACCCTCGCTGTATCATGTTTGGGTCGGTTTGGTACAATTTGAGCTAAGCCAAGGCTTTCGCTCGTATATAAATCTACTATTTGATTTTGCCGCCAGGCTGTGGCGAATCAACCCAGTACTGGGCACGCCGCAATTGCGGTGATAAGTCCCTTCTTTGAGGAGTAGCTATAGAGGCGCCACGGCGTCCTCACCCTCCGTCTGACGCAGGTCCTCATCGGAAACGGTTGTTTCGGGAAATTCCTGTGCCGGATATAGCGGGAGAAAACGCCCGGTGGTCACCATTGTGTGGATTGCCCGAAGGACACGGTCGAGCATACGGTGGAGGTCTGCCCGGCTTGGGCGGAGCATCCGTGTCCTCGTGGAGGCGATTGACGGCGGTGATCTCTCGCGTCCGGCCCTGATCCAGGCCATGGTACGGAGCGAGAGGGCATTCCGGCCTGCCGGCCGTCACCTTCTACTGCGAAGCAGTAATGCTCGCCAAGGAGGAGGCGGAATGCGTGAGGGAGAGGTTAGGCTCGGGCTTGCGGACGGTGTGCAAAGGATAGCTCGTCGTCTGATAAGGACCAGGCCCGAGTCAACAGCGCGTTATGTTCCACGCACGCCTTAAAGAGATGTCAGCGGAACTGATGGGGTCCGCTAGGGCCGATGCCTGCTGGGGTGGCGGGAAAGTCCGAAAGGGATACCGTAGCTCCAAAATATAGGCATCTGAAGGAACACGGGTGGGTTTTAGTAAGTAGGAGTCTGACACGCCCTTGGAGCTCCGCCCAGAGCGGGAGAAGTTATTTGATAATTTCCCACCCAAAAAAAAGGGCTGTGCCGAATCATGGCAACCCGAACAAGTGCGAGCACGTTTAAAGTAAAAAGATCTAACGCAAAAGTTTAGTCAACGCAGCAGAAACGCGAGCTCATACTTAAAAGCAAAGATTTAAATCGTAAATTGGCCCTGCCGCGTCATAAGATGGTTGCGTTTCTGTTTCGTTTTGACAGCTCCAATACTCAATTTCGCAGAGACTTGACTTGACTGTCATGGAAACGCCATTATTATTGTGCGAACTCACTTTCCTCAGTATGGACATTTTTTCACGCGTCTTAGTACGGTGAGGGCAAATCTACGATTTAAATCTTTGCTTTTAAAAGTAAAACAAAGGAATGACATCAAACCTCATAGCGACACCTTCCAAAGAATGTTTATCCGCGTTACATTCATAACTTTATATAACACTTGTACACTTGGTACAAGTCATTAAAACTTCTATGTTACCGATTGATAGAAACTGAGGAGTTCTGAATTACATTACGTATGGATTACTTGTTCTTTGAGGAAAGGGCTCCAATTAATTACGATGCGAAGAAGATTATAATCGAGTTTGTGTAATTTGAGAGTGGTTGTAAGCTCCTGTTCGTTCTTATTAAGACTGTCTAATATAATAATTATTTGTTAAACGATTTAACAGAAACGGAAAAAAATAGGTGAATTAGGTGTTTCCACAGATATAGATAGACAAGAGATAACGAGAGTAGCACGATCTGTATGAACACCAAGCGTGCCATTTTTTGACTACCTACTATGACGTCACAAGCACTAGGTTTCCTTTATTTTGTCTCCTCGCATTTGCACAGTTTTTACAATTTATAACACCGTAATTAACCATTTTCTATTTTTTTACTGACGTCCGACAAGCGTGGCACCGATGCAGACTGAGCGCGAAACTAGCAACTTACGATTATTATACGTAAGTTGGGCACGCGAAGTAGTTGCTCTTGCGTTATCTAGGTCCATATTTATCTGTGGCTAGATTAATTTTATATAATATGTTTATGTATGTTTTACAATATGTTTGCCGATTTAATGATTTAAAAAAAAAAACTCCCAATCCAGAATTGAAATGCCGTAAAAACGTATAGTAGAAATGAAAACAACCTCTCCCTTATTTTTTCCTTTTTCAGTAATATCTGTCGGAAAGCCTGCAGAATTCTTACTTTCTTTTAAAGAAAAGAAAGTGAGCTTTTAGTTTGATTGTATATTTTAGGGTTCCGTACCCGAAAGGTGACAAACGGAACCCTATTACTGAGGCTCCGCTGTCCGTCTGTCTGTCTGTCAGCGGGCTGTATCTAATGAACCGTAATAGATAGACAGTTTACAAATTGCTGCTAAAACAAGAAATGATAATAATTATATAAATATTTAACGCAAGAAACTTCTTTCTTTTTGTGGTTTTTTGCTCGATCTTAATACGGTACGGAAAACTTCGTGTGCCACTTGCACTTGACCGGTTATTTAGTTCTGCTTATGTATTTTCATGCCAGCGAAATTTTTAAACAAAACAGCCCTTGGTATTTTCATTTATTCAGAAGTCAAAATGTTTTCAGTCCGATTTTAAATCATTAACAGAAACTATAAACGCCAAAATTAAAATGACGTCAATATCCTAGTTAATATTGCACAGAATTCTCATTACTACCCTACCAACATTGCAGAAACTTCCTCTGAATATCCGGTACGGAATACCGTAAAATCCTAGACATTAATAATGCCGAAATATCGATTACCGCCGACAATCTTTCGGAAACCTTCGTGTCTGGCCGGAGGCACAGAATAAGTTATAGTACAGAAGGTCGACTCGATACAACGAGTGGAAACGCAAGCATATATAGACATGCTTCACGTACACTAAGTGCAAGTGCACTTGCGACTAGCATTTGTTTGAGATAGATCGACAACACCGTAAATATACAGGGTCAAATTAAATTAACCAGCGAAACTTCGCAGACTTGATGGGTATCGCTATCTAAACATGAGCAATCGAAAAATTTAATTAATTTGATTTTTTTGTGGCTTCAACCGCAGGTAGTGTGTAGTGACTTTAAAAAATCTATTTGTGTAAACTTCACAGACGTGATGGGTATCGATATCTAAATACGATTGACAAAAACAATACAGATTTTCTTAATACATACTTCAAATAACAACAACGTCAGCGATCGTAAAACCAAAAAAAAAAATTATAGATACCGATATCCGTACAACATCTGCAGAGTTTTGCTAGTTAATTTAATTTGACCCTGTATAGGTAGAACCAAAGCGTCTATGAGTGTATGCACCTGATTTCTCTCCTTGTATGAAGCCGACCTTCTGTAGATACGATTCTGTTCCGAAGGTCGAATCTCTAGATAAATATCTCGAATGTTAAGAGCTAGACCAAAATGTGGAAGGGACAATTTCGATGAAAAGGGTGCCTAGATTTTGGCCTAGTCAGGATAGATAGGGGCGATCAATCGAGTGAATACTCCAGCGGTAGGCCTTTATTTTAAGCGAAGAGGAAAATAAATGGACTTAGGTATCCTTTATCTATTTAAGTTCCTACCCTACTTGAGAATTTGGGGATAGTTGATGGATAACACTCGAATATATTTTATACAAAGGCATGGTATCATAGTATTATACCTGCCCGAATGAGCAGATATTAGGAAGGCAGTACATACTTATAAATATTTCCAAGGCTCATGGATGACGAAAAAGATAAAGTAGGAGGTTGATTGGGCCAAAACGGGATCCATTTAGGTAGATATAAGGTATTTTGTTTGATACCCCATAACTCTAGGGTCATACCCTAGAGAGACCATATCAAAGAATCACCTGGCATGTTTTAATTTTTTATTCGAAATAATTCGACAAAGTCACGATAATTTATGTAAAAAAAAACCCTTAGACGAAATATAAAAAATAAATAAAAATAAAAATTTTATTCAGACTGTTTTGTTTATAAAAAGAAATTTGACAATGTCGCATTTTCTTAGCTTTAAATATGAATTATTGGTTAGAATGAAAATGATTTTTGATAAAATGATTTTCGAACTTATCAATGAAACATAGATACACACATCGAGAGTTTAATGGTAAGTTACTTTTAAAAAAAAAAAAAACTCTGTAGCAGCCCGGAGTCGGGATTTGTGCCCGGTTGATAACAATAGGCTCGCCCCCCATTACATGGGACTTAAAACATAACTGGCGAAATGTGGGTGAACCTGCTACAGGGACACGTCTGCCCAACCCTTTGGGGAAACAAAAAAATGCTAGTTAATTCTTTGACATGGTCTCATTAATATCCCCCCCCCCTAGAGTTATGGAATAAAATAAAAAAACAACTTGTATATTCCTAGTCATATGGTAGTGTGCCTAATATTTGTCATTAGGTAGGTACCTACATATGTGGTTTGATTTAAATTGATGGGCAAAAAAGTTACATTAGCTATAGCCCTATAATTCAAATAATTCAAACACTCGAAAACCTTTATGTAATCCAAGCTCTCCATCATCAACTAAACCATTTTTTTACCCTTAAAAAAATATGGTTTTACTGGAAATTTTAATACATTTTTATGCAAATTAGCCCACTAGACCGAATCTTAATCCTTTCCGAAACCGATCTCGAAAAGATGATTAATCGTTTCACTAATCATATTCAAGTATACATTATTTTAATGTGCATAAAGAATTATTAAAGTTCATAGCTTTTGTGAATTTTCATTTAATTTTTTGGTTAGGTGCTTGGCACCTGTGTAATTGCTGATGGCCTAAAAAAATATTGATAGCATAAAAAAGCTTTATTTTCCTTACGCACGTATTCCTTAGCTTTCTAATACTATGATCATATGGGACATTATTAACAAAAAATATATTTACAAAGTTTTTTCATCTCTCGCTTTCCGGTAATCCGTGGGAGTGATTTTGTCAAAAGGGACGGAAGTGTGTAACAGGAAGCCGGGGAAACGAGCGCGCGCGGTGCTTGAGTTGGCCGTCAGACCAACCATTTTTCGAGAGGTTGGTACTATCAGCCAATATGTCAGATGTTACACATCATTATTTTAAGCGACTAATATAAATAAGGCTCGGTCGTTTTTTTTTTATGTATTACCTTCCAAACAGTATTTATTACTATTATATAGAAGGACCCTTATTGATAGCGGTAACTCCGGCAGTTCCCAGGGAAAAATATTGATACGAAATTTAAACCAAAAAGTCTAACACACGATTCAATAATAAAATTGAGTCAACCATGTATTAATGCCAGTATAAATATGTATAAAAACCTTTTTAGTATTTTTTGTTTTGAAAGTAAACAGGCTCTTAAGAAATTTATTGACAATGCGCTAATGAAATGTATTTTTGTTAAATAAATTGTAGACTAAACATAGCATAACTATCATCTGGCACAACACATACACATTAGGGCGCGTTTCCACTATTTAGTGACGATTAATTTATCGTTGGACGACTGTCGTCTCTAGCTGTTCCCATTATATCGACTGTTTATCGTCACTGTGTCGTCGAAATATTTTTTCGTTGAACGACTCTCGTACCTAGCTGTTCCCATTGGATCGTGACGACATTTCGCAACAAAAGTCCGACTAGTAGTAATAAGGTACGGGCGCGAGGGGCGTGAGCGGAGAATAAAACACGTTTAAACGACAGATAGTCGTAATAACGACCCATAATTTGCCGTCATTATAAGTCGTGAAGTTTTTTTTATCGTTTTACGACTATCTTGATAGCCTTTTCCATTAACTTGACAATCTGTCATCACTGCAATAAAAGTCGTGGACGACAGTTAATCATGTCGTCCTATATTTGAACACGTCCATTTAAATACACAAGCCACGACGCTTTAAATGACACGATAATCTGTCGTTATGACATAGTGGGAACAAGGCCTTATAATTTCAACCTCCCAAAGAGCATGAAAGTTAATTTGTTTTATCCCGAGTTCATGTTAATACATGATATTGTTTCTCAGCAACATCAAAGGTAACGTTTTAGCCAATTTAATGTTAGCTTTAACTAAATACATGCGCGGATATTAGATATCATTGAAATTGTCTAAGAACAGACATCTTGGTGGGCAGAATTTTAGGATTTTAATGGCACTATACTTATTTTAATCAAATGCGCTCCAGATAAGGGATGAATGAGAATGATGGTGACACTCCAGTCTATTAAAATAAGATGATACCTAAACACATGTGTACGAAAAAATGGCTACTTGTGACTTAAGTATTTTTAATTGGTTATTTTTTGTCCCACTGCTGGGCAAATGATTCTTCTTTTTCCTTCCAGAGCGATTTCTGTCGCTCAAAACAGAGAGATTCGTTCACCAGTTAACTCCGGAAACATGATTAGATCGTCACTCTACCTTCGCCGCGGTCTACCTCGACGGCGATGTCCTCCCTCAGGCATCCAGTGAGTGACGAGCTTTGCCCATCTCTACGGGTGCATTCGTGCGACATGACCGGTCCCCACTCACTTCAGTCTGGCTGTTTCTCCAAGATCCGCTATTGGAGTTATGTAGAGTGGTGTTCTTAACGCGATCTGTTCGCTTGACACCTAATATGCTGCGTTCTATTGCCCGCGGGCAAATCTTGACTTTGGACTTCTGTTGTTCAGTAAGTGACTAACTTTTGCATCACAAACTTTTCAAATAAATTTACATTTTTCATCAATCAATAACGCCAAAACAAGTGGACGAGTGACGCATAAAACCGCAAAGAAAATTTCTGCCAAAAAAAACGAGGCCTACCTACCCAGAAGTGGGTGAATCTGGGATAAAAATATTATGAAAAATGACTGGTGAAACATATTGAAGGGGCAGTAACCACGGAATAGATAAAACCTCTCTTTTATTCTGAGACAGTAACCCATTTACGTTTTGGACCAATCAACACCCTTTTTCTAAGTTAACACAATCTCAATAAACGTATACCTAAACTTTCGACCGAACAATCTTGTAGCATCCGTGAGATTTTGCAATTCCCAAATGGGTTTTAAAAAGGTTCATAGTTGACCTTTACGTTGGATACGGCTGTATTCCGGTAAAAAGACCATCGAGGGATCGTACAACGTACAATTATTTATGAGTATATCCTACACATGATGGAGGCACGGGAATAGGCACGTGATTAGCTTTATAATTGCTTTTCTATGTCATACTAATGTCACGCCCTTGGGATTAAAGCTGAGCTGAATTTTAAATGGTCTATTCTCATATTATATCATCATATTTGGATCGTGAGTAGAATTTATTTTACTGGCAAGGGAGTAATAAAAGTCATCCTGAAAATAACGGTATTTCATTTTCGCAAAGAAGTGCCAATAGAAATTAGTCTTGATTCCTGTGATGCTGGGAAGGAACTGTGGCTGTGAAGTGATCTGATAATCCCGGTGAAGACTAAAATTTACCCGGGCACTACTGATGAACTAGGCCTTACATATAAATCGTGGAAATAAGCGTTTGCAAGAATACACACAAACATTATGGTAAGGAGTGCGATGCAATGCATACAGTATTTCATGAATCCCAATTGCAATGAATTTGAATGTTGCATGAAGACAAAACATATGTTCGACCCAACTGGGTTAAAAATACATCTTTTGAACCCTTGATTTAGAAATTTATTTGTAGTTGTAGTAAATAATGTTTTTTTACTTGGCGGTGCCTTCGTAGCAGGCACTTTAACTCTCTTAAAATAATCAACCAACTTTGTTATTATTCTTGTGCGTGTACTCTTTTAGTATGCATCACATATATCCTTTAAGCTATTACCATAACAGTAACTTAGTTCACTTACTTAATCGGCTTTCGCCTCAGAAGAGTAAACAAATGATACATTCTGTTTTATTTGAGTGTAGTGCCGAAATAGGTCCAGACATAAGCTTTAGCCATTTTCGTACACAATTGCTGGGTTCCACTTAGCCTAAAAAGAAAATGTATTACTATCTGCAATACAAAGGCAGAGGGTTTTTTTTTCTTAACTATAAGCGATGAAATTCTAGTTGAGAGCTGGAATTGGGGTTTAGGAAATGGCTCAAAAAGTCCAGACAAGTTACAATTCTTAACGAAAAAAGACCTTGATACAGGCCTTGCATTTCATCTGTATTTAAGTGTACTGAAACTATAATATATTTAGATAAATTTAATATTAGTTGACATTTGCTTAGACACCATACTGTATGTTGTTCGATCCTGAGTCAATGCCTGACGGCGTTGTTAGTAAAAAAAATCTTATTCCTCAAGTTTTAAATGTCTTCATTGCAGATTCACTGCTTCTCCCCCACTACCTATTTCCTTAGTTACTATACATCATTCAAGCCGATTGATGATTATAAAATTTAGCAAACCACTGTCCCGTATTACCCTGATTAATCAGTAGGATATTTTGTCCCACATTTCGAAATCTATAATTCTAATAATATACAAAACCACTTACTATTAACATGCAAATAAGTCCTGCTAACTCTAGGTGGATGTGTCGATATCTGGCACTCGTAAACTCCCTCGTCATCAGGCTTGACTTCCCTGATAAGTAGCCTCCAGTTTCCCGTGTATCTCCGGGCTACTGACACTCGGTTGTCATGGGCGTAGGTCACGGCTCCTACTGTGAGGAGCTCTGGCATTTCATCCTTGCCTCTGCGACGGACCCAGGATACCTGAGGCAAAAGAATATCATTTAGTGATAATAAAGTAATGTTCGCAAAATCAAGTAAATCGATTTCACCCTCTATCACATGGGACGTAAGGCTAATTAAGGCTCATTAAGGCTCATTTATTAATATACATTTGTATTCGTTAAGGAGCGAATTCAGTTGAAGTAGCAAGCTATGTGTCGAAACATCAGTCCGAAATTGACAGTTTTTCATTGTGAAGTGATATGTCTAGACACCAGTGACTCGCTATTTAACTAATGCAAATGTATAACACCCAACTCCCCCATAACGGCCCGGCATGGGCTAGCTGGCTTGATGGGTAGCTAGCGGAGTTTTGGCTGGCTGTGCCATATAACATAACTGGCGAAATGTGGGAGTGCAGTCAGCCTCAAAAAGATGTTACCATAGGTAGTACATCTCAACCTAACCTTTCCGGGAATAAGATGCTAGATAATTTTATGTTGTACATTGATTTGTAGGAATTATAAAGTAACTTAATAAAAAAATATAATTGTTAAAAAAAGCGAGCGAGCCTTACGATAGTCGCATATGATGTGTAAGATCTGACATCTCACCTTGGTATTATGCAACAGTAAGGTAATAAGCAACATTAAAGGGGCGGGGTCTCGTCAAGGTCGTTTCTGACGGTCAACTCTAGAACTACGCGCGCTCAAATTAGTCAAATCAAATAGCGAATGCTTCCCCGGCTTCCTATGACACAATTCCGTCCCTTTTCACGAAATCACTCCCACAGATTTGATTTTTTTAGATTATGACTTTAATTTTAATTGCAGGACAGCGAGAGAAAAGATGTTACACAACAAAAACAAATGAATTATATATTGTATTTTATTCGAAGATATGTTACGTGGCTGATTGATAACTGACTCATCGATGGAATGATAACGTGACAGCTAATAGGGGAGAATGGAAGAAGAAACAAGTAACATAGGAAAGGCAGGTAGAGGAAGTTACACAACGACAACACAATAAAGAATGGCATTTGATTGTTTCAAAGTATGATTGGCTTACTATAGATACAGTTAAATTAAGTAAACCCATTTAACTAATCCATAACAATCAACCGTTAAACCTTTTACCGACAAAATAAATCCCAATATTGCTTTTACGAGTAAAACGATTCGCCCATTAACATTAATAAATATGAAAATCACTACGTTTGTGGTGTTAATCCCCAGGTGATTAACCCATCAACCAAACGAGGCATCAATTGTTGTTCCCTCGCTAAATCTCCTCTTAATGGTCCACCATGACATTTCAGAATTTCTCAAATGAAATACTCCGTGAAAAGTTAAGTGATTAGTACCCGTTCGCGTCTCTATCAGCTGCTCGGCGGCATAGTTTGAATTTGGTACTAAATGAAGTAATAAATTGAGCTGTTAAAAACATTTGGGCTTTTGGTTATGGAACTAAGTACCGAGTAACTCATTTCATAAAATGATTTTATAGTTACACCGCAGCTTATGCCGCATTGAAAGAGCGTCCATGATCTCTAAAGATACTTAAGAACATCCGGCACATTCGGTATCGAATCAGTCTCGCTATTAAGTTTCTGACTGTTTGATTATTTACAACAATGGCCAACTGTCGTATAGTTCCTGCTGGAGAAAGAAGAACGTAATGCAACAAAATGTCTGCGGTACGTAAATGTCAAACAACTAAACCGATAGCACCTTGCAAGTTTAACTAAGTGTACACAAATTTCCATAAAACTTTAATTTGCATATAAGTACCTACTTCTAGCGCATGCAAACTTTGCCTTACAAACACTCGATTAGTTTCGACCTTCAACCAACCAACCCTCCATGTATAATGTAATACATAATACTGTTTCTATAAATAATGAGTTCGACACCAACGAATCAAGTTAGTCCCTCGGAATGAACACAATTATAACAACGCATTACGGCGGCCGCGCGGAGGAGTTTCGTACAGCCGTAATTAAATTTTTTGTAAACAATAAGTTTATGTAGAGCAGTGGTGGCCCAGTGATAACGGCCGCGATTTACGAATAGTAGGTCGTGGGTTCGAACCCTGACAGGCGCTTTACTTTGTGTAAATGATTTCATCACCACTACTCTCAAAACGGTGAGGAAAAAAAAACATCGTGAGGAAACCAGCATGTCCTAGAACTAAAAATTCGAAGACATGTGAAATCTACCAACCCGCACTGGGCCCGCGTGGTGGATTACGGCCTACTTCTTCTAACAGAGGAGGCTCGTGTCCCAGCAGTGGGAACATTATAGACTGATTATGCCAAGTTTTGGGACAGTATTCTGTTTAACCTAGATTTTTATTATCTTTTATCCACTAAATATACATACAAATTACATTTTCAAATATTAAAAATACCACAAAAAAAAAAATTTTGGCCGCCGGTGTCGGGTCCAAGCTACCTGCGGTCAAACCTCCTAACAATGCGAGCCATGTCCAGAAGTAATACTTTCTTTATCAAGTCCTTAATCCAACTACTCAGCGAGAGCCTCCTCAGGTCTTGGCTTTTAAGCCTTGACTGTCACGACTATCGGCACAATGATCGCTGAGTCCACATCTCACATGTCGACAACCTCGCAAGCTAAGTCAAGTTACTTGATACTTATTGTTATTATTTAAATTATGAAGATATCGAAATATCCTTTTTCGATCATGATTAGAAAGCAGAGACAAGCCAGTCAATTAGTAGCTTAATTAAAGCACTGAATAACATGAAGAAAGATTATAATAATTATCCTTGGCTTTCTTTAAGAAAGAAAGAAAGAAAGAAAAATGTTTTATTTGGGACACGCACAGGAAGCCGAAGAGCGGTCTTTAAGCTTTATGCTTTCAACAGAATACTGCAGAGCTGAATATTATTATTATACTTTTTACTATCGGGCCTTATCAGAATACCAGCGCTGCGGTATTTATTTATTTTTAAACATCACAGCATCATGCTGAGATAGGAGCCTTTTTGGCCTCGCACAGGTCGTTTTTTTTTTGTTAGTCTAGAATGCTCCTTTTTATTTTTGTTAATGTTTGTTCCTTTTTTTATTATGTTTTGTATTTCCTGTGCGTGTCCCAAATAAAATATTTTCTTTCTTTATTTCTTTCTTTCTTTCTTAACTATTGCATTTTATGCTGAGGTCCATTTTCGGCTGTGGAAATTATTATTTTTCTTATATTTTTATACTGTGTCCAGCTTTTCTGAAATGTTGTTACTATATAGGCTTTTTCCGAATCTGGTTAAGCATTTAAAGCAACAGAAAGTACAAAAAATATGATTAAAATTAATATAATTACATAACTGTACAGAATATAATATAATATTCTCAAACTCACATAAATGTTATTATTATCTTGGTCACGTGTTTTGCAAATTGTGTGGTATAAATTAAACAGTCTCGTAAGATACTTGCTTAAACAAAACAGCGACGACAAGTTGACGGTAAAATAGAATATACCTAGTTACAATGCGGCTTCGTTCATACTCATTTCTTGCCCATTCTTCTCCATACGAAAACTATCTTTTGGAAGGGGCGACTAGAATCAATTATATTATTTTGTAAATTTCGACGTTCAAAATTGCCATACATGGGCCTATTTGAAATAAATGATTTGACTTTGACTTTGACATCCCCAGTTCGAACTCGCTCGGTTCGTATATACTCGTATACCTACAGCACAGCTTGTGAATTGGTGCATTGTAATAATCTTCAAGTATTTGTGTCTTTGTATTAAAGGGGAAATATTAGGTACTGTAATGTTTGAAGGATTTGTATCGCACTTGTACTTGCATTTGCGAGTTTTGGGAAAATTATTGTGGGTATTTGTGCAATCTATTATTTTGGTCTAATTTAGGTGCTGGGATTATTTTCAGAATTCAGAGGCTTACAGTCACTGATTGCTTGTTGATAAATGTCACGTATCTAATCGCCATATTAAGTATTATCTTTGCACTTAACTTTACCATCTATCCCACAAATACCTAGCTAATAACGATATACTTCTTATCCTCTCGGAGATTAACTCTGAAATATTAATACACACAACCTTTCGGGGCTTAATCCAACCAATATTTAAAGTACGGATAATTTTCTCGTATAAATTTTAGCAGCCGATTAATAATCCTTTCTAATAGCTCCCAGGACGACCACTTGGTAGACAATGGATGTAACAATTCCGATAATGAGTCTAGGTGGCGCCACAGTTTCAACAATGGCGCTCTTGGCGCCATTAACAAATTTTAAGTCATACTTCAGCTGATCGCTCCATTAAGTGTAGATGAATGGAAACTTCTGTGCTTTTAGTCAGTGAATGGAATTTGTGGGGAGTAGTAACTTGAGTTACGGTCAGTTATTTTATTTTGGCTTTTTGATCTATCTTTGGTTCTCCTTTCTTGGCGTCAATAGCAAAAACACATCCAAAAATATAAAAAAACTTGTGGAAAGGTACAATGAAGAAAGTTAGTGCAAACTTACGTTCCGATCTGTCAAAATCTGTGCATATAGCGGTGATTTTGGCAGATCAAAACGTAGGATTACGCTAAGTTTCGTGTCTGTATCTTACCCATACCTTCAATTTATTCAGGTTATAATAGCGGTAAAATGAAATAGAATGAGTTTGAAAAAGTTGATAGATACCTACGTCGTTGTCTGAAAAATGATACAATTTAAGTACAATCACAAACCGTCATAGATGTAGCGTGTTTTGGATTGACACAAAATTTCATCAAAATTTTGCTACATCATCACGAAATTAAGTCGGCACTTTATAGTGAAAATTCCGTCAACTACTTAGTTTTCAAGTTTGGAAAGTGTCGTAAACGAAAAGCCTTGGAATGAGGTTTTGTAAAACGTCATGTTGTTTAATGAAGGCGACTAACGAAGTGTGTAAAAGTAATAGTCTGGGGCGCTCGGCTAACTCTGTATCTCTTCGGGTAACCCCGTATCTCTGTACAAAGGACATCAATTGATAGGTAGGTACAGAAGGTCAGCTCCATACACTGGACACATGCGCACTTCACGTACAGCGAGTGCGAGCGCACTCGCCTCTGGCATTTGGCCGAGGCTGAAGTGATATACCTTGATCACACGTACCGAGGAGATGGGTGAGACAGTGCTTTCGGACGAGTGGTCAGTATCTGTAAACATATCATCGAGTAGTATTTATTTTAAGACTTTACAGTTTTTTTTTACAATAATCAGGTATTTTTCTAAATAATCTGGCATTTTGTACATCCTAGTTAGGCATCTTAATTTACATAGATGGTAACCCTACTCGGACCCTGTTCTATTTACTAGATCTAGTGCTAATCCCCGCGCTTCTAAATGCCTGTCAGATGGTAACCCTAAGTCCAAGCGACCGTCTCGCCATTTAAAGTCTTGTATAGGCCAGCGCGATATCGCGGGCGCGACACGGGACGCGCTGCCTGTCGCGCCCGCGATATCGCGCTGGTCTGTACGAACCTTAACTCGGCAGAGCGCTCGGCCGAGCACTCGATGATATGTTTACACATACTCAGCACTCCTCCGAGAGCACTGTCTCACCCATCTACTCGGTACGTGTGATCAAGGCAATAGACTGAGCTCGCACACCGTACGTACGCGTCTGTGTGTGCGTGCTCCTGTTTTCGCTTATACTATGGAACCGACCTTCTGTACTTCTCCGTATAACAGCTGGTAGCTAAATAAATAATGGCCGTATTCTGGTACATAATTAATTACATTTCGTTCAAGCTGATTTGGGAGCAAAGTAATCTGCCGCTTGATTATCCTGTTGTGCGGGTCGTATCTTCGATAATGTCCTACTTCAATATAGTACCGATTGTTATTGGTTAATATTATCACTCCTGGTAATAAAAGATGAACAAAATATGTGTTGGAGACCTAGAGACATGAAAGAAAAAGAAAGAAATAGTAGATTGTTATACGAGGGGCTAAAATAACTCATTTTCATCGAGGTGGTCTAATTCCCAAGCTTTAGCGAGGGAGTAAATAGAAACCGAGTTATAATGGGTTTTTAGCGCCGTGTATTTCAACTGAATTTTCACTACGATTGCGAGAAAATTAAATAATCCAACACAATAAATATTAAATAGTTTCATTTATTTAAAAAAAAATACAATTTGTTCAATCAGAATTTTTAAGGAAACTTTTTATCCCGGTATGCGGTAGTACGTTTCCATGGGATAATTTCCGACTTCCTCGCGAGCGAAGCCGCGGAATAAAACTTTTTCGTTTTTGTAGGCTCGTTGGTTACAGAAAAAATTTAAAAAGAAATTACTTTTTCCCCTAGAGCAAAATATGCTATTATTTTCCGC
Source organism: Omphaloscelis lunosa (assembly GCA_916610215.1). Lineage (NCBI taxonomy): Eukaryota > Metazoa > Arthropoda > Insecta > Lepidoptera > Noctuidae > Omphaloscelis > Omphaloscelis lunosa. The sequence goes on from OU744260.1 coordinate 17,588,101, forward strand.
TCTGGTACGCTACAATGACGAACTTTTTGAACAAGAGGAGTGAAAAAATATTTATTGAGACTCGCACAGGTAATCAAAAATTAAACTAGAATACACTCATTATAATATAAGTTAAAATAAAAGACAAAGTAAAATTTAAAAAAGCATAAAGTCCTGTACGACGCCAAAAAGCTATCTCAGCATGTGCAGTTACGCACTCTCTTTCGCATAATTATATGTTTAGTTCGATCGGCCGAGTTCGGCCGAAGACGTACGAGCATAGTTCGGCCGCTGACGGATTAGGTGTACGGCTCGTCTGATTATCGATACTTGTGGAGGCTAATGCGAGTAAAGTAAAATTGTTAACCACGACTTTAAATCTAGCTTATCCAAAATCTAAGCTTAAATACTGTAACAAAAACATGAAAATAATCACAATTAAATAACTATAAAGCTAAGTGAATGAAGCTGTTTTCATCAAAGTGAGTTATATGTAAGGTAGCACTTGGTTTACAAAACGGCTGTTAACACGCTAACAGTTTTAAGTAGATTAGCCAGTTTAGAAAATATAGGGTTCCATAATCTAAATGGTGTCCGAAAAAGAAATAGCTGACCGTATCTTGGGTGTTATCTTGAGGGAACACACGCTAGCCAAAGTGGGTTTATAAAACAGTGCTATCCCACGCAATATGCTCGTCGTTACTTCTAGTACCTACTTTAAACCAGGAAGAGGTTATGAAATGATTAAATCATAACTAATGTACAAGGTAGGTACTTCGAATTTCATACGTTTGGAAAAATATTGGTAGAGTTTGGTTTGAAAGCTAAAATTTTGAGGCCTTTAATAAATACGGCAACAATGTATTTAATTTCAGAAAAGTCAAAATACATAATTTAGGCTCATTTGCACCTCAAATCACTTAATACTTTTAACGCTAAACGTTTCTAATGATTTGAGGTGCAATTGGGCTTTAATTATTAACTGCATCAATTTGTGTTCCTTTTTAGGGTTCCGTACCTCAAAAGTAAAAAACGGAATCCTTATAGGATCACTCGTGTGTCTGTCTGTCTGTCCGTCTGTCACAGTCAATTTGCTCCGAATCTAATGGACCGATTAAGTTGTCTGGTACATATATACGATTTGCTGTGACCAAAACATGAACGTGTAACGTAAATAAATGAATTTTGAATATAGGGGTCACTTTTGGGGGCAAACAAGAAAAAAACAGTTTTGCCAACAGTACCGTGTGATATATCAAATGAAAGGGGTTATTACGAGGATCTTAATAATATTATTTATATAATTTTAAAATAAATACTTGTAAAGATATTTAAGAAATTCGATGAAAATTGACCATTCCCCCCTTTATCTCCGAAACTACTGGAACTCAAATTTTGAAAAAAAAAATACATAGTTTGGCTCTTTCGTCATAGGTTACAGGAAAACCTATAAAAAGTATATGGTCTTAAAATAACATGGTAAATCTCTCAATATTGTACGTATAAACTTGCATTTGCAGTTGGAATGTATAGGAGAGCATGTTTTTCAACTACAATGTTGAGTTTGTTCTGGGATAAATATTTTAACTACGGAACCCTTCACTGTGTGAAGTCCGACACGCATTTGGCCGGTTTAAAAAATAAGCATATTAAGAGACTTCTAATGGAAGCTGAAAAGGGAGCATTCAATGAAAGGGGATAATTTATTGAACGAAAGTCGTTAGCCGACCGCGACATTGTCTTATTTACTAGTAGAGTCAAAGTTAAAAGTAGAAGGATGACAAGCTGGTAAAAGAGAGTTATTATCATCTAAAATCATTAAAAAAAATCACACACTCACCGTTTTATCTTGCAGCAAACTAATCCTGCAATTCAAATGCGCATCTTCCCCCAACTGCACAGTAATCTTAGTTATATTCCCATCAGGAGCATCTTCAAAACTCGGCCCGTACTTCCTATCATGGTCAAAGTACGTATTCTTCAACACAACATGAGGTACCATGTCTACCTTCATAGGTTTAGAGGTCGCAGGGTCTTGAGAAGGCTGTGGTACTTTGAAAGACTTGGTGCTGTCGATGGTCGAGTTGCCAAGTCTTAGCATCACTGGCGCGGGGACTATGCCAGTGCTGAGCGCGTAGAATGTTGTCACCGTTTGAGTTTCTTCTGTTGTCGTTGTTTGTGGGTTTTCTGGGGATGAAGCATGATCGTTACTTACTTTAGGTACAGTTAATTGATTCAGGCGTGACCTTACGGAAATCTATTATAAAATACAATAGACGTGAATATATTTAGTAATTTTTCCACTTAGCTATTTCTAAAGAGCCATAAAAAACCCTGAAAGAAATCAATACGTTTTACCTCTCAACGAGGCATCCTCAGGATGACGATTGACTTGCCGCAGAGTCGAACACGGCGTGTTGCCCCACCGACTGCTGAACGCAGACGCGCGTCTGCGTTTTTTTTTCATTATTTCAGGGTTTTTTATAGCTCTTTAGAAATAGCTAAGCGTAAAATTTACTAAATATATCCACGTCTATTGTACTTTAGGTCCCAATTCATCGTCGTTACGTGATTTTGCGAAACGTAACGTAACTAGTGACTTCGAAGGCGTCACCTGTTTTGAAAACACATGATTTTAGTAACTAGTTATTTTTTCAAATTCAATTCCGTTATTCAACATGGTGATTCCATTAGTTATTTGCGACGCGAAAATATAAATAAATATTTACCTGCGTTACATATCACAACCTCACCACCTCATTTTTGTAAACACGATTGTGCTCTTTATTTATATTAAGTTACAGATCAATGTTCTATGCAAGTATTTTCTTGTTCAATTTTTTTTTAAATGTTTGTTATAAACCAGCTGCTGCCTGCGGCTTCGCCCGTGTGGACCCTAATTATATTTCTATAATCAAAGTTACTCCTTTAAACATCTGCTATCTGCCAGTGAAAGTCCCGTCAAAATCGGTCCAACCGTTTCGGAGATTGGCCGGAACAGACAATAAAAGAAATGATTTTCTATTATAAATACCGTGTATACTTTAATAAACATTAAGTAAAAAACTTTATTTATTTTCATGTATATAATGATTGTTATTAAAAAATCTACTAAGAAAATAAGTCGGTAAGGTAGATTGTTGAGTGGGTGGCGATGGAATGTAAGCAAACTCAGATTATGAATTCAATTATAAATGTAGTTAGGTTGTGAATGGGATAAAGGCGTAGTCAATAGAAATGAGGTTTGTATGACTGTGTTTCTGGGATGAGAAAGCTGATTCGCTCATTAAGGGTACACTAGTCGGTCATTTTCCCCTACAAACGTAGTCAGCTGCCCCATTTCAAAACCTAGTAAGGGACACTATTGACAAAAATCGTTTTATTAGATAATCTTGCTAATCTAATAAGTCCCCACCACATACACCAGCGTTGAAAACTCACTTATAAGCAGATATATTTAAACATCGAAACCTAGTAAGTGCGTCATTCACTGCCCCATGACCACTTTAAAACCTAGTAAGTTACTTTAACCATTTCAAAACCTGGACTGTTCATAGGCTGACCCTATTTACGTTTTTACGCTCTCCTGCAGCCATAGTATAGTGATTACTCGTCTGTTTGATGATGTACGTTCAAAAATAAAAATTATATTAATTTACCTTCTCATTATCTAGCCCTGTATGGAAACAGAATTGGCAAATTATTGGTTTGGAAGTTATGAACGTCGAAACTATCATATTTGAACACTAATTTTAACTCATCTTTGGGCATAAATAAATAACTTATGTAGCATAAAAATTACAAAATAGAAACCTGACAGGGATAGATAATTTATTGAAAAGTTCAAATAGTTCCATTTTGAGTAGATACATCCAGTAGTTTTTCCATAATATCTATACACCCAAAGGTCTGTTCATGAAATTTTACGCGCTCGTTTTCGTTATAAATCATCATCATCGTCTATTTTACTAAATAAATATATAAATAAATAAATAAGAACTAAATAAATAAATACAAAATAAATAAAACTAATTAATAAATAACTTTACTAAATAGCATGCATATTAGCTACGCCACCAACGAGTTTGAGCCGTCGACTAGTGGAACGTTAAGGGACTGCTCATTAAATTCTGTGGTTAAATAATAGGTACATTTTGCACGTGTAAGTCGCCGCGTACAATAATGTCTGTAGTTCAAGGTCAGTCTGTTTGAGGACATTTTAAAATACTTAAAGTGTTTCAGTGCATTCAAAATTAACTCCATGTTTTGCCGCAGTGCACATTAGAATGGTCGAGACTGCGTACATTTACCCGACTACGGCTAAGCAAAAAGGAGGGTTATGATTTTGACCGGTATGTATGTATGTTCATCTGTTACATCATAACTTCTAAACTACCGATCATAATTAATTATTATTAGAAGCGTCTTAATTGTCCGCTGGTTGTAGGCTATGTGACATTAAATGCAATATGGCGCCCTCTAGAGGACATAAGTTCATGAACTAAAAAAAAGGATTTTTAATTGTGCCATGTTGGGTATTAAATGAAGGGGCTTGACAAGCACATTACAAATACGTATTTATATCATATTGTCTAAGTTAATAAATATGTTTAAATTGTTATAAACAAGCAAAAGTGAGACTGTGCTACGTTCAACGCGGCTGTAAAATTAATACCTATTAACAATTAAACCCAAACAAAACATTTATAAAGCTGCTCTGTAAATACTTTATGACGAAATTATATCCCCAAAATAATTTTAATAAAAAGTAAGTTCAAAAACTAAAATCCGATTACTGCAAAATCACGCTCTAAAAAGAAAATATTTCATACAGAAATAAATACATAGGTACAAAAATGGTCAAGGTAAAACCATGGTCTCATGCCTGTTTACTTACAAAAACAAAATATAATGGCATGCAACCACGGCTTTACCTTGACAATGCATTTATACTGAGCAAATATAATAATTAAATAGAAAGTTCGAGAACTGACCTGTGGTAAATTGACAAACGACTATCTGTGTAAGGAAGAACACGCTCGCACTCCACATAGCGCCTGGACGAGGCTCTGCCCCCCGCAGGGCTTCATAATCTGAAACAAATAGAAATACCCATTAAAACCACGTTAAAAAAAAAAGAAACTTGGTGGCACTCCGGGAGTGCCGACAGAAGTGAAAACTTGAACAAGATCGCCTTGGTGAAAGAAAATTACTTGTATAGAACATTGGTCCGTAACCTTATCTAAATAAAGAGCACAATCGCGTTTACAAAAAAAAAATACCTCCGAAACCTTTAAAGTAAAAATACTTGCATAGAACATTGATCCGTAACGTAATATAAATAAAGAGCACAATCGCGTTTACAGAACCTTTAAAGTAAAAATACTTGCATAGAACATTGATCCGTAACTTAATATAAATAAAGAGCACAATCACGTTTACAAAAATGAGGTGTCGTCATGGTGTCGCAAAATCAATGGTTTACTCCCATCTCAAAAATTGCCAACGCGCCTAAAGTTTTCACTTCAATAATTGGTCCGCTGCTGCCGCGATTTGTTCGCCAGAACTGGCGTCTCATACAGTCAGTGCATACTTGCACAATCAGCCTATAAAATGTTGCCACTGCTGGGACACTGGCTTCTTCTCTGTAAGAGGGAGTGGGCCGTAATCCACCACGCGGGCCCGGTGCGGGGTGATAGATGTCACAAATATCTTCGAATTTTTGGTTCTAGGACATGCCGGTTTCCTCACGATGCTTCCTTTTAGCGTTTTGAAAGCAGTGGTGTTGAAATAATTTACATAAAGTAAAGCGCTTATCAGGATTCGAACCTACGACCTACAAGTTGTAGGTCGCGGTCGTTGCCACATCATTGCACTGTCAGTGCTGTTTAAAATCTTGGCTATCAGTGCCGTTTGCCAAGTTGGTACCCGCAGTGATTTGACTGAGTGAAGATAGTATGCAACAACGAAGGGAGCTCGGGATCATCATTTCAGTCACGGGAAAAATCAACCTCTTTTGAGCGATGTCGAATTTGGCATAACACGTAACATAACAGCAGAGATGTGTATGTATTTCTCTTCTGTTATTTCACGTGCGCTTCTCAAACTAAAATGTTAATTTTCCAAAACTTTTACTACTTTTATTTTTCATTTCGTTAATTATGTGCGTCTTCTTCAGTCGAAAATAAATAAATATACCCTCGTTTTATTTATAAAAATAACGACAAAAACAACCTCTTTATACCCAATCGAGTTAACGGCTTACAAGCTATGATAAGCAAGAACAACCTTTGTTCTTGTGTTTTCTTTGAGATTAACATTGAAGGTGTGTTCTGGAACAAAACATCGCCAATTAGCCTAATTGGCTTATCTCTCTTGTAACCGCCCCTTAAAATTCACGTTGAATATTTGCCTTTCAAGAATTCTTAGATTTTGAAGATATTATTTTTGTTTGGGTAAATAAATGTTGTGTGTTTTTATATTAGTTTATTTGCATCTTATTAAAAATTAAAATTATAAATATTTGTTCGCATGTAACGCAATTATTTGTCTATTTAATATTCTGGCGAAATTTCGGTGTACACTTATATAATTATATAAAAGAACATACATACAAAAGTAGCCAAAAGCCTCGTATTCAACCAATAAAAGTTTGACAATGTTGTTCATTGGTTAACCTATTACAGAGTCAACTACTTTTCTAACAAATAACAAGAAAAATTAATCTGTGCAAGAACAGGTCATTGCTCAGCGAAAGACGAACCTAACGTCAACAGCGCTGGTTTTCAGCAATTACGTAACACCTCTGCCCTATACTTCGGGGATTAATGGCGTGATGTTACATATATTATGTTTATTGATGTGTAACATATTTCCTCTCGCTTTCCTGCAATCTGTGGGAGTAATTTCGAGAACAAGGAAGGAAGTGTGTAAGAGGAAGCCGGGGAAGCGCACGCTCTATGATTTGACCAATGAGCGCACGCGATGCTTGAGTTGGCCGTCAGACCAACCCAATTTTCGAGAGGTTGGTACTGTCAGCCAAAATGTCAGATGTTACACATCATATGCGACTAATGTAAGGGTCACTCGTTATTTTTATTTATTTACTAGCTGCCCGGTCCGGCTTCGCACGGGTAGCATTAAGAACTTATTTACGTACCTACCCTACCTACCCTACCTACCCTACCTACCCTACCTACCCTACCTACCCTACCTACCCTACCTACCCTACCTATCCTACCTACCTACCCTACCTACCTACCCTACCTACCCTACCTACCCTACCTACCCTACCTACCCTACCTACCCTACCTACCCTACCTACCTACCCTACTTACCCTACCTACCCTACCTATCCTACCTACCTACCCTACCTACCCTACCTACCTACCCTACCTACCTTACCTACCCTACCTACCCTACCTACCCTACCTACCTACCCTACTTACCCTACCTACCCTACCTATCCTACCTACCTACCCTAGCTAAAACCTCACGGAGCCCGGACCTTTCCAACGAATGCAAAACCGTGGAAATCGGTTCGTGCGTTCTGGAGTTATAGCGTCAGGAAGGAAAACCCGACTTATTTTTATATAGTAGATTTAAGTACACCATATACATACATTCAACATTGGTTGACAAAAGTACATATTTAGGAAAGGTTAATCTAAACACAAATTATGTTCATTAAGGGTAATTAATCTAACTGTACCACTAACACTTAAACCCTATTTCAACACTATAATCTGCTGAATTTCACTAGGATACCAAACTGTATTTAGGTAATTTTAAATCAATTCTCGCGTTTGTTAAAACAAAGAGAATTATTGTCTCGCTCGCATCATGAAATCACTCAGTGTAACATAATATTTATGATGTTTCACGAAGACATTTGTAAAACATTATTATACCTAAAAAGTAATGGTCCTTGTCACCTGCGACAATATTAATGACCGTAAACAAAGCAAAATAAGTATGTAAGGAGCGTAGCAGGTGGCGTTCTATAGTTTCTGCATACCCCTGTGGGAAGAAAGCTTGAGTTTATGTATATATGTAAACATAACTCAAGAACACATCATGTGCCTAGTATGAAAGCGTGGAGTTAACGTAACGTAGATTCGGACGATTTTAAAATTGATGATACTCATTGACTGCCTCCGCTGGCGGCGCCGGTTGCTGAATTGGCTGCCGGCACTGAATTTGGAAACAAAAATCGGAAAACTGGGTTGGCAATTTGGCATACTAGAGTAGATAGGCGGGGTAGGCATAATTTAAAAAAAAAACATGTAATAAAGCATTATTTTTTTCTATTTATACATTTCCATAGTCAATGATTTCCATATTCCAGTAATCAAGTTGTAAGTAACCGGAACCGAACTAGTTAGATTAGGTTAAATATTTTTATTCGCAAAAAAGGTTAGATTAGGTTAGGTTAGAACTGTGACGCCCACGCACGAGCCTAGCGAGCGAAGCGAGCGATGCCACGGCAGCAGTCGGCGAGTGCCAGAAACGGCTAGGTTATATAGAAAAAAATACTTTAGTTAGGGTTAGTTAGTTGGAGTTCTGAATACTGGACGGGTTTCCATAAACGCCGTGCCGCCGGTGTCCATTATTTTTAATCTCGGCTGCCAGCAGTAATTTCATGTAACAATGGCGTTATTTTTGAGAGCCGGCTCTGACAGTGGAGGCACTCCCAATTTATTACTTTCACCCAATATCTTTGGGTGAAACTAAAGAGGGATCGTGGCTAAGTAATATCAGCCACACAAGTCGATCGATCAGGTTTAGCTACGCTATGCTTGGGAGACCATCTTTACATACCGAGACTCCTCCGTGCTTCGGAAAGCACGTTAAGCCGTTGGTCCCAGCTGTCATTTGTGGATCTTTGACAGTCATTTCGGGTCGTTAGAAGCCCGAAACCATCGCATTACTATTAATCTGTAGTATTATCCAGTTACTGGGTTGTGGAGGTTAGATAGGCACTCGCTCCATGTAAAATATTGCGTGCGGTTAGACTGGAAGCCGACCCCAACATAGTTGGGAAAAGATTAGGCAGATTGATTGGGTAAACCTAATTAAGTTTATCGCAGAAAATTAAAACAAAATGCTATAGGAAAGTTGTGTCTCTATTCAAAAATCGAACGAATATACGATACGTATACGTTGCGCGTTCGTGCTAGGGCCCCAGTTGTTCACCGCCTGTCCCCAAATTGTGCCAAAACTTAATTATAAAAAGGGTGTTAAAACATTTTGTAGCCTGACCATCAATCATTCTAGAGAAATAGACCTGCCGTAAAAATTAACGAGTATTTTTTCAGAAAGTAACTTTTTACTGTCTTTGGGTATAGCTTAAGCAATTAAAAGTTTGAAAAAGTAGTCGCTGTGTTTTTGTTTCGACTTTTTTCCTCTTTACACTGTTCCTCCGGGAAAATGGTTATGGAAAAGTATTGCTCAATTAATGTAGAGAGGTCCGTAGGCGCTGAATGGAATTGAAAATAAAATAAATAGTTGGCAGTTCATTTTTACACCATCCATAATTTGAGCATGCGTTTTTTACACCTTTTAGATATAGGTAAATATTATGTCACTGACCGATTTTGAAAAGCAGTAGTTTATAATCTATCGGTATTATTTCCCTTATTAACTGGAAGAAATGGGCAATGTTAGATTACAAATGTGAACAACTGCGCGAGCCGAGCGAGCGAAGCGCGCGGTAACGCGGAAGCGGCCGGCGCAGCGAGCGCTACTTCCAAGTTGCTCACAGCTAAGCAAGCTTCGATTATAAACTAACGAAGTACATGCTATACTATTAAACGACCAATATTTGTTTATATACAGATTTCTACACACGTTCCCGAAATTGGCTCTAACGATTTCGATGAAATTATGACGGGTTTACGGGGGCGAAAAATCTCATATCTTAGTAAATTCATTTTCGCCATATTTTCACCCGAGCAGAGCTCGCTTACCCAAAGTTTAGAACAAGATAATGAATAATGACATGAGATTATTGACATTAGAATAATGATGGAATTAGTAAGTACCTATCATGACAGTATGGAATTAGTAGATACTATCCTATACCATTAAGGGGCCGTGCATGAAATTGACTGATTTTGAAACAGAATTTAAACAAAATTATTTATGATTTGAAAAGTAAAATTCTTTGTCTTGTACATAGTGGAAAGGGATTTTTCAAATAAATTAAAAATTCGTGGAAAATCACTAAAATTCGCAACAAGTTTTTCAAAAATTGACGCGGCACTGACCTTTGATCGATTCATAGAAGAAACTACTTTTGATTTTGGACATAAAAATGTCATCAACATCATTATATGGTCTACTTGTACATATGAGGACCACTTTTTTCAACTTCCATACAAAATATAGCAGTTTTTTTTTTTTGAAATAACTATATTTTTCGTAAACCCTGTCAGTAATGGATTTTTCCTATTATTTGGCAAACCATATCAAGAAATGTTAAAATCACACATTAGTCTTCAGCTATCCTTGAAATAAAATCAAAATTTTATTTTATGATTAGTATAGTATTCATTAAAATCAAAGGCGAAAGAAACCATATTTTCGAGAGCGCAAAAGTGATGCAACTATTAACAGGTGCTGTGACTGACACAAATAGTTTACCACCACGAAAATTGTACTTTTATACTTACACAGACTTAATGTTTAAATTATTTCAAGCTTTCTTACAATTAGATAAGTTATTAGCGAAAAAGGGTTTTTTTCGTGCACGGAGCCTTAAATGAGCATTCCCTATTTTCACGAGAGCTTATAACAACGGCAGTGAAGATCAATGTGATTCAAAATCAGAGGTAAAATAACTGTGAAAGGACTACAGACGCTCAGTAACGTACAAAAAATACGTGTTGTACGAATTTCAACTTTATTAGTTCCTAATCGTGTCCAACTGATTCTCTGTGGGTGGTATATAGATTTAGCTAAAGTATCTAAGTGGCATAACGTAGGCTATTTTTGAGAAACAGATTTATACAAGTAACAAAGGCTGAATTCTTTTTATTTTATTTTATAGTACATAAGTAAGGTTGAAGATTTTTTTTAAGGATTTGGGGATAGAAAATCCCTTTTAAGTAAATTGTAGGTTACGTTACTGTTTTTATTAATAGATATTTTTCATAGTGTAACGACAAAATTGGAAAAGAACAAGTTCTTAAAAAAAAAAAACATATTCAGCAGTTCTTTTTAAATACTCACCATCTTAGTTCAAAGGCGATCCCGAGAGATACTAACTCGGTTTCCATTTAAACAAGATAACTTTCATTAGATTCAAAATCAACGCCTACATATGTACATACATTACATACTGCTACTAATGAAGATATTTGCACCAACTTTGCCACCAAAGTCCAATGTAGGACCAACTTTAATTAAAGTTGGTCAATCCTTTAAATTGTGGAGAAGCTTAGTTCAGAATCTGACCCGCAAAAAATGTACGGTAAAATTTGCAAGTCCTCATCAAGGCTGAGAGTATTATCAACAGTAGGTAATAAGACCGTACATTCGTACAAGGTTTCATTTGTAATTGTGGCTCGTTCCGGTCGTTAACCTCTAGTCGTCCTTTGTTTTAACTCTTTACAGCCCGCTAGGTTGTTGGGGTAAGCGATGAGAGGTAGCGGTTCATAAAGAGGTTAGGTTGGATTTTACGACAATAGTTTGGCATAGGTAGGTAACATGCTCATAAATTTCAGGGATCAAGGTCCAAAAAGTGCGCAGAAAAAATAATTGCGTAATACATTAAAAAAAATGGAGAGGTGTCCTTATCTCAATAACTCTCATCTAAATATTAAGAGGAGGCTCCCTAAATTGTATGTTAATTTGCATTAATATTCTGAAAAAGTGACGCATATAATCAAAATGGAAATTTAGAATATGATTTTTTTGATCTTTTTCTTTCCATGCAAAAGACAGTTACATAATTGGAAAATTTTCGCTTGATTCATTTTGTTTTGGAAATTATGCCTTTTTAAAGATTATTTGAAACAAAAACAAGATTACTCGTCTTTTATGTCTTAAATAATTATCGACAGTAAGAAAATGTGGTTTATTATACAGCCACAAAATATTTTTTCTCTAGATCAATTATTACTTTAGTTATAAAAGAAATAAGAATTGAGAATTACGACATTTAGTTCCGTGCTCGAACACGATCAAAGAGCGCTCGCGATATTCAACTTTATTACTGATGTGTTAGCGTTTAGCACATAGTGGAGTGGTGGGGTGCATGGAGGCCGGAGTACTTGGTGTTAATGTCATAATTTAAAAAAAAGTTTTTTTTTTTAATCTCACGTGTCTTCCTTGTTTATTACTACGTCTTATACTGTTTAGTTGATTGCAACCTCACTTATGAAAGGTTGAGATTATTTGAATTTATTCAGCCGGAGTTCGAGAGCTTAAATACTCAAGTATTTAATCACTTTACTTCCACCAGATTAAAATGTCAAATGTCATCTAATAAATCATCTGCTCCTCCTCAAGTCTCTCGAAACTTGTGACAAAGTGCTAATTATGTTAGCATTTAATTTCTTCAGGAAGTTAAAGTTAATTCTAGGAATGTTTGAGGTAACGCCTGCGGACCAAATCTGAATGTGAAATTCCGCAAGCACAGAGCGGCCTTTTGTGCATTTGAATTTTCGTGTGGGTTTTTTTATGATTTAGAATTCTTGAGATGTGTTGTGACATTTAAATTCAACTTTAATAAATAAATAATTAACAAACAAAAAGTATTTGACTAAGAAGTGTTTTTAAAGTTGCCTGTTAGACAAATAATTAAACAATTCTAAATTCAAAAGTAATTTTTATTCAAACTGGGCTGAGAATCAGCACTTTTCGAACGTCAAGATTACATAAGACCAAAAACGCCCACCCTTCACCTCCTAATGCGTTAGCTGGGAAGAAGAAGTGGCGCAATAAACTCCCCAGCAGCACAGCCTGTTAAGGTGGAACCTTCGACCATGCCCGCGAAATTCAAAATTTCTTATGTTTTTTCATTTTGTAGGTCAGTCTCAGATCTCATGTTAATGATTGATTGATAGGCGGTCATGAAAGATGGCCTCCCTCCATTTCTTCCACATCTCACGGTTACCTAAATAACATATCAAATTATTTGCTGCTAAGAATGTCACTTTCGTGAATTTATGACATTATACACCATCACTGAGAATTGTATTTACGATTTTAATTATTAACATTCTGTAAATATATATTTATTATTTTACGACCGCAAATCAATCAATCATTAACATGAGATGTGAGACTGACCTAAAAAATACAAAAAAACGTAAGAAAATTTGAATTTCGCGGGCAGGGTCGGCGCTTTCACCTTAAGTTAGAAAAATTTGATTCCATGCAATAGTATGCACGAAATGAATTATACAGGGTGGTACGTTGCCGCACAACCTGTTAACACGGATTCAGTACATAATTCTGGACAACGCTGTGTTAAATATTTTCGTCGGTATTAAAAAAAAAAAAAACAACTGTTTCCTACAAAAGTGCAATATCTACGCGGTCAAAATGTATGGAACAGTAAATGCATTTTTTTTCTGTAATCCCTAAATAAGGTAGAAAATGACATCAAATCGAGCGGTGAAAAAAGAAACACGTAAATAACAAATTGAGGGAAAATATGCGTCACATCCACGCAAAACAGCCGTCGCTCAGCATAAATGCTGCAACTCCATGCGAGACAGAGCCCCAGCGCTGATTTTCAGCGACAGCCGGCGCTGACGTGATGACGTCAACCGGTGCAGCATATAGTGAAATAAAAATAAAATAAATACAATACTTAGTCCTAAATGTTTACACAAATATAATATTTAAAATGGCAACATTTCCTTCCGTCGGCGACTCATACGCCGCAGACTTATTGCAATCTGTGCGCGTTGCTGTCTTAAAACTATTTGCTTGACGTTTTGACATATTGGTTATTATGTACTGTTTACGTAATAATTATATCGTGGCACAATAGCGCGTAATGAATGTTATGTTATAATGCAATGCATAATAAGAATAATAACCCAGGATGTATTGGATATCAGGTGGCAGCACAGTTGTCCGTCTTTAAACCGCCATTGTTGTGTTTATGTTAACTTTTGTGTCGAACACAAATTATACGAAAACTAGATAAATATGTATTACACTTGGAGTATAGCCCTATTAAAAGACGAGTTAAGGACTGGGGAAGCGTCTACCACTGGTAAAAAAGCAGCTTTAGTGGAAAAGTCAATATATTATGAACGTTTTATAATTTATAGGTTATTTTGTTAAAGACACGAGGTGTACGATAGAAATAACCTGATCAGAGTTGAAAACCAACTTGGGCATGATCTTTCTGACTGAAAAACTTCAGAGATAGCACTTCTAGCACTGATCTAATAAGATAATATAATCACACACATACTTTACTATAATTTACATAATGTTACATCACACCTGTATGTAGTGAAAACAGACTTAGTTCTCTTGGGAGCATCACGTATAAACCACTTTCTCCCATAAAAAGGCACAAAGGACAGCACATCGTCTCGACGAAATAGTGGATTCCAATTTTTTTCGGGAGCTTTCTCCCACAGTTCCACAGCAACTGGGCTCAATAATTAATTATGCGCAAAAGAAGTCGCTTGTTTACAAAAAATGTATGGCTAGCTGTCAAATTATTAGACGTTGGAGATCAGCGCCGTCTGAAGTGAGCAAGTGGCAGTTTCTATCCCCATTCCATTGAGGCTCTTACTTACTTACCGTTTTTGTCACTTTATCGAACCAAAATCCTCATCTACACATTCATTTATATCCTCGATACATATAAGGTTAAGTTCCAACAGTATTTTCAAAGGACTAGCGGCAAAAACTACTATTGATAATACTAACAACTCGTGTGTGTCCACCAGCGTCACAAGAAACTAGCTACAAGCATTAAATAAAATATCAAAAATTTCCTTTTTCTTTTAAAAGAATGGCCAAGCTCCTCTGTAACACCAACTTTACTGGACCATTATATTATACTTTCCTACCAGCCCGTATTGTACCGTTCCCAGGAAATTCCGACAGTCTTGAACGCCGTTGAAAGTTTCCAAAGATTTACGAGTTATCCTTTCTATGGGGGCATGTGCTCGTTTTAAACTTTGGCATCTTTAAAAAGAAGCCGTGGGAATATTAATTATGGCGTCTTTTGTTTTTAGGTGGTGGCGTGTTGAAATTTAAATTTTAGAATGTAGTATTTTATAGAGGTCCTTGACAATGAGTTTTTATATTATATGAAGAAAAAGTATTATAACAGTTAAGATATACAGTGGATTAAATACATATTATCGAAGGTAACTCAAAAAGTACCCATGCAAAATTAATAAAATTTACATGCAGTCACCGCGAAGGCTTCCATTACTAAATTAAAATAGATTTTTCAAAATCGGTCCAGATTTTACTATAAAAAAAAAACATATTATCCTCCTCCTTTTTTGAGGTTCGTTAAAAAGCGGTATTCATTCTTGAAATGTCATTGACACAGATCAGATTCAGGGCATATTTTGTATTCTTTTTACATACTAAATAAATCAAATAATGATTTTAGGTACCGAAGCCTAAGGCAGTTGAGACTAAAACCTAATTTCCAGGAATACATACCGACGTAAAGCGGGAATCGTCTTATTGTAAAACATTTAACTGAGATTCTTTTGATTTTGTCAATTGGACGAAGAAGCAATCATTAATTAATTATATAATTCCTAGAAAATCGTTAAATAAATAAGATAATTTCATTTCACCTCTTACCTACTAAGAATTTTATGTTCATTTTGAAGGAGTAGAATAATGCAACATTTGTCTAGAATAATCTGGACTAATGTTGGACTATCCTACTCTTGAACAGACTTCATTCCATTTCTACTTCTTATTTTTAAAAGGACGCCTGTAGAATATTTGTCAGCTAGCGACTCTACTGCTCGCATACTAGGATAAAATTTAAGTAAAGAGAAAATGTCTGAGAGAATGTTTTGAACCTTTTCCTTACCTAATTACACTCTTCTCTGCCAAAGAAACAAGGAAAATGAATCGTGATTTAGGTACTTATGTTAAAAGTATAATTATGTAAATCAGTGGGACATTTTTGAGGGTAGCTTTTTCTCGGGTATAGGGGTAGCTGATTTACATTTTGAAGCCAAGTGCGTGCGGTCAAGCCTTTTGTAAATTTTCTTTCTCATCATAATGCGCTTATAATACCTTAATTTACGTTAATGATCTTACAAAATAGACTGAGAATAAAACGAACGAGCCGCATATGATGTGTAACATCTGACATCTCACCTTGGTAATAAGCAACATTAAGGTAATATATTAGGCAACTTGTGACTACCCTTGCAGGGCAGTGAGTTGATTGATGTGCGCACGTGCCTCACGTACTGGGGGAATGTCGTTTACAATATTGTTAATTCTCTTATGTAATCAGAGATTTCTGATTATTCAAAATATTATTGGCTTTCATCTCCTGAGCTCTTCGCCCACATACCCACGGTCCGTATTTTTTACTTTCTTCTCCTCTTCTTGATATATATAATATGATGATAATGATGATATATATACAGTAGGCGCGAAAATTAGATATCAGAAATGAAATTAAATGAAACAAAATTGTTTATTCTGTAAATAGGATATCGGAATCACTTTTACACGTCATATTAAAAAAATAAATAAAAATAATCTAGTTGAGTTCGGCGTTTCCTATCTGACTACTCTGAAAAGAAAGGCCGAAACAAACTCAGAGGTCACAGTCTCTTTTAAAGTCCAGATATAATCTTGTTCAGGTCATATGAGGACCCTGTAGATTAGTGTCTGAAATGGTCTTTTGAGGAAAGAACCACACAGATTTAAGTGGACCTGTCCAAGCATTTGTGAGTAATCATGGAGCTTAAATCGACGAACAATACCAAAGAAAGGACATTTGGAAATTAACGCATAATTACTTATTTTTATACATTCCAAAATACCCACACGAAATTGTTTCTGACATCCACAAAACATAAACCGATCTATTAAAGTTAACTAATGTTTTGAAACTTCATCAATGTTGGACAGTTCTTATTTATGTAGCGAAAAGTTTTCCAATAAACGACTAACATGCCCTGTATTTATTCAAACTAATAGAATTTCGTTCAGAGGAATTTTAAAAAGTTTCGCCTGAAATTGGTAGAACAAAGGGTGTGTATGTGTTATGTGTTCTACAGAAAGTGCGGTGTAAGGAGGTGCATACACCGGGTGCGTTTATTGTGCTAGGTTTCATAACTGAGCGTAATTACCAGCTCAAAGCTATGGGAACATAACATCTTCCTGAGTTCCTACAATAAGCAGGCGGAGGTGTATTTGTACAAGTGTATACTCACATTTTGGTAATTATATTCACGGTACCAACGAAACGAAACTAATATAACATGCCCAACCATACCACACCAAGCTCGTGATATAAAATGGTTCTGCTATCGAACCATACCGATGGCAATTAATGTCAAAATAATAAAGATACAATTATTATTTTAAATTGATCTTTGCGTGTCAGACCACACACAATGAAGGGTTTAGTAGTTGGGATGAGTTTATCACAAAACCAAACATGTTCATATGTACGAGATATATTATTATGTCATGCTTACTTTTCCAACTGCAAAGAAAATGGAAAACAGTGGGCCATGAAAATGTAATAATTTGAGATATGATCTAAAAAATGAGTCTTATTTTTTATCTTAGAATATAAAAAACAGCTCAATTCTCAATCTGGAAGCTGAGAAATATGAGAAAGATGGTTTTAGTGAGATTATTGATTAATTGAATAATCGATTACACAATTACAAAAAAAATACTCCGCACTAGGTAATTAACTCAAATTAATTAAATGCACTATAGTTTATATACAATATAGTGCATTTAATTACTGTCATTTTAATAAATTAAATATTAATTAACATCTGAAAAACAAATATAATATTTATCAATTTTATATTGATTAAAATCAGTCTTATATTTTTAGTCTATGCAGTCACTGGTAGTTGTCGACTGCTCTTGGTTGCTCCCTGGTTTCATGTTTTCTAATGCGTTTTGAGTGCTCTCCTGATTATTTTTCATTTTCAACAACCATTGCTTTGTCTTTCATGAATTCTGACCCTGCCTACCTAATACGACTCTTGCTGTTACACTGGACATCGAAGATAGGTCACACATTTGACTCGGAACTGTTATTTTGGATTTTACCGCCGCCTTAATTTGGATTGGATATAGTTGAAACTATGAATCGCGAGCGACTGATAAGTTTAAATATATTAATTCACACCATTTTTATCTCGTTACTTTCAGGCCCAAGATTGTATGTAATCGTTTCCGTCTCCTTTATGTAAGTTTGTAATCGCAAAAAAAAAATTGTGATCAAACTACAAAGTAACTTAAAATATGTACGTGTGTCTGTGTACCACTGATTATTAGTAAGGAGAGTTCAATGAAAACACTTGATTTACTTCACGAAGGTTTCGCTTGTATTGTTCGAGAATAAAGAGTTCACAATATGACAGTAATAGGTTACTTATTTTACCTTAGCATATCTTAATACATTAGTATGCTTAGCACAACTATATCTGGGCGAGCGCGGGGAACGACTGGCTAGCCCGCGTCGCGTGGTTGGGAATTGCAGCGCTAACATTTTAGTAGGTGCGCGTGCTCCTACAAATAGAAAAAAAAAATGCGTTGACTTAGAAGCTTGATTTTAAAGCTGCAATAAGGAACCGTAGACCTACGTATTTAATATTTATTTCAACTTGATACCTCCACGCATTCCTGAGAAAAAAGGTCTTGATAGACTGACAGACAGACAGACGGACAACGAAGTGATAAGGGTTCCGTTTGTTCCATTTGAGGTACGGAACCCTAAAAATGTATACAGAATCAATAAATTACCATAAGTTAGACCAACCACACGGCTATTGAGGATTAATAAATAAATTACAAAGTAGCGAGGGAATTACTTAGCGATACCCAAGTGATTCCCTCGTTACTTTGTAATTTATTTTTCAGGCAAGGTTTTGTTGAGTTTTTCCATCAGGAATTTCTCAGTAGCATTCCAGAGTCTGGATTTATGCCCGGTGATGGCAATAGGCTCACCCCCTAACATAGGACTTAAGTGAGCCGTCCGACGTGCTGCACCGATTGACGTCATCACGTCAACGCGACCTGTCACAGAAAAACAGCGCTGGGGCTCCGTCTCGCATAGGGTCGCAGCGTTATGCTGAGCGATGGCCGATTTGCGTGGATGTGACGCATATTTTCACCCAAATTGTTATTTTCGTGTTTTGTTCTTTCTTTGCGCCATGTTTACAGCAAATAAACATATTTTCTTTCTTTCTTTCTTTCTTTTACCACGAGCTAAACCCACGTGCTTCTACCCACATGTATGAAAACTGGCAAACTAAACTAAACTAACTGCAAACTTACTTAGTTCAGCTGGCGGTGGACGATCGGGGTTAAACATAACTGGCGAAATATGGGTATAGTATAGGTACAGCTCTGCCTAACCCTTCGAGTAAAACAGGCGTCATGTTATGTTAGTGTAAACACGAATCTAATGCTAAATGATTTTCCCCAACGATTCAAAACCCGGTGTATAAACACCGTAACCTAGATTTAATAAGTGAAACCTAGGGATTTAACAAAGTTTGTAACTTGACCTAATTTATTATTAGTTGAGCTGACTCTGGTTTAACGATTATAGTTTCAGTGGCTTACTAACATATGTGTTAATCTAGGCAGTTACATTGGAGACTGGGTATTCAGTCTAATTCAGTTAGAATTGGTTTAACCTAATTTTGGGTATGCGATTCATTGGTCGATTGGGTGTTGTCGATTTAATACATAATCAGCCTCTAATGTTCCCACTGCTGGGACACAGGCCTCCTCTCTGTGAGAGGGAGTGGGCTGTAATTCACCACGCGGGCCCAGTGCGGGTTGGTAAATGTCACATGTCTTCGAATTTTGGTTCTAGGAAATGCCAGTTTCCTTACAATATTTTCCTTCACCGTTTTCAGAGCAGTGGTGGTGAAATAATTTACACAAATTAAGCGCCTGCCTGGGTTAGCACCTACAACCTACACCTCGTAAGTCACGGCAGCCACAGGGCCACTGTTCTCCTGCTACCAGCCTAATATTTTCCCACTGCAGACCAAAAGCCTCCACTCCTTCAAAGAAAGCTTGAGCATTGATCACCACGCTTGCTCAAGACGGGTTGGTAATTTCAGACTTATATTGACTATAATTTCGCGGCCTCGCGCCCCTTATCGCCGCAGGAGGAGACGCCCTGGGCGTCAGGAATCACAGGCCGATTTCCGGCCACCGTAGGCGCGAGCTTGCGGACGGTGAGCAATGGGTAGTTCACTGATAAGGACCAGGCCCGGGTCGACGGCGCGTTGTGTTCCACGCGCGCCTCAAAGAGATGTCAGTAGAATTGACGGGGTCCGATAGGGCCGATGCCTGCCGGGGTTGTGAAGAAGTCCGAAAGGGAGATCGTGGCCCCCGCAACATGGCAACCAAAGGAACACGGGTGGCTTTTAATCAGTAAGAATCTGACACGCCCTCCCGCTCCGCCCAGAGTGGGAGAAGTTATTTGATAATTTCTCACCCAAAAAAAAAAAATGGTTTCCTCACGATGTTTTCCTTCACCGATGACAAAAATTCCAAGATAAACTCAGAGAGTAACATCAACTTGGACATGTCTAAGGTGGCCTCCACAAGACAAAAACATTTCCAAACGAAGGGATTTAATACAAAACTACAAAATAGAATTTCTGCTACCCATAATTCTGCAAATGAATGTAGCCTAAACCTCTTAGTATAACATGGTAGGTTTGCATAATCCAAGAGCTTAACTGCATACACATTTGCATTCAACCTAATTCCCTTTAAACAAAACATTTCCTAACTGATCATACATAGTCGTCATCATCTGCCTAGCCTTTTCTCAACTATGTTGGGGTTAGCTTCCAGTCTAACCAGATGCAGCTGAATACCAGTGTTTTACATGGAGCGACTTCCTATCTGACCTCCACAATCTAATTACTGGATAATACGATACCCCTAGGTAAGACTGTTTGACTAACTTTAATCAGACAGACCCAATAAATTAGCCAACTCCTCAAAATCTTAACACAAAAATTAAGTATGAAAATGTAACTACAGCGTGGTTCGCTCGTGCTATCGCGTTGCCAATTATACTAAAATTACTCCTTTAATAAATGAAAATCCTTGGAAACCTTAATTTTAACCTGTGCCGTGCAAAATACGAAGGTTCTTTGAATAATTCAAACACAGTGTACGTTACAAATGTAGTCGTTGGGAATGGGCGATGGTTCTCAAAGTTTCGAGGTAGGCGCAAACAACTAAGTTGTCTAGATCAGCAATTTTAAAACTATCTTGAGAGAGCTACGAATTGGGATATTTAAAATGGCTTGCTTTCGTGAAACTCGAAACCGTAAGTTCAAAAATTGGTTACCTATTGACACCAGAGCATTACCAGAGTGTAAAAGATAGAATTAAGTAACTGCACAAAAATAATAGCTGGGAAGCTACTTTATTATTTTTTAAAGAAAAAGAAAGAAAGAAAAGTATTTTATTTGGGATATAGTATTTGTCTGTGTGGGCACAGGAAATACAAAAAGTAAAAAAGGAGCATTTAAAACTAACAAAATTAACATATTCTTTCGAAAAAAAGAAAAAAAAAATTAAGACCTGTGCCTGGTCAAAAAGGGTCCTATCTCAGTATAGTGATGCAATATTAAAAAAAAAACCGCAGCACTGGTATTCTGATACGGCCCAATTGATGTGGAAATTCGCAATTTACGGCAGCGCGCAATGTAACCCTCGGCAAAAAAATATGCTTATGGGTGCATGCAACGGTAAAGGGGCCGTGGAAGTATTTAAAGTTAAATTGTAACATTTAAAACTTGTTTTCGTAAAATATCTTCAGAAAATGTTGGAACTTTGACCTTCAATATTTTTTGGATTTGCAGGTCCTGCAGTCTCGATATAGATAGTCATAGCTATATCACCTAATTCGGTCGCAAAGTCCTAATGGCGTCCCTAGACACGTGAGACATGCACGTGATTTTTTTGTTCTTGTCAAGCAATTTTGACTGTCTAAGGACGCCATAAACACTGCAACCGAATTCGCAGCAGAAGCCCCAGATCAGTTATGGTCAAGTACAAAAAAGTGTTCCCAATAATGCGAAGAGCAAGTGACTTTCGGGTTTGTTAAGAGTATTTTTACACCCGTTATTGCATTCATGTCTTTAGACCACTGTTTTGAGGACGCATTAATATTAAATTGCAAAATTAATATCATAAACGTACCAAAATTAAGTTATCCTACTAGCAATTTATTATTATAATATATATTTATTAATTTATATTTATTCCATAACATCGTTACGAAATAATTACGTAACTAAGCATTATTTCACGGAAACCAATTTCCTGGGTCGTGTTTCCCGAAAAATAACGAAATTTCCATTTAATTTAATACTTGCGCAATTTGCCAGTAATTAATTACTTGATTGTTTCCCAAAATCTTATATCGGGTGTAATAAATGTCGGCCTTAAGTGCTAAATAAAGATTAGTTGGGCTAACATTTTGATAAACTTGAATCGGTTAATCAATCATTGTCTATTGTTTACTTAGGGATCAGGAGATAGTTTTGGGTCAAATAATAGTTAAGTCGATTATTAGTTTGGCTTCAACTTTTGTTTGCTAGTTTATATTACAGTTTTGAATATAAGCAGTGCACTGCTGTCGCTGCAGTGATAGCCTAATGGTGTAACCATCGGACTGCCAAGTCACAGGTCATGAGTTCGAACCCAAGGCACGCACCTCTGACTTTTCGGATTTATATGCGTATTGTATAATATATCATTTGCTTCAAAAACGGTGTAGGAAAACATCGTCAAGAAACCAGATATTTTTTAACGGCATGTGAAGCCGAGTCAGAGGCCCATGGGCGGCTTTAAAACTCTGACACCAGGTTTAGTCACTAACCACACGAAAACAAGAAGATCGTTTTGAATATATAAATTCTGTTCCCAAATGTTCCCACTCTTATCTCCCGCCAAACGTTGACCTAGGGCTCATTTTTCAACAGTCAGATTACTTGTAACTGAGGAATAATATTGCGGTTTGACAACTTTTGTACAGAAAATTAAGTCAAAATTTCATCTCTTATTCTTCAGACACAAGTTACCGACATAGCCTGCAGAGTAAGCAAACTAAAGTGGCAGTAGGCTGGCGATCTATGTCTCAGGAACGATGGCCGGTGGAGCAGATGAGTTCTGCGAAGCATAGTGTCGCAGTAGATGTACCGACGACCCTAAAAATGTGGCTGGGATGGACTGGATGCGGAAGGTGGAGGGCAGAGTATTGTGGCGCAGCCTGGGAGTAGTCTATGCCCAGCAGTGGACTAAAATAGGCTGATTTGATTGATTGAGACAAAAGTTATCTGTTTTTTGAAAAATCTGCCTATTCTAAACTTAATTATCTACCAAAGTAAGTTATAGACCGAATTTAGTCTGTAAAATATTTTAGAATTGTTCCATTCAAGTTTTCTTCTAATAATTTTTACCCACTGGTTTGGGTCTCCTCGTTTAACGTCTTTTCCACAAGTCCACTGGTTTTACCTGTCCTCGTAATTACATCCTTTTTCTTTTTCTTAAAACAGCTACTTACTTAACTTATTTATCCAAAAGTTTATTTTATATGGTATAATATAACATATCATCACGCATGTAATCCCTGGAGGTTTAGGCAGAGGTGGACTACATAGTACGCCCACATTTCAACAGTTATATTTAAAGATGTGTGTGTTGTTGTTAAGATAATATATTTGTCGCCACAAGATATTGGGGAGGGGTCGTGCTTCCATCCTCTGACATTGTCGTGGACTGTTTGTGAATCTCGGGTAGTTAAAATAACACACATGAATCACATTTAGTTTAAACAGTTACACAAATCACAATTAACAACTATTGTCTTAATTAATCTTGTCCATTAATAATATAAATTGAAATAAAATAACAAAACTTTGGATGAATAGTGGTTCATCCAAAGTTTGTGATAGTTCCTGGGGCTGAAGGGTGACTGGCACTCCTGTTATTTCCCGCGCCCTCGCCCTCTTGTCTTTAAACTCCGTCATAGCGCACAAACTGTATAGAGTATTTCAGCCGGAAACATCGTATTTCATGCGACATATTGCATAAATATTTTAAATGTCTTAAAGCTAATGCATATTTTTCTGTAATTTTCATCCTCTAGTTTGGTTTCATGGCATCCTTTTCCATCTTTCTTTTTTCCTCATTATCTCCTGCCAATCTAAATAAAGCATTAACGAGGCAGTTACTAAGTCACTACTAAGAATATCTGACAAGAATGGCTTTTAGAAGCAGATGGTCGTTATGGGTCACTAGAGGAAAAAGCGTGTACTTTGAGCCAGCCGCGGGAAAAGGATGCAATTAATTGTGAGCTGTCCCATAGACTGTCTTGGCTGAAAATAACTTTTGGGATTTTATTATGGTCAGCCGTGTTAGGTATTTTTGTTGAATACCTATATAATATTATGAATATGTAAAAAAAACATATTAATTAAAAAAAAAATGTCTGTTAATTTTCCCCTGAACGGTAAATGCATATTCGAATTATAAAAAAAAATATATGAAAATTTAAGGGATTGATCGTTATAGATTTCATCAGAACAATAATAATGGACTTTTGGCTTTAGTATTACCGTGATAATTTTTGTAATGTTCGTTTTATTTTTGCAGAATAAATTATTTTCCTTTCACTTTCTTTTTTCAATTCAGTATAAATCCCAATTTCTTCGAGTTGTTTACGGTAATTAGGCATACTTTAACCTCTAATTATTCCCATTTTGTACTCTTTAAAATAATATTGAACACTCTGATATAATATTTGCGCCTCTAATCTGAAAGTCCAAAAATACAAAAATACCCCTTAAATTTTTTACTTGATTTTATTTTTTTGCTGTTCTAGCGACAATAGAAATACACAATCTGTGAAAATTTCAATCGTCTACCTGTCACGGTTCATGAGATACATGCCTGCTGACAGACAGATAGACGGACACTACGTACAGTGGAGGTTAAGTATCCCTTCGGGTACGGAACCCTAAAAAAACACATAGTCTATTGCTAAGAAGATTATGGGAAATATTGTTTGATGTTACGATTTATAATACGTATAGAAGTAAATATAATACATATAAAAGGGTCTAATGGACCCATGTCCCGCGTAAGCCTTCAAAAGACCTTGTAATATAAAATCGGTACCTCCGGGTTTTCCAATTCAGTAAGACATTCAACAAAATATCAATAGAGCCATGGGATTAGAACCTTTTATCATTTATAATCCATCTTGACCCGATCGCCCGAACTATAATGCATAACCACTAAACCATGTTAATGTTAACGCCTCATGCATAGAAACGAAACAAATAAAATAGTCTTAAACTTGGAAAATTGAAAAACTGCACCAAAATTTTCATCCACATGGCTGTGAACTGGTAAAATACCAAAAAGACTGTGGGGTAATTGCGTAAAACACTTATAATGGCATTAATGCCTTTGATTTTGACAGTTCAACAACATTTAACGTTGTTGGGCAGACAATTTTTTTTTTACATATATGAAGCAATGGTTTAGCAATTTCCTTTGAAATCTTCCGGATTGTGATATTCAATGGGTAGGTAGCTGCGTCGGGAATCGCAAGCCGATTTCCGGCCACCGTAGGCGCGGGCTTGCGGACAGTGAGCAATGGGTAGCTCACCGTCCGATAAGGACAAGGCCCGGGTCGACGGCGCGTTGTGTTCCACGCGCGCCTCAAAGAGATGTCAGCAGAATTAACGGGGTCCGTTAGGGCCGATGCCTGCCGGGGTTGCGAAGAAAACCGAAAGGGAGATCGTGGCCCCCGGCAACAGGGCAACCGAAGGAACACGGGTGGGTTTTAGTCAGTAAGAGTCTGACACGCCCTCCCGCTCCGACCAGAGCGGGAGAAGTTATTTGCTAATTTCCCACCCAAAAAAAAAAGATAGCCACTATGTGGGATAGTAATGATTCCTTGCCTGACGAAAAATCCAGATTTCTGGTCACTTAAATAGTCAGCCAATGGTTTGGCGATGTCTAGAAAAATAAAGCATTGGCCAAACTGAAGAAAATCCCGCGCGGGATAGGGGACGAAAATCCACTCGCGCCGATGGTGTTGAACTTACTTGTATGGAGGTGTTCAAAGTTACGCGAATAGTCGCGTGCCTTCCTAATCATTGACACAAACGTCGCGTCGCATCCCGCGACTCGCGCAGAATTTGCCTCTGTACGATATCCAAGAAAAACATAAAAGGATTTAGTTCCACCATATCTCTTGAATACAAAGTAACTCGACCCAAAGGGCTTTATATTAAACTTTTTACATTGAAACTAGTTTCATGGTTAATTTAACTCACTTTGAGTTTGAGCTCAGGGCATGAACGTGGGGAACTAGTGCTTGCTAATGTACAGAAAAATATGAAAGTTAATAAGTTGTTTAAGAATTTGGTTAATCGAGTTTCGTTTATTTGTTTACGTAAGCTGAAAATTGGCTATTTCATAATCTTATATCTATACTAATAATAAAACAGTTTTTTTTTGTTTGAACACAATAATCTCTGGAACTACCAGTCGGATTAAAAAAATGTTTTTGCATTTGATAGCCTAGTTGTAGAGCAAGCTGTAAGGCTAACATCACGCTAAGACCCTTTGGAGCCGAGCAAAAAGAAAAAAAAGTCAGAACGCTAAGCGAAAACGAAGTAATGGCGCGGGCGGGCGGCGATGCGATGCGACACGGGGGGTTGAGGAACAAGAAATTTTACGCGGACGAAGTCGCAGGCAGAAGCAAGTCAGTAATATAATGAACACATAAAAAAAAGCAGTGGCACTCCGTGAGTGCCGAGAGAAGTGAAAACTTGAACAAGAAAATACTTGCATAGTTGATCCGTAACTAAAGAGCACAATCGCGTTTACAAAAATTAGGTGTCGGTAACGGTGTCGCGAGTTCAATTGTTGTTTTCCCATCACAGAAATGCCCAACGCGCTTAAAGAAGTTTTCACTTCAAAAAACTTTAGTAACCACTGCCTTGTTTGCACTTCTTGTATTTACAACGGGAAATATATTATTTGTACAGCCGAGCACACGATTCACTGCGACCTACAACTGAATGTACACTTAAGCACTAAAACAAATAGGCCAAACCCCTTATATGGAGAGTGGACAAAAAAGTTGGTAAGCAGGCTAAACAAATATAATTTACTCACAATTAATGTTGTTACTGACTTAATAGCTTTTACATGACTCAAATTAATGACATTAGAAACTTGACACAACATGGGTTAAGCTACGGTGTCATATTACGACAGATTAAAATGAAAAATATATAAAATCACAGATTTTCATGGCAGCCTCATGAAAATCTGTAATTTTCATCAGTGTTGGACATTTAGTTAAAAAAACGCTCTGTAAGTAGATAGCCATTATTGTGTGACTGTTCACCGCTTTTTGGGAAAACCAAAGCTTTAGAATAGTTCTTCTTTTCGTATGGTTAGTTACTAACCTGGTGTCAGAGTTTTAAAGCCGGCATAGCCCTCTGACTTGGCTTCACATGCCGTGTCGAGAAATATCCCTCAGGCATGCCGGTTTCCTCACGATGTTTTCCGTCACCGTTTTTGAAGCAAGTGATAATTATACAATACGCACATGAATCCAAAAATCAGATGTACGTGCCTTGGGTTTGAACTCGAGACCTATGGCAGTCCAAAATAGATAGAGTTTATATAGTTAGAGTTAGAATAGTTAAGTCATAACATCACATCCGTGGACTGTGTACAAAGTGTTAATTTTTAAAGCGAAAACTTCTTTAGGCGCGTTTGGCATTTTTGAGATGGGACTAAACAATTGATTTCGCGACACTGTTACCACACCAGCTTTTGACCATAAAAAAGACATCAACGTGCGATACATTATTTCCTGCACGATAAAATTGTTCAAGTTTTCACTTCTGTTGGCACTCCCGGAGTGCCACTGTTTTTTTAATTTCCTTAAGGGTTGGCTATAGGAAATCGTGTCATTGGTTTTGGATAAGTTTAGGTATGTAGAAAACGTGAAGTAGTACCAACTAACGGCAATACGGCAGTGCTTTTTGCACGCTTTTAGTAATATTCTTTTTTGAAGTGAAACTTCTTTACGCACGCTTGACTTGGGGAGTAAGCTGGCGAACGCGTGACGTAAGCGTTACGAAAAGTGTGATCGGGCAAGGCGAACGGAAGTTGAGTGGGGGATATAAGCAAGAGACAGCAGTGCGTGCGCACATTTTCTTTCTCTCTTCCTCTCATAACCAAATACGTTCCGTATATCTAAGATTCATATATATATATACATACAGATGGAGCGAAAGAAGTTTCACTTCAGTCGTGTGGTCATAAGCACACTCGTTTTTTTTTTTTTTTTGTTAACAACCATCAACAAGGTTTCGATTTGGGGGTCAGGGTTTTTTTTTGGGTTTTCTTGTATTTTTAAGTAATTGAATTTACTAACATTATATGGATCCCGATGGCTAAGTGCATACTAACACTATATGGATCACTTGGTCTGAAATATTTTTTTTAAATTTAAATTTATCCTCAATAAGTGAAATTCTTCAGCTAGCCAGACTTTTTTTTCGTGGCTATTACTTTAACTTTTTTATATTAACCCATAACACGATTTCTTATAGCCGACCCTTAATAAAGAAAACATATTTACAATATATTTATCCTAAATCTCTCATATTTATCATTCATAAATATTCTTCGTTTCCTTATAGGCCAGCCATACACACACATAAAACGATGAAAGATATTGCATATAACTCTTATTTATTTAGAGGTCTTTATTTACGAGGTACAAGTTATGAGGTCGCATTTGACAGTGCACTAATATATGAAGATATATCTTTATCGGACAAACGCTATTAAGGGGAACTTGGTAATAATGCTAGGGAAGTATGCTGCAAAAATTTACGTATTCTGATGCTTTGTGCCCTTTTATGACTTATGTGCTTTTATCATTATGGTGTGAAAGGTACTCAACCAGCGGTGTGGAGTATAATGTGTGGTCTACTTTATACGGAGCATTAAAATGACTCGAGTGAGGGTAGTATAGAGTACCACATCATTTAGTACTAAAAATAAATATACTATATAGGATTATTATGGGAAATTGCTGAGATATTAAAAAATCTTGTTCAACCTTCGTGTTAGAGCCAACAATTAGTGTAAAACCTTTTTAGGGTTCCGTACCAAAAAAAAAACCTTGAAATTTGGAATAGTTTTAGATGACGCTTGCCCAAAAATTTTGCAAACAAGAAAGAAAGGAATATATTTTTTTTTTGCATCAGGGACTGAACGGGGGTCTTAAAAATTTGAAGTGGGGCAACTAGGGCATGTATGGGGTATCATATGAAAGAGCGCTATTTGTTCATTCTCAAACATTTTTCTTTTGTTTTTAAGCCGCATAGTTTTTCGACTTTTGACGAAAAATGTAAAAAAAATACCGTTCGCCCTTATCTCCGAAGTTTGCTTAGAAAAAAAATCTGAAATTATTCTATGTGATAGAAGCTTATGTAAAGATTACAGGAAAAATAAAACAATGTCTCTAAATGGCACATTTTTCCAGAAATCGTCAACAAAAATTACATTAGTTCCACTATTGGTCAAGAGCTGACCTAAAACTGCAATTTCTACACCGCAGTGTGCAGTGTTAAAATTGTCTGACGAATATAGGCCGCGCCGATGAAAATTTAAAATGGTACGGAACCCTCGGTGCGCGAGTCCGTCTCGCTCTTGACCGGTTTTTTAATGGATTTATTTACTTATGTTTGTGCTTATAGCGTGTGTAAATTGATACAAAAAATAATTTAACTAAAGAGCAAGCAGTCTGTGAATGAAAAAAATGACTATCCAGGAAATAAAATATCTTATTAAATAAAAAATTCAATAATTAATAAACGGTACTATTTAATATGTAGTGTCTTTTTCTTTTTGTATGTATAGTTAGTTATATAGTTATTATTTTTTTCAGTACCTAGTATATATAATTAGTTATGTAATCATTTTATTAAGATATTTTAATGTTCATATTACAAACCGGCAGGCAGTTTGACTGTTCGAAAAGGAGGAATAAAAAAAATTTGCCTACCCTAAATTCTCGTTCCCTATTTCTCGGCTTGTCAAGATATACTCACTAATATCAGATTTCTGCTCTGTGTAGGTAATTTTTGTATAATATTACGTTGACCCAATTTAAAAACAGACGCTCCCGTTAACAAAAGATCAACATTGACATTCGATCTTAAAACGTCCACTCAAAATGTCGGCTCCATTCGATCGAGTTCGTAAATTGGATCTAAAGAGGGCGGCAATAAAACCAGACTCTTTTATGGACGTTTAGATGTCACACGTTAAAAAGTATCCCGAAAAGTGCCGATGTGAAAACCGAAGGTAATGTCAACTGTTTTTGGAACTTGTAAAAAAAAGCGTCCAAGTGCAAGACGGACTCGCACACGAAGGGTTCCGTATCTCCGTACAATAAGTCCATCTGCCAAGCCTTTTCCCTACTATGTTGAGGTCAGTTTCCAGTCTAACTGGATGTAACTGAATAGCAGTATTTTACATGGAGCGACCTCCACAACACAAAATTCAAATATTCCAAATACAAAAGTCATTTATTCAAACTAGGCTGAAGATCAGCACTTTACGAACGTCAAAATTACATAAGACTGTACCGCAAAACGCCCACTCTTTACCACTTCCTAGTGCCTTTAGCTGGGAAGAAGAAGTAGCGCAACAAACTTCCCAGCAGCACAGCTGTCTATTCAAGTTAGAAACAGTAACTGGGTAATACACCCCTTGGTAACACTGGTCGTCAGACTTTTGGGCTTCTGACCACCAATAAAAACTGTCAAAAATCTTAACGTGCTTTCCGAGACACGGAGGAGTCTCGGTTTGTCAAGATAGTCACCCATCCACGGACCAACCCCGGCAAGCGTAGCTTAACCTGATGGACTGACCCGTGCGGTTGATATTACTTAACCACGAATTCTTCCGTACAATAAGTCATTGCCATTATTAAGATCCAGCAAAAAACACGTTTCTTTTATCATTTATTTTTAACTTTATTTTTTTATTATAATTTATGATTATAGTGACTATAATAGCGGAAACTCTGAAAATTTCAAGTGTCTACCTATTAAGGGTCAAAAGGTACAGCCCTTTGACAGACGAACGGACGGACAGCGGAGCCTTATAGAAATACCTCTAAAAAGTAACCCGAACACTTTCCGAACAGTTCCGATGTGAAAACCGAAGGTTATTTCAACTGTATTGAAAACTTGTAAAAAGAAAGGGGTTTTTACGATACTTCGAGCTTTATGTAAAGCTATGTTTTATCACTGCGGGGTATAATAGAAGACTTTGCATTTAAAGCGGTTCTACGGAAGAGGGATTTTCGTTTCATGGAGTGGTACAATCTGCATTGCATTCTAGGCTGTTTGGTATAGAATCCTAGATTTTTTGAAATATTGTAGATTTATTTGATTGTGAGTGGCAGTTGTTTTACATTATGCTGAGATGTGGCTCTTTTCGGCATTACAAAGCGCAGGCCATACTGGGAACGAAGCTAAGTTCATTAAGCTTCACTCATAAAGAAAAAGAAAATAAAGAAAACTTGTTTATTCTGCACAAACAAAACACAAATAAAAAATACACATATACAAAAGTAGCCTCGTATTCAATCAATAAAAGTTTGACAGTGTTGTTCATTGCATAGATAAAACACTGTTTATTGGTCGATGTCAAGGCCATGGACCAAAGACAATATTGCGTAATTATTACCGCATGATTATTAATTATTGTAGCTACCGCGTGCATACTTCGGTTCACATCACGAACCATAAACCGAATATGAAAAGACGCGGTAGCTAAATGAGCGAAGCTAAACAAACTTGGCTTCGTTGCCAGTGCAGCTTGCGCGTAAGCATTCTTTTCTTTCTGTTTTCATAGTTTTAAGGTGTTTTTTGTTCTAATGCCAATAAAATAATTTCTTTCTTTTTTTTCCTTCTTTTCTTTCTTTTTTATTTTCTTTCTTTCTTTACTTTCTTTTTCTTTTCTTTCTTTCTTTTTCTTTATGGTAAGACGTTAGACAGACTTTCCAGGTTTTGGGGTTATACAAAATGTAAAAAAAACCCTGTCCGATCGGAAAAGGGCACAAAGGTACTGCAATAACATTACGAAGAACTAATTAAAAATCTTATTATTATTAAAAATAGAAAAGTTATTGCTATTAAAAATTCACATTTTTAGTACCAAAATTACCCAAATTTATTAAAAATTAGTCAATTTTCAACAGAGTGTTTTGACTTGTAGACACCCGCTTAAGACCAGGGACTCCAAAGTCAATTTCCACGCATACTCCGCCATAATGCACCCCACCACTCCACTATGTGCTAATTGCTAAGACATCAGTAATAAAGTTGAATATCGTGTGCGCTCTTTGGTCGTGTTCAGGCACGAAACTAAATGTCGTAAGTTTTAATTCGTATTTCGTTTATAACTGAAGTAATAATTGATTTAGAGAAAAAAATATCTTATATTTGGATAATAAACTATATTTCCTTATTGTCAATAATTGACATAAAAGCCAAATAATCTTGATTGGAAAGTAACTGATCCAATAAATCATATACTTAAGTTCAATTTTGATTGTATGCGTGACTTTTTCAGAATATTAATGCAAATTAACATACAATTTAACGAGTCTCCTATTAATGACGGCCGCCCGCGCTCCATGTAACAATCAAAATTCGCTGTTGAAAAAAAATGTGGTGATTTTTTTTCTTTTTTCTTGAAAATTTCCACATAAATAGACTCTCAGTACGATTATTAACAACACCCCCACGGATCGGACTTTTTTTTACATAACCTGTGTTAGTAGAAACAGCTCCGATGATTTAGACGTGCTCTCAATTATGAAGAATATAATTTCAAACACGGACAGTTTTTTGTGTCCATTGGACTGTGGGAGCAGTGGTGGTCCAGTGGTAACGGCCGTGACTTACGACTTGTAGGTTGTCAGTTCGAACCTTGGCAGGTGTTTGACATTGTGTAAATCATTTCATCACCACTGCTCTCAAAATGGTTTTGTGATTACAGTCCACTCCCTCTCATAGAGTGGAAGCGTATGTTCCAGCAGTGGGAACATTATAGACTGATTATGCTCGGACTGTCAGTGTGGTGTCAAGTGGATCGATCCATGAAAACCACATCAAACGACAACTCCGCTATGTTCTATTAAAATTAATTTTAACTCGACTACTACGGTTGTAATCTTACGCGAACAGAACAAAATACAATATTATTATGTTGGAAAACAGTGGTTTTCTTCCACAACTCCTATTACTTTTTACTGTGTTTCTCACTGGGGAAATCGTGTAAAACAATGCACCGAGTGAACCAAACCAATCTAATACATACGAGTATGATTTTAATTTCACATTTATGGTCTGCTGGTTTTTATTTTGGTAAGAAAATTAAAAAAAAGTTCCATCATGTAGTTAGTTCCACATTGTAAATCTAAAAAGATGGTTATAACAAAACTCAGATAAAAATCCTATCCTATTATAATATAATATTGAATATTTTAATATATTTTTTTTTAGTTTGTGAGGATTGATAGATGTTTGTTACTCTTTCATGCAAAAACTACTAAACGGATTTGGATGAAATTTGGCACATATATAGTTTATAACCTGTATTAGCACATATCATATTTTTATCTTAATATTCTCATGAGATCGAGACTTATGCGGGTGAAATCGCGAGACGCAGGTAGTCTTTATAAAATACACTAATAAGACAAATAAGTAGGTAATTTGATATTATTTTTTTGGATTTATGACTTCGATCAACATTTTTTTTTTTAATTGATGACTTACATGAATACAGTTAATGGATTCTATTTTTAATATCCAGAACCATTTTTAAATCTAACCATAAAATATAAAAACAAAAATAACAGTCCTTTGCTTTCACATTCGCTATACGGACGGGTTGACGTTTTAAAAGGCAAACCAATCTCCATTACAGTGCGGACATGGACGGAAGTGCATTCCGTTACCCACGTACGAAAGTCCTTTACTGAGGACGCTGGAAGAGGGGCGATTCATAACTTTGAGATGCACTGGACTTACGTTCGAAGGCTATGTTGTATCGATATTTTTAAAAGCTTCTTTCAACGTGGCAGTTCAGTTCCGTACTATAAAAAGGACGCTGGAACGAAATAATTTTACTACTTTCCGGTTTCTAAAAAATTCATTATGGTTTTGTTTACAGTATGTAGGTCTTCAGTAAATCAGGTACTAACAATAATATGACAGTTAACTCGACAAATGTCGTGTGAATCAGCGCTTGTTTATTAGAAAAATACACTCCAAACGAGCATAAATATAATTGTGAAAACCGTTGATCGCTTACATGAAAATAGCTTCTAGTAGGCGAGCATTTGATCCTTTTTAGGGTTTCGTACCTCCAAAGGAAAAAACGGAACCCTTATACGATCACTCGTGTGTCTGTCTGTCTGTCCGTCTGTCACAGACAATTTGCTCTGAATCTAATAGACCGATTAAGTTGAAATTTGGTATACATATGTATTTCTGTGACCCAAAGACGGACGTGTAACGTAAATAAATGAATTTTGAATATGGGGGTCACTTTTGAGGGCAATTAAAAAAAAAAAGTTTTTCAAACTGTATCGACATATCATATGAAAAGGCTTATCACGAGGATTTCATACATATTTCTTTAATAATTTTAAAATAAATGCATTAAAAGATATTTCAGAAAATAGATGAAAATTGACCATTGACCATCTTATCTCCGAAACTACTGAGCCTAAAATATTGAAAAAAAAAAGATAATGGTTATTCACTCATAGATTACAGGAAAACCTATAAGAAGTCTATGGTCTTAAAACAGCATGTTAAATCTATCAATATTGTGAGTACAAACTTATTTTTGCCGTTGAAATGTATCGGAGGACATGTTTTTCAACTACAATGTTAAGTTTGTTCTTGTTATAAATAAATTCATCTCAACTACGGAACCCTTCATTATGCGTAGTCCGACACGCACTTGGCCGTTTTTTTATACCTAGTGTCGTTGTACTTACAGAATACAACATAGGTCCATTCCAGATTACATTTTCAAAATTGCAAGCGTAGAACTAAATGTTTACACTTCAGCACCACTTAGAACAGACATTTTTAAACCACAACGTCATCTATATAATAGCAACATGCACGAAAGTCCATTTCGCCGTACGTGAGTCTACGTTTAAACCCGAGCCACAAGAGAGGCGATTTATAACGTCTTAATTCATACAAGCTTTATGTTCAGACCCAGTTTTAAAGTACAGAGGCATTTTTGAATTTCGAACTTTATTTCGGCCAGTTCTTAATACAAAACTGACAACCTTGTACCGGACTAAGTAGTCATCTATTCATTTTATAAGTCGCTTTTTGTGTCTGTCTGTGTGATCGCGTTGTTCTTTTAAACTGCGTAATGGATTCCGATGTGGTTTTCGCCATCATTTAGAGCACTCATTACAACTTACTCGTCCAATACAACAACATTTTCAGGGTATTGATGGGTCCAGCCCGTGCCATCCTTGATGTCCTCCCTCCGATTGACGCCCTAAGCCAAGGTTCGTTCTCCACAGGGGGTGCCCTTAGCGAGCGTTCACCTAGTTTTTATTAGCATAGTTAAATAACCCCTGGCTGGATGGAGGTTTTAACTGTAGTAGCTTAAGGCACCCACAGGAAAGCCCGGTTAATTAGTCATGATCTCATAGGTCAACTACGAGATGGCCAACCTAAAAAAAAAAGGTATTGATGGGGCTACCTCGTCTTTGTAGCTCATCGGGAATGTTCGCGAACGCACAAATAAATTGCTTTTACGAAACGATGCGAATGAGGTGTGCATCCCTGGTGCACAGAGTGCGGGCCAGCTCCAAAAATATCCTAAAAATAATTGCTAGCAGGTTCGGCTGCATATACATCAATCACTGCAGTGCCATCTCCCTTGGGCTGAAATAAATATAAATTAGAAAAAAAAAAACTAACATAGTTCT
Organism: Omphaloscelis lunosa; assembly: GCA_916610215.1. Classification (NCBI taxonomy): domain Eukaryota; kingdom Metazoa; phylum Arthropoda; class Insecta; order Lepidoptera; family Noctuidae; genus Omphaloscelis; species Omphaloscelis lunosa. The sequence goes on from OU744260.1 coordinate 17,624,387, forward strand.
TAAGTTTACTAACACAATGAGTCCTTGTTACTTGAATAAAGAAATTTATATTATTGTATTACAAAAAGTTTATTTTTATGTATACAGGGTTACTGGTACATCGATCTATTGAGGTTGTTACTGATGAATTAGACCATAAAGTCCATGAGCAAATTTTTTTAGCAAATCTTTTTTTTTCTCAATTAAATGACATAACAAGCATTCATTATCAACACAAACACTAAAACTAAATATATATTTACATTAGAAAATACTAGACGTTAGATAAAATACAGAAATTTTAATTAACAAGTTCCAAAAGTGTAGCAATAAAAATAATAATAAAAAAAAACACTAGGGCTTATATGGTCTAATTCATCGGTAATAACTTCAACTACAGCCTCCTAGCAGTAACTTTACCGTAATTGCGTAACTTATTTTCAGAAAAAAATATAACTAATTGGTTTCTTTTTGACAGTTCAATAACAACATTCATTGCGTTAGTTACGTTATTGAGCAGATTTTTTTTCCAACTTATGAAGCAATGGATTAGCAATCTGTTTCAAATCGAAACAAATTGTGATTGATCGTGTATTACAGTACAGGTCGCTTAACCAGTAACCCTGTATATAAATTATAATATAACATAAATATAGCACAGAAATATCGATGTTTTGACATGTCGACATTGCACCCGTGCGAAGCAGGTTGCTGGTTTTTTGTATAAAGAACTGTATTTCAATGACAGTTACGTTCTTAATCCAAAAACAAGCTCGACGATATAAACCAAAGCACACGAAAAACCTCGACCGACAATGTTGAGAAACACTGGTCACGCAATGTACACAGAATATACAACTGTAGCCGCTAGCACTTTTTATGCTGATCTGGTACCGCATGGCAAATGCAGTGCCCACTCGCACATGGAAGTAGGTTAATGTTTTGTTGTAGTGCCATCCACTTGCCACTACAAAGACTTTGTAGGGAGTATACACTTGCCACAAAGTCATCTATTATTATCTTTTTATACATAATAATAAAATAGTAACAAATAATTTTTGTCAGTTTGTCTGTATGTATGTTCTCGATTGGCGCAGAAACAGCTGAACGGATTTTGATGAAATTTGGCACACAGAGAGTTCATAATCTAGATTAACAATTAAGGTACTTTTAATCCCGATAGTATAATATATATATATATATATATATATATTGAGGGACATATACGAGGTTAATTATTTATTCGTATATGACAATTAATATTCCAGCTAAAATAATATTTATCTATTGATCTGTTTTAACATTGATTTTTTTGTAATCATTTAATATTAATTAATTAATTGAATTTGTAATTTGTTGTGAATTTTAAATGGGTGTATTCCTGAATTAAATTATTTGAATTTGAAATTTGAAAGTACGTTCCCGTGGAATATTTTCCAACATTCAAGTGGACGAAGCCGCAGGCAAAAGCTAGTATCTAATATGGATATTAGTCGGCATCGTAATTGCTTTACCAATTTTTACAAAAACTCCAAGTATATTGAAACTTCATTAATGGCAGATTCCTATAAAGGCTAATAGAGGCCAACTGATGTCACGTCGGGTGCAAACACGCGGACTACTTCTATTTAATTTTTTAAAGTATTTCACACATCTATTTTATATTTTATTTTATTTATTTCTGTATCTATCTATCCGTGACATCACTGCGGGCCCTATCAGAATACCAGCGCTGCGACATTTTTTTTTTAATGTCGCAGCATATGCTGAGATAGAAGCCTTTTGGCCTCGTACAGGACTTTCATTATTTTTTTGATTTGTTTTTTATTTTTTTATTAATGTTTTAATGAGTGTGTTTTAGTTTAATTTGTGATTTCCTGTGCGAGTCTCAATAAATACTTTTTCTTTCTTTCTATAATTAATGGATTATTATTGGTTAAAATTAAGACTCTTGTATCTCTACCAATAATGAAGCAAACATCTCATAGCTTTGCATAGTAGATCCTCCCATATGGAAGTAGCTATCACAGGTAAAATTTGCTTACGAGTATATTTATATGCCCAGTTTGACAATAAAAATGTTACCATTGGTAAAGAATACGATTCGTAATTGTTTATAGGAACCGAGCATAAGGCGGCCCCTGACAAGCGGAGGTTGAACTGTCACATTGTTCATCAAACAAAAATAGATCTTGACGTTATATGACGTGCAAGTGACATTCAACCATAGAAAAGAAAGAAAGAAAGAAAAAACGTTTATTTGCGTTTATAGGGTACTCAAGTAATTGAATGCCATATATTCGAGAGTCGTGAGATAGTCGACTATACACTGTGAGTGACTATATAATGTGCACATATCGAAATGAGGGAATCTATGCTTAATTTTATGGACGGTTTTTTTTTCATCAAAAAAAAAATGGAATTTTTAAACAAAACGGTGTAACTTTTAAACTAAATAATCTATCGTGATGAAACAAAAAAAACTCCATAATGATTGGCAGTAATTAGGCGTATCCATAAAAAACTACCCTCAATTGAAAATAAACATGTTTTTTTTTTAGCTATAAATCGTGTTTTTTTCTCTTAAATTTTTACAGTAATCGTAAAATTTCTCAATAAGATTAGCTTTTAAAAAACGATTGTTTTTAATATTTTTTCCATTGTAAAATTAAGCTTAGATTCCCTCATTTCGATATGTGCACATTATAAAAACTCACATTGTATGAAATAATGTTGGATTATAAACAACAGTGTGAGAGAAACAAACAAAAGAAAAGCAAATAAATGTAATTTGACTAATTAAGAACCATAAAGCTAATTGCAAGCAATTTTCGTTCCTACGATAAAAAAGATCAACAGTGGTTTTAATTTAAAGCACAGGAAACAACTTGAGATGAATAATTTGGTTAATTTAAAATTAGCCGCAGTTCTAATTCTTGAGTATGCCTATTACAATGAAATAACAATAACGACGGCTTAAGAAGATAAACCTGTTGCTTATTTATCAACAGATAAAGGAGATTTCTATGGAAATAATAATACTGCAAAGCTAGACCTCAAACATCAACCCGTTTAAATTTAAATTGAACCAGTTTTGAGATTAGTATCTCTCCTTAGGTTCATGCTACACAGTTTCAAATACAAATTCAAAATATTTTATTTCACATAAACATGCACACTTATGAAACGTCAGAAGCTAGGTACACGATTCCAATTGGTCGTTTCCTATGGAGAAGAGCCGACCAGAAACACCACGGTTGTTCTTTATAAAAATAATTGGCTTTACAATATTTGCAAATAACAATGTTAATAAGTATGGAAGGACAGTGCAGGTCTTTCAACAAGGACCAGGTACTTAACAAAATAGAAAATGGTCAACAAATTTACAGTCCACTAAGCCTACAGCGTTCTCACATTCACAAAATCGAAAATATATAACCTATTTTAAAATGACAATGAAATGACATGATTGCTATTACAACTGTAACAAATCTGAATAATTATCATGTCCACAACAGCTACAAATTAAATTTACTTTCCATTGCCACTTAAAATAGATTATTTTTTAATGATATCTTCGAATGTTATGTTTCATTTTAAAATCAACTTAGTACTCTTTATCATAAAGTACATTATGAAAATTGTAATAAGAATATTCTTCCTACTCCTCACTGATCACACTAGGCAACAACGTCAGTAATTTATTAACTTAACTGAATTTGTTAAGACCTTAGATTTGGAGATGAACAACGAAATTCCGATAAATTGTGTTAAGTGGACTGCTCAAGATTTTCCCGTTTCAATTTCCGTGGAATTCGAAGAGGATTTTATGGAGACATTTGGAATAAGTAAAAGACACAAATCTAATGGCTCCAGAAGTGTATCGAAACTACCTAGTTTCGATACACTTAGGCCAAAGCTTTGCATAAAATCTCTAAAGTTTCACCAATTTGATCAAAATCTTTAGAGTTTTACTCGTATCAATGTAGTAGAAACTATATTATTATTATTTTGTTATTTTCTTTCTTTCTCTAACAGAGACGAGGCAAGTGTCCCAGCAGTGGGAACATTATTGGCTGATTATCTGTGTATCGATTCTTCTTGTAATGGAGTCATGCGGTAAAAAGAAAAATCTCTTCACAGATTATTATTTATTCTCATGACACAACAAACCAATTGAAAAAGAGATCTTTTCTGCCCTCCTACGTCTAAAAAATCTTAGCTTCAAATACGAATTTAAATCACTTCTTTTGAAAAGGAAAATACACACCCTGTTTACTTTTCCTCAACTATTTACGCTCAGACGGATTGGTGGTACCATTGAGGTCGCAGAACGCACCATTTTTCTTTCCCAAACCGATACAATAGCAGTAATCGGTGCGTAACGAAATTGAATAGACGTTTCAAGGGTCCCACAAACAAAAGCCATTAATAACTGCCCTAAAACCAATCTAGACGTTTTGGTTACCTTCCATTGTTGTTTGCATTACCTTGGATTAATTTATTTCGAGTTTTATTGAAGAAGAGTGGTTTTTTTCTTCGAAAATTGAATTGAATGGGAACGTCTTTCTTTGGGCGTTGATTAGTTCAAATTACATATCTTCTGTGTTGATTTTGTTTACGGCTATATTCAGAAACCATTATGTCCTTCTAGTGTCTATATTATAATGTAAACTTGAAAGTGTATTTATGTTTCTCTGAATTTGCTAACTAAAGCTGTAGAAATAGCTATCTCAAACATCGTCAAAAGCGTAACAAGGGCATGTGTCTGTCATTCCGTGTGAGTGCGTCTCAAATAAGATGTTTATGATGTCATATAGAGCGCTATGTATCTTGCTAGTTAACTTAACGAACCAAATTTTGTTGAGGACGACAATAAATATATAGAATTGAAAATGTATGTGAACCTTTAGCCAGATTCAATTTGATTTTTAATATGGTTTTTTTTTACTGTTTCATCCACTTTTTTAACTATTATGTTACTACTAGCTTGTGCCTGCGGCTTCGCCCTCGTGGAGGTTGGAAATTATTCCACAGGAACGCACCACTGAGATAAAAATGTTTTGTATTCTATGTTTTAACTCAGGTCATGGCCTAGCCATGTGCTAAATTTCATCAAAATCCCTTCAGCCGTATTAGCGTGAAAGCGTAAACAAATAAACTCATTTCCGCATTTATCCTATACTATTAAACGAGCAATATTTCTATATAATACTCACGTTCTCGAAATGGGCTCTAACGATTTCGATGAAAATTGCAATATACCCCTATGTTGCTTCTTTCATCGAAATCGTTAGAAGGGGGTGAAAAATCGATCTAGCTAGGTCTCATATCTGGAAAAATTAGTTTTCTCCGTATTTTCACCCGAGCAGAGCTCGATTGCCCAAAGTTTAGAACAAAATAATCAATAATGGCATGACAATAATAACATTAGAATATCGATCACGGCAGCTTGGAATTAGTAGGTACCTACCATCATGGCAGCATGGAATAAGTAGGTACTAATAAGTAGGTAGATACATGGATTAGTATACTTTTGAATGAGCATTCTCTATTTTCACGAGGGCAGAGCTCGGTCGCCAAGATATAATAATAATATAATATTAGTTAGGATAACCGGCAAAATGTGGATGTAGTTTAGGTACACCTCTGCCTAACCCATTGGGGAAATAAGGCGTAATGTTATGTTATTTTAATAAACAGAACTACGATGCCAGTTCTAAGGTTCATATTTACGGAAAATGAAGATAATCATGCTACAAACTATGAATAACACTGATGTACGTTAATTGATTCAGGCGTCACCTTGCGGAAATCCATTATAAAATGATGATGTGGATATATTTAGTAACCTGTTCCGCTTAGCTATTTCTAAAGAGTCTTAAAAAGACCCTGGAAGAAATCGACACGTGTTTCACCTCTCAACGAGGCATCCTCAGGATGACGATTAACTTGTCGCGAACTCGAACACGGCGTATTGCCACACCAAGCAACAGGTTACTAAATATATCTACATCATCATTTTACTGATGTACGTGAAAGTACAGTTATTTTAAGAAAATAATATAATATAATATATAAGACTTTCTTTTAACAAATCGACATCGCTATTGCTTCTACTAATAGACACTTTAACTTCAAAGCCCCTTCAAAAGCTTGTGCTTGTGTGTGTGTGCAGTGCATACGTAATTTCGAGAGAGTGCACGTCAAGTTAAATGTTTATGATGTCATATGCACTCTGGAACTTGCTACTGAATTTATTTTTGATAGTAAATTTAAATGCAAGGAAGCTTTTAGTCTTACTACGAATGTTATAGTTGAAAAACTTAATATTGTGGCATGAGAAATACGCAAGGAAAATAAGATGCTGTAAATATTTTAAGCTTCGTTGGTTGTTTGGGGAACGGTGCTTCCCATGGAGAAGATTGGCCAAATCCCTAGGGTATTGTAAGCAGCCATGTTTAAAGAGATTAAAATTAATTAATTAAGATGTTGGGATTATAATTTTGCGGTCTAAGCGAGGTAGATCTGTAGTAATATCATAATGCTTTATGATATTATGATGCTGTAATACCCATTAATTTTCCATGATGTTGATAAATTAACTGTTGATCCCTATTACTGGTTGGATATATAAAAGCAACAGTGAGTTACATGCTGGGTCATGTACAAAATAAGTGTATAAGTCAAGATAAGTCTATCTTGATTCCAAAAATATATTTGTTAAAGTATTTAAGTAGCCCAAAATTTTGCTGGTCTAAGCGGATGTCGAAGATATCGTGATGGCTAAATTTAACAAAATTGAAAATGGCGAAGCTGATACTGATGCTAAAATTAAGACTTCCACAATCAATAATATCGAACACCTATCAAAGAAACCACTCAAGTATAATAGTTAAAAATTGTAACACTCGTGCAGTCATTGGTTGAATGACTTTCCTTAAGTGCATTAGACAATGTCGGGTCGACGCCAGCAAGACAGTAACCTAGTTCGTTTGGCTTGAAACTAAAGCGACTGGGAATTAGCAGCTGACTTTGAGTTTTTTCTTGGAACTGGTCACAATGGTAAAAGGAATTACAAAGAATTGTGTTCATGTGACTTAGTTTCAATAAAAGTTTAGTTTATTTTTGTTCAGAACCTACTAATTGTTTATGATTGGTGGTTGTGGTCTTACTAAAGATTTTTGCAGTTTGGTTTCGTTTGTCGTGTGAAACGAATATAAGCAACTTACATAATATTTTTTTACTATTATCGGGCAAAATTAAAAAGATTGGTATTTTAATTTCACGTATATATTTAATATATAATATAGTAATTTCCAATTGCCAAAGTACAAAAATATTTTATAGAATCAGAGTTATAGGCTGACTACTTGAAAGGTATGAACTAGATGTATGTCAGGATCAAAGCAGGTGGCGTTCTGTAGTTTTTGCATACCCCCATGGGAAGAAAGCGTGAGTTTATGTATGTATGTATGTACTTGAAAGGTCAACAAAAAATCCGCTCCATTATTTTCCATGTACGCTTGTGAAAACTACAACGTTGCACCCCTTGACGCTACCAAGTGAGGTTTTAACCATTCTACTTCAAAAAAATCCACCAACATTCGAAAATCAACAACGTGTATGCACAACCCTTGAATTTGGAGAGCCGAATATTTCCACAGTCGTACATTTACATGTTGGTACAAAACTAATATTTACTAGGCACACCACTAGTTTGTGGTTGCGTAAAAACTGGATGTAACCGGATAAATGCACAGAAGAATAATATGTGCTATAAATGTTTTTTAGATAGAAAAGAATGAATATTATTATCAATAGAAATATCAGCAGTTATCTTCTACGTACCAGTCAGATAAATTAACTGTTCAGCAAATTGACACCCTATTAAATTGACGTAGGGTGTCAATTTTTACTGTGGTAAAGCCATTTCATCCAACTGTAAAAGAATTACAGTTATGATTTGATTTAACGGAAAATTTAAATTGATGCTTCTGAAATTTAGCAAAACCAGAGCTTCTTTGCTAAACAATTTATTTCCCTACTTACAACAGTAATTAGCGTTATAGTTTGACCGGGACCGCTATTCCGCGCCTTAGGAATGCGCGGTGAGGCGGGGGGCAGTGTTGACCAATGAGCGGCTGGCGGGATGCCGCGCGCCGTATGCGTTGACTAATAAGCGGCCTGCACTGCCCCCCCATCCCGCCGCGCACATACCTATACCTAAGGTGCGAAACAGCGGTCCCGGTCAAACTATAAGTCAAGGGTGGTGTGACACGTAATTTTAAGAGTCTCATACTTTTTATGGTTCTTTTACTTGACCATTTACTTACGGATTCGTTGCATTTTCCAGTTATTAGAATTTCCGGGCACCAACTTGTCTCGCTTGTCTTGCAACTGAGTATCTCCACCATCGCTGCCTGAATATTATTTTTGGAACTTTATGTCCTAAAGTAGATTTTTTTTATTTCGTATATCTGTGGCGGCTGATCTACATCGCAACTTGCAATCTACGCATCACAGTGACGTCACGCAAAATCCTGCAACGCGCTATCAGAGTTTACCGCGCAACGAGTATATTTACAATATCCCGACAGCAATCGACGGGCAGTAGCCCAGACACAACACCCGTCTAGACAGAAGATTTTCTATAGAGGATGAGTGAACTTTACACCCTGTTTTTCATATTCTTTACATCCTATAAACTATGTGTGATTGTTATCTACATAATTGAAAGGGGTTGAAAATCCACTCATATTTTTTCCTAGTTTATTTCCCGCCAGTGGAACCATCGATCTTGCACATAATATTAATTAAGATCGATCCTCGTTCGTGACATACACTGTAATTTCCTTCTAAACTCCATACCATATCCATTACTCTTAATAATGTCACCTTTTTAAATCGCTTTAGGGTTGCATAGTATGTGTTATCTTTTTTTTTTTTGTTGAAAACTTTAGTTTTTAATGTGTTTTCATCGAACTAATTTGTTTTTTTTTTATGGAATTTAATACGTAGGTATGTGAAGAAAAAAAAAAAACTTGCTAAACTGAAAAAATAAAAACCAGCCAACGTGTTGGACTGGACCACGCACAATGAAGGAATCCGTAGTTGGGATGAATTTATCCACAAAACAAACTTAACATTGTAGTTCAAAAACATGTTCTCCCGTACATCGATATACTTCACGGTTAATTTTCCAACTGCAAATGTAAGTTTGTAAGTTTGTTTTTTTTTTCATTGTACTACAAATTAACTATTTTCGGATTTTTTCCTTTACTAGTGCTGTGAGACCTTGCTTCCTGCAAAATTTCATGATTTTGGATCAACGGGAAATACCCTGTAGATTTTGATTTATTTGCGAGTATCAAAATTATGTCGCCTAAATAGCCGTATATTTTTTATTGAGTTGATTTAGAAGCTTGATTTTTTTTAGAGCTCCAAGAGATCATATACCTACATATATATTAATTTCAACTTGATAACTCCACGCGTTCCTGAGAAAAAGGATCTTGACAAACAGATGGACGGACAACGATGTGATACTATAAGGGTTCAGTTTTTTCTTTTTGAGGTACGGAAACCTAAAAATAGCACGCCATATTATTTTTCTTATAATGTTGTAGTTACAGATTTTTTGAAGGTAAAGGAAAAGTCTAACTAATATGTAAGAGAAACTATCACTAAGTCTATTGAATTCAGAGATACAATAGGATTAGCAAAAATAACAAAACAAGACAATTTTAGTACAAAGAGCTGCGAGCAAAACTGAGTTAAGTACACAATTAAAATTAATGGGAAATCTTAATGACAAATAACAAATATCACTTACAAACAATTTAACGAAGATTCTATGCCATTTCGAATAACACCGAAACAAAATTAATGTTTCATTGAAACCGGGCCCACCATCACGAAGTTGGCAAACTTTGGATTCAAATGTTATTGGACTCAAACAATCTTCAGGAAAACATAAACTGTTGTACTGAATTTCAGTGAAATGGTTTTCAACAAAGTTTTTCAGTGATACACAAAATGGACTTTGATTGTTTGGAAATAATAGTTGTTTAAAAAGTTTAGTGCTTAATTTCTTAACTTTAGATTTTAATGAAATCGAGTCCAAGCCCGAAAAGTGGAAAGAGGAAACGGAGGCCTTTATCCTGCAGTTAGACAACACAGCTTTATAATAATATACATAAATAAGTCCAAACCCAAAGTGAATATATATGATTTTGATGCTATAATTTTAAAATGTCTGTACCCGCGTAGGTATTTTCCTTAGACCGCTACAAATTAGTCCAAGGGGAATATTACCACAGTTTACTTGCTCTGCACAAGATAATACCACGGCCCGTTCTCCGGAGTCCGGACACAATATATTATTATGTTATGATGTACGAGCAAGCTGTAATAGGAGGAATATTCATAAGGAATTAAGATATTATTAGTTCAGACGTGTATCTTGCTGGTACAACTAATATTCTAAAATCACCTGTTACGTCAGCCAAAACAAATTATGTATTAACATTCATATACGAAACAGCGGAGTAATAAATATCAGCTTTGTGCAAATACCATAATATATTCCAACGTATTAATATATGGCCCCACTTTATCACCAACCCCAAAACGAAACCTGTAAATAAATAACACGCTCGACCCTTTCAGAATACATATCATCCTATCGTCATATCGTCCGCAATTAATACGACACTTATCGGTCGAGTGCCTTTTCTCCGTATCATTGTCTCTCTCCCACATATTCGATTTGAAAGGGACAGCACTTCCAATCACCTGCAAAATACTGGTTGGTACTGGTAAATACCAGTTTATACCGGTAATATCTAGAGAGCGTGAACCTTAATCAAAGGAGACTCTATCAACATTTTATTGAGGGGGCGATTCTTTTATAGGCTCATTAGGTTCTTGGTTTATGAGGCCAGATTCTGATGATAGATGGGAGGAGGAGTTTGGATTAATTGCCCTATCTTCAACGTAGTCGATAGTATTTGTAGGTACGGATCTGAAAATATTTGGACTCAATTTCCTGCTGAAATAGAAAAGAATTGAGAAGTGGTTCGGAATTGCCAGGCTTGATGAAAGAATAACATACGTTAAATTGGATGTCCTACAGTTGAGTGAGTTTACTCGAAACGAGTACTATTTGAGACTGTAGGCGATGGTCAATTGAATTTGAAAACGACGTTTAATTATTCACTTGTTATTGTTCGATGCTGAGTAATTAACAACTATCGTTATGGAGTGCCGCAGGGAACTATCTTCAGTCCATGTCTCGCTCGGCAGATTAATGGTAGCGGCATATGGCAACTAATTTTCACCTCGATGCTAATGTCTAAACTCGTTACGAATATGAAGTTGTCTCTCATTAAGGTTACAATAGATTGTGAATTGGAATTCACATTGAGACAACATGGTACGCTACTGAACGTGATTAATACTATTATATTCAAAATTCACGCAATGAATAGAGTTTTGTACATAAAATGAAACAATAAACCATATTCAAATGCGTAAATTCATTAAAATATGATTCAATGCCGAAATTGATTTCAGTTGTTTCATTGAACATATAAAATATGAGCTAATTAAACGGTTCATATAACTCCAACATGGAGTTCTAAACAAAAGCATTATTGTTCGTTAAATAGTATGCATGTTCAATATTAAGTTCATTTGGTCATTAAATTGGTACTGATGTAGAACTAATGTCGTATAATGTTCATTCAATGTGTTCATATTGAGAGTTGGGTATCTATTTACTTAGCAGTGTTATAACATTACATCAAACTTGGATTTCCCAAAGGGGTTGGTAGCGTTGCATCGCCATATTCACCTGTTTCACCTGTTTTTGTTTTTGTACTAAGTAAAAGGGGGTTCTCCTATTGCCAACCAAAACACAAATCCAGACACACGCACACTGAGAAATCACTAACGGAGAAATCTAATAACACTTAGCCCGACCCGCAGGGTAATTGCGTAACACACTTACAATGTGTTTCATTTGACAGTTCAACAACATTCATTGCGTCATTTACGTTATTGAGTAGACTTTTTCGAAAATATAAAGCAGTGGATTAGCAATATCCTTCAGAATCATTCAGTTTGTGATTTATAGTGTGTTACGCATTTAGGGTGCCGGTATCAAACCCATGACTTCACATTCATCAGTCGGGGTTGCGACCACTAGACCAATGAGGTAGTCGTTTAGTAGGTAATATTGTTAATATCACCAGACACGTGCGTCAAACTGTACCCACGGGACAAATAAAAGCGATTTATTTAAAAATGTAAACCTAAATCCATTTAGACCTTTCCCCTCCATATTATGGTAACTTAAACTCAGATCCAGTAGTGATACAACCAATTTATTATTAGAAAATAGAGGTCTATTGCTCGATAAAACGACCTTACGTTTAGTATTAGGATCACGTATTTGACCCACTCCATTGGGTTCGTATAAAACAATTCCTTCTTGTTACTTTTCTTCTGTTTCTAGGTCAGATTCTTTCCGAAGGTCACATTCAAAGAGGCTAATTAAGAAAGTGGAAATAGTTAGGAATTTAAGATTAATTTGAGGGTCGTGCTTGTACGATTGATTTTTGTTGGTAGTTTGACGACTTATTTTTATATACTTATTAATAAAGGATTGTAAATTAATCACTGAAAAACCATTAAAAACAAAACATTAATTAATCTAACTTAATCATTGTTAAAGTATATAGGTACCTACCTAAAATGGAATCTTGAACTAAAAAGAAATCGATTGACCGCTACAATTCTAACAAAACAGAGCAACAACATGTATCAAATACGATACCAAAGCATTAATTATTTTCGAGGAAGTAGTACTAAAGGACAGAATACAAATCGGAACGGCAACATCGCACTGTAATACGATCACTCAGTATATGATACTGGAAAGTCTAAAATTGTAAAGCCACATTCAGACAGGAATAGAAAATAAATTGCGACAAAGTATGTTGCTTCTGTCAGTATTAATTTCACGCTACTCACATTAGAAGAAAATTTAGAATTTACGGAGACATAAGCTGTCTAAATTAAAGCAGAATTTTCATATATTACAGAGAATATTATGCAGTTCCCAGTAGCAGCCCAGAGTGTGAATGAATCTGACATTAGGAATTCGCACATAAAACGTAACTCATGAAATATGGGTGTACCTTGATCACTTTTGGACTTTGTCTTATTAAACTTGGCGCTGTCGTAGCTAGTTCCCTAAACAAGCTAATAATACAAGGCATGAGGTAGTTTTATTTTATTTTTGCGTATTTGACGCGTTTTTGTGTTCCTAAATTCTCCAAAATTGGAGTCACCCATTTACCAAAAGACCCCGAATTAGTAGATTGTGGATTAAAGCTATTCATAGATCTATAATTTTCTCCGTTTTTTCAGCTGAATAAAGTTTTATTATTTTATTATAGAGATTTTTTTTAACAATTAAACAGAGTTCGAGGTTAATGTCGGTAACATTTTAAAGAAATTAAATAAGAGAAAATATTAAAGGTTTTAAATTCTGACACTTTCCATGTCAAATACTTTATTTAAAACATTGAGATCACCGAAAACAACAAAAAATAAATGAAATATAACCAAACTTATGAATGAACACGCAATGAAATGATTGGACGAAATGTCAAATTAACTATGGTTACGCCATCTACAAATAGCTTTGAGCGACCTTCCCCATTATGACAAGTGGTACTAGCACGAACTCCCAGAGTGAATGACGTAAGTTCGAACGATTTTAAAATTGAAAAGGGAAATATGAACGAACTTTAAAAATAATGTTTCACACTTTAAAATGTTTAGCTTTAAAATTAATTGAATGAACTATAAAAATAATGGTGGTTTTGAACCCCGACATGGAGACATGAGGAGCGTAGGCCAAAGGCCAGCGAAGCGACGACATTTTTGTCGGAAGATATGGTGGTAGCTTTTTTTTGATACGTGCGTAGCGAGCGCATATCACAGCCTTATTTTTAGGGTTCCGTACCAAAATGGTAAAAAGGAACCCTTATGGCGACTCGGTCTGTCTATCTGTCACAGCTGATATTTCAAGAACTGCTAATGCTATCAACTTGAAATTTGGAATAGTTTTAGATGACGTTTGACCAACTATTTTGCAATTAAGAAAAAAAAAAAATTGTGACAGGGACTGAACTGGTGTCTTAAAAATTCGAAGTGGGGCTACTATGGCGCTGGTCGCAGAGGTGAGGTGAGGTGAGGTGGTGGTGCGCTCAGTGTGGCAACACACCGTATTCGGGTTCGCGACAAATCAATCGTCATCCTGAGGATGCCTTGTTAAGAGGTGAAACACGTGTCGATTTCTTACAGGCTTTTTTATAGCTCTTTAGCAATAGTTAAGCAGAACTGGTTACTAAATATAACAACGTCTATTGTATTTTATACTAGCTTCGGCCCGCGACTCCGTTCGCGTGGAAGTCGTAAGACACCACAATATACTACAATACCAGCCAAATTTTTATAAAACTTCCCTGTTTACTAAGTTTGTAGTTTTATTCTGAGCATTCAAAATATACAGAGAGTCAGGAATAGTGACTCGGGAGCAAGCGACGGACAGTTGTTCGTGTGAGAAGCAGTTTGTCTTGAGGTCGACACCCTTAGTCTTCACCCTTCGGTGTCGGCCTCTGTGACTTGTATTTGATATTTATTTTGTAAATTTGGTTCATGATTATTAAAGTGATAATATTAAATTATAGATGTATTATTATTTTAAAGTGCTGATATACAATTTTATAGCTGTCCTCATAAAATTTTAAGTGCTACTAAATACATTCCAATTGCTTGTTTTGCTCATAATAATAACTAAGTATTTTATTTTATTTTATTTATTTAAGCAACCAACTGCGATACATAATAGTATGTTACAGAATATGTGTTACAGTATTGTATGGCTAAAAATAGGTTTCCCTGTATTACTAGGATAAGTATAAAACATGCGAACGGAAATTATTTGTTTTTTGAATGTAGGTTTATTACAGTTAAATATTAAGAGTATCCATATCATATTCATGTTTACCGCAAATAAACGTTTTTCTTTCTTTCTTTTCTTTATATCTATGTATATGCAATTTTTTTTTAACGATTAAAATTGCTATGGATACATTGCGCGTTCCTGATAGAGTCTAAGGTTCTCAGGCCCGTATTATAAAACCTCACTCAAAACTCAAACATAACTTAAAACTAGTTTCAACCAATCAAAATGTATAAAAGAGTTTTAAGTAATGCTTGAGTTGGTTTTATCGTCAGTGAGGTTCTATAATACGGGCCTAAGTATGGTTAAGTTTTCGTAAGTCGACCTACTATACCTTTCCTTCCTTCGGGGAACATAGGCAGAATATTATGAATATAATATATGGATATGCTAAACCTCGTTGATCATTGAAAAGTTTGATCCTCCAAAAGTTTTCGCCTTGTAGTGCATCTGAGAAATATGAAAATAGGAAAGTTTACATGCTGTAACGGTGGAGTTTCTTGCCCATTCTTATCCATACGAAAACTACCTTTTGGAAGGGGCGACTAGAATCAATTCTATTTTTATAAATTTTTACGTTCAAAAGTGCCTTTTTTGTGCCTAATTGAAATAAATTATTTGACTTTGACTTACCTGAACACAACTTTCAAGAATACACGTAACTGCATAAAACTTGATGTTCGTGGAAGTTAAAATAAAATTTTCAAGCGGTAATGATATCTGGAGGTGTCTGCCATTCAATGTAGTACTCTACAACGACTGGAGATGAACACCAGTCTTTAGAGGATAATGTCGTAACCATAATTCTCTGCAGGCATTTTTAAGATCACGTTTTAATTTTTAATTTCTTTAAGTGAGTGAAGTAGAAAGAGAATACGCATTAACTACTCTATATATTATTTATATCGTACGCTAGATTTTTGATCACGGGAATCAGGGAAAATATAGCATATTCCTTCATCTATTTCTTTTTTTCACAACCCAACCAAAAGGCATTTCGGCTCATCCCTACCTGGAAACATTAAGCCAAAATAAACCCTTTATCACAGCAATAAGAACCACCCACAAAAACATACGACAACACTTTTAATATCTTCACAAAGGGACACAGTAACTAACACGCACGCGACATTGTAAGTAGCTGTTAAGAGGAGCAGGTGTTGGGAACAGCTCTAGAAAGCTTTTAACTTAAGAGCCCCGCACTTGGTGACTGCTACTTACCATCGTCGGTCGCTTTATGAAACTTTGATATGGCGAATAATGAAAAATGTTTTATTAGAGGGATATTTTTAGATTTTTTTGTGGAGGTTCGGGACAATGTCTTTTTAAACTTGAGTAAGAAGAGATAAAGATCTGTTTGAATTTTATGCCCTTGTGCCCCTGACGCCGGTCACGTGGGTTAAAAATAATAAAACCTTTCTAGAGACCGGGTCCATGAATAAAAACTACGAAACACACATTGACTTATTAATTTTAAAAAAATAGGAAAATCGTCTACTTTTACAATATTTGTAAATATGTGAGCACCATGTATCTATCGCATAATTAAATTATTTGTCGTTGCTTCATTTTTAATTCTTTTTACCTATTATGGTATAGTCATTTTATTCTAGGTGCATCGTCTTCAAATACAATTATTTATCATACAAACGTACATTATTTATCGTACGTTCTTATACAAACTACTGTAAAACATTTTAAAAGAGTAACACTGGAGTTTCTTGCCCATTCTTCTCCATATGAAAACTACCTTTTGGAAGGGGCGACTAGAATCAATTATATTATTTTATAAATTTTGACGTTCAAAAGTGCCATACATGGGCCTATTTGAAATAAATGATTTGACTTTGACTTTGAAAAACGGACTAGTGGTTGTCAAGTAGGTAATAAGCGCAGAAACGGACATAAGGATTTTTATAAGGTGCTGTTACGGTTCCTCATTTGACTTACAATCTAGCTTATATAAAATAAAAAATAAAAATAATATAGCTTATATAAATACTTACCGTATTTAATTTTTAACCTAAACTGTTACGCAAACAACTACTACTTAGAAATTTTATCACAGTCACAAAACGTCGGCTTTGCAGATAAACCCAGGTATAACGGAAATGTTTTTTTTTTGTCGTAGATAAAAAAGAAAGAAAATAAATTTTCCTAAACATGACGCAAAGAAAGAACACAAACACGAAAAGAACAAGTTTATATGAGTCACATCAACGCAAAATATAGTGAGATGTGAGACAGAGTCCCAGCACTGGTTTTCAGCGACAGCCGGCGTTGACGTGATGACGTCAACTGGTGAGATAAAAGCATCAAAATAAGACAGGCTGCCTGGTAGATTGACTATCAGATCAAAAGCTAACTAACAAAAATTTAACCCTAGGTATTTCCCAATAAATTGCAGACCTTAGTGAAAAGTTCAGCAAAGTTGAAAAGTCATGTGCCATTAATTTAACCCCGACCTATTTATTAGTGTTGAAAATGGAACACAGCAATGCTGCTAGCAAGCAGAAATTGTACCTGCTAGTTAAAGTTAGCAGAACTAATATTTATTTGTACAAGGAACGCAAGAAGATATTCTAGTAGTAAAGGGAACTCATCTTTTTGATAATAATTTAGGTACATAAACCTTCCAACCTATCGCTATTATTTCCGTTGGATTATAAACTAACGGTTCTTAAATTGTGAACTGGGTGAAATGGGTTAGGTTAGATTAGAACGTTTTAAATGGGTTAGGTTAGGTTGTAGAAGTTTACGTCGCAAGCAAGTTTGATACCAGTTCAGAATTTGTTGGTTCCCTATGGATAGATTATGACTTATAAGCTTTCAAAAAATAATGCGTTAAATTGTAAATGGTTCACGGTGGTGAAGCACGGTTCCCTGTCGTTTCGGGCGACGCAGGTGCTCTCGGGGCATGGTTGCTTCGGGAACTACCTGTGTCGCATAAACAGGGAGCCGGACGCTCGGTGCCATCACTGCACCCACTGTCGGGAGGACACGGCGCAGCATACACTGGCAGAGTGTGCCGCATGGGAGGGGCCGCGCCCATGCTCTCGTATCTGAAGTCGGAGCCGACCTGGCGCTGCCGGCTGTCGCTCGTTCGATGGTCGGGAGTGCCGAGTCGTGGGATGCAGTGATCTCCTTCTGTGAAACCATAGTTTCACAGAAGGAGGCTGCGGAAAGGGAGAGGGAGATCGAGACCACTCTCCTGATCCGTAGCAGGCGGATTGGGCGTCGGCGGAGGGCAGACAATGCCCACTTCCAGCCCCCATAACCGGATCCGGAGGGATGGCGGACTCGGGGACGTCCGCCACCCCCCATCCAGCAGGACCCGAGGTGGCGGCGCGTAGTGTTCCACGCGCGCCCCTATTTGACGTCGCGGGGGGAGTGTAACACCTCACTCCACCCGCGGGCATGAAGTGGTCCGCAAAAGCGGGCCGGCACCAGTCGGGGATCATGGAAGGCGCACTCGAACCCATGATCCCCGGTCCAAGTGTGGGAAGGGAACACCGGGGTGGTTTTTAGTTAGTAGGAGTCTGACAGACCCCTTCGCCCGCCCCAGGGCGAAGGACATCCATGAGGATTTTCACCCCGGAACAAAAAAAAAAAAAGGTTGTAGAAGTTTACGTCGCAAGCAAGTTTGATACCAGTTCAGAATTTGTTGGTTCCCTATGGATAGATTATGACTTATAAGCTTTCAAAAAATAATGCGTTAAATTGTAAATGGTTTTTTGCAGTTCACAATTTTTCGACAGTTTATAACATACATGGATACAGTGACATAAAGATGGGCATACAGATAGGTACGCGATTGACCACCATCTCATCTTTTGATGGTAAGTGATGATGTGATCGACGATGGTGCGCGTTCGCCAATGTATGTGCGTTGAATGGCAATGCTAATACTTTGGCCAAAGAACGAGTTACGTGAAGTGTCGGCCAGTCGGCGAGTTCCTTAAAAAAGAGACGCGCAGTTTGGCCTACCAAATTAAATTGTCCGTATATTCAAATCACAACTGTCATTCTTAGACAGATAAATGTCTATTATACGGCTTAACGTAGGGTGTAAATTCGCTTAAAAATTGATTTCCCTGACTGTACCTAAACTATACTTACATGACATAATAAAGTTGAATTAAAAGAAAATTGTATTAGTCATTATTCTCATTACCTAATGTCTTTAAGTACCTGTAAGCTTTCCCTCCGGCTCTAAAACCAAAAAAAGATCGTTGTCATCCCACTGAAATTGCGCCTTTTTTGGTCATTATTAGCAAGAACGGTCCACTTTAGAAGAAAAAAACGTTCGTGACAAAAACCGTCATTAACATTTTTTCCACATGCCCATCAACTAGGATAGTCTTCGGGTCTCGTTTATAGAGTTCCGTAGTCAACAAGGAACCCTTATAGTTTCCATGTCCCTGTCTGTCTGTCTGTCCGCAGCTTAGCTCAGAGATTATTAATACTAGAAAGCTGCATACATATGTTACTATTCACGTTACCAAAGTGGTAAAATAAAATGTTGAAAAATAAATAAAGGGCTACCTTCCCTGCACGTAAAGTGGGAATGATATTTTTTTTCTTGTCTATCCCAAAGTGAGGGAGGTATCGTTGGACAGATCGTTCAAAAATATTGAGAGTGTGTGAAGACCATTTTTGGATTCAGGGATTCGTAGGCGAAATATTACGCTTTAAAGTGCTAATTTTTGTTAGAGCCAACTTTAGTGATCCCCTGTCTGCCAGCTAAATGGTTGTTTTTGGATATGTGAAAAAAAGATAGGAACCCTTCATTGTGCGTGGTCTGATACGCACTTGGCCGTTTTTTTTTACTAATATTAGTGACACTGTAATGTAATACTTTAAAAGCAGTTTTTCTAGAAGATTGGCCATAAAAATTGTTTATTCCTGCCTTTTAATTAGAAAAAGCTTTGCCTAAGAACTTTCTACAATGGAGGCGCTAGCCTATTTATTAACGACGAGGAAAGTTTTCAGTTTGACGTGAAGTAGGTACTCTGTCTGACTCTGAGAAACCTTGGAAAAACCTTTTTGTTTGAGATTAATGACACAAAATTTCGGGTGGCATGATTTTGTATAAATATCTTGAGTCCCTATACTAGAAGAATACTGAAGCTTCTTGATTTATTTTGAGTACAGCCACATCACTTATAGTTAATAATGTATGTATTTTAATCACTCAGATTACAGTTAACGGTAATAAAATTCCATCTATCGGGGAAGTGGTTCAAAACAATGAACCAAAAAACACACAATCTCTCCTCATGGAGAAATTGAATCTGCAATTTTCAAACTTATTGATTTAGGGGCGATTTCTAAATGTTCTAGACCTACCACAATAGTTCACAGTTTATTTCGAAAGTATTCTTAATGCCTAAAAGTACAGCCGGATAAAGATTTATCTTTAATTTGAAGGCCATCGTCCTTAACAACGCAATATATAAGCCTTTATCAATATCCTACCGAAACCATCCCCAAAAATACAACTATGATAATTTTGAACACCACTCTCTAAAAACAGTCAAAACTTAACCGCTTTCAACGCGTTAAATGCGTATCGCAGTGAATACAAACTTTATTACTGTCGTCTAGTCACCGAAGTGGTGACGTCATTATTCTACGGATGACACGCTGTATAAACTCCTGGTACATTCACCGGGTATTGCGGCTATGATTCGGGGAAATTGAAGATTATTTTTGGACCAGAACGTGGGACAAAGGGTTGGGTAATGCAGCTTTTATTTTGTTCATGAAGATGGGTTTGGTTTTGAGTAATATTGCACAGGTTTAATGCTTCCACGGTTTAACCTCACTATTATATTATAACCTTTATTATTCCATTACTATAAAATTTTGAAAGATTGTGCTAAAGATGTTTCTATACGTATAGTCAAATGCTTAAACAATGCATACGTATTTCATAGATGTTATTTCATGATGCACAGGTCGATCAAAGGTTAAGCTACGCTTGCCGCGGTCGGTTCGTGGATGGGTGTCCATTACATATCAAGACCCATCCATGCCTCAGAAAGTTCGTTCAGCCGTTGGTCCCAGCTATCATTCGTAGATCTTTGACAATCGTTACGGGTAGTCAGAAGCCCGAAAGTCCGACAACCAGTCTTACCAAGAAGTATCGTGTTTCCTAGTGACTGTGTTGTGAAGGTCAGATAGGTAGTCGGTCCATGTAAAATACTGGTGTTCAGCTGCATCCGGCTAGACTGGATGCTGACCCTAATATAGTTGGGAAAAGGCTAAGAAGATTGATTGATTTTATATTCAACTTTAGGTAGTAATTAAAGAATAAATCGGACGCATCACCAGCCACTATTTTAGCTTCCTCAATACCTGTAATAGATTTCTTAAAACCATTCCTCAAGCTAAGGAGGCCGCTACCGCCTCTTTACTCGAGGGTGTCGTTACAAGTGACAAATGAGTTTAATCAGTTAGTTGAACAGCATCTTACATCTTCGTGCTATATCTACACATACTGGGAAACTTTATCTATGTACTACATTTCTATTTGTAGAGTTGAAATAATAAAAGAAAAAATTGTCAAGAGATGAATGTTTCATAAAGAACGGCTTGGCAAATTGCTGTGTCATAATTTATTACTAAGAACGTGGACGATTGACTATCTGTTTTTCAAACTAACGATTAATTATGGTTTACTGTAAACAGAAGTGAGAATTTCCTCCTTTTCTGGAGTCACAAAAAATCATCAAGTGGATATGTCTGATTCAATGACAAAGACGTTTTTAAAGAATCTATTCTCAAGTCCAATACACCATAGTCACCCTATTGACTATACAGGGTGATTCCGACAGCATCCTAAAACTCGAAACGAGTTTGTTTTTCAAACAATTTCACAAATCACGACACTTTACTGTACACCCTTTCATTTTGGGGACGTTTTAAATAATCTGTTTTACGTATCTAAGCCCGTTTTTTTTCGTTTAATTAAAAGTTCAGATTTCGTTGTGATTAAAAGGATTTTTCGATGGCATAGTAATTAATTTAGGACGTTTATTGGATTGTGGTTTCCAATTTTATTTGATTAAAGAGTAAAATTGAGTTAAGGTTAACAAAGAATTAAATTAATAGATTGAGTTACTTCTAGGACTCTATGAATCTATCTATTATATATTATATTAAATACAATTGCCATGCGTTGGTCTCGGAAAAATGCTCGACTGATTTGTTTTATTTTTATTTTTTTGTATTGTTCACCTCAATATTGGGGCGGTTTAGGGAGAAAATTAGAAAGAACTCAAAGGAACAGCCAAAAATAGAAAAAAAAAAATCTCGTGGCACGAAGTTCACCGAGTCATCGAGTACGATGTAAAAGTACTCCCGAATGCGATTGCAGTGTTTATGTTTTAAGACATGCAAGCATGATGAATAAGCAAGTCAACAAACCATACTAAAACAGGTCTTAAATCAAATCATACAAAAATGGAAAGACCAAGTGCAAGTCGGACTCGCGCACGAAGAGTTCCATACCACTGTAGAATATTTAACACAGCACAAATATTTAAAAAAAAACTGTGCAAAGCACGTTTTTTGTATGGGAACCCCCTTTACTTATAACTTTAAGTTATTTTTATCATTTGTTGTTATAGCGGCCACAGTAGTAGGTACACACTTTGTGAATATTTCAAGTATCTATTACGGTTCAACAATACAGCCATATATCAGACGGACGGATCGATGGACAGACAGACAGCGGAGCCTTAATAATAGGTACCCGTTGGTACCCTTTAGATGGTTGGTGCCCTTTAATTGCATTGGTAGAACATTGAGATCACGCTAAAATGTATATTTTTAAGACCTTTTATGTACCTGTTCACAAATAAAGTTTAATTTGATTTGATTTGATTTAGACACGAATCCCTAAAAATAAAACACGATGAAATCAATCATATCCAAATCTCGTTTTCCTGTTACGAATTACAAGCATTGACGTAATCAACTGAGAGATTGGAGAGTTTACGAATTCTACCCTTTTGCTTACCGATTCAATCTATAGACGGAAAATCATGTTCACTGTTCATTCGTGGGTGTTTTCCGACTGATATGACGAATGCAAAGCGATCGTATTCAATCGAATCAAGCGCTTCTGAAGGGTTACTTAAGAGGGGTGCTTTGAGCGGTTAACAACAGTTTAATTACGTGTATTTATTTTGGCATTGTTAGACGTGATTTGAAGTTATGTTTACCTTTGTTTAGTAAAGCAAAACAGTGCGTTATGTAACACAGTCATAATCATACTGCCTAGCCTTTTCCCAACTAAGTTGAGGTCGGCGTTATGTAACACAGTAATCTCCAAAAAGAATTACGGTGAAATTTTGTGCTAAATGTCTTCTTATTCCAAATAGGAAGCAAATGGGCAGTGACGTGCTTTGAAGCTGCTGGGACACAGGCCTTCTCTCTGTGAGAGGGAGTATGCCGCAATCCACCACGCGGGCCCAGTGCGGGTTGGTAGATGTCAAATAACTTCGAATTTTTTGTTCTAGGACATGCCAGTTTTAAAGTGGTGATGAAATAATTTATATGATGTAAATCACCCTTACAATTCGTAAGTCGCGGCCATTGCTTTTAGCCATCACTGCTCTCGGTCTGCCAATCGTGGTGAATATTATTGGACTTTATTCCAAGAACAAACTTAACATTGTAGCTGAAAAATATGTTCTCCCATACATTGCAACTGCAAATGTATGTACGTACAATATTGGGAGATTTACCTTGTTATTTTATACTCATACACTTCTTATAGATTTCTTTCTCTTTCTTTTTTAAATTTTAGACTCAGTAGTTTCGGGGGGGGGGGGGTCCATCCGAAACTACTGAGTGAGAATGGTCAATTTTCAGATTTTTTCTTGAGTAGCTTTAAACTATTTATTTTAAAATTAGAAAATATATACTTGAGAGCCTAGCATAGTGACTCGACGCCGATGTGAACTCCTCCCGCCGACTTGTGCAGAGCCACCTCGAGTCCCAACTGCCGGATCCTGTCAACGATTGTCGCAACCTCGCGGGTCACTAGTTCGGCCGCCGCCTGGTGCGAACTCCCCTGTGCCAGGACCAACGTGTCGTCCGCATAGCAAACGACACTGACGCCACTAGGGAGGTCAGCTCGCAATACCCAGTCATATCCGTCGTGTCCCACAGAAGCGCCCTCAGTACCGATCCCTGTGGGTGTATTATATAATTGATGGACATGGAAATTAGCATTTGTTTGTATTCGGAAATCCGATGACACCCGAGGGACATTAAGAAAATAGAAATACTGTATATTATTATTTAATCAAATCGGGACTGACTTTCAAATCACAAAAGTCAAATAACAAACGAAATTACAGTGACACCAATTTCTTCGACTTTATCTATTATGATTTTTAGAAGACAAAAAGATTTAAAAAACCCTTTCTTTTGAGATCCAGGTCATCTCGAACAAAAGTTGAAGTCCTAAGCTTCTTATCAGACCAGCTGTGAGACAAGTTTCATCGCGGCAGACATCACAATAGTTATATTTCATTGAGATCCTAACACTAGACTTCTATTAGGTAAGAATAATTATGTTATAGATGTTCTGTTAGATTACTTAGTCTATTTTCAAATTATTTACAGTTTTTCTATGCATAATGGGAAAACCATACTTAGATACTATTTGTTACTGGTTGAGAAGTTTTGAAAGCACTTTTTTCAATGTGCAAGAAATAAATTGCTAGAAAATGAATGCTTGTATAAAAAAGGCTTGGAAAATTCCTGTCTCGCAAATATTTTTATTAAATAACGACCCAATGAAAAGTTGTTTATTTAGGTATTTCCTCCTTATTTCCTCCTCCCAGGTTATCCCAAACAAAAGTTGCGGTCCTAAGTTGCTATCAGACCGGCTGTTAGAGAAGTTTAATCGCGGTAGATATCGCAATAGTTATATTTCATTGAGATACTAACTCTAGACTTCTATAAGGTGAGAAATGTTATGTTAAAGGTGTTGCTAGAACATTTCGTCTGTTTTCAAAGTATTTAGGTACCAATTATTATTTAGATTTTCTCTTTATTTTATTTTACGGAAAGTTATCATCGAAAATGCAATCATTATCATTATGTCGCAGGAATGGATGGGAGAAGCACAGGACTGTTCAATATGGCGACGCATGGGGGAGACCTATGTTCAGCCGTGGACGTCTTTCGGCTGAAATGATGATGATACAATATTATCAATTTAGTTACAGCGTATGCAGCTTTACATCATTCTTCCCCATTTTGCGTATACATCGTAGCGAGATCTTCCCTTCATCTCTACTTTATTTCCTTCCTCGCAATTCGGTACTTTTATACTTTATTACACTCAGACACGCTTCCATCTGAATCTGAAACACGAGTCCTGTTACCAGAAAAGACTCTGAATGGTCAAGCACCCAAATAGTTCTATAATCAAAAAAGCGAATCTAATATCTTTTACTTTAAATTCTTAATTCCTTTCCCTCTTGTTATCTAAGTCAATAAGGTAAAGTGTGGCTTACGTCCACTTTTACTTATATTAGGTGACACCTAAACCACTGCCTGAATAAAAGCGCGTTGTTGGATTTTCAACTTTCAGCGGAGAGCTGAAAGTTGAAAACAACTTTATTATTTAAGTGTTGCCTTGTGTTAGAGAAAACGGGCATTACTTTTCGGAGTACCTCTATGAATAACAAATCCGAGGGCAGAATGGAGGCCGATTTAGAATATCCGATAAAAACTTCAGCTAAAGTGTCCGACAAGGTCTAAGATATGCGGGAGAATGTAGTTTCTTTTGAGGTTTAAAAGGACCTTTTTATAAAAAGATGAATAGTTTATTCATGGTTTGTTTTATAAACTTATTATCGGGTTACAGATTTTTGTGTTGTGATTGTATTAATCCAGATGTGTACATAAAATCGTTCGATCGTTTTATCTTCTTTAAGTATCCACAGTAATAAACTTACCTTTAATTTACTATGATCCGTTCCGTTCGTTCCGTACAAAGGGAAAACGGTTTTGGAGGACATAGTTTTAAGTACAATAGTGTGTACTGTAAACGCTTTATAAATAATCAGGTTCGATTCCGAGGTCAGGCAAAATGTTATTAAGTATCATCTAGAATTTCTCAGTGGCAGCCCGGAGTCGGGATTTGTGCCCGGTTGATAGTAATAGGCTCGCCCCCTATTACATGGGACACAAACACTTGCACAAAGGTACCGCCTCTGCTTAACACTTTTGGGAATTCTTACGTGATGTTATGTTAACTATGCCTTTTCTTTTAAAAAGTACTTGTGCTACCCACCTAATACATTTACAGTTGAATAATTAACTACTCAACCCTATATTTCCAACGTCACACGAAAAATCTCAAAGAAACCATACGCACATCTTTATCCCATCAACAACTGTTCAAACTTATAGGACACGTATTAGGGAGTATAAGACGTTCAACTTATCCCCCGGTACGTGCGGCCCAACTGTCGTTATCTAGGAACGGGATATAAATGGACTGATCGTGCGGAAGACACCTTAGTCTTGACGGAGAAGGAATTATCCTTTTTTTATGCGAAAAGTTTGGGCTATCTACCATTTTTTGTGTTTAGAACGAAGTACCTAATGTAATCTCCCGGAGCTCAAAATTAAGACCATTTGTAATAAAAAAAAAATACAGTTTCGAAGCTGACATACTGGCCATCAATTTCGGAGTCGTAATTGCTCCAAATTGGAATTCACAATCTTTTAAAAAGTTGTAGACTCCTTTGCGAAAAGTACAGGGTGGCTCGATTTAGGAGTCTGGGAATGTATTTTGTTAATTCAATATACAAGGTGGCAATCTAGTCACCTGCATCCGTCAAGAGGGTGATTCTACACGCCTTACCAAGCAACTTTCGCTATGAAACTCATATCCGATTCGAGGAAATGGAAATCAAATTACGATCACCAACAAAAAAAATAAAAAATGGTTTTTGATAAGGAATGGAATATCGATGCACGAATGAATTATTTTTTTTTACTATTTGGGGATTTCATAGGAAAAATTGTTCAGTAAGACGGGTAGAATTACTCTCTTCCACCCTGTAGATATAAATCTTTATGCCATACATTGGTATTAAAACTAAAAAAAAAAAATTATTCTGTCTGAAAAAAAAAACAAACATTTTTGCATGGATGCCGATGCTGAAAATTGTCTTCGCATTACTAAAAGTTTAAAAGAAACTTTATTTGTTTTGAAAGTATCTAATAAATTGCTATTATTTCTCAACCCTCTCATATTTGAAAGAAAAGGGTACTCTTTATTTTGTGTAGAATTTAAGTACCTACAGAAGAATCGTATTCCTTTGAATATTTTGTTTGAAAGGACGTTAGAATTCGTCTGTGTTATTTTGTCAAATAGATAACATTTTGAAAGACAATTGCTTATAACATTTGGTAAAGGGCACAGGTATTGTAGATCTGTATTGAACATACAATGTCAACGAATAATTATTAATTTCGTTAGTTTAGATTATAAACTGTCGAAAAATTGTGAACTACAACAAACCATTTACAATTTAACGCATTGTTTTTGGATAGTTTATAATCTGACGGAAATAACGCACCTTGTACTAATATTAAATAACCTGCTAGAAAATTGGAAGTATGCTCGCCAGCCGCTGTCGCGGCACCGCTCGCGTCGCTCGCTCGGCTCGTGCTTGATTGGTGACAGTTCTAACTTAACCTAACCCATTTCACCCAGTTCACAATTTTTCGACAGTTTATAATCTAACGGAAATAATACCCATAAATTATAAACTAAAATAAATAAATAAATCCTTTCATTAAAAAAAAAACTAACGGTTCTCACAATCTTACGGTGATGTAAATACTATTTGTATACTACTTAGTTAATTTTATAATTATACATAAATGACGAATCCGAATAGTCGTCAAGAACTTCGGTTTCAAGACAACTTTTCATCTTGCTAATTATTATTATTCATTTATTAATTCAAGAAACAAGAATTTATTACATTACACTCAGAACAAACAATAAATTAACTTATCAATATAATACGAAACAAAAACCGCCGCACTATCAACCACTGTCACTATTAGTAACCGACGACTGTAGGTGACGTGCAAGTCACTGCAGCGTCTAATGTATGGACAGTCGAGTCTGTCCGCTATCATACATCATGGGAGGCCGTCACTTCCTTCTTCTTGCGAAGGAGTACGCGGAACGCGTGAGGGAGAGGCAAAGTTAGCGCCCTGACTCCCCTAATCGCCAAAGAACACGCCCTAGGCGTCGCAGTCCGATTCCCGGCCACCGTAGGCGCGGGCTTGCGGACGGTGAGCAATGGGTAGCTCGCCGTCAGATAAGGACCAGGCCCTGGTCGACGGCGTGTTGTGTTCCACGCGCGCCTCAAAGAGGTATCAGCAGAACTGACGGGGTTCGATAGGGCCGATGCCTGCCAGGGTTGCGGTTACTGTCCGAAAGGGTTACCGTGGCCCCTGGCAATGTAGGCAACTGAAGGAACACGGGTGGGTTTTAGTCAGTAAGAATCTGACACGCCCTCCCGCTCCACCTAAAGCGGGAGAAGTTATTTGATAATTTCACACCCAAAACAAAGCGGCTTCTGCATAAGAGTCTACTCTTTTCACAAAAATATCGCTATTCTCAAATACACGAGGTATTTACATAAAAAAACCACATGTAAAAAACGAGAACATAAAACCATTAAACATAAAGGGGTTTATTTTTGAGTGACGTTCAAACGTCAAAAATGTATGGTTAAAAGATCACTAATCATTACATATGTTTAAGCAACGTTTATAAATACACCCCATAAACCCTAACAAATTATTCAACAAAAACTATCCTTTTAAATACTTCATAGATATGCCAAGCCCAGTGGCTCGGAATTTCAAAAATTGCAAATTCACACGTAGACGTTTTAAAGGCACGCCGTTGGCACGCCAACCAATGTAGCGTGCCAACCGAGTCTATTATACACTGGTTCTTTAAAGAAATCTTATAAATGGATGGCATTTTTAAAATTCCGTCGACCTACTCTCGTTTGGTGACACTGAGCGATGTAGTAATGAATTCATTTATGAAGTTTATGGTGAATTCTCGGTGAAATGAAGTGTTCTTGCAGTTTTTTAAAGGGGTTTCAGGGAATGATATAGTTGATTTCCTAGATTTTAGCCACAGAGCACTCTATTCCGGCACCGACTAGAGACGGCAGTAGGTACTGATAAAATTTATGGCGCCAAAAGTGCTTTGAGTGCATAGAGTATGGCCAGCGAGACGTGGCATAAGGAAATGGTGCAAAATTTAAAAAAAAAACTATTAATCTGGCTACTGAAATATATTCTGAAACAAAACGATTTGATACTTTTGTATTTTTATATTAATCAGTTTGTCGATATGAGTAGGAATGTGTGATTATGATAACATTTCAGTCAATATTTCATGCTGCCAGCTGAAGATGCGTCTCTATTTCTTTGTACCACGACTCAAAATCAACAAACTCGTAACTTCTGTGGCGGCCTTTAAATCCGTCAGTTTCTATACGTAATTTCGTTTGCTCGAGTAAATGGTGACACGTATGGTTTGTATAGAAAGAATTGGCAATGTTGCCTCCAGCAGCGGCCGTCGAGGAGTCTCCGTGTTCTGTGATTTTAGCTAATGGTCCATATTTCTCTTATACAACAAGAGGATTGCACGATGCATTTTCGTTCTTAAAATCATGAATCTCATGTGTTCGTAATCTCACTGGCATTAGGACTTCAGACCGGAATCCAGCAAAGCTGCTTAGTAGTTATAGGAAGAAGTTTAGTAGAAGAGTTGTTCCCGGAAAGTAGTATTACTTTCCATGAACAACTCTTCACACAGTAAGCTCTTTTAATACATACTACTGCTATTTATTCTTGCATAACTCCTATTGTATGCAGAAGATTTAAACAAATATGCGACTAAACAGAAAGCTTGA
Source organism: Omphaloscelis lunosa (assembly GCA_916610215.1). NCBI lineage: Eukaryota > Metazoa > Arthropoda > Insecta > Lepidoptera > Noctuidae > Omphaloscelis > Omphaloscelis lunosa. The sequence continues at coordinate 17,654,402 of OU744260.1, forward strand.
ACAACATTTATAAAATATAAATTAAGACATACCTAATAACGACCTCAAAATGTTGCCAATAATAATAAATTATTTATTTATTTATTTATTTAACCATTTATGCACACACATATAAACAGACAAGAAGAAAGGAACAGAAAAATACGTACAAAGGCAGTGCTTATTTCTAAAGAAATCTCTTCCAGCATACTCAACTCAGAGATCAGTTTACCTGAAACAAACAAAAAAGAATAAATTTTATAAAAATTTAAAATATGATATTAATAAAATCTCGTCTATACATTTTCCCCAAGGATACAGCTTGAAATACCAAGCCGGAAGCATTGTTCTTTTTTCGAATTTATCGACATTCTGTAAAACAAGTCAGACAGAAACGTCCCTCGTCGCCAGAGGGGTGCCGGTCCGATAAAAATGCCGGCGCCGTTCCCTTATCGTTACCGGACTGTGGCCGGGCCAAGCGGCCGTTTTTGACACAGAAAATAATAGTCCGTACTATTATTTTCTGTGTCAAAAAAAAGTTTAATATGAACCGTGGTATTTGTACCGAAATTTGGGGTTATGGTGTGGGAGCATGTCATATGCTGTGGAAAGATTCCTATACTAAAACTAGATGATTTGATATGAAGAATTGAGATTGCGATCTTACTGGATAAATTGTTCAAAACACTAATAAAATTATACAAAAGCTGTTAAAAGTGTAATCAACATTCTAAAACGTTGAAAAATACAAGGTCTCCTCCAAAAACTCCTGCCTTTCACCGTTAACTCTGGCGGGAAAGAGAACAGATTTATGATTTGCAGCTTAAAGCCTTTTCTTTCTGTTAATTTCCTTTCCATTTCTCACTCTTTGCAAAATTACAGAAAAAAATAACAGTGACTTGTTTCCTCATCAACGCTGACATCGAAACACAAAGCTGGCAACATCCTTGTTATAACAAATTTCATTCATAACACGGATCTGTAATAATAATTGCAACACGAAATAAAGGAGGTGCAGAGCAGCAGAGCAAAATTGTATCTTTTAATCCGCGCTAGTCCTACAGACAAATAATCTAGCTAAGTGGATGACGACACGACGGAAACGGGAGGACAAAAAATTATAATAATTATAATGTCAACACTGGGTAAAGGCGGTTGTTTTGCCGTAGGTAGGAACTGGAACACAAAAAAAGGCCCGCTGGCGAGTATACCAGTTTTTTAATTTAAAAGATGATGATGAATGGTGATCAGTGCCCTAATTGCGTAATACAACATCAATCCATTGCTTCATAAGTTGGGAAAAAAATCTGCTCAACAACGTTAATAACGCAATTAATGTTGTCGAACTGTCAAAATGAAATAAATTAAGCAAGATTGTTTACGTTAATAAGTTGCACGATTAGGGTACGGGTTATTTTTTTGCAAAACGCTCTTTTTTATTATTTTCATGATTTTGTTAGTTTTAATGTTCTTTTTAGGGTTCCGTACCTAAAGAGTAAAACGTCTGTCTGTCTGTCGGTCAGTCTGTCACCAGGCTGTATCTCATGAACCGATGTTAGACAGATTAAATTTTCACAGATGATGTATTTCTGTTGCCGCTATAACAACATAAATAAATATTTAAGGGGGCTCTCATACAACAAACGTGGTTATTATTTTTTATTATTGTATTTCCTGTGTCTCAAATAAAATATTTTCCGTTCGTTCTTTCTCTTTTGTGTGGTTATACTGACTAACTCAACATTATCTTATCTTTTGCTCCATGTGCTCGCATGGGGGTTTGTGGCTAAATAATAACAGCCGCACGGTTCAGCTACGCTTACCGCGGTTGGTACGTGGATGGGTGACCATCTTTACATACCAATCCCCCTCCGTGCCTCGTAAAGCACGTTAAGCCGTTAGTCCGGGCTGTCCTTTATAGATCTTTGACAGTTGTTACGGGCCGTCAGAAGCCCGAAAGTCTGACAACCAATCTTACCAAAGGGTATCGTGTTACCGGGTTATGGAGGTCAGATAGGCAGTCGCTTCACGTAAAATACTGGTATTCAGCTGCATCCGGTTAGACTGGAAGCCGACCTCATCATAATTGGGAAAAAGCTAGGCAGAAGATGATGATCCATGTGTTCGCCCAAAACGATCTCGGATATATAGCAGAGCGCAAAAATGCGCACCGTGTTTCTGTAAAGGTTAGGCGGATTAGGACCGGCCGCGCTGCAACACAACGCATTGCAATATTCCTTATTAATCACTTTCGTAAATTTTCTATTAATATTACTGCTTAGTCGATGTCCCGGTGCGGTTTTTTCACTGTACTGCGTGGTACTTCATTTATAGAGATATATGAAGTACCGCTATGCAATCCAAAGTACGTGCGGCGGACTCACCGCAAATTTGCGCGCTCCGGAGGCCCACTGTGAATTAACCGCATAAGTTTTTTTCATGGCATTGCGCGCACTTCTATGAAATTCCATACTTTACGATAATGTGGAAAAAAACGCACAGCAGTGCGCGCTAGGCCCCGCTCGTTTTTAAACTACTAATCATAAAAACATCTAGCACGTATGAGCCAAAATATCACACCAAAAAATCTATTTACACATTACATAACGCTTACCTCTCCGTTACAAGCGAAATATTCCGCAGCTTAACCAACCAATGAAAAAACAAAATTACAACATCATACTTATAACATATCCGTATCTAGTATAAAGGGCACGTTCACGCGCTGTTACGTCTGAAATGACCTTAAAAAGGTCGACGTCCGACTCAAACTTTCGGTAAATGGGTTCCGTGCCTAATTTTTCTGACGTTGATGTGGATTGAGTTACTTATTTTCACGCCTCTCTGAGATGACTTTGCACAATGGGTGAGTAAAAGTTTAGTGGGTGTATGATTTTTTTTTGGTGTAATATTACTCCCTTGCGGATTTTGGTGACGGCTCGTTTAGTAGAAAGGGACAGTACCTTCACATCTAAAATTACTATACTGGAACGGGGTGTAAAGTTCACTCATCCTCTATTGAAAAGGGAGGATCCTCCGACTAGACCGGTGTCGTGTCAACTACCCAACGATTGATGTCATATATATGTCGTTCGCGCGGTAAACTCTCATTGCGCGATGCAGAATTTGTGTGACGTCAGGGCTTTGTGTGATTTCAGGTCTTTAAAGCGTAGTTTGCATATGGCGATGTAGATGACGCCACAATAGTAACTTAACATACAAGGATATATTTCCTATGCCTGGAACTTGAGAATAAGCATTGGCATTAATCGATTTGTATTCTGAACACTATTGTGCAAATTGATTGAGTCGAAGTCAACATAGCATAAACGAAATTGTAACTGAGAGCAAAATCTCTCGAATAAAACATAAAATACTGTAGCCTCCATTTCAAGTGACAGTACAATTGTTTCAAAGTATTGACATTTTTCCACTCTGTAGAACTCCAACTGACATTCAACAAGGTTATTCGTTTCATCTGACACACGGAACCCTAAAAAGTTGACGGTTCGGGACAATGCTGTCGTGATGGCAGATATGACACGAATTTTATAGGTCGGTAGGTAGGGTTGCGTTGGCCGTGGGTTGGTGGTTCTAAATCGTAGCTAAGTTAGGGTTAAAAGCCTTTTAAAGCAAGTGATTCAAGTGGGGTAGTGGTTTTAGTATCTATTTTATATATTACCTAAGAAGTAACTGATATAATGAAATTTTATCTGCAATTTCCGTGATTCCCGATCCCGAATAAACCCTGAAAGTTTTGATATTGCAAAATTGACAGATTAAGGGTCCAAAAAGGAGGCTGGAACATCTCAACATGATTAATGTAAAGCCCCTTTCTTATGAATATGAAACTTTTTTTGTCTACTTAGCCCATGTCAACTATTTTGCCAGGTTTATTTGACACCGGTGCGTAGTACTCGCAACTGGCGTGCGTGTAACGTAAACAAAGCAAAAGGAGTAGGTATGTAAAGATCGTAGCATGTGACGTTCTGTAGTTCTTTCTATCCCATGGGAGTAAGGCCTGCATTTATGTATGTATGTATTTAATTAATAATTTAATTATTTTTATTTCACATTCCATAAATTGTTAGTTAATAATATTTATATATTAAATATTTATGTATTTGATACCATATTATAATAGCTCAACATCGATTTATAAGATTTATATTAGATTTCCTTTTTTTCTTAGCAGAATTAAATTTGTAACGGAACGTGACCTAAATAAAATATAGGAAATCAGTACTCATGTCTTACTTAGCCTAGAAAACGTTCATACGTGTTCCTGACGTGCCTTGGAGACCTGCCCAGTCCGTAAGTAAAAAAAAAAAAAGAAAAAAATACAGCAAACCAAAGTACGTTTTAACGACCTAGCAATTTCGTATTATTTATTTTCTTGGTTTTCGCCTAAAAACTCGCTTAGGCTTGACGTAAAAGTTAAGGAAATCTGTGGAGGCTGACCTTGTCAGTTTTTACCTACAGCCAAAAGTTAGGGGTTTTTCCTTTAACTGTGTGCCTTTAGTAAATGGTTTTTCCTCTTAAAGGCAATGTTTTTGATGTTAACGTTTAGGTGGAAATATATTTGAATAAGATTTTATTGTGTTGTGATTTCATGACTGATTTCCTTAACATTTCTAGTTGATCCGGTTCATCGTATCATGATTGAAGTAAAATTATACTGTTAAATATTATATTCTCTTTGTCAGTGAAACTTCTTTTAATTATATTTGACCTTTATATCCACTTCTGTCGTTTCGTAAATTATTACCAGTGAGAATTTCAAAGTAGGTAATTTGACTTTCCACGCCAAGTTTGATAAAAATTGAAATTTGAGTCCGATATCTCGCATTATTGTACAGTATCACTAATGTCCGACCGAAAACGGATTTTTTGCCTAAAACGAAAAAGAAGCTTCGGCTTTAGTCTTATTTTCGGCCAAAAAAAAAAGCCGAAAACGAAAATTATTTTGACCTAAAATATTAAGTACCTGGTCGACCGAGCTCTTCTCAGATGAAAATAGATAAACATATCGTCCAGGTATACTAACCTTTTATCACATTCCCGGGCCTGTGAAAATAGGGAAAACGAATTTTCCCAGAAATGAAACCTTAGCTAGGTCGATTTTTCGAAAAATCGATAACGTGTTTACAAATTTATATATAAATATACAAATATTTTCCATTTAATAGTATAGGATAAGTTATTTCCGCTGTACACAGAAATCTTGTTTCTTTTTTTTACACCTAGAGAGAGAAAGAGCAAGGCTTTAAAATAAATAAAACACGATACTTCCATTAGAGTACTACAGGATACAAGATTTCGTGAATTTCTTGTTGTATTGATTCACCTGATATTGCCGAGCTTTACGAAGTAGACCGAATGACGCGCGATAATTCACGAACATCCGATTTTTGACTTCGGCCAAGTCAAAAAATTCAAGCTTTGACTGGTTTATGGCTGAAAAATAAAATATGCCCGAATCATGATTTTTTGGCCGAAAATGGCTGAAAACGAAAACGCCAACAAAGCTTCGGTCGGTCACTAATTATCACTATTAATTCCACGGTGGCATCTCTAGCTGAGTTAATATTGCATTGCTACATTTCACAAACAATCTCTAGAAATCATAGCGACATAGCATTCGTCCCAACCCCAATCTCCCCCCGTCCCTTCCAAAATCTCTCTCCATTACAATTTCAACGTTCAAGATTTCAATCGTGACGTCATCAATCACTGACGTCAGCACGGCATAGTGTTTTGTATTCATTTGGGTACAGTCAACGTCAAAAAAATTATATAGCGACAAGAATTCATTTGATTGTCTACAATTTGTGTCTTAAACTGTATCAATGTCTACGTAATAATATAATAATAAAATCTTCTATTGATTCCTTACAATTACAAAATATATTATTAATAATAAAAAATAAAAATAAAATGTGTACATATATGTACAATTAATTAGGTACCCAAACTGCGCTTTTATAATTTCTAACGTGGCGACATTTTTGTGGACGCCCACTTCACGTCAACATGATGACACAGGGAAGTAAAATGTAGAGAATTTTATGCAAACACTTTAAAATTTCTGTCCGCGATAACGTTTAAATACACGTATTTCCGTACATGATAATATCATCACGTTAGAAATTATAAATGCGCACAATGTGTAATTTGTTTTATGCCTACAGATTGATAAAATATTATGGAACAAAGGTTGCATAGTAATCAAATGATTTGTCGTCGATGTATGCATCGTTTTGAGGCAGACTGTACCTTACGACCCACACGAAGCTGGATGCAATGGACGGACAAAATTTGCTGAGTTGGGAATTAATTGGAAAATGAAAACGTTTTGGTTTGTGTAAAGCGTTAGGTAATAATTGGAGTTATGGAAGGTTGGGTGGGGACTCAACCTTCTCGGGGGGCCCGACCCTTGCTCGATAACGAGGTGCCAGCAGTTGTTGCAGCTGAGCACGTAGCTTTAAATTCCCCAACTAATAATCATGATCAAAACTTTGATCCAGCCCGTCCCATCCTTGATGTCCTACCTCCGGCTGACGCCCTAAGCCAAGGTTCGTACCCCACAGGGGGTGCCCTTAGCGAGTGTTCGCCTAGTTTAAATTAGCATAGTTGAATAACCCCAGGCTAGAGGTTTTAAGTGTAGTAGTAGCTTAAGACACCCACAGGAAAGCCCGGTTAAGTAGTCATGATCTCAGAGGTCAACTACGAGATGCCGTACCTAAAAAAAAAAAGGAATGTTGGGTAAGTTTCAAGTACAATATGCACATATTTATTTATAGTAAGTATATAAGTATATACGTGTATATGTTACCGGCAAAGCATGTAATTCAGGCATTGTATATAATAATTTATTTATCTTTTATCATTATATACCCTGCCTAGTCCATGTATGCAATGCCTCGGTAATGTATAGAATGGCAAAAATTAGGTAAAGTATAAAATGAAGGACAAATAAAACACCTTTTGTTTTAATTATTTATGCTTAACATTAGAAAATAATAACATTTAAGGTAACAAAAAGAACTTTGTTTTTAATGGTAACTGAGAGGGATTAAATTTATAATAATAAAACTGAGAATAACATCAGAAACTTAGTACATAAATATTCAAATAAAAATGGTATAAATTTGCAAAGGAACAGAGTGCCATATCAGTCATATTTGGACTAGGGACGTCATCTTTATTAAGTACATTCTGACGACAAACCATGAACTGCTGCCTCGAATTAAATACATTCGTTTTTGTATTCCACACATTGCCGGTTAAACATTCGGTATTGTATACAGGGTGGCAGGGACAAAACTGTTAGAATGGATTCAGTACATGATTGGAAAATCCCCTGCATTGAAATTTTTCGTCGATTTTTTTTTATCTGCTTTTCCATAGAAAAGTAACCTACGTGGTCAAAATGTATGGAAAAGCTGTTTTTTTTTTAAATAACCGACGAAAAATTTTAACACAGGGGTTTCAGAATCATACCAATCCATGGTACCTAACAGTTTTCACGTCGATGTCCCTGCCACCCTGTAGAATGCCTAGGCAAAGTATGGAATAAATTATATTTCACACTTTGCCTAAACGATATAGGCATTCTATAGAATGTCTATGTGTTCTATAGAATACCGGTTTATATAGATTGCCGATAACATAATATAATTATATACACATTTTACACTTGCTGGTATTTGTATGTCGAAGTTTGAGTACGACGATAAAAGTCGTTATAAGTGAGCAGAATATGATTATTGAACTTGTTCACAGCAAAAGCACTCAAAATCACTTACAACCGCTTTGCTTTAATATACTGGCCACAGTAAACACAGTGTTACGCAGCTGTTTTTCGTCTCATGATACTAATTAAAATCCATTAAGAATTTTGAGTTACGGAGATGCTTCACAGAAATGGTTCATATTGACAATATTTTTGGTAATAACTAAAGATAATTTCTGATTGATTGATCATTGGGGTGCGTCGAAAGTAATCAATCAGTGGGTTCGTCTGAAAGTACCCATTTCCTATTTTTCAAGATTAATGTTTTCCTGAAAATGTTATCGTCTACTCCTTTTTAAGAAATATTTTTAGAATTAAAACTATTTTTTTCTGTGACAATAGGTTTAGTTAGCCTCAAAAACATGTATGTATATTGACATGAATTCTTTTGTTGTCTTTTGTAATTGTTTATAATCTGTTTTCTGTAATATTGTATCCATGTGTAGCTACAATGTAGTACCCAATGTGTGATACGTTTTGTGCCTTGATAATCTAGCCAAATTTTTGGCTATATTATCATCGAACAAAGATTGTGGACAATCAAATGAATTTATGTCAATGTATATATCTTTTTGAGGCTGACAGTACGTACCCATAAAATATTATCAGCAATATTACAAATTCTTCTCATGACACTTGTAGGTATTTTAAATTCATCTCAGTCAGCCGAAAGCTCACTGAAGGGGCGAGTAAAAACATCCGGATGACGTCATCAAACATGACAGGAATGGATAAAATAATCTCGTTCAGATAAAAACATTTGCATTATATAATTTGTTATTTTTGCTGAGGATGGAAATTAGATTAAGATTCCTGATAAAAACGTAAAAAGGAAACTTTTTAAAAAGGTGGGTAGTTTTACTAGACTGCCTCGTTAGTCCAATGGTCGCAAGTGCTAAGCATGAGTTCCCGGGTTCAATTCCCAGGTCGGGCAAAGTGTTACTCGGTTTTTCCATCAGGAGTTTCTCAGCAGCACCCCCCAGGCTGGAATTGTGCCCGGTTGTGCATCAAACATAATTGGCTAAATGTGTGGGTGAACTAAAGGTACTACTCTGTCTTACCCTTCGTGTTAATATTATTTTATGTAGTTACATAACATCACGCCTTGTTTCCCGGAAGGGTTGGGCAGAGGTGTCCCTGTAGCAGGTTCCTCCACATTTCACCAGTTATGTTTTAAGTCCCATGTAATAGGGGGCGAGCCTATTGCCATCAACCGGGCACAAATCTCTGGATTTCTCAGAAAAATTTCTCAGTAGCAGCCTGGAGTCTGCTCCAGGCTGCTACTGAGAAATTTCAGATAGAAGACCCAATAACACTTTGCCTGACCTGGAAATCGAACCCAGGACCTCATGCTCAGCAGTAGCGCTTGCGACCACTAGACCAACGAGGCAGTCTGGCCGAGCGCTGCTTTTTCGTATATTGCACTAATATAACTTTACAGTTTCTAACACAACTAACTATTTACACTAAGTACTGAATTAAGAGACTAACTAACTATAGAATTTGTATAAATAGATACGAAAACAAAAAAGTATTCGTCCGCATTGCTGTTATCCAGAAACGTGTCCAGAAGACTGGCAGCATTACCACGTTGAATGGCAATACTAATTCTTTGAGCAAAGAATGAGCCAGCCCTCTGACCACGTGAAAGTAACCTACAATGGCTACTATAAAACATGAAAAAAAAAAGAATATGCACCAGAGATTAAAATTACTAAGCTTGTATTCTTTTATATAGGTAATGGTAAAACTAAAGGCTCTTACAAACAGGCGCGACACGCGACGCGACACAAAGACACCGCCCGTCGCGCGACGCGACGTGCCTTTGTGTCGCGTCGCGTGTCGCGCCTGTTTGTAGGAGCCTTCAATCAACTTTAAAACTATTGTAAAAACATTCTTGCTTATTTCCAACTCGACAAAATAAATACATCAAAGAAAATAAAACTGGGTTAAACAGAAAAAACTGTAACAATACAAAATAATATCGAGCTACAGTTGAATACAAATATTTCAAAAATAAAAGTGTAACCTACAAATCAGACTGGTGTAGTTCAAAGCTCGCTTTGTTCGAGCTCAAATAACCGATGTCGGTTTAATACAAGGCAGTATTTATAAAATAACAGAAAATATGAAATCTTTTTTAATCGTACATAGGACCTCTAAATGTCAAATTGTAAAAACATGACTTCTCTATTTTATATTTTGTTGTTTGAAACCAGTAAAAATTGAATTATTCTATTTGTATATAATATACTATTTTTAATGTAAAAATTCTGAAACTTCCAACCTTTTTACTGACTGAATATTTTCATTTTGTTCTCTTGAACTCGTGTCGACTTGAAAGTAGAGGAGCCTTTGTCTCACTTCATTAATTTTTATGAATCCTGAGTGGATTTCCAATTACTTTTCACCAATTTCCACAAAATACCTCTTCGCACATCAGACGGAACGGAAAACGTCGGACTCGTGCTCGAAGGGTTCCGTACCATTATCTATAAAAACGAGCAAAAAAATCACGTTTATTGTATAGGAGCCCCCTTAAATATTTATTTTAGTATGTTTTTTTTTTTGTATTTGTTGTTATAGCGGCAACAAAAATTAATACTATATAATCTGTGAAAATTTCATCTGTCTAACTATCACGGTTCATGAGATACACCCTGGTGACAGACGGACAGACAGACAGCGGAGTCTTAGTAATAGGGTCCCGTATTACCCTTTGAGTACGGAACCCTAAAAATACCGTTGGCCTTCCATTGTGCCAAACATCGAAGGCAGTGTCACTATAATATTATCCGTGTTGATTTCCCCGGTCGCGAATCATTAATTCCACGACAGCATCTACAGGGAAATATATATATCCCGATCGCGCTGTTGTTGTGCTATTTGTTTTATTGGTGCTTTTCAAGATCAAATAAGTTTTTATTTAATTTTTATTGACTAAACCAATGATTTCACGACACCATGACGACACCTCATTTTTGTAAACGCGATTGTGCTCTTTATTTATATTACGTTACAGATCAATGTTCTATGCAAGTAATTTTACTTCAAAGGTTTTGTAAACGCGATTATACTATTTATTTATATTAAGTAACGGATCAATGTTCTATGCAAGTATTTTTACTTAAAAGGTTTTGTAAACGCGATTATGCTCTTTATTTATATTAAATTACGGACCAATGTTCTATGCGAGTATTTTTACTTTAAAAGTTTTTTAAACGCGATTGTGCTCTTTATTCATATTATGTTACGGATCAATGTTCTATGCAAGTATTTTTACTTGAAAAGTTTTGTAAACGTGATTATGCTATTTATTTATATTAAGTTACGGATCAATGTTCTATGAAAGTATTTTTACTTTAAAGGTTTTGGAAGTTTTTTTTTTGTATACGCGGTTGTGCTCTTTATTTAGATACGCTAACGGACCAATTTTCTATACAAGTTATTTTGCTTCCACCAAGGCGATCTTGTTCAAGTTTTGACTTCTGTCGGCATTTCCGGAGTGCCACCACTTTTTGTTAAGAAGATTTATATTGATTGTGTTTATAAAGCATAACTTAGTATTATTTTCTCATGTAGGCATGTCCTATAAGACAATATCTCAAGCCACGACAAATCATTTAGCCGCTATTTCTGAGCACACGCACTTTTATAATGGTTCCGATACTTTATATTCCAGTTGTTTGAATGTGAAAACTTTGTACTATGATAGGTAATTTAAGAACCGGTAGGATTGTCCCAATTAGATTTTATCACGAAATAACTAGATATTTAATTTTTAAGGTTCCGTAGCTAAAAGGCTATTACGGAACCCTTGTAATTTCGCCCTGTCAGTCCTTCCATAATGTCACAACCATTTTATTATTGTTCACATTTGCTTACACTAATCCCTTGCCGAATTTTTATTATTAATATTAATAGTAGCAAATCCTAAATTTAGGAAACGATATTTACATAGTCCATACCCAAAATGGTGACGTTTATTCCCTAACACAACCGTTTCCTTAAACATCTGGTAACGCAATATAGGCGGATCTATTCCTCAATTCAAACATCCTGTCCCTTAACTTTATCTCCACACAGCTGCTCAGTTAGTCTGCACGCTTATCTATTTAAATACATTACGTATCGCCCCCGGAATAGCGGTACTTCAAAATGGTCTATAATTTGATTTAGCAGCGGGATCTAGTTTGAAAGAAAGAAAGGAAAGAAAATACGTTTATTTGCGGTAAACATTACGCAAAGAAAGAAAAAAACACGAAAATAACAATTTCAAATAACAAGTTTCATTGCTGAATGGAGAGGCCTATCTCCAATAGTGGACTACTAAGGTGGTGATGATTATTCAAGGAACATTTACTGTAACAGTAAGTTATGATCAACAAAATCATCATTTATCTCTTGCCCTTATGTTAATTTATTTGGGGTTGGCGTAACATGTCTTTTTCTGCCAACAAAATCTGCTTAAAAAATTACTTTGAACACATTCTTATCTGTGCTAAAACTTTACTGACAAATGCGTGCAATGTCAAGACAAGTACACTCGAACTTGTATGGCTTTTTCCTAAAAATACCATTTCAGACACTAATCTACATGGTCCTCACATGGTCTGACCAAGATTATGTCATTATTATGACTGGACTTTCGAAGAGACTGTGACATCTGAGTTTGTTTCGGTGTTTCTTCTCAGAGTAGTCGGAATGGAAACACCGACTTCATCTTGTTTTTAAAATATTAGTGACGTATAAAGGTGTTTTTACAAAGTTAATTATAGAAAAAGAAAAAAATAGGTAAGTCAAAGTACCTATTGCTTGTACTTTTAAAGATTCCAAATGATGCAAATAAATGTATTTTTTTCTTTCTTTCTTTCTTTTTGTTCACGCAATGAAGAATATTTTAAACTATTTAGTCTATCAACTTCAAACGGTTCAAACAAATAACGGTTTACAGAACGATATTTAAATTACATTATTTTGTAGTTAATTGTATTTATTTTGTATTCCAGCACGCAATGTTGCTACTTGACCTCATTTTAAGAATTTACTGAAGACATAATTATAGTTCATAATATTACTCTTGAATATTGTATTTCCAACACGTATGTTAGCCGTAGGACCGAAATATTACCATTCCTACTTAATACGACACGATACAGCGAAATACAATATCTAATGAAGACACTTCAATATTATTACAACTGGTATTATCAGGTTACGCAATTTTGAATGTGCTACACCCATCTCAAACAGTCAGACCCTAAACTTTATCTCGTGCGTGTTCTAATCTAAATACGTTATACAGCTACACGTCAACTTTCAGCATATGCTTCATTTTGATTAGCATAGTATAATCAACCTATAATGTATAGTACCTGGTCGAGCGAGTTCTGCTCGGGTGAAAATAGAGAATGCTCACTAAATAGTATAGGATAGTTCTTACTAATTCCATGCTGCCATGTCATTATTCTAAGGTAGCCATCTTGTTTTAAACTTCGGGCGACCAAGCTCTATACCACCGTTATCCACCGTTATGAGGCCTAGCTAGATCGACTTTGTATATATCTAAGCAATATGTTTTTATAATATATATATATATATATATATATTATAAAAACATATTGCTTATATATATATATTAATAGTATAGGATGTCGTGGCCAGATCATTGAACACTCAATGTTTGACGATATGAACAGTTAAACGCACGGCTACTGCATGGTGTGGCCAAACATTAGTGATCTTAACGTAAAAAAGTTAGATTGTCTACGAGTAGAGGCGTTGTTGTTGTGCATCATGGCGGTGGCATACAAACAAAGTGGATGCTGCGCAAAAAAAGTCGATGGACTTTTATTGGACTAGACACAGGCCTCCTCTTTCCATAAAAGTGAGTGAACCATAATCCAACACGCAAGCCTAGTGCAGGTTAGTGGATGTCACATGTCTTCGAACTTTTTGTTCTAGGACATGCCGGTTTCCTCACCATGTTTTTCGTCATTGTTTTGAGAACAGTAGTGATTAATATATGGTAAAGTGCCTGCTTGAGTTCGAACCCACGACCTACAACTCGTAATTCGCAGCCGTTACCACTGGTCAAACACCGCAGTTTATTTTTATTTTTATTTTTAGCAGCTAGCATGATTTTGTCAATCTGAAAACCCAGCCGTGTTCCTTCAATTGCCTGTATGTTGCTAGGAGCTACGGTAACCCTTTCGGACAAACCCGCAACCCCGGTAGGCATCGGCCCTAGCGCCTTCAGTTGTGCTGACATCTCTTTGAGACGCGCGAGGAACACAACGTGTCGTCGACCCTGGCCTGCTTCTTATCGGACGGCGAGCTATCTATTGCTCACCGTCCGTCCTGTGATGCCTAGGGCGTCTCCTGCGGTGGTTAGGGGCGTGAGGGAACGCGTTCCCCCTCCTCTTTAGCGAGCGTTACTGCTTCGCAGAAGGAGGTGACGGCCTCCCATGTCCTCTCGTTCCGTACCATGACCTGGACCAGGGCCGGACGCGAGAGATCTCTTCCGTTAGTCGCCTCCACGAGGACACAGCAATGCTCCGCCCAAGCCGGGCAGACCTCCACCGTATACTCTACCGTGTCCTCCGGGCAATCCACACAATGATGACACCCAGGCGTTTCCTCCCGCCTTATCCGGAACAAGAATCTCCCGAAACAACCGTGTCCGGAGAGGACCTGCGTCAAGTGGAAGGTGAGGATGCTGTGGCGCCACTCTAGCCACTCTTCAAAGAGGGGACTTATCGCCGTAATTGTGGCGTGCCCAACAACTTGCTACTTGAACTATACTTCTATAGTTTGTCCCAGACCGCTGTTCCTCGCTTTAGGAATGCGCGGCGAGGCGGGGGCTACTGTTGACGAATGAGAGGCGGGCAGGACGCCGCGCGTCATGCGCATTGACGAATGAGCGGCCTGCACTGCCCCCCGTTTCGCCGCGCACGCTCCTAAGACGTGGAACAGCGGTTTCGCTCAAACTATGGTATATCAGCCAGAATAGATGACGATGGCCAAGCTGGGCAAAACCAATAATAGTAGCAAAAAATTATTCTCTGTACCTCTGGATTGGATAAACTGTAAAAGTCATGAGGACTTTTGGCCAGCAATGGGATTGTCCAAGCTGACAATAACAGTAGCAAAAATGGATTCGAAGTCACGATACCTGCAGCAAAATCCTATACTCTATAAAGATCATACAATGATATACCCATGTCAAACCGACAGACCCTAAAGTTTATCTAGCAGAGAGTCAGTCAGTACGTACGTGTCCTAATCTACAATATGTTACACATCACTTCTCTTTGAACAAATTTAGGTTTAGACATTTTGATTTAACAATTAGTTCATATATCTTGCTACTATTCTTGCTGAAAATATTATAAGATCCGACCTTCACCCATCTGTTGGAATGTTAAAAAATATATCGCGAGTAGTTTGGAAAAAAAATCCTGGCTAGACTATGGTTAATTAAAATTCCAAAAGCCATCTTTATATACCGAGCCGCTAGTCCCGGTTGTCATTCGTGGATCTTTAACAGTCGGTACGGGTAGTCAGAAGCCCAAATCTGACAGGCAGAGTACCAAGGTGTATGGTATTCAGCAGCATAGTCTGGCGGTTAGACTGGAAGCCGATCCCAACATAGTTGGGTAAAGGCTAGGTAGGTATATGATGGAAAAAGTTCTATCCTATGTGTTAATCCAGGTTAGAAACTATGTATCTGTGAGCCAAATTTCATTCAAATCCGTTCTCTAGTTTTTGCGTGAAATAGTAACAAACATCCATCCATCCTTACAAATTTTAGCGAATACATATATATATACATATATACTATCAATTTTCGCGTTTATAAAATATAATTTAATATTAAAACATTAATATTATATTATTAGTAGGATAAAGGATAAAGTAGGATTCTATTTTATCCAATACTCAATGAATTCACAACAATTATCAGGCGACGCAATATTGGGAATGCTCACCCATCTCAAACGTACCCCTAACTTTATCTTCCAACACGCTCAGTGCGTGCGTGCCCTATTATAAATACGCTATACGTCCCTCAAGGTTATAAAGTAGGGTACCTACATACGTGAGTATCAGTTTTTTTCTTATAACTGGAGATAGCAACTAAAATAAAAATAAAAATCTTACTTCTAAACTGACTCTTGGATTTAATATGGCTACAAACGTGACTGCTGACCGCCGTTATGTATGGCCGGGTTCGACCCAAGTTAGGCAAATGGTTGCTGGGTTTCCATCAGGAATTCTTCAGTTACAACACGGAGTCTAGGATCTAAGATCCTCTGTGCCCGGGCAATAGTAATGGTCTCGTCCCATAAATATAACTGGTGAAGTGTGTATGTAATTGGAATTACATAATTCTAACAGTACACGGTACATCTAAAGAAAGAAAGAAAATACTTTTTTTGTCATTTTTTCATCTCTGCCTGCCCCTTCGAGAAATACATGCGAGATGATTATGTTATGCTATTACTTCCTATATTATCTGGTGAAGGCCGTAGGTGCCTATAGCAACCTACCCATCTCAAACAGATCCCTAACTTTATCTTCAAACACACACAGTGCATGCGTGCCTTATTCTAAATACGCGACACATCGCTCAAGGTTATAAAGTAGGGTACACACGCGAGTGTCGGTGTTCCCAAGTTTTCCGGAGTTTTATCTTGTTCGTAAGTTTGGCCCCATTTGTACTGAAGTGACGATGTCGCTCTGAAATGTAATCGCATGTTAAAAATGGTTACTATGTTTCTCGCCAAATGTTTCTGGATATTTTATTTGACAAAGTAAAATGGCGATCAATGAAACAGCTGATTCGTACAATAATTACACCATTATCAGATAATTATTATTTTGCTTTAATGTAGTCTTATAGTAGGGGTCGATGGAACCGGGGTCTGCTAGGGCCGATGCCTGCCGGGGTTGTGAAGAAGTCCGAAATGGAGATCGTGGCTGGCAACTGAAGGAATACGGGTGGGTTTTAGTCAGTAAGAGTCTGACATGCCTTCCCGCTCCGCCCAGAGCGGGAGAAGTTATCTGATAATTTTCCAACAAAAAAAAAGGGTTCGATTTATAATATAAATGAGCTACTACGAGTGATAAATATAAATGATGATGGATAGAGATGGAGAGGAAAGAGATAAAAATGAATGGATTGTGTGAGGAATGATATGAAAGAGAAGGGAGTGAATAATTCACTCCACACAAATTGTGCGTGACGGTTGACACACAAATTGTGCGTGACGGTTGACAGGGGAGAAAAGAAGAAGAAAACGTGATGCACCGACCCCACGTTATATGGGACAAAGGCAGATAGAGAGAGAGATAGAGATTATGAATAGGGGTTGATTTATTGGTAAGATTATAAATAAATCAGTCATCATCATCTGCCTATACTTTTCCCAACTATGTTGGGGTCAGCTTCCAGTCTAACCGGATGCAGCTGAATACCAGTATTTTACATGGAGCGACTGCCTATCTGACCTTCACAACCTAGTTACTAGGTAACACGATACCCCTTGGTTAAAGTGGTTGTCACACTTTTGGGCTTCCAACTACCCGTAACAATTGTCAAAGATCTAAAAATGACAACAATTAATAAGCCGTTGGTCCCGCCAACGGCTTAACGTGCTTTCCGAGGCACCGAGGGGTCTTGGTATGTAAATATGGTCAGGTCAGCGTAGGTTAACCTGATCGATCGACCCTTGCGGCTGTGATTACTTAGCCACAAGCCTCTATTATAAATAAATGAGTGAGGACGATAATAAAAAATAAAAAAAATCCTTGTAATCCTTATCCATCGCATTAATATTCAAATATTCACTTAAAATTATCTCCCTTAATAAAATGAAGTTGTATATCTTTATTCAGGCACAGCACACAATATAAGCCAAAGACTACACTGCATACTAAACTAGAACTAAATCCGTGCATGACCTTGAGGTAGGCTTAGTATTCCCTCGTATATTCCTATCCTAAAATATAAGGTGCGTCGTAATCCTGAAGAGTCATGTCTAGAGCTAAAGTTTATTGTTACAGTGTATAGAGATAAATGTAGGCAGTAGAACATTATAATGTTGAGACATTAAATAAGGTTTTAGTAATCGTAATTCTAACTTAATATTATTATAAAATGTGAAAGTGAGTTTGTATGTTTGTTACGCTCTCACGCTAAAACGGCTGGACGGATTTGGATGTTTGGCACATGGGCAGACCATGACCTGGGTAAGGACATAAGATATTTTTTTCAGAATCTAGTTTTCTATGATTTTTTTCTTAGTGATCTCAAGCGTATTTTCAGCGACTTTTTCGTCGATCCCTTAATGTCGTCAGCACGCGACCACATACGACGCGTCTCCAAGCTATGCGGTCTTCTATAGTGTGGATCGCTTGGTAAATGCTGCCAACAGCCTTTTTGATCGCGTCTGACCATCTCATCGGCTTCAGCGACCAGATTTGATGATACTCGGGTAATTTCATGATTATTGATTTTATATAATACACACCCAAGCATCCTTTGGCGATTTCATAAGGCATGATATTACCAAATTATTTATTTTGAATAATCAATAATTAGCCAACTTTCCATTAGTTACAGCAATGGCATGTAAAATTTAATCGGAGAGGCAACCGGATGGCGAGTGGTAATCTGGGTCTTGAAGTGATACCGAACACCCCTGTACCATTGCCTTGAATACATATATTATGTGACAAGCATTGTTTGAACGAAATAATACTCTGTAGCATTCTTCTTCTCTCAGACTACAAATAGCTCCTTTATTACTTACTAGCTTCCGCTAGGGGCTTCGCCCGCGTGATATATCCGCGTCCCGCAGTTTCACCCGCATAAATCTCGATTCCGTGGGAATATCGGGATAAAAATATCCTTTGTGTTAATCCAGGTTATAAACTATATGTGTGCCAAATTTCATCTAAATCCGTTCAGTAGTATTTGCGTGAAAGAGTAACAAACATCCATCCATCCTCACAAACTTTCGCATTTATATTATTAGTAAAAGGATGTTAGAATAGGATGTTATTCAGTGATAATATAGCATACTACTGCTGAAAGAATTTTCAAAATCGGTCCAGTAGTTTTTGAGTTTATTCGTTACAAACAAAAATAAAAATATGTTCTCTTTATAATATGAGTGTAGATTTAAAAAACATTAACTATTTCCGAGTTTATCCCCGTTCTACAAACAGTTAATTTCATTTAGCCCAAACATTGATCCCTATTTGACACCTTCTGTCATGATGATCAAAAATAACCGTCGCACACTGAACGTATAAACGCGTTATAACATAACTGCAAATACCGCCGCGATAGTTTCATAACGTTGTCACATGATGGTAACTAGAATTTACGACGTAAACCAGGTAACTTAACGAAGATAAACTATGTTTTATAGCCATGTGATTAAAGGTGGCTTTGTATTACATTTAAGTAACGGGGTCGGTAGATAAATATAGGGTACTGATTTGGCACCAGGGGATCAGTAATACTGTTAAAAACAGTTTTAAAAGAGCCATAGCTATTAGTAATCAAAACAGTAGTGGAGAATTACTACCCACATCATGAAAATATTTATATAAGAATTCTTTATTAAAAAAAATAAAGAGGAAACAGAGTACTGTTTCCTCTTTATTTATTGTTTCTCTTATTTTTTCTCTTTGCATACTTTTCTCTTCCTTTTTTTTTCATTGCCTTTAGCATGGCGATGAAATTTATTTATTTTATTTACTTTTCAATTTCTTTGAATTTATTCCTGTTATCAATCACCCAAGTAATTTAATTCAATTAAAACTAAAAATATAATATCCTAACCTAACTAAAACTATTAGACTAAAATAAACTAAAATATGGCTGTCGACGTTGTCGACTGGTAATGTACCCAAGAGACTGGCGGCATTGCCACGTTGTATGGCAATGCTTAGCCTCTGGCCAAGGTAAAAGCCAGCCCTTGGATCACGGGAAGTGTCAACCAGTCGTTTGGAGATTTCATTGAACAGACCGTGAACTTTATTTTATTTATTTAATACTTTAAGCAAACAAATGTACTGAGGCGGAGTTATTGCCATAGGCATTTTCAAACCTTTGGGTGATGCAGAGACAAACAGTGGTAGGTGCAATATCGAAAATTGTGGAATAAATATTTATTTAAATATAAGGATATACTTATACCTATTAAAAACTATGAATATAAAAAATATATACCTAATAATATATAAATATCAAGGCACGAAATTCAAGGCATATGGAAAATTTAAGGTTTGTTTTCAAGGTTGGCAACGCAGCAGTAAGCCTCTAGGTTCTATAGCATTTTCAAAGGCAGTGGTAACTATTTTCCATAAGTGTCGGCCTTTACCTAACGTAATAACATGAATAAAAACACTCTGATCCACTCAAAGAGCATAAATATGTCTAATTACGACATTCGTAGGTCTAAAAAGATTGCTAAATGGGTACGTTTACCATAATCAGTCACGCTTTTACCTAGAAACACACACACACACACAAACATAATTTTACGCCTGTTTTCACCCACATTTAACCAGTTATGTTAAAGTCCCATGTAATAGGTGACGAGCCTATTGCCATCAACAATTGCACTTTGCCCGACTTGGGAATCAAACCTAGGCCCTCAATTCAGCAGTAGCGCTTCATCATCATCATCATTTCAGACGAAAGACGTCCACTGCTGGACATAGGCCTCCCCCAAGCACCGCCACTTCGACTGATTATGTGCTTCCCGCATTCAGCGGATTCCTGCAGCCTTCACAAGGTGTTCGATGCATCTTGTGGGAGGCCTTCCATCACTACGTCTTTCGGTACACGTTCGCCACTCGCAGTAGCGCTTACTTAGAAGCAATGTCTTTATATTTTTTTTTTAACATGGCAACTCGCAGTTTTGACCACTAAGGTCTTGGCTGCTTAACCGGACTTTCCTATGGGTGCCTTAAGCTGCTACACTTAGAGCCTCCAGCCAGGAGCAAGTAAACTATTCTAAATTAAAGCTAGGCGAACGCTCGCTGAGGGCACCCCCTGTGGGGTACGAAGCTCGGCTTAGGGCATCGCTGGGGGAGGACAGCAAGAGGGGACAGGCTGGATTAAAATTTGGTTATCATCATGATTATTAGGCGGGGTATTTAAAGCTAAGTACTCAGCTGCAACAACAGCTGGCACCTCGTTTTCGAGCAAGGGTCGGGGAGGAGTATCATTTACTCGGGGACACGGTCGCGATCGCAAAGGACCTCGGCGGCGAGGTCGGAATGAAGTCTTTATATTATATATTATTTCCCTTAACATTTATTTTCAACCCCGTGTGTCTAGAAACCCCACTATCAAACAATCTATCACAGTCTTAGCCATTCATTTATTATTTCAGTAATATAAATCTCAAACAGAATTGCTAGCTCTGAAATATAATTTACTTTTACTGGTGATCACTTGTAAAACAACAACCCGTTTGTAAATCAAAGCTCGTTTGAAGATACATCTTTCTTTCATTTACTTCATTTTATTGTTTTACCAAATAATACTATGAGTAGTTCTACACAATCAACTCGAATAATTCACTTGTATTTTGAATAATTACTATTGAAATTTGCAGTTGCATGACCTTAGTTTCGTGTTGCTTAACAATCGTTCTATGCCTTTGTTAGAAATTGCGAGAAATCAAACAATTGAAGACTGATTTTGCTTGAATAACTAACAAAGCATTGTTTTGTAAAAGCTAGTTACAAGTCCTTTGGTCAATGCGGCTTGCAAAGATGTATTGTTCTATCTGTACTACACAGAGAGCACCTCCTGAGCCTGCAAACCAATCATCAATCCTGTGGGTGCAAAATTTTCCTCCAAGGACCTGGGTTTTTGAGTGATGTACATAGATCCCTTGGAAGTGATCTTTGTACATCACTTAAAACCGCAGGTCAATATAAGGACAAAAAAAAATGACCAACTGCATATTGGACCACGCAAATGGACCACCTAAAATTGTAGTTGAAAAACATGTCCCATACATCGATATACGCTGCGGTCAATTCTCTAAATATTATCTCCACTTATTTTCGTATTACGTTGACTTAGAAACTTGATTTTTTTTATAACTCCAAAGGAGTAAGTACGTAATACTTACGTTATTGATATAAATTTCAACTTGATACCTCCAGGCGTTCCTGAGAAAAATGGTTTTGACAGACTGACAACGAAATAATCCTATACGGGTTCTGTTTTTTCCTTTTGATGTATGGAACCCTAAAAATCTTAATTTCCACAAATGCCAGATGATTGAAGACTACGAGGTACTTTGACCTCGTAGTTAACCATCTGGCATTTGTGGAAATTAAGAATTTTATTACTACTTATTTACAAATCAACTTATATCTATCATGCATTAATTTTTATAAAAAAAATTCATGAAATCACAAAACAGACTTAATTTTATTTTATTATAATGTTGTAAAGTAGGAAATTTATTTCTCAATCTTCATCCATTTTGTTTTATGTAACTTTAAGATTATTTATTTAATTTTTTCAGTCGATCATAAAATGCCCAACCGGAATCGAATCCCCCGATCGCCGTACCTTCTACACGTATCTATAGCACCGGTAACCATCCCCGGTTGGCACGTCCCCCGATTTCTTTACGACGCTCGTAAATCATATAGTTTCAAACTATTTCTGCGTTTATTAGACGCAAAAAACCTAACGTTATGTTATCTGAAGATTTGGGTACGTGGCAGTAAAACGGTTTAGGCGAAGCATTGAAAATAATAGGCGTATTGGGTAAGTTATTTTTAGTATTAGCTCTGTTCACGATACACTTCTTGCCAACTTGATTTACTATTATCTTCACTGGTGGTCCCTTGTAACTTAACGTAACAGAATATGCCATATACACCTATATAAATCTGCCTAGCGTTTTCCCACCTATGTTGGGGTCGTCTTCCAGTCTACACGAATGCAGCTGGAGCTGGAGCGACTGCCTATCTGACCTCCACAACCTAGTAACTGGGTAAACCCCCCCCTTAGTAAGTTACTTGGTTGTTAGACTTTCGGGCTTCTGACGACCCGTAACAACTGTCAAAGATCTACGAATGACAGCCAAGACCAACAGCTTAACGAGCATTTAAGGCGCGGTAGAGTCTCGGTATGTAAAGATGGTCACCCATCCACGGACCAACCCCGGCAAGCGTAGCTTAACCTGATGGCTGAACCCGCGCGGCTGTTATTACTTAGCCATGAGCTCCTTCAATATGCAAGGCACATACTAAACCTAAGCCAGGTGATTTTTATCTTTTAATAAAAAATACATGTAAATCGAATAAGTACTAAAAATAGGTATTAAGTAGTAAAAATATTGCGGCAGGATTTTGTCTAGTACTGGATTTTCAACTCTCGGTGTTAGGCTGAGCGTTGAGAATCCAACGCACTGGGACGCGGTCTCGTCCCAGTGCGTTGAAAAAACACACTGTTGGATTTTCAACTCTCAGCGCTAAGCTTTTCAACTATCAGCTCTCAGCTTTTTTTTCGTGCACTGCATTGAAAATGCAGTGCACGAAAAAAAATCACCGCGGGAAAAAATCGCCTGTGCGAACCTGGGCTTAATGCTCAGGTTTTACGTGGCATAGCAGGCAGACGTTGCGTTTAATAACAATAACAATCCGTCAGAATCGGCCTAGCCATTTCGGAGATTAGCTGGAACAAACATTAGACAGGCGGTTTTTTTTTCAAATTGATTTTTCTTATCTGTACCATACATACGTTCATAAGCATTTTACTGTACTAAAGTAAATTTATTTGCAAACTTATTAGATATTTTAAATGATATAGATAAGTAAGTAACAACTTCTAACTAATTAATTGATGAAAATAAAAAAATATATACTAACTTAACTAGCATTTAGTAAAAAGCTGTTATTTTGACATTACAAACAGACACTTCACATACATACATACATAAACTCACGCCTTCTTCCCATGGGGGTAGGCAGAAACTACAGAACGCCACCTGCTAATATCCTTACATACTCCTCTTGCCTCGTTTACGTTCATACATCTGGCCATACACCCCCGCCGGTTGCGAGTACTACGCACCTGGCCTTTCTCAAGAACATCACCGATAAGGTCAGTATTATGTCCTTCTATGGCGTCCCCGACCGGCGTTTCCCTTCACATCAGCCTTGTAAATACATTTTGTTACAGATACTTCAATTTTATTTATTTGAATAGATGTATTAATAGTCTATAGAATGTATAGATGAAAATTAAATAGGGAATGAATTAGACGTGTCTATCCGTCATGTGTAATTCGCTATAAGGAATAAAATCAGGTAAATGTGCACCGTATTTACCTAGACATTAAATTGTATTTGTGTAGTTTTGTCACGTATATGCCTAGTTTGTCTGAGCACCTGGGGTATAAATATTAGGAAAGAAAGAAAGAAAAGTTGTTTAGGCGTACTGTTATGTATGGTATCTTGAGTTGCGAGGGAAAAATTACCAATAATACCTACCTATTATTACACCGTTACTATCCCATTTTGGGATATAGGCCGCAAGGAAAATAAAAAACTTGAGAGGTGTCAAGCGACACCCGGATGGAAAGAAGTTTCTTTCGATTAATTGGTGAAGGAATTGTAATAAAATTTTATTTTTTTAAGTTATAATAATATAAATAATAAATTAAAAAAAAACGAAACGAAAATAACTGGCTTGCTTTCTATGAGAGAAAGAGAGAGAGAAAGAGAGTGACAGACAGAAACACGCGCACGCCGCACGGCTTATAACTATAGCAAAAAGTGTCGTTACAACGTTTGGTCTTAATTTTTCCGTCTAGCCCCCTTTCGCAACGCACGATAAGTAACTTCGTTCCAAAAAACCGACCAAGTCCGAGTCGGATTCGCACACGAAGGGTTTCATACCACCGTACAATATTTATCAAAAAACGCCGGAAAAAACAAGTGTCTTATATATATATATTTATTTTATTTTTTTGTTATAGCGGCAATAGAAATACACAATCTATAAAAAAATCAACTATCTGCATATTACGGTTCATGAGATACAGCCCGCTGCCAGGCAGACGGACAGCAGAGACTTAGTAATAGGGTTCTGCTTGATACCCTGCGTGTAAAGAATCTTAAAAATGAACTGGTGGTAGACCAGGGATTATTTATAAGAGTTGAAAGCAAATACGCAACGCAAGTTTCACAAGAATGTTATTTCGTGAACTTTAGTGGCAGTTACGAATATTAGTAAATCCATCAATTTTGGAGCAATTTATTGCAGGGGATAAACCTCTTCAAAACCCCTTTAGTTTCCTTCGTTGAACGACATTGACCTTTGAAATATTATGCTTCTGAAGTTCACACGTTCAAGTTTGTTTAAGGACATTGTCAAGTTGTATTATTTCTCAGAGTACATTGCTCGTTGCATAATTCAGAAAGTAATGTTTAGTTCAGTAATGTAGGCTGTAGGTTCTTGTCGTGTTTCAGAAGTTAGGGATTTAGACGTGCGCTTTACAGCGCCTGATTTAAATTTAAGCATGATGTTTGTAAAAAAGCATACCGCAATTTAGGGTTGGTGTTACGGCTAGGAAACAAGTTCACGAACATCAGTGCTCTGAGATCGTTGTACGAAGCGCTTGTAAAAATTCATTTGGAATGCAAATCCGAAAGGGATATCGTGGCCCCCGGCAACATGGCAACTGAAGGAACACGGGTGGGTTTTAGTCAGTAAGACACGCCCTCCCGCTCCGCCCAGAGCGGGAGAAGTTATTTAATAATTTGCCACACAAAAAAAAATGGCGTTCTACGCACGGTTGGGTTGTGTGTACCAGATGGGCACATGGGGTGACGGAGGTGACCGCCGCTGCTGTGGGTGCCACCTGCTCGCGCCGCTGACGCGCGCCCTGCATACACTCTATATGGTGTCACAGCAGATTGACTGCTTCAATTGTACTTTCAACTCTTTATTAGTGGCTTTTGTGGATATGATAATTATTCAGATATATGACAATTGTAATGGCAATCATGTCTTAAATAGGTTTTTATTTTAAGGGCGCGTTTGCAAAATTGATAGGTATAGAATCAAACTGCTACATTGACACAGGTCACACACACAAGTGTACGCACGGTTAACTGCGGGAATAGTAGTCAAGTGAACTAATTTTGATACTTTGAAAGTTTTTTTTATTTGTTTATAATACAGAAGAACCTACAAAAAAATATTCCGTATTGTTGTTTATATTTTTACTAAATAATACATAGATACAAATACCTACTTCAGTAACTGCTAGGCACTGGGCGCCTTCTAATAGTAGAGAGATGTGAGCCGTGGACTTTGGGCTGGTTTTGTTAGTTATGATGAGACCTTACCTCCGGACTTGATGGGGTGACATGAAGGTGTACTTCGGTGACTGCTATTGGAACTCCTCGACGAGTAGAGCTAGGTGCGCCGAGTTTCTACTCGTTTTGATAGTTATGATGAGACTTTACCTCCGGACTTGATGGAGGGACCTGAAGGTGTACTTCGGTGACTACTATTGGAACTCCTCGACGAGTAAAACTGGGTGTGCCAAGTTTCGGCTTGTTTTGTTAGTTATGATGAGACCTTGCCTCCGGACTTGATGAAGTGACCGGAAAGTGTACTTTGGTGTCTGTTACTGGAACTCCTCGACGATTAGAACTAGGTGCGCCGAGTTTGGGCTCGTTTTGATAGTTATGATAAAACTTTACCTCCGGACTTGATGGAGGGACCTAAAGGTACTTGTACGAGCCCGAACTCGGCACACCTACTTTTACTTATCTAGGATATCCAGTAGCAGTCACCGAAGTACAACTTCAGGTCACGTCATCAGTTCCGGAGGAAAAAAAAGGAGGAGGAGGTAGAAAATGCCTATGGCATTAAGTCCGCCTATGTGCATTTCTGTGCTTGAAGTATTAAATAAATAAATCAAAACAGGGACCAAAAATAAAATAGCCCTTATTGCAATGTACTAAGATTCATCCGTAATAGCAAAATATCTGAAAAAGTTAGTTTGGGTTTTTATTTTTTCACAACTATTTGTGAAATTTGGATATATTATTTTTTATCTTTAGAATTGAATATATGTGCCTACTTATGGTATTTTTAGAAATCCTATATTAGATTGATAATAGAACAAAAAATGTACCGAAACTCAACCCGGTTTCGTTAATTTTGTGAAAATGCAACGGAAGATCGTTTTTACTATATAAAAAACTATTATTTTGAACAAAAAAATAACTTATCTTTGAAGATGGAGAACCAATCTATAGGTGATTATGTGGTAGTTATCTTTGATTCGGTTTAGGTTTGTCACAAAATTTACCGAAAAACAGCATAATTTTGTCCGATTTACAAACGCAAACTAGCCAGATTTTTAACTACCTATTTAATTTATCTTTTATAAAGATTATTTTCTATTTTGTGAATATGATAAATATACAATAATATTACGGGCTTAGTGGACTGTAGATTTGTTGACCATTTTCTATTTTGTTAAGTACCTGGTGCTTGTTGAAAGGCTTAAACTGTCCTCTCATACCTATTAGCACTATTATTTGAAATATTGTCAAAGCCAAATATTTTTAAAAGAGTAACCGTGGGGGTTCTTGCTGGCTTTTCTCCATAGGAAACGACCAATTGGAACCGTGCACCTAGTTTCTAATCTTTCATAAGTGCCCATGCAGGTTTATGTGAAATAAAATATTTTGATTTTGATATAAATACTACATCTGCTTCTTCACTAAGCTGGGATATTTCAGTAGGTTATTTTACAAATGAGTTGATAAATAATGAATACCCAGAATAAAATACAGTGATATTTACCATCATCTGTTTAATTATGTTAAACATGCCAACATTTTGTCGTAAACATACGTTAGTAACGTACTCAACGCACAGGATTTACAGAAAATAATTTGAGCTTCATCATTTATTTTCATTAACAATTTTCTGTGTGGTTCATGTATGCTGCAAAAGGCGAGTACAGTAATACAGAAACGTAATTAAAAGTTAATTCAAAAATGTACTTTCGAAGAAAAATATGGAATTTCTTCTCATTATTACTTTTGCCTCAGATTCCTTTGAGAGAATTTTCTACGATCTTGTCCATTTTCCATTATGGAAAAATCTATACTAGTTACATCTGCTTATGCGTCGTACACTTAATTAAAATAAATAATTTTGTTATTCTTTCGAACGTTTATCTTTTCCATGAAAACTTTGTCCTACAATTTTTTCAAAAATATGTATACTGGGTGGCAGGGACATCGACGCAAAAACTGTTACCACAACGGTTCAAATTTCAACGAAGGGGGGGTTCAGAATCATGTACTGAATCCATGGTAATAGTTTTAGCGTCGATGTCCCTGCCACGCTGTATTTCATGGAAAATAATTCCCGGACCGATACAGCTTGCAGAGTAAGCAAGCTCAAGTGGCTGTGGGCTGGCTAAGGAGCCTCTGTCGAAGGACCGATGGTCAGTGGAGCAGACGAGTCCTGGAATATATGCCGCGTATATGCAAGCGTAGTGTGGGAAGCACCCCAGCTTCATGGACCGACGACCTTACAAATGTGGCTGGGATAGATCGGGTGCGGAAGGCGGAGGGCAGGGTGTTGTAGTGCAGCCTAGGAGAGGCCCATGTCCGGCAGTGGCCTGCGATAGGCTGAGTTGACTGTCTTCCTGTATTCACAAACGCCTTATGTAGGAACATAGGTACATCTACAACTGACCAGTTGCTCACTTTAATGACAACTAAAAAAGATGCTAGTAATGAAAAAAAAAAAAATAACTTGACATTTAATAACGCTTTTGTAAAATAACGAAGGTAGTAGAAAAGCGTTTATAGATGTCAAGTTCTATTTTATTTTCAGATCGTTAAGTAAGTCCGCGATAAAATGAAAGTTACGACAACTTCTCATTCGTTGACGGTGACTATTTCATTTTATTTTCTTTCTTTAATTTTATTCTCTTGTAGCTAAGACATCAGAAAATGTATTTTTTTTTTATCCTGGAATACTAATCTTATTTAATCACCGCTTATTACTAATGATTGCTTGAGAGGCGATGTTATAAAAGTAGCATTCCGTGGCAAACGCAGGCGACAACTGCAGGCGAACGACGTGTCGCCGCGTCATGTCGCGGGGACACGTCGCGGTATCATGTCGCTGCAGTTATGATTCCGAACCCATCCGAAGGTAGCAGCAGCCCTTCCGCCTGACGCAGGTCCTCACTGGACACGGTTATTTCGAGAGGTTCCTGTTTAGGATAAGGCGGGAGGAAATTTCCAGGTGTCACCATTGTTTGGATCGCCCAATCAAAACAGTACAGCATTCGGTGGAGGTCTGCCCGGCTTGGGCGGAGCATCGCCATGTCTAAAGGAACACGGGTGGGTTTTAGTGAGTAAGAGTCTGACACGCCCTAACGAGAGGTTATTATTAATTTCCTACCCAAAAAAAAGGCAGCAGCAGCCCGTATTCTAGTCGGTAGATAGAAGATAGAAAAACGTGTTTTCGCTCGAGTCTGGCGGCACTACTGGTCTACGTTTGAGCTACACGTTGTCATCTGTCGCTAGCTATGGAAGGTATTTCATAGAAATTTATAGAAACCAGACGTGTCGCGACGACACGTCGCCTGCAGTTGCCGCCTGCGGTCGGCTACGAAATAGTACCTTAAATAAATCTTTTTATGATGTTCCCTATTCTGCGGGGACACGGAGCCCCCTCCTTCTGTGTAACGGAGTTCAGTTTAAAACCTTTATTGTTTACGAATCTTTAAACGAATTATCGAGCAAGCATTCTGCCTTACATAAATTAATTCATAACATTTTTTTTTTTCATTAAAACGTCCGACTCAGGTGATAGTAGGTACTCTAGGGTAAAGAATTATAAAATGTTACTATGAATTTCGCAATGACAAACGTGATTTTTACGTAGTACCTTGATTTCAATTATTGTTTTATTAAATTTGAACAACTTTTAAGACTCATTTCAAGATTACGATAGGTGAATGTCTATTTAACCCATATTCCAAAGGGCATCCCACAAATACCTTACCTAGGAATCTAAATATTGGCTGTACCAATGCAGTAAAATCAAATTGCAAATGGAAAACACTTTTGTCCATTACATTTAGATTATTATCAGCCAATCAAAGTTAACAAGAAAAAACCGGCCAGGTGCGAGTCGAACTCGCACGCGAAGGGTTCCGTACCGTATTGATAGAGCAAAAAACGAGAACAAAACGAAACAAACACGTTTCTTGTATAGGGACCTCTTTTAATTATTAACTTTATTTAATTTGTATTATTTTTTGTTATAGCGGCAATAGAAATACAGAATCTGTGAACATTTCAACTGTTATATTACGGTTCATGAGATACAATCCGCTGAAAGACGGACGGACAGCAGAGGCTTAGTATTAGCGGTTCCGTTTGGCAATTTCCGGGTACGGAACCCTAAAAATGTGCTGAAGATCATTTTAGTTTTTCGCTGATTTCTCTTTGAGCAGTAAAAAATTTAATAGGTACTATCGACAATTCGACGTCCCATTGATGTGAAGGTCCGACTATTTGCCTACACAAAACTTTTATGGCCTCTAAAACTTGTTATAAAACCGTTATTTCACGTAAAACACAAGTAAAAAAGCGGCCAAGTACCAGTCATACTCGCACACGAAGGGTTTCATTCCACCGTACAATATTTAACACTATATATTTATTCACCCTTTAATTTTTAGCTTTATTTAATGTTTATTATAGCGCCTTTAACAGTTCACACTGTGTGAAAATTTCAGATAATTACCTATTACGGTTTAAAAGATATAGAGAGCCCTGTGACAGACTGACGACTGACGGACGGACAGCGGACCCTTAGTAATAGGGTGTCGTTGGCATCTTCTACGCCTTACCGACCCTGACGACCCCATTACCCTCCTCCAGGAGAGCAGTAGGGAAATGAGCAGAGTGTACAAAAACAGACGCCTCCCGTCATTCCGACCTCGCCGCCGAGGTCCTTTGCGATCGCTACCGCGTCCCTAATCATGATCAAAACTTTGATCCAGCCCGTCCCATCCTTGATATCCTCCCTCCGGTTGACGCCCTAAGCCAAGGTTCGTACCCCACAGCGGGTGCCCTGGCTGGAGGTTTTAAGTGTAGTAGCTTAAGGCATCCACAGGAATGCCCGGTTAAGTAGTCATGATCTCAGAGGTCAAGAATGAGAGGCGCTACTTCAAAAAAAAATGGCGTCTTCTACGTATAAAGAAAACACTCTTTTCTTGCTAATACTTTTAATCCACACCACTGTACTATTTCACAATCGAACGACGACTAACTATCCATTACATTTTACAATTTAAAACGACTTTTGTCCCACCCAGAAATAACGTTATTATCATAACCGTCATTTCTATGTGTTGCCAAAGTAAAACAATACACTCAGTTGCTATAATGAAAATACATTTAGAAGTTTCTTATAATATTAATAATTTGTACTTTGACAGTGTTGCCACAGTGGATATTATAAATCGATATTAAAATGATACATTTTTTAAAATTAAATCAAAGAAATAACGACATACGGAACGCTAAAAAAAATACCTATCAAATGGCGTATAAACGATTTCACAGATAATTGAAAAAATCATTTTCTGTTGTGTGATTTTACAATATCGTTTTTCGTTATTTGCCTTGTCAATACGATATCAAAATTTAATTGCTTGCTATCGGTGTTTGGCATAAAAGTGAGTTCAAACAAAATGACGTCCTCGTTAAAATGCGGGTGGAAGTAAATTAATAATCATTGATAAAATAATTTAGGAGAAAAAGTTGTTACTGAAAATTCACGGATTTTATAGATAAACACACGAATAACATAACATCACGCCTTGTTTCCCAGATGGGTTGGACAGAGGTATACCTGTAGTACAGCCACATTTCGCCAATTATGTTTCAGTCCCATGTAATACGGGGCGAGCCTATTGACATCAATCGGACACAAATCCAGACTTCGGGCTGCTATAGTGAAATTTTAGATAGTAAAATCCAATAACGCTTAGCTCGATCTGGAAATGAAATCCAGGAGCTCATGTTCAACAGTACCTAGCGGTTGAGTAGCGAGGCGGACACAAAATAATGTAAGACACAAAATAGTTGCTGAAAATCCACGGAGTAAACAGTATGTTAATTACGTTAATGAAAGGCGTTCCCATTATTATAGCGGTCATACGTCATGCTTTATTTTTTTTTTTTTTTTTTTTTGTAATTTAAGCAGCCTGTAATGTTCCCACTGTTGGGACACAGGCCTCCTCTCGGTGAGAGGGAGTGGGCCGTAATCCACCACGCGGGCCCAGTGCGGGTTGGTAAATGTCACATTTCTTCGAATTTTTGCTTCTAGGACATGCCGGTTTGTTCACGAAGTTTTCCTTCACCGTTTTAAGAGCAGTGGTGATGAAATAATTTACACAAAGTAAAGCGCCTGTCAAGGCACGACCTATAAGTACGTGGTAGTAGCCTACGACTTGTACTCGTAAGTCGCGGCCATTACCACTGGTTCACCACTCTGATCTCTTAAAAAAAAAAATATTCATAATCGATTTAATATTTTTTGTTAAAAGGTTATTAAAAAAAAACATTTGTCGATCCTATGTTATTTCGGGTTAACAGGAACGCTTTTGGTTGATTAAAATACATAATTATATTACTCTTTTTACACTATACCTACACAAAGGAAAAGAAAAAAGGTGATACAAAGGGTGGTCTGTCTTATCGCAAACAACGATTGATGTCAGACGCTGTCCTGACGATGTTGGCGCATAATCGTTCAAATTAGGAGTATTTGAACGATTATGAGCATGCAAGACTGTATAGATAAAATATTATTATCACGTTTTATAGTCAACGCGCATTTTTTTTTATATGACTGTGCGTGCAAGTGAGCATAGGTGATACCAAATAATCATAATCATAAATCTTTATTTATCTCAATATCATATTATTGTATATACCGTGACATTTTAGTCACCTTACAAAGGGCCACTAAATGTACCCGACATAAAATACCTCTAGAAGCAATTTAAAAAATTGTTACAATATATCAATTGTCTCTCCTTTGTCCCTTAATCCTTACAACGGTTTTCTTTAAAAGATCGCTTTTTAGTGATAAGACCGCCACACCTATTGTGTCACCATATGTAAAATTTATATCAGTAATATTTATGGTGTACATAAGAAGTAGTATTCTGTATATTTACCTACAGGCACTGATTAATAAAATGCACAATCTTAAATAGAGAAAGTTATCTGAGGTAGGAGGGCCCTTTTTTTTTCGGGTGGGAAATTATCAAATAACTTCTCCCGCTCTGGACGGAGCGGGAGGGCGTGTCAGACTCTTACTGACTAAACCCGCCCGTGTTCCTTCGGTTGCCCTGTTGCCGAGGGCCACGATCTCCCTTTCGGTTATCTTCGCACCCCCGGCAGGCATTGGCCCTAGCCGACCCCGTCAATTCTGCTGACATCTCTTTGAGGCGCGCGTGGAACACAACGCGCCGTCGACCGGGGCCTGGTCCTTATCGGACGGTGAGCTACCCATTACTCACCGTCCACAAGCCCGCACCTGCGGTGTCTGAAAATTAGCCTGCGATTCCCGACGCCCAGGGCGTCTCCTGCGGCGGTTAGGGGCGTGAGGGCGCGAAATTTGCCTCTCCCTCACGTGTTCCGCCTCCTCCTTCGCGAGCATTACCGCTACGCAGAAGGAGGTGACGGCCTCCCATTTCCTCTCGCTCCGTATCATGGCCTGAACCAGGGCCGGACGCGAGAGATCACCGCCGTCAATCGCCTCCACGAGGACACGGCGATGCTCTGCCCAAGCCGGGCAGACCTCCATCGTATGCTCCACCGTGTCCTCCTGGCGATCCACACAATGGTGACACCCGGGCGTTTCCTCCCGCGTTATCCTGTACAGGAACCTCCCGAAACAGCCGTGTCCGGTGAGGACCTGTATAAGGTGGAAGGTAAGGACGTCGTGGCACCTCTCTAGCCCCTCCTCAAAGAGGGGTGTTATCACCGTAATTGTGACGTGAGGGTCTTGAGTTACAGATCACTCGCGTCTCTTAGGTAGGACATGTTAATATTTACAAAACATTTAGAGTCAGAATAGTTCTTTCAAAATAGAAAAAAAAAATAGAAATAGAAATACATATTGTTTTTAATAATCATGAAACTGGGGAAAATAGCAAATTATATTGACCGATGAATATTTGGTATCAAATTGAATCTGTGTTTAGCTACTTAGCTACATAGTTAGCAATTTAGTTAGATAATAATCTTATTTGTTGAATAGTTAATTTGGATTCTGAGTAGGTACTGTTTATTTTCTTTTACCCTGTAAACTATTTGTTTAATGTGTACAAAACTTGGTTTCCATCGTTTTCGGTTGACTACTGAAAATCAGCGCTATGCTGTGGGTGCCATAGCACAGCATCATGCTGAGTGAAATTCTTGTCACAGTCACGACACGTGTAGTTGCAGACTATTTCTGTTGTGCGATTATAGATCTGTTTTGTTTTATTATTCCAATTAACTTACCTAACTTTACTTTGCGTGCACGTGTTTCTGTGACAAATAAATAAAATTTTTATTCTTAAATTTACATTGAAAAAAATAACCTTTTCGTTTCATTCCATGCAGTTTTTCTTTACGTAAGACTCGCAGACGTCCCATTATTCCCGCGTTAACTTTGAAGTCTCTTTCGACTTGCTCGTAAAACAAATGAGGATCAAAATAAGTGAGATTTTCTTGCAATCTTCTCGTAAAGATGAACCATCCGTAGTTTAAAGCCATCTATCCCAGACAATGTCAATTCGCTAGACGGTAGAATGAATCGAGTTTCCTTCAAATTATAGCAAAAATGATATGAAATCTTTGGATACGAAAGTATTTTTACATAATACTTATACATCAATTCATGCTTTCTTCCCATCGGGTAGGCAGTAACTACAGAACGTCACCTGCTACGATCCTTACATACTCATTTTGCTTTGTTTACGTTCATACATCTTGTCATACACAAACAATACATATATACCTACACAATAATATACAATACAAGCAATATTAAAGTACAATAGAAGTGGATATTTAACGAGGTATAATGAGGCATCCTTAGGATGACGATTGACTTGTCGCTCATTCTGCGTTCAGCGCTCGATGTGGTAACACGCTGTGTTCGGGTTCGTGACAAGTCAATCGTCATCCTAAGGATGCCTCGTTGAGAGGTGAAACACGTGTCGATTTTTTTAAGTATTTTTGATGGCTCTTTAGAAATATCTAAGCGGAATAGGTTACTAAATGTATCCACGTCTATTGTATTTTATAATGAATTTCCGCAAGGTCACGCCTGAATCAATTAACTATCACAAACAATAGTGTTAACGGCCGTGACTTACGAGTTGTAGGTCATAGGTTTGAACCCAGACTTTATTTTGTCTAAATTAATTCAACACCACTGCTCTCAAAACGGTGAAGGTAAACATTGTGAAGAAACCGTCATGTCCTAGAACTAAAAATTCGAAGACACGTGACCATCTTTCAACCCGCACTGGGCCCACGTGGTAGATTACGGCCCAACGCCCTCTCACCGAAAGGGGGCCTGTATCCCAGCAGTGGGAATATTAAAGGTTGATTATGTTTATTATGCTTGTGCTAAAT
The DNA here is from genome assembly GCA_916610215.1 of Omphaloscelis lunosa. NCBI lineage: Eukaryota > Metazoa > Arthropoda > Insecta > Lepidoptera > Noctuidae > Omphaloscelis > Omphaloscelis lunosa. The sequence continues at coordinate 17,689,938 of OU744260.1, forward strand.
TCCTTAGTTTGGTATTTATAAAGAAAACTTAATTAAGTCCATAAAGTTACCTACTATCTAATATTTTATACTAATATGGTGTTAAGAATCTAACCGGCGGCGAGCAAATACCAAATACCTATAAACACCAATACATAAAAACATGTCAGAAATGAAAACTAATTACTATAACTTTATGTGCAGTTCGCAATTAAACGAAGCCTCAATCCAATAACAGTAAAATTTTATGTTTATCGCAAATTTGAATCGCTAAAAGCTTTAGTAATAACCTTTATTTTTAAATATAGTTCCAGGGCAGCCATTTTGTATTTCGTTCCAATTTTAAATTACGCGGGATCGAATGGTCCAATTTAAAATGTTTATTTGTGATGTTAGCAATTCAGGCATTGACCGAATATAATAAAAATTACGAAATTGCGTCATTTATCTAGTGCTACGCAAGCGCTACTGTTGAGCATGAGGTCCTGGGTTCAATTCCCAAGTCATGCAGTGTTATTAGGTTTTCTTTCTGAAATTTCTCAGTAGCAGCCCGGAGTCTGGATTTGTGCCCGGTTGATGGCAATAGACTCGCCCACTAGGTGGACTGGGACATATGAATTAAAGATAACTAGCGAAATGTGGGTGTACTATTGGTACACCTCTGCCTAACATTTTGGGGAAACAAGGCGTAACGATATGTAATAAATTACGTCATTCATTCATACATCTACTGTTGGACATAGGCCATCCCCAAGCACCGCCCCTTCTACCGGTTCTGTGCTTCCCGCATCCAGCAAATTACTGCTGCCTTCACAAGGTTATCGGTCCAACTTGTGGGAGGCCTTCCAACGCTACGTCTTCCGGTACGCGGTCGCCACTCCAGAACCTTTCGGCCTCATCGGCCTTCTGTTCTGCGAGCAATGTGCCCTGCCCATAGCCACTTAAGTTTGGCAATTCTTCACAGTTTTGCAATCAATAACGTATCATATCACAATTATTCTTATAACGTTTTGGGTACCATAGATCTATGGTAGGTACCTACCTAAACTCGCCATTTGGCGCAATAGATGGCATTGTGACAGCCAGATAGATCGCAGGATAGATCCGTTGACAAGCCAGTACATCTACAAGACAATACAAAAGGATAATTGTAAGTAATTTATTTTATTTATTTTTTATTTGATAACAAATTGCCACTTTTTAACTTTGAAAAAAAAAGACCAAACAAAGAAGCTCTTTAAACAAAAATAGCCAAGCTATTAATATAAATAACAGCTACGTAAATAGCTTCTTAATTCCTGCGGCTTCGCTCGTATGAAACAGATTTTCTTCCGCCCTCGGGAACCATACATTTTTCTTCACAAAATGGTAATCTACGGTGTTACGTACTCTTAAAAGATTTACATAGAAGATTGTTCATAAATTCCTCTTTAATCCTTTGGTAAAATGTTACGAGGTAATGTGTAACTCTTTTCATGTTATTTTTTACCGTTTCTAAAGAGGAAATTATTATTTCCGCCTGCCGTACCTTCTTTATTTTGGGCTTATGTGTTTTATTTTATTTAAAAATCGGGGGCGTTTATATGAAACATTTTATAAACAGTATTGGTTAAATTTTATTCAAACATCAACAACAACACCAACATCAATATTTTATTTATTTTATTTTAAACACTTTTATTCTAATTCTATAACGTGCACACAAAAACTGGCCAAGTGCAAGAAGGACTCGCACACGAAGCGTTCTATACCGTATTAAGATCAAAGAAAAAACATCAAAAAAACACGTTTCTTGTATGGGGACCCCTTTAATTATTATTAACTTTATTCAATTTTTATTATTTGCTGTTATAGCGGCAATAGAAATACGTAATACGCTTTTTTTCCTATGTGGGAAGGCGTGACGTATACACATAATTTTTGTAGCTCTTCATTTAATATTTATTTTAAAATAGTTAATTGTTCCTTTTCACTGCATTTATGTGCTAATTAATTAATAAACCCACCTTCGCTCGGAACTATCCTTTCACTTTCACTCTACAACAACCACAACACTGTAATTATTCATACTAAGCATGGACAGCAAACTTGTGCACAGTATGGAGGAACTGGAGAAGCTGTTTAGCTCCCGCATGCGTGAGTATGAAGATAAACTAAAGAGAGCTACAGTTGGAACTGACCCTACACACTCAGATCTTGCTGCGCTATCCCTGGACTCTTCTGAGTTTAAATCGTTTGTTTGCCAAACTTTCACTCACTTCAAAACTCAGATTGAACTCCTGTCGTCGAGTCTAGATACTCATGAGACTGCGTTGCGAAGAAAAATTTTGCTGTTTCACGGTATTCCTGAGAAACACAATGAAAAGCTGTGTGACTCAATTTTGGTTATTATATCCAAAGAACTGATGATTGAAGACGTGAAATTAGATAATTTAGAGATATGCCACAGGCTTGGAGCCTCCCAGGGTAAAACCAGACCAGTGCTGGTGCGATTTAAAGAAATGGAGCATCGTCGGTTAGTTTGGGATGGTAAAACTTCACTCAAGGGTAGCGGCATCACCATTTCGGAGTTTCTGACTAAGACTCGCCACCAGGTATTTATTGCTGCTCGCAAACATTTTAGCATCAATAGCTGCTGCTACAAAGGCGAGCTAAACTCAGAAATGATTTTTTTTTAACCTAAGTAAGATAGCGCGATTTGCTGTGAAATTGCAAACAACTGTCGACATAATACAAATAAACATAATTGAGGTCTTCATTTGAAAGTCTAGACAAGTAATTAACAGTAAACGAAAAGTTTCATTAATGCTACCAAAACACTAAGGCCCCTATTATATTAAACCTACAAGGTTTAATATAATAGCGTTGTAACCAAAATGTATTATTGAATTTTTTGTAGCTGTTCTTCATCTTCATCCTCATAATCGGGTTCAAGACAATACATTGCTATGGGTTGGAAAAGAAACTGTTCTTGGTTCAAAAATAAAGTGGTATAGAGTTACGGCCGAACCCAATAACCTATTTTCAGTAAAAGACGGTTTCGGCTATTGATGGTAGACAGTATTATTATATCTGTCATTGAATGTCGTCTCACAGGAGGAGCTCGTGACTAAATAACGCACGGGTTGATCCATCAGGTTAAGCTTCGCTTGCCAGAGTTGGTACGTGGATAGGTGACCATCTTAACATATCGAGACTCCTCCGTGCCACCGTTAAGCCGTTGATCCCGGCTGTCTTTCGTGGATCTTTGACAGTCGTTACGGGTCGTCAGAAGCCTTAAAGTCTGTTAGCCAATCTGACCAATATTATTATTTATAATAACAATATTTATATATAAAATTTGAGTGTGAAGTCAATTTGATAAATTTAGAGATTTGTTCAGAATGCACTTATAACAACTTATACCTAATTGTCTGTTGTCTTGTTGGTCTCGTGGTTACAAGCGCGACTGCTGAACGTGGGGTCGATTCCCGGGTCGGGCAGAGTGTTATTTGGATTTTCCATTAGGAATTTCTTATTAACAGCCCAGAGTTTGGCAGTTGGCGGTGTGGTACCCCCGTGCCTCAGCAGGTTAAGCCGTTGGCCCTGCGCCTCTCTGCAGTCGTGTCGGTTTGCCGTCCCACCGGACTATGAAAGCGAGAGAAGGGAGAGTGCATTTATGTCTGCATCTGCACACACACTTGTGCACTAAAATATATCCCGCGCCGAAGACTATTGATCACTATCGTCTATTCTATATAAAATTAAAATAAATTATATACTTTGATAAAAACAATAAATTTTACTAACTTTACTTAAGAAGTTCAGTCATTGCCAAACAATTATTGAGAAAGACTTTTCATGTACCGCATTAATTAAGCTTACAAAGATAATTAATTATATTAAACCAAAACAAGGCTATACAGTCAAAATAAATCAAATAATTCTCTCGCATTAAGCACAAACGTATATAATGTACTTCAGGCAAGTTAAGCGCGCGGTGAATACCAGTGATCGTATTTACTGTTAATTAACACATTCAAGTAATTAACGGCTCGAATCGAGTTTTCGATTCACTTCAGTATAAACAGAGTTGTTTACATTGGTTTTTTAGGAGATTATTACAAATTAAGGCATAAAATCACTCCTATACTTCACCAAAGAATAGGCAGAAATGTATTGTAGGTATCGACATTTTGCGAGATATGTTTTAGTCCCATGCAATAGTGGGCGAGCCTATTGCCATCAACCGGGCACTAGTCTAGACACCGGGCTGCTACTACTAAATTCCTAATGGAAAAACTTAATAACACTTTGACCGACCAAGGAATCGAACCCAGGACCGCATGCTTAGCAGTAACACTGACGACCACTAGACCAACGAAGCAGTTAGACAATATAAAATCCTGTATATTTCCCAAAGGAATAGGCAGAAATGTATTGTACCGAATTCCAATTTAAGTTCCATGTAATTGTATATTAATTGACAAGCTTATTGTAACAACAAATCCAGACTTCAGGGAGCAACTTAGAAGTTCCTAATGAAAATACCCAATAACACTTTGCCCTACTTTTTTTTTTGTGTGGGAAGTTATCTTATAACTTCTCCCGCTCTGGGCGGAGCGGGAGGGCGTGTCAGACTCTTGCTGACTAAAACCCACCCGTGTTCCTTCAGTTGCCATGTTGCTGAGGGCCGCAATCTCCCTTTCGGCTTTCGTCGCGACCCCGGCAGGCATCGGCCCTAAGAGACCCCGTCAATTATGTTGACATCTCTTGGAGGCGCGCGGGAAACACAACGCGCCGTCGACCCCGGGCCTGGTCCTTATCGGACGGTGAGCTGCCCATTGCTCACCGTCCGCAAGCCCGCGCCTACGATGGCTGGGAACCGGCCTGCGACTCCCGTCTCCTCCTGTGGCGGTTAGGGGGGTGAGGGCGTTAAATTTGCCTCTCTCTCACGCGTTCCGCCTCCTTCTTTGCGAGCATTACCGCTTCGCAGAAAGAGGCGACGGCCTCCCATTTCCTCTTGCTCCATACCATGGCCTAGACCAAGGCCGGACGCGAGAGATCGCCTCCACGAGGACACGGCGATGCTCCGCCCGGGCAGACCTCCACCGTATGCTCCACCGTGTCCTCTGGGCGATCCACACAATGGTGACACCCAGGAGTTTCCCCCCGCCTTATCCTGAACATGAACCTCCCGAAACAGCCGTGTTCGGTGAGGACCTGCGTCAAGCGGAAAGTGAGGACGCCGTGGCGCCTCTCTAGCCACTCCTCAAAGAGGGGTCTTTTCGCCGCAATTGTGGCGTGCCCAATTTTGCCCTACTTAAGAATCAAACCAACGACCGGGCCTCTTTTGTGACCGTTACACTTCTGACTACGTGTAATGACTGTCAATGATAAACGAATGACAGCCGGGACCAACGGCTTTACGTGCTTTCTGAGGAGGGGTCTCGATATATTTAATGGATGGTACCCATCCACGGATCGACAGCGGCAAGCTTAGTTCAACCTTCTATCCACCCGTGCGGCTGTTATTATACCTACAGCCACGAGCTCCGCACCCTATAAAGAAAACAACACACCCTCTATCTATCCTAGCTGGGCCACTGTGGAAACGGGTCGTTTTGGCGCAGGTGATGGCAGTAATCTATCCATTTGTATGTGCTTTGACTTATTTATTTATACGTACATTTTCCTGTTCGCCAGGATTCGGAGGAAAAATGGCGGACCAAGTCACGCGTAATGACTTAATGTTTTTGGGGATCACAGATGTGTGGACACTACCTTTGTCTTTTCAAGATAAGATAAGATATATTTATTTGCTCAAATATGTGTAAAGATACAGAAATAAAAACGTGCATGCAGGATAAATGAAATGGAAATGGAGGAAATGGGAGGCCGTCACCTCCTTCTGCGAAGCGGTAATGCTCGCGAAGGAGGAGGCGGAACGCGTGAGGGAGAGGCAAATTTCGCGCCCTCATGCCCCTCACCACCGCAGGAGGAGACGCCCAGGGCGTCGGGAATCGCGAGGCGATTTCCGGCCACCGTAGGCGCGGGCTTGCGGACGGTGAGCAACGGTGGCTCACCGTCCTATAAGGACCAGGCCCGGGTCGACGGCGCGTTGTGTTCCACGCGCGCCTCAAAGAGATGTCAGCAGATTCGAAGGGGTCCACTAGGGCCGATGCCTGCCGGGGTTGCGAAGAAAACCGAAAGGGAGATCGTGGCCCCCGGCATCAGGGCAGCCGAAGGAACACGGGTGGGTTTTAGTCAGTAAGAGTCTGACACGCTCTCCCGCTCCGCCCAGAGCGGGAGAAGTTATTTGATGATTTCCCACCCTCAAAAAAAAAAAAAAAGGATAACATTTAAAAAGTACAGGTTCAGACACGTTTGCCACATATTATGGCGTGCAAATATTAATAATTATGATTGTTAAAAATTTAGGTAATCAAGTTAATATCATAAATGTACCTTAAATTTAACAAACATTAATAAATTATAAATGTCAACAGTAAATAGAAATAATTGAAAAAATCTTTGTAAAAAAAAAAATGGTTGTGTCAGAAATTCCTTAATATTATAATATGCTTTGGCGGTTAGAAATTACTTTACTTGTTTCTTCAATTGTATATTATTAAGCTCCCTTCAACTTTTCGGTAACTTATTATAAATAATGGGGCCATGCAAAAAACACTCTTGCGCATAAGTGCAGCAGACCGTACCAGACCATACAGATTTCTATACCAGACGCATTTATTACTAATACCGCCCCTTCTTCATATGCTTTCTACGACTCGACAAAACACTGACTTTATTATTTAAAAGTTTAATATTAATGTATTTTTCACATATTATGGCTTCCGAAATATTTGAATTCTATAAAATGATGGGTGAAAACCACATCTATCGAAATTCGTTGCGTTGTTTAGAGGAACTATGCGGTCATACAGACAGACAAGGAAAGCGACTTTAATTTATAGTATGTATAGATTGTTTTTTTTTTTTCGCAGGCGCCTTTATTTGCAAAAGTTTTACAATAGGTACGGTCAGCCACAAAAGTCGATTAATACTGCTACCTTTAAACATCATCTAAAGTGAGACAAAATAAGTCGAAATATTGCATTTCGTTTATTGACTAAGAGCTAATATTCTTTTAATTTTACTTCCGTTCTGATTTTAATTAATTGAGGTTAAAAGCGACTTTTGTCGGTGATTGTAGGTCGTCCACTGCTGGATATAGGCCTCCCCCAAGCACCGGCACTTCAACCGGTTCTGTGCTTCCCGCATCCAACGGATTCCTGCGGCCTTCACAAGGTCATCGGCCTTCCTTGTAGAAGGCCTTCCAACGCTACACACCTCGCATATTCACACTGAATTACCCAGAAAGAAAATCTGATAATAAACAAAAAGAACATGGAAGGATTCTAGAAAATAAGTACCTAAAACTGATTCCACTTCTGGCGTAACTTACAAAGGTATAAAATCCCTCAGCCTTCTTTGAAAACATTTTGATTAAGTACAAAAAGTCACTTTCATCCTCCATTCTAAATTACCTGCCATGACGCACCTGAAACATTTTTCTTCCATACTTCAGCTCATTTTTTATTCCAGTCTACCTAGCCAGAAAATAATGTCCCTATATTAATATAAACCGACCCTCAATTCAGAACACGCAGCTGAATAATTGAAGGCAATTTTCTGATTAGTACCACAGCGAGTGTTACACTATCCTAAACCGCTGTTGGTTCTAATGACTGCTATCTACGTAAAGTGCCCGTGCCATTTGGAAGCGAACGAGTAATGAATGAGGTACACTGAGAGGTGAACGTTAGTGTGTAGAACGATTGAAATTTTGGTATTGGCCAGTACAGAGTTGAGATATTGTTTGAAATGTTACAGATGAAAGGGACACTTGTTGTTAGGAGTTAGCAGTTAACTGACGGTTTGTACATAATATTCATAATTGATGGATCTGAGAGGTGGCCATTTTGTTTTTGCGTTCACGTGATTTTGGAGTCTGTTTTTCACATTAAATTCAAAAAGATAGTAGATTCATCAATTTTTTTTTTGTTTCCCTCCGCACGTTTTCTCATAACACAACTGACATTGGCAGAATATAAGGCCATAGAGAAAAATAGAATAGAATAGGAGTCTGTTTTGTTGTCGATCTGAATTTAACATTAAGCAAATTATTTGAGACTTGAATATTGATGTGCGAAACATAAATGTTTATTATTGTTTGTGGTTTTCGTTTATGAAATAGTAGCCGGATCGAGTTTGGAACTAGTCGGCTAATCACGTAGCAACAACACGAGTAAAACCGTCACCAATGTAAAAAAAAAAAAACTTATTTAACAAAAATAGCTCGGCCAAGTCCATTTTAAATGTATGACAGTGGACGAAGATAAATGTCCTAATCTATTATCAAATACCAATCAATACAATGACCTTTAATAATTATCATAATTATCTATTGATATCAACTACAGCTGATAGACGTATTTCTAACGAAAGATTTCTTATTTTTAGAAGTAGAATTGATGGAATTACCGTTTGAATTAATAACGGCATACACCAAAAGCCATAGAACATTTTTTTTTGAAAAATATTTCCTGCGTACATTCCACGATATTGCCCCACTCAATATTACAATTCGTTTATTAACTTTATCGACTAACAATTAATAATGTAAAATTGAAACGTAAAATAAAAACGTCCCTGTATTCGCTGTTTTCTGTTAATTGAAAATATAAATAAAAGTCGCAGTACTTATATCAAAGCCCATTTACACTTTTTTACACAATATTATGAACCATTCGATATATCTTTTGCAAAATTAATAAAGCTCGTTACTAAGTCTATTGTTATAAACCTACAATTTGATATCAACTCTTTATTAGTGACTTTTTGGACATATTTATTCAGATTTGTTATAGTAGTAATAGCAATGATGTCATTTATTGGTTTTTAATAGGTTTTTCTTTTTGAAATGAAGACTTCTTTAGGCGCGTTGGGCACCGGGTGTCATCATTGTGTGGATCGCCCGGAGGACATCGCCGTGTCCTCGTGGAGGCGATCGGCGGCGGTGATCTCTCGCGTCCGGCCCTGGTTCAGGCCATGGTACGGAGCGAGAGGAAATGGGAAGCCGTCACCTCCTTCTGCGAAGCGGTAATACTCGCGAAGGAGGAGGCGGAACGCGTGAGGGAGAGACAAATTTCGCGCCCTCATGCCCCTAACCGCCGCAGGAGGAGACGCCCGGGGTGTCGGGAATCGCGAGTCGATTCCCGGCCACCGTAGGCGCGGGCTTGCGGACAGTAAGCAATGGGTAGCTCACCGTCCAATAAGGACCAGGCTCAGGTTGACGGCGCGTTGTGTTCCACGCGCGCCTCAAAGAGATGTCAGCAGAATCGACGGGGTCCGCTAGGGCCGATGCCTGCCGGGGTTGCGAAGAAAACCGAAAGGGAGATCGTGGCCACCGGCAACAGGGCAACCGAAGGAACACGGGTGGGTTTTAGTCAGTGAGAGTCTGACATTCCCTCCCGCTCCGCCCAGAGCGGGAGGTTATTTGATGATTTCCCACCCAAAAAAATAAGGGGTCTGAAAGATTCCTATGAAATTTTCAAGAAATATACTATACTGTTTAAACGTTCCAATGAATGGATATTGATTTAGATAATCTTTGATTTTTTAATTATTTTAGCTAACGGCCTACTTGCACCACAGATCACAAAATGTCTGTCACCTTCAAACGATTCTTAGAAATAGAACAATGTTTTAAATAAAAGTTTAACACTAAATGGATCTTAATGTAGTGATTTGTGGTGCAGCTGGCCTAAATCTCTAATATAACTTTTAACGAGCCAACTATGATTAGTTTTGTTTACGATTAAACTCACGTGAACTTTGGAAATTAATTATTTATGGACCAATCACCCAGTGACGTCACATGTCGAACTTCAGTAATAAAAAATTAAAATAAACAAAAATTTTGTGTCTTACGACCTCTGTGTGTCCTAAACTCAATGTTTAAGTGGCTCAAGACCCGCGGTTAGTCAATGACTGGTCGTTTAGTAGTGGGCCATCATAATTTGGGGCCAATGATGACGTACTCTTTTGATTGACGACCCTTACCTTACGTACATAATAATTTAGGTATTATGGCCAGAGTCGTGGACACCTTATGGTACTGCATTTGGTTACACCTTTTTCTTTTTTAAAGGTCAGTCATCATCTGCCTAGCTTTTTCCCAACAATGTTGGGATTAGCTTCTAGTCTAATCGGATGCAGCTGAATACCATTATTTTACATGGAGCTACTGTCTATCCAACCTTCACAACCCAGATACTGGGTAATACGAAACCCCTCTGACTGGTTGTACCTATAGCACTTTCTAATTAAACCTAAGAACCTACGTAGTTAAAAACCTAATTGGAAATGTTATAATTTTCCTTTTAAAAGTTGTTTACACTCTATTTTTTAATTTTACGTGCAATTTCCAAGCGACATGGTTAATAAATTAATTGATGTATATATTTGGGCAACTATGAAAATTCACACAAAATGTAGATTTCAAATCAAACTCATGAGTGGTTGTCGACATTAATTTGGTCATAACAGCTTGTTCTCAATACCTGTTTTTATTAACAACTAAAACATAAACACAAAAAAGATAATAATAAAACCTCATAGACCTGCCACACACTCATCGAGTGACATGGGAAGTAGCGAGGAAGGGAGGAACAGACGTAGTGTGGCAAAATTTCTCGTCATGCCGCACGTCCTGCTTGTCGTCAATTCGTCATGCCCACTGCTCTCTCTTTGTCGGTTGGTCGGTCTTTGTCGGGGCGCGAGTCAAAGGACCTAGTGCGAAGTGTCGCGATTACATAATTGTGCTTGTAGGGCAGTGTGGGGGCAGAGAGTGAAACATCGTGGCAGCTCGAGGTGCAGAGCGATAAGCAGTGCGAGGAGCATATTGTGGCAAGGGCATAAAGCTGCATTATCAGACCCAGTTATTTCATAATCAAGAAAAAGATCCCCATAACACAATGGTACTTAGTCAATTTTGCCTGTATCTCGTCAAGGAAAGCACAACAAAATGCCAAGGCTTAATGACTGCAAGGGACAAGTCATCTGGCTTTCATCCCACGCAGGATATAAATAGTTCACTGCTCAATCTTACAATATAATATTATGAATGCGAAATTTTGTGGGGATGGATGGATGTTTGTTATTCTTTCACGCAAAAACTACTAAACGGATTAGGATGAAATTTGGCAAACATGTAGTTTATAACCTGGGTTAACACATAAGATACTCTTTATTCCTCGAGATTTATGCGGGAAACAAGGAACCCTAATAGTTTCGTCATGTCCGTCTGTCTGTCTGTCTATCCACGGCTTAGCTCAGAGATGCTGGTACTAGAAAGCTGTAATTTGGCATGGGTGTACACATTAATTACGCCGACAAAGTGGTAAAATAAAATCATGAAAAACATTTTTTTTTTCAGTTACCTCTGCTAGTCGTAAAGTGAGGATGGTTTTTTTTTTTTCTCATGAATCCCATAGTGTGGGGCATCATTGGAAATGTCGTTCAAAAATATTGAGAGCTTGCAAATATTATATTTAGATTTAGGGAAGTGGTTGGTTTTGGATATGTGAAAAAATTCGCGGCAGTTAATATATATAAAGAAACGAAAAGGAAAACTATCACAGCTAAATACGCTTTACAAGTTAACGAGTAATAATCGACCAACTTACATTTGCGGTTGCAAAAACATGTTCTCCTATACATTCCGTATGGGAGAACATGTTTTTCAACTACAAAGTTTGTTCATGGGATAAATTCATCCCAACTACGGAACCCTTCATTGTGCGTGGACCTACACGCACTTGGCCGGTCTTTTTATTCATGGTGTCCTTTCTTCTACAGTCTGCGAGTGGTTGTGTAAAGCTGGGACTCCATTACGTTTGCGTGTCAATTTTGATCTGCGCATCAACTGTGTTTCTGCGCACAAACTGTACTTCGCGCAGATTCCTTGATGTTTTCATAAAAATTTAATCATGGGCACCCACAATATTTAAAAAAAAAATATTGTGGGTGCGCATGATACATACATGGCACAACCAGGCGGCAAAACTGAATAAATGAAGTTATCATTTTAATGTTCGGGAAAAAACTGCTCGGCTTAACTCGAATTGTGCTGAGCCAACCCTAACATGAATCAACGAGGGTAGATGCTGAACGAAGTGTGCCGATCGCCACGAACCGAATGACAGCGGAATATGTGTAGTTAGGAATTGCTTCAAGTCGGCTTTGTTGTCCAACAAATACTGGCGAATCAAATGTACCCGAACAAGTGTGTACCGTCACGACAAAGTACAGTAAAGCAAAAATGAGTATGACACGATGACAGGTGGAAATAATTATTTCACGTTTTTTGTTTTTATTTGATAAGAATAAGTAATGCCTTTTAGCCTTTGTGGTGTACAAAGTCCTTATAATGTAGTTGAATCATCAAAAAGAAGTTTTGTAAGTAAACAGATTTTTTTATGATTCATATTTTCCATCGACAATTAAACTGTCTAAAAAACCTATAGTATTCCAGTAATCTATGACTCATTGCCTATCTTATTCTGCCCAAGATCAATAATATGGAATGTTTCAACGTAAACACAACTTAATCGCTAATGTAATAAAGATCAATTCAAAAGTGACAAAGTTAGAGGACAAGCTTTATCAGCAATTGATAAAATATGGTATCGTCAAATAATATCGATAAACGGCAGTAACGAATTTGAAGTATTCGCCGCAACAGAACGGATAGTGATACTCGTGTGGAACGAAGCAAATATTGAAAAAATATGGGAAGTTGCAAATATTATACGGAGGTGACTCTCGGGTGGATGTTGAACAACAAGATTATAGTATTCTTGTCACTGCTGTCATTCTGCCTGTTCGTGTCTACGTTGGTTATAGCTGGTCAGAAAAGGGGGTTAGGTCATGAATTGGAAGATTGTAGGAACAGTATATCGACTACGATTACTACGCCTGCAGCAGTGACTCCAGAAGTAACTACAGCAGCAACAACACCAGGATCAGTGAATGATGGCAAGGTGGAATCACCAGAATCCCAGAGTAAATTATTCCAACTACTAGCCGGTGCTTCGTAATCATTTCCATTAAAAGTGAAAGTGCTATAGTGATTTTAGGTGTGAAAAGATGCTGCTTTGTTATCATTTGCACCTAGTTACCTACCTAAGACTGTCACGTGAGAAATTTATAGAACTTCAGTTTACATCCGCCATATTGTTTCTAATCCATTGATATAATTGAAATTAAATATTTTTATTTTTCTTGTGCGTTTTTGTAGTCGCTGACAATATTTCGGTCAATTTATCTACATGATTATGGGTAATTTTATCATTGTCTGTTCTGCTGTAATGTTGTTTAAATTTGGGTTCACATCTTTGTTGAAATGAAAGTGTATCGTGGCTCATTATGACGTCATCTGTTGCGTTTCAAATAATTTCAAGCATTTTCACACTATTCTTTTCTTTCGTGAGCGTTACGTCAATGTATGATTTTGACGCAACGTGGCACGACACAACACAACACAGGGGTCCTGGGGTTAAGTAGCTCTTTTATCCGCAACAAAACTTGCACAATTGTTTGCAATTTATTTACTGTCTTTGTATTGCCGTAAATTGCTCGATTTTGCCAAGACATCATAGTTAACCAGCACATAGCATGACTAACATAGAAACAGATTTTCTACGGGTTTTGTCGACGGAAGAATATACAAAATGATAGATTGTGATTGTTCATTTTGTCTATTCTTCCATCGACAAAACCCGTTTCTATTGTGGTCATGCTAAGCGTGCTGATTTGCCAAGAATTGTGCAATTTAATTTACTCGAGAGAAAGAAGCACATATTTAATGTAGCTGTGTTTTTATAATTGAAATAATTATGTGTAGTTTAAAAAAAAAAGATACGTTAAGTTAGGGGGAAATAATTTATGTGGTTCAAGCCTATATGTTTTATTTTGAATAGATTTAAGGAAAGCAGTGTTTTTTTTTACGTTATTAAGCTATTTTAGGACACTCCTGAATACTTTTACATTTTAAGCCCTTCAAATATTTTATGAAAATGTTTTATTCGATATCTTACTGTATTTCATATTTATATGGTATTTAATTTTAAAACACTAATACATTTTATCATCAGTAAATATTGATACATGAGCAATTTTGATAATGTATTCAGATCAGTATTGTAAAGTATACGATAAGATAAAAAAATATGTCTTTTATTTAAATATTTCGGTTCAGTTGATATCCGTTATCGGATTACGCAAATTTTTGCTAGTTTTCCTGTTTTATTTTTAAGATATAAGTAAGCTTCAACTTGCTGACTAATGACTTGAGTCTACCAGAATTCAGAATAGCCTAGCAATGGGTAGTTCGCCGAACGATAAAGACCCGGGCCGAAGAAGGGCCCGGGTCGACGGTGCGTTGTGTTCCAGGCGCATGTCTGCAGAATTGACGGGGTCCCCTAGTGCCGATGTCTACCAGGGGTGCGAAGAAAACCGAAGGAACACGGGTGGGTTTTAGTCAGTAAGAGTCTGACACGCCCTCCCGCTCCGCCCAGAGCGGTAACCAATAACTATATGTCCTTTTAAGGCGTCTCCTCCCGGAACCTAAAAAAGAGAATAGTTGATTTCTTTTCATTTAATGAACAATCATTTATTATTTTACATTCTTCAAAATAAAGCTTTTAGCTTATATCTAAGTATTCTGTTTATTTATTCTTAATGCCCTAAAAATGCAAAGATTTCAGAAACTTCTTTGTTTTGTTCTTCTTCTGTTTACTTGCAAAATGTGTTCAGCTCAGACTAGAGCACGTTTCCATGCCAACCAGCTACTTGTAAAAAGTTTTAGAAATATTTTTACGGATTCCGTACCTCAAAAGGAAATAAAAACGGATCCCTTATAGGATCACTCGTGTATCTGTCAGTCTGTCTGTTTGTCTGTCACAGCCAATTTTCTCTGAATCTCAAGGACCCATTAAGTTAAAATGATGAATTTAGTTAAAATTTGGTGCATATATGTATTTCTGTGATCCAAACACGGACGTGTAACTTAAATTAATTAATTTGAATATAGGGGTCACTTTAGAGGGATAAATAACAAAATTTAAAAATAATGTTTTGCTAACTGTACTTTGTGACATATCAAACGAACGGGGGCGTGTTGCAAAGATATCAATTAAAAAAATGAAGCTATTTAAGAAAATTGATGAAAATTGACCTTGTCCTTGCCTCCAAAACTACTCAACCTAAAATTCTGGAAAAGATACAGAGAATATTCTTTACTCATATATTACAGGAAAAGCTATGGTCTTAGAATAACTTGGTAAATCTCTCAATATTGTGTGTACAAAGTTACATTTGCAGTTGAAATGTATGGAAGAAGATGTTTTTCTACTACAATGTTAAGTTTGTTCTTGGGATAAATTCACCCCATCTACGGAACCCTTAATTGTGCGTGGTCCGACACGCCGCACTATGTGGATATTGAATCGGTTTCGGGTAATAAATCCATAAATTCCATGTGTTTATAAATATACAGCTGATTTTTTAAAAATAATTTTAAATAAAATACTGTAAAATAATATACAGTTTATGGATATAAATATATATTTGGTAGTCATAAAAAATACAAAATATGAAATATTAAGATCTTTAAATAATGTGACCTAAACTACGTAAACTCTTAAAATTACTGTTATTACTTTAAATATATGAGAAAAAAAAACATTTAAGTGTATTATTCTACTAGCTCCAAAGCTTCATCTATAAGTTCTATAGATTTTTATTGGAAGGTTTTCTTAAACTTGTAAGGGTCTGAAATGTACAAAAGTGTATGTAGAACATCTTCATTTGTGGCTCTAGAGCATTTTCTAGCATGATGATGTCTGAATCGTTTATAGTCTTTGGTTCCTTGATTCTTGGGCACCTTCGGAGAGTTGTCAAAAAGGTATCACTGAAAAATGACGAATGACACTTTCTCCGTAAATTAGAACTTATGGACAGATGATGGCTATGCCATCATCTATATATTACCACACATATTATAGTACCACATATATTTATTAACATATCGTTGTGCTGTATCGAAAGCATACTATCCGAATTTTGTAGCATTAATTACTTTTCCGCTTGACATAACTTGAAGTAAAACATAAAATCGTTTTATCTTTTCCTCATCGACACCAGTAATTTCTGCACAGTACTGATAATTTTGAAAAAATCGTCTAGCTTTATTACCGTCATTGCTGTTACCAGTAGCTTGCTTATGTTTATCTATATTTAAACCAAGTTTTTCTCTGAACCTTCTTTGTACATATGTCTTCTTTCGTTTTTTTTTTTTTTTTTTTCAAATCTTTGTTTTCTGTTGTTGTTTTTTTACTATTTCATGTTATAAGATTAACATAAATATGTTGTGCAATGAAGTTGCAACTTTTTTTCTTTTTCTATAATATTATTAAATTTCCTATCAAATAACATTATTTACAAAGCTTCGGCAAATTTCGGCAATTGTCAAAATTCTAATTGAAAGTTTCAGATACCCAAAAATTATGTGTTTTCAAAATAAGTTTTATATTAAGCAGGACTGGGGGCATTAAGTGTTCCACAAAGTGTTAAGAGGTAGCCCTCTACAAGGTGGGATCATAAGTTTTTTGTTAGTCCATGTCCGTCCAATACATTCTTGATTTTCCATCATTGTTATCACTGATAGTATGTCTCTTTGTCGAGGCCATCAGCACGCTTAGCGTGACCACAATAGAAACGGGTTTTGTCGACGGCAGAATAGACAAAACGACAGATTGTGATTGTATATCTATCATTTTGTCTATTCTTCCGTCGAAAAAACCCACAGAGAACTCTCAAAACTACGCGTGCAGGTTAGAGCAAGTTAGCAAGTGGTTGTAAATTGGTGCATAACAAGTCTATTTTATAGTTTCTAGTCTTATAGCTG
Source organism: Omphaloscelis lunosa (assembly GCA_916610215.1). NCBI lineage: Eukaryota > Metazoa > Arthropoda > Insecta > Lepidoptera > Noctuidae > Omphaloscelis > Omphaloscelis lunosa. The sequence goes on from OU744260.1 coordinate 17,706,931, forward strand.
ATATTATATTTAATTACACATGTAACAGACTCAAAATTATACAGTAGAGATAAGATTCTGAGCACCTACTACTGTACTACCTACTATCATTATCCTTATTCTTGAGTACGTTGAAAATGGCTTGGTTGAGCTGAATGCGATCTACGTGACACAATTATTTTAGAGTTGCTATTGTTCTGGTTTGAAAGGCGTACTTGTATTACATGAAACATTTCAGCTTTGTAGGTAAGTATATATCTTCTCGTCGATGGTAATCGAAATGGATTCAGCCCAAAATTCGGCTACGTGTTTGGTGCCATCGGTAACGTCCATCAAGCCCCTGTAACGTGCAGACGACAGGACAAACAAGACACGATATTAAAAAGCTAAGCGTATGCTGTAATGCAGGTGACGCAGCACAGCATAGTACAGATTTTGCAGGGTAGGGCAGGCGGGCAGCTACTCAGATACGATCGCGTCTTATCTACGTATAGTACAAACAAAAGATGATTGCAACAAAATTATGAATCAGTGGTAAAAGCAAGTGACGACCTGCACGCGAATCTATGTCGGCACTATAACGAGACGCAGTGCAGGACAGACACATGTCTGAGTCGCACGTGCCTGCACCGCAGCTTACGCATCTGTCAGTACGTTTGTGCAGTACAAAATCTGCTCTGCCCTACGCTGCTTGGACCTGCGTCATCTGCGAACCTAAGTATCAGTGTGTTTTAGGGCTACGGTGACCACTTTACCATCAGATGGGCAATATGCTTGATTGCTACCTAATTATTTCCTAATATGTACCAATCAATCTACCTAGGGTTTTTCCAACTAGGTTGCGGTCGACTTCCAGTTTAACCGAATGCAGCTGAATACCAATATTTTACATGGAGTGACTGCCTATCTGACCTCCACAACACAGTAACTAGGTAATATAATACTCCTTGGTAAGACTGGTTGTTAAGCTTTCAGGCTTCTGACGACCCGTAACGACTGTCAAAGATCCACGAATGACAGCCGGGACCAACGGCTTAACGTGCTTTTTCGAGGCACGGAGGAGTCTCGGTATGTAAAGATGGTTACCCATTCAAATTCAAATTCAAATAATTTTTATTTCACATAAACCTACATGGGCACTTATGAAACGTCAGAAGCTAGGTGCACGGTTTCAATTGGTCGTTTCCTATGGAGAAGAGCCGGCAAGAAACTCCACGGTTACTCTTTTAAATTGGCCTTTACAATTCTTTCAAATAACAGTGTGATTAGGTATGGAAGGACAGTGTAGGTCTTTCAATAAGTACCAGGTACTTACTACTTTAAAAAATATAAAATGGTCAACAAATCTACAGAAATATCTTATCTTTTATAATATCTTTTGTATAGAAAAGAATCTATACAAAAGATATATAAATTAATAAAAATAAAAACCTCTTTTAATTAAACGCAATTACATGATTGCTATTTCAACTGTAATAAATCTGAATAATTATCATGTGCACAAAAGCCACTAATAAAGAGTTGAAATTAACTCGTAGGTCACGTATTCACGGACCAGTCCCGGCAAGTGTAGCTTAACCTGATGGATCAACCCGTGTGGTTGTTATTACAGCCACGAGCTCCTAATATGCACCAAAAGACCAGAAAAGACACTAATTTTAAATACCAACCAATTAGGAAATTATAACCTGAAAATAGGCTTAATACGTAAAATGCTATTTCCATAGCCTACAGACTAAGGTCACAAGTGAGTTGCTAAACTCAGTTTCCAGTTTCTATGACGTTTATTTGCCAACTTGTACCGTGAAGCGTGTTTAAACAAAGTTATTCTATGTATTTAGTATTTCAGAATTTTGTTCATTTTTGATGTTATTGTTTTTAGTACTGAAGTTACTTTTGATTTTGTAAGTTTTCAGTTTGAAGTTTGGAGTTTTCAATTTTGTGTTTTGAAATTAAATGAACAACACATTTTTGTTAACTAAACATATGTATATTTTGTTACTCAAAGTCAAAGTCAACTCATTTATTGAGCATAAAAGGCTATTTTAAACGTCAAAATTTACAAAAAAGAAGTCCAACAGACGCGGCGCTAGTGTCTATGTCATTTGCATCTAAATGCATTTAAAAAAAAATGTAGTTCCACAATTTTCCGCCGGACTTCAGTGGTGGCGTGGACTCTATCTACAAATCAAAGGTATTTTTTTTTATGTCAGTGAATAGAATTAAATAGTACCACTTAAGATGAAAGCTTCTAGATCACCACTTCTAGGTAATCATCATAATAAGAAATGTTAAGTTTTCAATTAGCAATAGTTACAGAATTCGGGGAAAGGCAATTGCTAAAGTAAAGCCAAATTACTAATTACAGATTTCAGAGGAATTCTTTGAATGAGTGTCACTTAAACTACTTTAGCTTTCATTCAATTAGCACCAAGTGTACAAGTGTTTTTCCAGTAATTATTTAACAGAAAACATTTCTACGAGGGAAGAAATGCGAATTCGACCGCTTTATTAAAGATTAGTTGCGCCCCGCAGTATCACCCGCATAAGTTTCGATCCCTTGGAAATATCGAGATAAAAAGCTATCTTATTGTTAAGTACGAGGATAGACGAGTGAAACCACTTCTTGCTAGTAACGCACTGACGTTTATTGGCTTAGTCACTTACAGGTGCGTAGGCACACGCACACATACTCAACACTTATGTCCTAACCCAGGTCATGGTCTACTCATGTGCCATCATTTCATCCAATTCCGTTCAGCTGTTTTAGTGTGAAAGCGTAACAAAAAAACATACAAAAAATCGAATGAATTCTCTTTATAATATTAGTTTAGAATAGTTTATGCCCGCAACTACGGCCACTTAAAAATTCTTGTTCCCCCGCATCGCCCACCCGCGCTAGTACTTCATTTTCGCTTAGCGTCCTTTCTTAGTTTTCGACTTTTTGTCCGGCTCCTGTGTGCTATAGTAAGGAAGGGTATAGTAGCCTTCCTTAAGAATTGTGCTATCAAATGCAAAAAGAATTTTTAAATCTGACTGAGAGTTCCAGAGATTAGCGCGTTCTAACAAACAAACAAACAAAAAAAACGGAACGGAACGGAGAATGATGTCAAGGCATATTTTAATATAAATTAAATGGTAAATTTAAGTAACCTAGTTTATTGTATAAGGATTAATATAAGACCGGAATTCACGGACAACTTCAGTTGGTAGTCAATTTGGAAAACAACTATTAACACACAATTAATTTCCCTGACTGTAATTTCAGCAATCAGCCGTGAGAAATGGAAAGAGTGAGTGAGACAATATTAACTTATAGCTGATATTTAAATAAATATTTTTTAAACGTCAACATTATTAACTTAAAGTTACACTTAACTTCACCCACTCTCTCTCTTCCCACATTTCCTCTTTCCAAAACGATGCATCTTAGGAATTTTCCATACTAACAAACCGTTTTTAGTTACCAATAATTTAACTAAATTCTAGAGGAATTGGACCGTTAACTTAATGATGCGGAAGCAGCAAAGTCTCCTCTGTTCATCGGCTTAGCGTACCGTCCGATAGATCTTTCAAGCTAAGCACTTAGTTCTAACATTAGTGGATTAAAAACAGACCTATTGTTGTGATTTCCTCTTTGAAGTTAAACTGAAGTATATGAAGTTGAATGGAAGGTTGAATGGTCAATATTGTTTTAGTGTATTTGAAAAAAATTGAAAACCGCTTCATTGTTTTAGAATTCGGCTGAAAAGGGTACGGTTCTATAATTTTAAGATCGGTCAAAGTCGTGTTTTTTTAACTGAAAATTTCAGAAGCTTTTAAGTGATTTTTTTTCTATTCTTTACTGTTAAAATAACTGTTTTAATTTATTCTTTATTGTCTAAGTTCCGAGTGTAAGACAGTCATAACTCTGATATCTCGAAAATTACCGAGGCAGAGCCAACACAATAATACCCGTGCTTATACACTACATTAAATCTAATACATCCCTGGTGTTTTATACTTCTATTTCTTTCCTTATTTCCACGAAGTGAGGCATCAAACAATTCCAATACAATTAAAGTATAAAAGAACTGATCCGTAATACCTTGCCCGACTTTTAATCACATGCAAGAGCGAGTTAAGAAAGATCCAGCTTAATCACGCATCCATCCAAGCTCTCCACTTGATTAGAATCGTTTGCCGAGATTAATAGTGACTGTAATGTACCTTTTTTAATGTATTACTATCTAACTTAACGATGCACGTAAGTCTTGTTGATAGGGCCTATTTATTTCCAATTAGTTTCAAGAGTAGTTTTGGTCCTATTACTGACCCTTGGGGTATCCGTGATGGTTCGTGTCACGGAAGCGTTTTTTATGAATGGGAGGGTGAATACTGAAGATGATGGTGTAATCAATTTGAGTCATTATTGAGTATGGAGGACGATTTTTCTTCAGTAATGGTGGAATAAAATTAGAGTGCTTGGAATTATGGTTTCGCATTTTTTGGGCAAGCCTCAAACTATTACTTTAATCCACTTTAGGCGTTATTATATTCATCTATAAAAATATTAAGAAATATTATAGTTTTTCTCTCCAGCACGAGAATAAAACTCAATTAAATTGTAATTCAATTTTATTTTAGTCATTATTATAGGTACTACTCAAAATGGAAGCAAGTCAGAGAAAAAATGAAAATAAAATGTGAATTAACAAAAATGTGGTCCACTGAAATAAGCGTAGTTTGATTGTCACTTTCCTTGAGAGCCATTTACAAGCTGAGATTTAAGCAGTCGAGAACAACAAGGTTTAAAGGGCACTGGAGCAGAAGTACAAGCTTGACAGTACCACTGCAAGGCATTCACCTCTGACTCTTCGGATTCATGTGCGTATTGTATAATTATCACTTGCTTCAAAAACGTTGAAGGCAAACATCGTGAGGCAACCAGCATGCCTGAGAGATATTTCTCAACGACATGTGAAGCCAAGTCAGAGGCCCATGGGCGGCTTTAAAACTCTGACACTAGATTAGTCTCTAACCACACGAAATAAAGAAGACCACTGTAAGGATTAAAGTTTAGGACCTATATTAAAAACAAGAAAAATACGAAAAATTGTGAAGGAGTGAGAGAAACCGGGAACGTTATTGTGAAGTTCTAAAGACAGTCTTGAACACAACACATTTGCCTACTTATAAGTTTGGTAAGTGAAGTAGCTATGAGGACCGTTTCAATATTATACTTGAGAATGGGTAGCTCGCCATTCGATAAGGATCAGGCCCGGGTCGACGGCGCGTTGTGTTCCAGCAGAATTGACGGGGTCCGGTAGGGCCGATGCCTGCCGAAGGTGCGAAGAAAACGAAAAGGGAGATCGTGGCCTCCGGCAACAGAGTAACCGAAGGAACACGGTTGGGTTTTAGTCAGTAAGAGTCTGACACGCCCTCCGGCTCAGCCCAGAGCGGGAGAAGTTATTTGATAATTTCCCACCCAAATAAAAAGGCTTTAAATAATTTTAATACAATTTATGAATAAAACGTACCCGTACATTCTTAAAGTATTTAGGATACAATTTTGAAGCTTAATTACCTAAAACATAATATGAACCATTCTGGTTCAAAAACGGTACCTACAGGGTGTAAGGGACAGCCCTCCGCAGACTGATAGGGTGAAGTCAGTATGTCATACTAAGATGACAGGTACATGAAATTATTTCAGGAATGTTATGGGAATCCAATTAACCTGATTTGTTTTATTACCTTACACGCAATGTATCGCTACCGTGGCAAAACGCACGTAGGTAGGTAGCGAACGGCAGCGCAGCGAGAAATTGAACAGCTGATTTCACGCGTCGTTTGTTCAACATCCATTGCTGTTTTTTCTGTTTTACCTGTTCTATTTACATTAATGGAGTACTGCGTACAGAGAATGTAATTTTACATTGAAAGAAAGAAATAGTAAATGAAAAAACGCAAAATTTTCCCAGGAAAATGAAAATTTTCCTGGGAAAATTTTCGGTGGAATATGATTCAGAATAAGGAGCTGAATGTACCCTGTTAGTTTGCGGAGGGCTGTCCCTTACACCCTGTATATATTTAACAAATGAGGTAGTTCATCATTTTTAACGTAGACTGAAAACAAATGTTTCAAAAAGTAATCATCAGCTTAACTATAGTACAATTTCTTTCATGGTATTCATTAAGGAACACAATATGGAAATAAAATAAATTTTTGCCACTTCCCAAAAATTGATGAAGATAAAATTAGCATCGTGCATCACATCATGACAATGTCAAACGAGGTAGGTTGAGGCCGTAATTAATTATCCTCTGTTCTAAAGTGAAGGCTTTCGATGATGTAATCAAGTGAGGCTATTAAGTGATACCCTTCTGAAAAATGGCGGATATTTTTAACAATAGGTATATTTTCGTATACCTATGTAGATTTTTAGATTAACTTAACATGTTGTCTTTCAGGCCATCACTGTTTTATGTCAATATTTTACCTAATAAAAAGTAACCTCAAAAACTAAAACCCGTCTACTGAAAAATCACGGTCTTAAAAATATGAAACAAGAAAATATTTCAGACAGAAATCAAGACATAGGTACAAAAATGGTCAAGATAAAGCCGTGGTCGCATGCCATTATAATTTTGCAGGTATATAACCTATAAGCAGCGGACAATCAAGACGCTTCCAATGATACCTCATTTGTCAAATTATGATCGGTAGTTTAGAAGTTATGAGGTAACAGATGAACATATTATTATGTTACACATATTACCGGTCAAAACCATAACCCAAGGCGGGTTAGGATTTTGCTTCGCCGTAGTCGGGTAAAAAGAAATTACGTTTGTACCACGTAATTGTGTTTTCGTCGTAATTAAACCTGTCTTATGCAAGTCAAAATAACGAAGATTTCATTTCGCGTTTGACTCAATCTGTAGCGGCTTGAAATAAAATACAACACGTACAAGAAAGGTGTGGTCTTTAAAGGAGTGGTACGGTATGGTGTGGTAGAGACAAGCAGCTCTGCGTTCAGCGTTCGATGTGGCAACACGCCGCGTTCGAGTTCGCGAGAAGTCAATCGTCATCCTGAGGATGTCTCCTTGAGAGGTGAAACACTTGTCGATTTCTTTCAGGGTTTTTACGCCTCTTTAGAAATAGCTAAGCGGAACAGGTTACTACTACGTGTATTGTTTTTTTAACTGGGGACCAACATTATAATCGCGAAAAATGATCAACTATCCCATACAAAACTTCTATACCTTCTCTACCCAAATGCATGGGACGGCTGATTATTGCTGCTAATTTTGGCTGATTACCACACCCTTAAATTTGACCATACTTTTTTCATACGGATAACAAAACCTAATACAAAACAGCCAAAAAAGTTTCGAATTTCAAACTCAAACTGAAGCCATATTTTCTGATCCGAATACCGCAGAGCTCTCGTAAAAAGTTACTTTCGAACTCCGGCCCTTGTGATCCGAAACTCATCGATTCGTCGATAAATATACCTTATCATCCATTGAAACTCATAGCAGAACAGGAAAAAACGTTGAACATACAATGGCGGACGCAATTACACGCCTTCTATAGTCGTTTGCATTCACCGCTCCGCTTTACTTTGTAATGTTACTTGTGTGGGCAAGTTGTGAGCGAACAGCGGTTGTTAGAACTAAACCGTCCCTTTATGTTCACCACAAAGGGGATAACTTGGATTATTTATCTAAACCAAATTAGCACGAAATTATGACGTTAGTCTCAGTCTCTTCTAACCCTGATACCCAAAATAAGTTTTGATTTTGACCTGTATTTATTTTACAAAATATATACATTTCCTTTAATTTACCGATTTACATAGATGATACGTGTGAATGTTAAATTCACCGTCATTTCCATTCAAATATCTAGCCTTAATCTATTCAAAGTTCAAACCCAACACCTATAACAAAAATTCAGGATTTAGCATATCAATGCTTTCAACCCTTTCATCAATCAACGCGCCTCAAAGGACCAGCGTATCTGTTGGGATATTAGGACCAAACCTATAATCGCCTTCGCTTCAGACTTGTGCCACCTAAACGTCCCCATTCGCTTATCTGCTATGAGTCGGCGAATGCCTCTGAATACAGTTTGAGCTTCATACGTCATCGTTGGTACAGACATTACCTGTGCGTCACGGTGAATGTAAAATTTTGTGTGACGTCATTAAGTGACTCACACGTACGATTATTGCTGTTATCGCGAGGCAAGCGGCAATTGGTGTCGTAAATTATATTTTGTTAATGTGTTCGTGTATGCTTAGTTATATGAGGGTGAGATATGTTAAGTCATTTAATTTTGTGTGACACGGAATTTAGGTAGGAGGCGATTATTTTGGTAAGAGGTCTGTGGTCTGCGAGCGGTTAAAGAGACGGTGTGTGAAAATGTTTTTGGTAATGTCTTAGTATGGAATTTGTGCTGAAATTTTCAAGCGTAAAAAGACCAACACCGGAAAGATTTACAGTAGCTACAAAACCATGAAAGATTCGCCTGCAATATTGTTTTTGTAGGAATAATAGAAATTACAAGTTTAATAGACTCACTCCCGATTACATGGGACTTAATGTAAAATCTGAGTGTCCTAAGGTACAACTCAACGACACGTTATGATTATGTACAAGTTAAATATTATTCTAATCATTAAAAAGAAATTAATAGCAAACTAACTAATTTATTTAAAACAACTACAATTAATAAATCAGACTTATGTATGACTTCAACAGATGAATAGGTACGTAATCCAATCGTAAACAAACAATAGGTCGACTCTAGTAGGCCCTGTAACTTTGAAGTTAGTGCCAAACTTAAGCCTAAGCAGTAAAGTTTTAGAATTTAATCTTAATAAAAAGATTAATAGTATTACTGGTCGGTTAGATGATTAAATAGAAATCGTAATAAGTGTAAAAGGCTTTGTTAATTATACATTTAAGATTCAAAGTTAGCCAAACTCGAACTCATTAAAACTTTCTGCATTTAGAGAGAGATACTTCTGAAAAGGTTGGTCGAAAAGTTGAAACTAGTTGCATGTTCCAAAGCGTGGATTCCAATGGAGAAGAATGTGTAAGAAACTCCGTGGTTACTCCTTTAAATGAAGTCACATTATTACATTTCTTACTACTGAGAAGCAGCTGCCATGATTTTCTTGCCCGTTCTTCTCCATAGGAACCTACTACGCTTTGGAATGGCAACTAAGTTCATCATAATTCAAAAGTTCTTGTAATTGAAAGGAAGAAATATTTTTTTTTGTTTTATTTGGGACACGCACAGGAAATACAAGATTGAAACTAAGAAAATTATAAAAACAGTAGCAATTTCAGAAAAGAATATTAATAAAATAAAATTGTGTGAAAAAAGAAGACTTGAATTGGTTTAATTTTTTTTTTTTTAATCTTTGCCCTACACTAGGAATTTCTCCTGTAATTGAAATAAATGCTTTGAGTTGGAGTTTGTTGTCGTTATTTTCTGATTAATTTTTAAGCTCAAGGTTTTTGAATCAAAATCTGGCATAGGTATCTAAGATTTTGAAAATTTCGGAATAAAGACGTGACAGAAAACATCATTCTGTTTAAAAATTTTCGTTGAGCCTTTGATCATCATAAGTCCGTTCCTGCCTGGTGCTATTAATATTTTATTTTCCTATAATATTATGATATGGATAATATGGATTATCGTTTAATTAATAAAATGCGTAGTAATTTATTAAAGGTCAGAATTTGATCTCATATACTTGAAGGAGCTATATAATTCGCTCATAATAATAAATGTTATGTCGTCACCTCATATAATGATATTTTTATGTTCAAGCTATTTTTGTTACCCATTTTGTTTTAATAGATAATTGTTATTGCTAGACCGATAAAAATGCTACAAGACTTAAATTTTTAGGGTTCCGTACCTTAAAAGGAAAAAACGGATCACTTTGTTGTCTGTCTAGACCCTTTTTCTCAAGAACGCATGGAGATATCAAGATTAGTAGAGTTCCTTGGAGCTCTAAAAAAATCAAGCTTCTAAGTCAACGTAATAAGAAAAACGGCCATTTATGCGACATATTTTGATGTTCGCAAATAAATCAAAACCTATAGGGTAATTTCTGTTCACCTAGAATCATGAAATTTGTCAAGAAGCGAGGTCTCAATCGTTAATTTGTAGTATTATCACTTTTTTTCTTGCTGATCACAAAGAATTGACCGTGACGTATATGAATGTATGAGAGAACATTTTTTCAACTAAAAAGTTAAATTTGTTCTTGGTATAAATGCATTCCAACTACGGAACCCTTCATTGTGCGTGACCCGACATGCCCTTGGCCGGTTTTTTTAATAGAAAAAGTTTCTTTGTACTTTTTGTCCAATCATGCCAATAAATTCTATTCAATCAAGGTTTTTAACGACATCTATGCAATCGAAGTTCTATTGTATTCAATCTTAAATTATAATGAAAATGCTTTCAATTTCAGAATTTATTTAAGAAACCGCAGACATTCCAACTTGCCGACTTTATCTAAATTTTACTTTGAATTGTCGACTATTTAGAGAAAGTTCTCTTTCATCAACTAAAATAATTGGTGATTAAATTCTTTATTTCTCAAAGCTACTTAATGTTTAATACTTTGTTTTAGATTTTATCTGTGAAGTCATTGGTCTTTTGTTTGTGAGTGTCTTAACATTTTAATTTGATTCTAGACAGCCAATTACAATATTATTTTTATTATGGACTGCAGAAATTACAGAAATTAGGTTTTTCCATCAGGAAATTCTCAGTAGTAGCGCGGAGTCTGGATTTGTGCCCGGTTGATGGTAATAGGCTCGCCCCCTATTACATGGGACTTAAACATAACTGGAAAATGTGGGTGTACTACAGATACCTCTGTCGAACCCTCCATGGATTACGGGCGTGATGTTATGTTATGGAAATTACAGAGATATTCTACTATTGGGTGATAAGAGAAGTAATGGGCCCATTGATTTTCATGCCTAGGTTCGGTAGGTATATACTGGCTGTTCAACTGAAATACAAGGTTGTTTTTCTAATCCATCACGAAATGGTCTTTAAATCACCTTACTTATTTATTATTATTATAAGCCTATGTTGTCCCACTGTAGGGCAAAGACCTCCTTTCCCTCTTTCCTGATTTGGATTTGAGAAAAAAGTTCATGGCGTATTTACCCGGTAGACCCGCCAGTCTACCGGATTGATCAGTTGATTGTTTGTTGGGTTGGTTGGTTGGGTTGGTGGGTTGTTGGTTCGCCAACCAACAACCCACCAACCCAACAAATAATCAACCAACTCCGATAACAGGTTAGTCATTAACTACACGAAAATAAAGGAAGAAAAAGATCCGCCAATGTATTCGTCTTAGACTAAATGTCGTTTGTTATGTATGTATTAGTAGACGTTTTTCCTTCACCGATGTCAGTAATTTGATTTTTCATTGATATGGCATCTCTATGACTTACTCACAAAAACATACACAAACAAAAATCACATATAGTTTTAGGTATTGTGAATTTGTCACTTACAACAGTGCACAGCTATAGCAGAAAACTTTAGAGTAATAGAATAGAATATTTTTATTTCAGACGGATTCCATAGGGTTAGTAAAAATTTTACTTAACATCTAGTGTTAGTAGGTACAAAACAGATAATTAAAAAAAAATCAGCGTGGAGCTGCATCCACCTCCGCAACATCGGGGAATTCCATCGATCTGCGAACACACTGAGAATACTGTTGGTGCTGCCGCGAACACGTGACATCAGGGATGCACATCTTTTTCGAACAATAGCGGCAAAACCATCAATATTATTATCCGCAAACATCCCTGATGCACTACAACGCCACGGCAGCCGCAGCAACACTCTCAGTGCATTATTATATTGAACGCCAATAATGATTAATGTCCAAGATAAACTCAGAAAGTACATGAATTGAAAAGTCACATTAGTCGTTGACGGGATTTGAACCTACAGACATGAGAGGCGAAGCTTTAACCACTGGGCCATCACGACATTATTTAATTATCATCCAATGACTTGCATATAATCGAAAAATAAGCAAAGGAACTAGTTAGTCAATCACGCAAACCGCTTACCCGGTTCAGCTCAACTAAAAAGGCTAGGAAGCTAACGAGGCAAACGCATTAGCCTATCTCACAGTTGCAGTTACGGTTTGTTAGTTAATCCGACGTGTAACGGTTGGTAAGATTACCCGGTACTAGTGCCTGCTTGAGCATACTTAGGTTTCAGTTTTTGCTGAGTGGAGTTGCTCGTTTAAGCAGCGCGGGGCTCTTTTAGTACCTGAAGAGCCCCGCGCTCTTTTATTACTGGAATCATCAATAAAATGCGTATTTAGTAATAATCATCTGGTCATTACTAAAAAGAACTAATTAACGTAATAACTAAGAAAAAAGATTGCTGTGTCAGCCCACGCCATGGTTTTAAATTTAAAAATAAAAAATAAAATAGTGCTTATCTCATTTACATAAAGCTATAAAATACCCGTGGAGGACGCATGGGAATGCCATTCAGGCTAAAACCTTACAGTATTTATAAGCACTTATATAAAATTATCCAATAACATATAAAGGCAATAAATGAATAATAAATATTCTCGTAAATCACTCAGTTGTTCATTATAACGTATGTAAAAATTAAGTTCAAACGTTATTAATCACTTAATACTCGCAAATGTTAGTAAATGCATTCCCTTTGACGTAAATGTTGTAAAAAGTGACGTAAAAAGCAGTTAACGGATTTATTCGTACAGTGGAGTTTACTTATTTATTCGGAATGATTCGGACATTTTCGGAATACAGTGGCGAGCTTAGATTTCCATTTATTTCAATGAATGAAGCGATAAATACTTCGAATTTTGAATATGAAACTGTGTTAGATTTGTATATCTAGAATGTTTTGATTGTGATTATCAGTTCTGATTAATCCTGTCTTCGTTTGCTTTTGTCTTTTACTTGAAGATTACAATGCCCGGGAAATACCTGCATTGATAAAGGAGTCATTGATTTATCAGTGTATTTCTAGTCGTAAGTTGACCTTTAATTATTGAACTGGTCACAACATAGACTTTAAACAAGTCGGATTAGAGCAGACAGTGAATTTCAGTATTTTTCGAAACGAAATATTAAATATTATTTATTCTCAGTGTTTTATTTGGTATAATATTTTACAAGCAAAACTCATTTTCCATAAAAGCTTTTCAAAATGGCTTCCTTTTCAGTATTAAAAAAAACTTTAATACCTACGTAAACCTATGATTATATTTTACTCCATACAAAAGATTTCTTAAGAACAAAATTAATTTAAAAAAACCGTAACGCTGTATCTAAAGATCAAAATACTAATTATGATTATAATTTCCGAGGCGCTCGTCTTTTTCAAGAGTAACAAGGAAGTAATTAAAAAGAAACTGTTCAATTATCATCTCTGATGTAATCAAACGCTTCGGGCGTAATGAAACGCTTATTTTTTAATCTAAGAACCACTGGACTTTACATATTTTATTTTTAAGACCTTTTATATTGAATTAAGAAATTAGGAACTAAGGACCATTTTTATTTAGCTGGTCCTTTTTTACATTGCAATTTAAGTTTTTATTTTAAACAAGCTGCGCCCCGTCGTTTTACCAGCATAAGTCTCGATCCCGTAGGAATATCGAGATAAACCGTATCTTATGTCCTTCTCCATGTCATGGTCTATCCATGTGCTGTTTTAGCGTGAAAGGGTAACAAACAAACTCACTTTCGATTTTTTATTAATATTACTTAGGATATTATAATAAATAATTATTATAGTTAGGATTTCATTGAAACGTTTTGCACCTTCCAAGTTTTTAAATTTAGACAATATTCGTCATAATTATCCAATATTAATGTTAATGTCTCCAAAATATTGTTCCATAAATCGATAAAATTCAGGTTTCACAGCGCCTCTAATGACAATACTACTTCCTAACACCGATAATCTTATTTGGAATCCCAAATAAAAATTGTAAACTTACAAAGTCTTCTATATCCTAAGATTTGCCTCATCCATCATCTAAGTTGACTTATCTTTAATATCAATAAGACCGCATGTGCTTAGACTTTCCTCGTAATACCATTTATCTCCTACAACTTCTAAGTCACTCAAAAATGACAGATTTATTGGCCGGCAATTGGCTGCCAGTGTTAACGTATCGCATCGACCTCAATACACCCTATAAGATATTTTAAAACTTAGCCAGAAACTGTATGATAACCTCGTGTCCAAATATTGGATCAGAGGACCAACTTAAACAGACTTAGTATATACTACTAACTCACTAGCTTCCAAATGTTGGTCAAGCAGGCCAACATTAAAGCTACCATTGGTCATATTTGGGCCAGTGTGCAAGTATTATTTCAGTGTCCAAGTATTTTAGTTGAGTTTCATATTACGTAGATACAAGATATATATTTAGGACGGTAGGACGGAGATAGCAAAGTTCGGGCGACGCGACGAAATATTCTTGAATTTTCATCATGTCAGTGAACTTTTGTTGCATAGAAATAGAGTAGTGTATTCTGCTTTCAGCAAGTTATGTTGGAAATTTGAACATGACAACGCTTTTAGTAAGTAACATTTTATTCATATATATTTAGCGTTCCATAATGCCAATCTACATTTTTCTACATCCTATCTATGACACAAATGACTAAGAGATATAAATAATTTTAGTGATGTCCCTTTTTTTTTGGGTGGGAAATTATCAAATAACTTCTTCCGCTCTGGTCGGAGCAGGAGGGCGTGTCAGACTCTTACTGACTAAAACCCACCCGTGTTCCTCCGGTTGCCCTGTTGCCGGGGCCACGATCTCCCTTTCCGTTTTCTTCGCACCCCCGGCAGGCATCGGCCCTAACGGACCTTGTCAATTCTGCTGACATATCTTTGAGGCGCGCGTGAAATACAACGCGCCGTCGATCTAAAGGGTAAAAGATAGTGCTATTCACGAAGACGCGGCCCACTCTGCGATTACTGAACTGTAAGTTGCACTTTAGTACAGTTTAGCGGAGCGGAGTGGGATGCGTTTTCGTGGATGACACTATTTATAGTTTCAAGAAAATAACTCGTTATTAGGTAGATACATATTAGTATATGAATTTTTTTAAC
Source organism: Omphaloscelis lunosa (assembly GCA_916610215.1). Lineage (NCBI taxonomy): Eukaryota > Metazoa > Arthropoda > Insecta > Lepidoptera > Noctuidae > Omphaloscelis > Omphaloscelis lunosa. The sequence continues at coordinate 17,722,076 of OU744260.1, forward strand.
ATGATTTGTACGTACATTTTGCTTATGTGCCTATTTGAAATAAGTTATTTGACTTTGACTTTGATATCAATATTCATAAAGACGAAATTTTTTTTCAATGTCAACGTACAAGATCCAAAAGATTTTAGTGTGCTGCGCTATTTTTGTAAATAAAGTTTGTATTTCTCTGGAAAAGACAAGTAGGCAGATAGATAAATTACGTTATTCGCACACTTCGATAATTACTTTTTTAAAACACCTAAAGATAAGATATGAGCCTACCGTTCCATCGGGACCCATACCGATTCTGGTTTCTAACTAAGAATTTTCCTAATAGAAAAATCCAATTTATACTAAATTGCCTCAATATCTCTTCTCTACATAAAAACCTTCAGTTTTTACATATTTTCGCTTCATGACTCTAATCAATTGCATCACCTTTTGACGTATTTTCCTTTTGTACCTTTTTCCATATATACCGAGTTCTCTGCATTAAGCCCAATAGAATATTCAACAAGAAAATATTACCATTTCTTAAGAGATTTCGCGACAAATTGTCAAAACATGAGAAAGCTTTTATTTTGTTTAAAATTGATAGGCATTCTTATGAGATTTCGTGAAGGAAATTTCGTTTTTTTTTGTTTATAAGTTACTGTATTTAGGCCGTCATGGAAGCTAAATGTGAAAAATCAACCGTTAAAAATGGCGCCGGTACCTACGTTCCTTTTTTAAAATACCGCTTTTTATTGGGTTAATTTTGGGGTGGAGAACGTATTAAAGAGGTAAGTATGAATATGGCACTACGATAAGGGATACCGTTTATTATTTAGGACCAAATTATTCAGTCAATTATCAATTAAATAAGGTCTAATAGGTACCTACATCTAAACGCTTTTTAATGTTCGGTAAAAAACCGTTCTATGTACTATGTTATAGGGTTTGATTTCCACACTTAGTCCTTAAGGTGGACCTTTGTACCTGGGTCATGGCGGCCGGCGGTAAAAAGCGTTAGAATCGTTTTAACAGTCGGCTGACTATTGTGAGGATGACTTTTGACATAGATAATAAGAAGTTGAAGCTTTTTCTAAAAACAAAAAATGCAGTTTCAATTTCTTCAATATTGAGATCATTCTTCCTTTAACCACTTTGCCCTACTATCCATAGTTTCCAATTTAGCCGATCGCAACTAGCATGTTCAATTACGCAACTGACATAATTATATTCCCCCCACTTCCATACTGCTAACTATTTTTTTTTGGGTGGTAAATGATCCTAACAACCGTCTCTTATGGTCTTGGCGCGATATAAAATTACTTTTTATATGCTTTTTTTTACAACTTTGACATACTCTAACTTTCGACTCGGAAATTACTTGTTCAAACTAAAGTACCTGTAAGATATAGCCTATACAGGGTGGCAGGGATATCGATGCGCAAACTGTAACCATGAATTCAGCACATGATTCTAAATCCCCTGGAAATTTTTGGTCGATTATAAAATAAAACAGCTGTTTCATAGAAAAGTGCAAAAGCTACGCGGTCAAAATGTATGGAACGACAATTTTATTTTAAATAATCGACGAAAAATTTCGCTGCCAGCCTGTATGTTCATTACTTATGAAAATACAGGGTGGCAGGGATTTTTTTTTAGAACACACACTCCTTGATATAAAGCATTGTGGAAAAGATAAAGTAATTAAAGGAAGAGCTCTTCTTTCCAAAATGAAAGAAAAACACTAAAACAAATTGGTGCGCTTGTTTGTGGAAAACTTAATTGAAAAGGAAGCGTTTCCGTGAATTTTGTGGGTGAAGGCAGAGAAAACTAGATTTTAAAAAAATCCATTTTACTGCCCAAACCGGGCAGCAAGAAATTGATATCATAGCGTATGATTTAAAACTTTTAGATTATATAGAATTTTGAAGCAAAATACTATAAACAAAAGAGTTTTAAAAAATTATAAGCTAATATTTTCAAAGAAATATTATCTAAAACCGACCTGGCTAAAGTGGAATAGGTGTAATTTTATTATAAAAGAGTCAAACAGATCCTTCAACCTCGAGGGTGCAAGACATCCATGGAGACAGCTACACATTAAAAAAGCTTCTTTGATAGCAAGTTATCACCGGCCTTGAAAAACAAATGACTGCATTGGTACTGACAGTTGCAGTAATTTATCAAGGAACAATATTAGGTACGTTATTCCAAATGCATTTCTGTATCATCTGCCTCGCCTTTTCCCAACTACGTTGGGGTCGGCTTCCAATCTAACCAGATGCAGCCGAATACCAGTATTTTATATGGAGCGACGGCCTATCTGATTTTCACAACCCAGTTACTGGGTAATACGAAACCCCTTGGTGAGATTGGTTGCCAGACTTTTGGGTTTCTGACGACTGTCAAAGATCCAAGAATGACAGCCGGGACCAACGGCTTAATGTGCTTTCTGAGGCACGGAGGGTTCTCGGCGTGTAAAGATGGTCACCCATCCACGAACTGACCGTGGCAAACGATGCTTAACCTGATTGACCGACCCGTGCAGCTTTTATTACTTAGCCACGGGCCCCTCAACACATTTCTATAAGCCCACCTCTTATAATAGGCCCTCAACAGACAGACGCGAAACGACCTCATAAAATAGAATTGAGCTGGCAACAACCATTGTACTGAAAAAGTTGTAAGGTTCATTTGAGGACGTGAATAAGCGACATTAGAACCGAACTTTAAATTGGAAAGGGGATGTAGGTAATGACGTGAGACTACTTTAGTAGGTTAATATGCCTATTCAAGATTAAATGGCTATTCTGAATATTTTATTGCGAAAGTTATTTCGCCAAAAAGATACTGAGAGAACGTGATACTTCCTTTACGGCTATATAAGCAGAAAATGTAAGTTGCAAATAATTTTAACACCACAGTTGCCTTTATTATATTCAATTCAATTCAATTAATTTATTCAATAACAATTTTTACATCGTCTTTGAATTTCGAAAACATCATGCAGGCAATCTATATTTAAATCATTACAATTATCCAAACTACATAAAAATCAAAATAATAATTTAAAAAAAATGTCAAAAGTCAATTCATAAAAATCAATAAATATTTCCATTTCATATCCATAAAATTATGTTACTTTCGACTTTTGTATTAATTTATAATTCATCATAATATGTATAGACACTTATTTAACAAGAACTGTTTAAGCTTATTCTGAAACCCACTTGTAAATACTAGACTTTTTATTTCTGTCGGCAGTTTACTCAACATTTTTAATGACTTGTGGTAGGCGCTATCCTTTACAACGTTCAGGTGAGGCACTTGCTTCATCTGAAGATCTTTTCTTCTTGTATTCTCCCTTTTTGCCTTTCATCTTCAGTCTCATATTCAAAGAAATATTTTGATAAGTGACTAAGTAGGACCAAAATGTACAAGCTTGTGACCGTCAATATATTAAAATGTGGCTTGCATGATTCTTGCTGTTGAATACTAGCAATGGTTCTGACTGCTCTTTTCTTTTACAACAACTTCTATCAACAACAACGTACACTATCATTATAATAACAGTTATAGGTACCTATATTGAATTAGTGCGTACACGTGGTTTTTGGGTAAAAAGTTGGTAATATTGTGACTCAAACACATGACTTACTGATACACAGGACAGCTAGTAATTGAAGTCCATGACGATTATATCGTCTAAAACGCCCTTACAGCTTCTGCGCTTTCATTTTTAAATATAAAATAAAATCGTTTATTTCAACATTAAATTGTTACAGACATGCTGTTGAATTGTAGGTACTTTTAATCTTTACTCATACCTAATATTATTAAAATAGATATAACTCTACTTATAAAAAACAAATTAGATCAATTTGAAATATTAACTTTTTATAATCCAAGCCACGTGACCTACTGAGGTCCCGAGATTAATAATTAGTAAGTAAGTACAGTAACTGTGAGCAGGTGAGTTGATAAAAATAACATTTTCGTGCTTATCAGGCGGAATGGCTGCTAACTCTACAATCATTGAAATACCTACCTACCACTTACATTTTCACACTAATCTTTGAAAGACTAAAAAATTCAATAACCAAAATGTTGACAGAAAAAAAAGGGAAAAAAAACGTATAAAACACTTAAAGCACTAGTGACGAGAGCCACAGTTTAATTTTTATTTTCCACACTTTTTTCCGCCACGAGGTGAGTTGCTCCGGCGATTTTTACGCAAAGGTGAGCATCCGATATGCCTGCTTTTTTTTCTTTAGCTTTTCAGCGTGGAAATGTTATTTTATAAAAAAAACCTGTACCTAGAAATACCCTGGAATCCATATTTTTTTCAGTACTAATCAGATTATATTGAAAATTGAGTTAACTTACTTGCCCCAATACAAAAATTACTTAACGTATGTTGAACAAAAAAAAAAAAAAACTATATTGATTACTACGCTAGCTTGAACACTAGTCAGTGTTCACTATCTCACAAAGTTTTTGAATGAATTGAATTTGGAAACAATGGTGCCAAACTGGTTTAGAGTCCGGTATGTTTCTGTTAACTACTATTACTAAGACGTAAACAATAATACAAACTAAATCCATCGATAGCACCATCGAATCCCATGAGACAGACTTCAGTATGGCTTGATTCATTGCTTAATGATTTAGTCAGCAAAGAGAAACTGATAGTGGTTAAATCTCGTAAGCGTGATCTTCAGTAAATGTACCTGCCCCTCGTCTTGCTCTGCCTTTTCTTAACTATGTTTGGGTCGCCTCCAGCCTAACCGAATGCAGCTGAATACCAGTATTTTACATGGAGCCACGGCCTATCTGACTTCCACAATTCTGTAACTGGGTAATACGATACCCAGTAAATATACCTACACCTACCAAATAAAAAAGGGAACTGTCTACTTGTGGCTATAATCACAAATCCACTTACCCTTGGCCCTCGAATTTTGTCCCGCCATAATTGAAAAAGACCGAAGACAAGTAATTCCCTAAGCAAACACAAAAACGCAAGCCAGCCTCATTTTCAAGCGCCTTGTTTTCGTTTATTTTTTTCTCGGCAACCCCAATAACTTCGTGCTGGCAACACGGTCCAATTCACATTGTACCCAAATGTCCCGGTAGATTAATTTTGGTAAAAACCTGTGAAAGACGTCCTTCCTTCATTTTGCTAATTCATTGTATTGATTTGGCTATAGCTTTTTCTGATTTCGTGTGGAGATTTAATGGAATGAAAGGACCGTGTATTTGTCCTAGAGAGTGTTTTATTTTTTCGGACTGATTGCGTGTGAAGGAAGGTCTTATCTTAGTGAATTGTGGTGGGAAAGAAACGGTTTTTTTATCTGTAGGTTGAGAAGTCTCTACAAAGGTTTTATTTGCGGTGTGTTGATTATTGCAAGAGGTCTACAAAAAATAATCTTATGGCCAACATTGACTTATACTTTTATAAATTGTCCAACAGAGAAATATTACTGACGCTGAAATAAATGCGAAGTTTTAAAAATAGCAATCCGGAGCCCAAAAGACTGGTATATAAATATTTACTAACCATGCTTTTTAAACCCTTAAATTTTCTCATATAATAATATTATATATCAATCGCGAGACTATCTAGAACATTATTCAACCCACATCACCAAAACGAAGTAGCAAGACAGCTTTATAGAGAGCCCCATAAATGCAGCATACTTCTACTCAACTATACAACGATTGATATAAAGAGCCGGATTGATTAAACTCTTTAATTCCCTGTGCCACCAGAACGTCACGGAGTGTTTACATTTTTTCGTCAACAATGAACAGTGTTACTTTTCGCAAATTTCGTTATCATATTTTTTTTTGAGTTTCTTCTCTCTTTATTTCAATATTACTGAATCGTCTGCGTACACGACAACCGTCTGCGTACACGACAACCGTCATATTGTGTGTGATATTATGGTGTGTGTTATTCCACAATAGTCACCTGTCCATTCTACTCAAAAATCGCTATCTAAGCCCACCGAAGTAGCAAGACAGCTTCAAACATAACTCGTACATATTACATGCAGCAGACTTCCACGCAACTGCGACGATCGATATAGCAGGCCGGATTCATTTAATATTTTATTTAAAGAAGTTATCGCGTAACACTTACCCGGTGCGTCAGAAAAATGCCTGTGGAAAATTGAATTTTAAGGCCTAAACACGTGGCTACGAGCTACACGCTCAAGCGAGACGCGTCTTGCGACAGCGACTGCGGAGAAAACAAATGAAAGAATTTGTTTAGAGCATGCTACGAGTCACTGCGATGCGACTTGGGGAGTGACGGACGGAAACAGGTAACGCGCGCGGGTCGCTTGACGCAAGTCGTATCGCTCGAGGCCGTGAACAAGGCTTTAGGTAAGGTCGGATATAGCTGGGCCGCGTGGGTAGACAACGGGTATTTTTGAAGAGGCTCTTTCGAGGCTATGTAATGTTGGGACATCCGGGTAGGGTTCTGTTTTTTTAAGTTAAGAACAACGGACCAATGTTATGAGTGTTATAATTCTTAGTAAATTAGACTTGCTTCTTTTTCTCCCAGCGAGAAACAATTAATAATTAAGAGGTTATTTCAAGGGGCACCACCATCTTTCCAAGCACTAAAACAACACTTAAGCGGGACAGTAAAAGTAAAACAATTATTTACCTGTTTATTTCTTCAAGATGGCTGATCATTATTCACAATTGATTTTCACAGTTTAATTACTATATTCATTAAAAAAGTAAGCAAGTTATTTAATTCGTTTCTTATGAAGGAATTTGCTAATCGCATTCTAAGATCCGACCTACAGAAGACTTCACCCATCTGTTTATAGGGTGAAAAGTATTTTATATTAAATTTAGTATGTTCAAAAATATATCGCAAGTGGTTTGAAAAAAAAATCCTATGGTCAGACTTTGATTAATTAAAAATTCTATTTTTTTTTTACACCAATGGAAAGAGATTTTCAAGAAGACTCGATATATTTTCTAACATACTAAATTTGATTTTAAATACTTTTCATCCATTCCTAGGTTGGATTCTCTACCACAATTAATTAATCTATATGATCCGAATACTAATAAAAAAAAAATCAGTACGTAAACGTTTACAATCCCTTCCTTTTATAACTTTACTAAAAATAATCCGACTGTAAGACTACATTAATAGATAGGTACCTATTTACTGCTTAAACTTTGCCTTGGAAGAGATGTTCGTGTGAAATTGAATTTCAAGGCAAAAGGTTAAAGGTTACTTGTACCCATCGGTAATGTTATCCTGCTTATGTTGTTACGTTGAGAGAACGAATTTACAAGTACACCGAGAACATGGTTTTACTTTTTCTTTTTGTTCTGGTTCGTTACACTTTATAATAAAGTAATAAAAATGGGTGGTTCTTGATGTAGAAGTCTGTTTCAAAAGTACGTGGATGCGGCTTCAATACTTATCAAGTATTCATTTGACTTTTAAAGACACTTGTACCTACGTTTTTAGTTTATATTTGATAGCACTGAATTCCAGTGAAGGAAAATAGTGTAACAAAACTCGGGAGTTACCTATCTAAAAAACTGTATTGTGTATGTTGTATGAACAAGTGCTGTGATTTGGGATCGAAATTTAAAACCCTTCTTTGCAATAGTAGAGGTCTTCACATTGCAGTGTGACAGTTCGCTGGCTTTAAGTCACCTGGCGTGGAGTTTCCTGCCCGTTCTTCTTCATAGGAACCTTTTGCGATCTGAAATGGGCAACTAGCTTCATCTTTCTGATTGACCGACCCTCTGACAATTCAAAGGTGCAATTGGTTTATTTAAAATAAATTCTTTGAGTTTCCGTTTGAATTATCAAATGTTTCAGAAATTTGTTTTCAGACATGTTTTAATTTCCATTATAATCGCCTAATTAGCACTAATAGCCTAGTGGTGTGACCGTCGGACTGCCAAGTGATAGGTCTTGAGTTCGAACCCAAGACACATCTGACTTTTCGGATGCATGTGCGTATTGCATAATTATCACTTGCTTCAAAAACGGTGAAGGAAAACATCATAAGGAAACCGGCATGCCTGAGAGATATTTTTCGATGGCATGTGAAGCCAAGTCAGAGGCCCATGGACGGCATAAAAACTCTGACACCAGGTTAGTCACTCCACACGAAAAAGAAAAGAGATTGCCTAGACGATTTGAAACTAAACTCATACCTTTTGTTCCTTGGTAACCAACTTAAATAAAAAATGTTATAATGTTAAACGAGGAGGTAAGGTAAGGTACCTAATTATACCAAGATTAAACATATTTCCGCCAACATAAAGATAGCATACTCGAGTTGGAACGAAAACTCCTAAATACATCCTACCTCGGTACTCGGTAATGTAAAAAGTCCTGTAACAATTCGAGATTGAAAGCGTAAAGAAATTTATACGAGTATTTATTCAAAGGCTACATTTCTATGTATATTATATTCATTAAATTGGATTAGGAAGTTCATCGGGACTTACAAATTTAAGCGATTAACTGAAATTACTTTGGATTAAATGGACTTATGTTTTGGAAGTGAAAACTTCTTTAGGCGCGTTGGGCATTTTCGAGATGGGACTAAACCATTAATTTCGCAACACCGTGATGACACCAGCTTTTGACCATTAAAAAGACATCAACGCGTTGATTACCGCGGTGCGTGCAGTAAAAGACATTAACTCGTTGATTGCCGCGACGCCGATTTTTTTTTTCAGGTTTCCACTTCTGTCGGCACTCCCGGAGTGCCAATGCTTTTTTTTCCAGTTAATGTACTCCAACAAATAAGTATAATACTCCATTTGAAATAAGATTAGAACTTTATTAAACAAAGCTTTTTGTTTTGCAGTCATTTCAACCGATTTTGACTTTTCAGTTTTCACTTTTTAGTTGTGGTACCTACCCCACACAAATTCGAATACCATACCTGCTATTACCTATTTCGTTTTCTGCTTACCTACTCTTGTATTTGTATGCACGTGTTTATGTGACAGCTAAATCTATTTTTCTTTCTTTCTTTCTATGTAAATAATAGTGACAAGAGCTTATTACATCATCCACATACTAAGTGGGAAAAAACACGTATTATTGAAGCTAAGTCAAAAAATATTCAAGAAAATACCATACGAACCGTCCTGAAGACCATAGCTTTGAGGTACGATTCCTTTGTAAGGTGATGTTGTTTGAAGATGCATATCGAACAACAGCCTTGTTTCCAAATATATAATAAGTCTACTAACATAGATATAAGTTATATTTTTGTTTACTAACCCATATATGGATGTTGCTTATCCGAAATTAAGATTGTTTTTTTTTTAAATTTCTATGAGAGCATTTTCAAAGAAGTATACACTTTCAAACAAAAAAGAATTTTCAAAAAAGGTCCACAATTGACGGAAAAATCGGTAGACATATATTTTAAAAAAGCATTCATATGTTACGAACATAGAACCTCCTCCTTTTTTGGAAGTCGGTTAAAACTGGATTGAAGTCAATTCACTACCTAAATAATCAATCGTTTGTCCCCCACAATTATGGTGATGGAGATTCTTTGCCAAAAACATAATTAAGCCATCTTGCCAGTTATTTACAGACTAGAGAACGTTAGAGAAAAAATACAAAAAATCACCAGTTTGTTGTTAAGGAAGTTCCTGGAAGGTGTAAGCAGTGAAGTAATTACCTGAAAAAAAGGAAACGAAGAATTAATATTAGTCACCAAACACATTGCACAGAAGTAACACCGTAACTAACGTGTTACTGCTGCGATGGCCAATAGAAACAGTAGACCACGCGTCAGTAGTAAGAAAACCAGTATAAGCTGGCTGGCCTCTTATGCTATTGATACTCCATACTATGCTAGGCCAACTCAAGGTGAAAGTGTTACCACTGACCGGTGCAAACGCGCACCGTCACCGATAAGCGCCGATAAGTTCCTATCTGATTAGTCGGCGCCGGTTCGCGCTGATTCGGCAAAAAGTACGAAAACTGCTTAATACCAGCGTTGACAACCAGCGCTTGTCTGGCGTTGACATATCGGCCCCGGATACCAACGTTCTACACGAATGCGACCTAAGGGTGTATTCACTTAGAAAGCTGGTAACCGTCACCGACATGCCAGCGTTTGTTGGCGCTAACAAGTGCTGGTTGGCAACCGCTGGTCCACCCAGGCAATTTCCATATTCTTTGCTAAATCAGCACGAACCGTCACCGATAAGTGCCGGCAAGTTCAGCGAACCGTCACTGATAAGGTTGGCACTATGATTACGCGTTGATTTGGCAAAAAGTATAACCAGAGCCTATCGGCGCTGACAAGTGCTGGTATATTGGCGCCAGTTGCCAGCTTTCTACGTGAATACAGCCTAACGTAGGTACGAGCTATCATCGCCAAATCGAGGTTATTTATTGAACCTAGGTCTCAGCTCACCTCTTCAGGGATTAGACGTGCAATGTTTAAATAAGTTTCATACTTTTCCTGACTGGAATATATAGGGTCTCAGGTGATACGACCAGGCACCTAAAATTCTAGCAAATACTAAATCGAATTTACTGTTGGCTAGCCGCCAATACATTGAGATGCGACCTTGAATCGACTTTGAGCTTTTTTATAAGGAATATACAGCTGCTAAAGGATTTGCTTGTAAATCTGTTAGAAATATATTTTCTTTGTATTTTTTTTTTAAATAATATGAAACCTCTTATTTTTGAAAAAACAAATATCACAACGACGGCATCTTTTTACACCCGTTATAGCACGCCCATTTCACGAATTTATACCGTATTGTTCCCATTTTAAAGATCGATATTGCTGGACGTGAGATAGAAAACCGCCCAATCGGACCTTGAATTTTTGTCCTTATGAACTTAGCAATACGGTCGCTAGTGGAACGTCAATACTTGTTCAACATTTTATCCGGTTTTAGAAAAATAGATGACAAAGTGTACAAATATGTATAGGTTACAGAACGGGATTTGTATGACGATATCAGTAGTTTGAAAAACGCTGTGGTACATTAACCTATCGGGACCTGCTGACTTTAAAAAGGGCGACAAAAATAAATTATAGATAGTCAATTTAATTAATTATCATACTATTGCGTAATACTCGCAACCGACATGCGTGTATGACTGGGGCCTAAAACGGCCACATTTAACAATTCTTCTAAAAGCAATTCATTTTCTGAAGTGACACATAATATATTAGCTGAATCATATTCAATTCAATTCATATCAGAATCATATTTGGTGTAAATATTGCCGCATGAAAAAAATTGAAGACCGTAATTTTACTGGATATTTTTTCTTTACAAATGAGTTTTTTTTTCTGTATGTAATTTCATTATAATACAAAACTTTCAAACAGATGAATTGCGTAATATGAATTGAACGCAGATAATATTATGAATTGTGCGTTTCTGTGATTCATAATATTATCATATTATGATTCTGCCAAAGCGGCCAGTTTAGCCCCCAGATGTATGAACCTAAACGAAGCATACGGAGTACGTAAGGATCGTGGCAGGTGGCGTTTTGTAGTTTCAGCCTACCTCCATAGGAAGGTGTGAGTGTCTCATTAGTCTCGACTTATTGTACATAATACAATTAAAAATTCGTTTGCTTTTGGAGTATTTGTGGTATAGCAAAATACTATAATTTATATAATTTTAAGTCGTATAGGAACTGTCATATTCTGTAAAAGCAGGCGCAGGAAATGGTCAATGTTCAAGCTGTTTATACAATGTATTACAAAAACCCTGTGTGTTCCGAAAATGGCACTATGTACTGCAATAACATAACAGAAAGTAATAAAAAAAAAACTTATTATTATTGAAAATAAAAAAGTTATTTGTATTTAAAATTCACGTTTTTGATACCAAAATTATCCCAGTTCCATTAAAAATTTGGTAAAATTTCAACAGGGGTCAGTTATGACTAGCCCCATGTAAATAACCCAGTGAAATTCCCCACTGAAAAAAATAAAATAAACAGCGATTTTTTTTTTCTTTTTTCCTGAAAATCATCACATAAATAGAGGCTCAGTATGATTCTTAACAACACCCTCACGGATCGGACAGGGTTATTGTTACACGCTGTATAAATTAATCGTAAATTAGATTTCAAGCCAATAAATTACTTACCAAATCTCTTAATTCATTAACATCTTATCTAACATTGCTTCTGCCCACAACTTCGCCTGCATGGTAATCAATTCTATACAATTATACAATACTATACAATATTCGGCAATAATGTGGCTTTCTCCTAGTGAAAGAATTTATGAAATCGGATCATTATACTTCCAGAGTAAGTACTCTACATCTAAACTCGCAAAGTTAACCTCTTTATTTTCATCAATTTATCTAACAAATTTAAAGAAAAACGAAGTCTTTAAAGTCCCTAATGAAATGCCTCCCTTACAAATGTCTCAACTTCCGTTCCATACATATTAATATGAAGTCCTTAACGAAAACATTTCCATAACAAGTGAATTACATTAATTTAATGTGTGTCGACATCGTTTCGAAGAAAACGTAACCACGCACGTTACGTTAATCAGTTGATTCTTCCAGGCATAAACAAAACCATTATGCAGAAACAGACTCTAATGCTTATGACTCAGAGGACATAATGACTTACATGTATAATTTGTGACGCAATTACGAATGTTACCAAGGCATATGTATGCTTACGTTCCTTAGTATCTAAGTTCTTTTTGTCTTCAAACTCAAATGAAATTTCATATTTTCTATTTCTCTGGACTAATCTGTTACTTAGAAATTATTATGTACTTCTAATAAACTATACTTGACTGCTTTGTTGGTCTAGTGGTAGCGCTTATTGCTAAGCATGAGGTCCTGGGTTCGATTCCCGGGTCGAGCAAAATATTTTTCAGTAGCAGCCTGGAGTCTGGGGATTTGTGCCCGGCTGCTGGTGATAGCCTCGCCCCCTATTATATGGAAATTAAACATACAATAGGTGCACTCTGCCTAATCCTTTAGAAATAGAGGCGTGATGTTATGTATGTATGTTTTAAATTAATACTTCCATAAATACTTTTTTAAAGTTTTTATTAGGTTGTACGCTGATGAAAATACGATTCCCGACCGTATCAGATAAGAATTGACCTTTTTTTGGGTTAGAAATTATCAAATAATTAGTCAGTAAGAGTCTGACACGCCCTTCCGCTCTGCCTAGAGCGGGAGGGCGTGTAAGACTCTTACCGAATAAAACCCACCCGTGTCTCTTCAGTTGCCATGTTGCCGGGGGCCACGATCTCCCTTTCGGACTTCTTCGCAACCCCGGTAGGCATCGGCCCTAGCGGACTCCGTCAATTCTGCTGACATCTCTTTGAGGTGCATGTGAAACACAACGCGCCGTCGACCCGGGCCTGGTCTTCATCGGACGGCAAGCTACCGTCCGCAAACCCGCGCCCACGGTGGCCGGAAATCGGCCTGTGATTCCCGACGCCCAGGGCGTCTCCTCCTGCGGTGGTTAGGGGCATGAGGGTGCGAAATTTGCCTCTCTCTCACGCGTTCCACCTCCTCCTTCGCGAACATTACTGCTTCGCAGAGGCCTCCCATTTCCTCTCGCTCCGTACCATGGCCTAAACCAAAGCCGGACGCGAGAGATCACCGCCGCCGATCGCCTCCACAATGACAAGGTGATGCTCCGCCCAAGCCGGGCAGACCTCCACCGTATGCTCCACCGTGTCCTCCGGGCAATCCACACAATGGTGACACCCAGGCGTTTCTTCCCGCCTTATCCTGAACAGGAACCCCCGAAACAGTCTTGTCCGGTGAAGACCTGCGTCAGGTGGAAGGTGAGGACGCCGTGGCGCCTCTCTAGCTACCTCTCTAAGAGGGGACTTGAAACAGGGAATTTCATGAAATAGTCATTCAATAGAGTAATTTGAACTTAGAAAGTTGTTTTGATGATTTTAAGGGTTCTGATTCTTTAAACACATATTTATAACGATCGCGAATCATAATTTGATCAATATACAATCTGACACTGTCCTGAAAAATAAAAAATAAAACGTAAGAAAATTTGAATTTTGCGAGCTACCCTTGTGGTTTTCTTTATTTCCCGTATTGGCACGACTTTCAAAGTTGAGTTGACTTTCAGTTGCTGTTCTCAGCATCGGTATTTATCAGTGCGTGCACTGACTGGACAGGCCCTCTCAATCTGTGTGATGTTTTCCTCAAAAGACCAGTTCAGACACCAATCTACATGATCTTCACATGGTCTGACCAAGATTATGTCTGGACTTTAAAAGAGACTGTGACCTCTGAGTTTGTTTCGGCCTTTCTTCTCAGAGTAGTCAGATAGGAAACGCCGACCTCATCTAGTTTTAAAAATATGATTGACGTGTACAAGTGTTTGTACAAACCTACTTACAGAAATAAAATCATTTATCATTGTACTTTGAAGGGTTCTTACAAATCAATTGAACGGTGAATTGTAGTCAATAATAGGTCTGGATCGTGTAGGGCCCACTTAGCACTTGAAGAAAAATAATATTAACAACGTTATTCGTTTATTTTAAACCAAAAGACAGTTGACTGGTCAATCTTTAACTACGAAATACTACGGCTTACTTATAAATATTCTAACTAACTGTCTGATAGAATCTTGAATAGAGGGGCAATTCCCGTAATTTTAAGAACATTCACAGTATGATCTTAGTCACGGATTAAATTAGTAGCAGTATTATATCTCAGCAATGACCTTGAAATAAATACCTACGGCCGCTAGCTAGATAAACCTTCAGTGTCCGTGCATAACTGCCGCGCACTCAATCTGACTGTCACCTCAATCACAAATGTCGTACTGATATACTGTTGTTTTTTCTTCTTTTTTTTGGGTGTGAAATTATCAAATAACTTCTTCGCAACCCCGGCAGGATATACTGACACTGAGATATCGAAGCGCGTCGTTTCGACCGTTTTCTTTGAACATAGAAGACTGTACTTATTTTTACTGTATCTCAACCTCAATCAGTCAAAAGTAGCTCTAATTTCCCTACATTTTTTAGACATGAATTGTCACTGAGATGAGATTGTGATGAGACTTTGAACTATTTTAATGACGGGAATTAGTCTTCTGATATAGTATCTATATCTCATGATGATACCAGAGAAGAAGACAGCACTCGTGTTTATCTCTTTCTAATGTGTGAAATTTTCATCAGAAATTATTCTCCCACACTTTTTGTCTATACCTACATTCCACGCTTATAATATTATAGACCTCAAACCCCCCATGTCATCCTCCTCCTAGATACAAACAAAATGGTGGTTTATTCCATTATTTTGACGTTAACAGCGCCCCTGAGACGTGGGTTAGGAAATTAACTGTACGTTAATCCGTGGTTATTTAACCGATATAATCCAATTATATCTGACCGCATTCTGATAATTTACACGTAAGTTGGTTTAAATGCGCGATTTAGTTCAGATTGGTATTTAGAATTAAGTGAGTATTGATAATAGCTAGGCTTGGAAATCGGATACACGTTAATAATATTAATTAATCGTGACTTAATTAATGCGCAAAAATTGCGACCTGAATAAGAACAAACATGCATGTGCAACTTAACCATGTGAAAGAAAGAAATACGTTTGTTTGCGGTAAAACATGTCACAAAGAAAACAGTGGCACTCCGGGAGTGCTGACAGAAGTAAAACTTGAAAATATCCACGCACCGCCGTCATCAACGCGTTGATGTCTCTTTAATGGTCAAAAACTGGTGTCATCACAGTGTCGCGAAAACAATGGTTTAGTCCCATCTCAAAAACGCCCAACGCGGCTTAAGAAGTTTTCACTTCAAAAAAACACAAACACAAATGTTAACATTAAAAAATAAATCTTCGGATAATATTTAAATACGTCTTTTTTTATTACATATATGTACAAGAGTATGACAAAACTAAAAAAATATAATATCCTAACCTAACTAAAACTATTAGACTAAAACTAAACTAAAATTAAACTAAAATATGGCGTCGAAAAATTCCTCCGCGTCGCTGTCGACTGGTAATGTACCCAAGAGACTGGCCGCATTGCCACGTTGTATGGCAATGCTTAGCCGCTGGCCAAGGTAAAAACCAGCCCTTGGGTCACGAGAAGTGTCAACCAGTCGTTTGGAGATTTCATTGAACAGACCGTGAGCACTCGGACCCCACGGCCCTAGGGTTTCAACCCCAAACGGCTCGAAAATATAGTGACCTATAAGGTTATTATACTTTCGCCGCTTGAGGTTTTCCGCAGCCGCAGCGGCAGCGCCAGCACAGCACGCCGAGCCAGGAAGATGGGATGGCGCTAGAGTATCGACACACGTTGCGTCCCACACTAAAGGCCTACCCACCTTCCATGGAAATAAAGACATGCCGTCCGGTCTCTTGCCATCGTCGCGTGCCAAACCGTTGGGTTCTAATACAGCTGGAACGCCGACGGTGACAAGAGCTCGTCGGATGATGTCATTAATGTCATTAATGATAATATTTAGAAAAACATTTTTGAAAATATTTTTCGGAAACGTACGACTGAGCAGCCTTGCAGCCTATTATTGCCCAAGTTTGATTCGATGTTAGGCAAAGCTCTAATAGGTCGAAGTCCTAAATCTACACAAGAGAGGCGAGGTTTATTTTAAGAAGCTGATGACTCTCACTGTAGTATTGATACTTGGTTTTGTGACCCTGAAATAAACTACACCACACCACCCTCTAGCCTATTTAAAATTTACGTCCCAAGAATGGCGTAAAAGTGACACAAGATACAATAAATTCGAAGAAAATTTCCAACAATTCTCGCCTGATGGAGCATAAACAAAAATCTTTATTGGCACAATGAAATACTGACAACAACAAGCGAGGGAGTGACACCCTCGGCCTCATGCATGTAGAGGGTGATACAATAGGCAGCTATTTACGTTTATTGGGAAAATATTATACAGGTTGTTGGAATGGGACCGTGAATTGTCATTTGTGCGAATTTTATTTTAGATAGATAATATATTTTTTATTGTACACGATAAAATTATTACAAGTAAGCATTTTTAAGAGTTACATACAATAGGGTGTTACAATGGGAGGTCTTTAGTTAAATTAAATGAGTTTTCCTGGAATTTTTAATACATTGTGGTTTAATTTCAGAATTTTATTTAATCAGCGACTTGACGGAAAAATTGCTATAGGTAAAAACAAAAAAATAATTAAATAGATTAGATTTAAAAAAAAAAAAAAAAAACAAAGAGGGCAGAACCACCATAAAAATCTAGAGAAATGTATTTTGATTTCAGCTAAGTTCAATTACTATTAATGAAATTAAAAATAATTACTATCATTGAAATATACTTTTAGATTTAGATTTTGATTCTGGTTCTGACCTCCTTAATGCCTATATTTGTTTTTACCTACACCAATGAACAATTCAACAGCCAGCATTTGTATTAATTACTCGGAAAAACAAAACTACACTAATTATTTTTATACCCGGATATAAAATCAAATAATACCTTCATCAGCAAGACAATTACAACCTTTATAAAACAATCGCGTGTTCGCGAGACTTCAACAAAAGATTCTCAACACCCTCTAGAAATAACGGAATTTAACGGAGATCGTTAATGTTAGCGTGTTTTTGACGGGTGTTAACGATAACGGAAATCGTTATAGCCATCAGGAGGGCTATTGTAACCGCCTTCAAGCTTTTAGTGACTGTCAATTGGATTAATAGTGTTGTAACCTCGTCGGAAATAAATATATAGCGGGGGAATGGAAGGGGGAGTGATTAATGGCTTTCCGCGGTTTTATGAACTTTTGAGGACATTTTTAGGTGTTAATGACTATGTTTTTATTGGCGTGTGAATTTATTTTGTCTCCGTTAAATTGTGGCTTCGATATTCAGTGTGGTGTGGTGTAATTACCGTGCGTTATGGAGCGTGTGATGATAGGGCTAATTACAAATGAGTTTTGATACTTTTATTTTATTTTTTATAATGCTCGCATTCTAAATTCAAAATATTTTTATTTCACATAAACCTACAAGGGCACTTATGAAACGTCAGAAGCTAGGTGCACGGTACCAATTGGTCGTTTCCTATGGAGAAGAGCCGGCAAGAAAATCCACGGTTACTCTTTTAAAAATAATTGGCTTTTATCATTCTTTCAAATAATAGTGTGACTAGGTATGAGAAGACAATGTATGTCTTTCAATAAGTACTTAAGAAAATGGAAAATGGTCATGAAAATTACAGTCCACTAAGCCTACAACGTTCTCACGTTCACAAAATAGAAAAGAATCTATACGAAAGATTATCTTAGTCTGTCGAAAATACAATCAATTTACAAGTTTTGACAAGTCTGACAAATTGCGACTTGAATGTGAACGTTTTTTAAGTAGGTACGAGAATTGGCCTTCAGTATTATTAAACGTCAATGATTTGGAGTTTGCTTATGATATTGTGCTGCTTTGCCGTGAGGTACCTACTTACGTGGGCAAGGAAATACATACAAAAATCACAAATTAGACTAGTTGCTAAGATGGAGAGCTCATGGCTAAGTAATAACAGACGCACGGATCGGTCGATCAGGTTAAACTACGCTTGCCGCGGTCAGCCCGTGGCTGGGTGACCATCTTAACATACCGAGACCACTCCGTGCCTCGGAAAGCACGTTTAGCCGATGGTACTGACCGTCATTCTTGTCGTTACCAAGGGTGTATCACCCAGTTACTGTGTTGTGGAGGTCAGATAGGCAGCCGCTCCATGTAAATTACTGGCATTCAGCTGCATCCGGTTAGACTGGAAGCCGACTCAAACATAGTTGGGAAAAGGCTGGGCAGATTGATTGACTAGCAGCTAAGATCAACTCAGAAGAGAAGGTGCGACTGCTTTGCTTTCAAGAAAATTATTAATTAATATTTTATGACTTCAAAGTCGTAGAACGTAGTTAATTGACAAATACATAAACCTCAGACTTCAATTAGTCGTCTGCTCGTTGTCGAGACATTCGAAGAAATAGTAATTTGTACCTACTATACTACACTACTAAACTACTATACTAAACTAGTAAAGTTAGCTAACTCGAAATCAGCTTGCCTATAGTATTCAAAGCGCTAACAGATTTCATAATGGATCTACGTATAAAACAAATAATTATAATCCATCTATTTCAGGTGAACTTGTTTTAAATATTTCCAAATTGTGATAATAATGAAGGATTAAGATTATGTTAGTAGCACTTCACTTTGCACTAGATTGGCTTTGTTAGGGGAACAAATGGGTGACATCATCATCTGCCCAGCCTTTTCCCCACTACATTGGGGTCACCTTCAATTCTAATCGGATGCAGCTTAATACAAGTATTTTACATGGAGCGACCTCCACAACCTAGTTACTGGGTAACAAGATAGATGGCTGATGATAGATGACAAACGCAGGGTAATTATATAGACTCAATGTGTTGCCACAATTAAATAATGCTTAAAAAGAATTGTAGAATCATCTTTTAGAACGTAAGCTTCATTCTATTATACCTGCAATGCTTTATAAGGCACGTAACGGAAAGAAACCCTACGTTTCATTGCATTGTACCCAAGTACTAAATTGAGCCAAAAATGAAAGTTCACATGAAATAGTAATGGTGTTTGGTTATTTGCAGAAATAATTAGTTATTTCCGAAACTAACTCTTTTTCTTAGAAGCTGTAATATTAATCTCTACATTTTATTAATAATTATTATACATTTTCGCTCAGTTAATCATCTAATTTTAGTTTGATTAGTAGAGCAGTGATAGCCTAGTGGTGTGACCGTCGGACTGCTAAGTCATAGGTCTCGAGTTCGAACCCAAGGCACGCACCTCTGACATTTCGGATTCATGAGCGTATTGTATATTAATCACTTACTTTAAAACGGTGAAGGAAAACACCGCGAGGAAACTGGCATGCCTAAGATATTTTTCTCGACGGCATATGAAGTCAAGTCAGAGGCCCATGGGCGGCTTTAAAACTCTGACACTAGGTTAGTCACTAACCACACGAAAGGAAGAAGTTTGATTGGTGTCACTTCTGTTGAATTGTGCCTTCCACCTTATAGCGTGTCGTTTCCTAAAGGACCACTTTTCAAGAGGTTTTATTGATCTTTTCGAATTGGACTGAATAACTTATTCAGTTAGAAAGCAGTGGTGGCCCAGTGGTAACGATCCTGACTTAAGAGTTGTACGTCGTGAGTTCAAACCCAGGCTGGCACTTTACTTTGTGTAAATAATTTCATCACCACTACTTTCAAAACGGTGAAGGAAAACATCGTGAGGAAACCGGCATTACCTAGAACCCATATTTTAAGACATCTGACTTCTACCAACCCGTACTGGGCCCGTGTGGTAGATTACGGCCCACTCCCTCTCGAAGAGAGGAGGTCTGTGTCCCAGCAGTGGGAACATTATAGGCTGACTATGCTACTTATTCAGTTTATTCTGTTGTAATAGAAGCAACAAGTTTACTGATCAGAAAATAATTATATTTTAGTAATATTATTTATTCAAAATCTATATTCTCTTCCCCAAAGCCTATATTAATTTACTTTTGATATTCTGAGCAATTTACATCCAAATCAAACCGAATAGCTTTATTTGTGATCAATGTAAGCGATTTCGCTTTCTGCGTAAACAAACGTCTTAAATCTGTTTGTCTGACTGGTTATTGGGGTCTATTGATTAATTTTATGCAAATCTGAATAGATTGATTATGTTCGATTATGTTATCCTATACTATTAAATGAGCAATATTTGTATTTATATATACAAATATTGAAATCGTTAGAGTGATTAGTAATCATGTTCTCAAAAATGACTCTAACGATTTCTATGAAAGTTGCAAATAGAGGTTTACGGGAGCGAAAAATCGGTCTAAGTCTTATATCTGGGAAAATTCGTTTTCTCCGTATTTTCACCCGAGCAGAGCTCAGTCGCCCAAAGTTTAGAACAAGATGGCTACCTTTTAATAATAGCATGGCAACATGGAATTAGTATGTACTATACATGGAATTAGTATTAACTATCTTATATAAAATTTAATAAGCATTCTCTATTTTCACCAGAGCAGAGCTCGGTCGCCCAAGTACTTTGGTATTAAGCCTGAGTATTTGTCTTTTATTAGATGTCGTTAATCGGATTTAAGAATATAATTTATTTGACCTCAGTAATACTAAAAATGTGTAACCTCTACTACATTATCCAAGGGGTGAAAATACTGATGTAAACAAACAACTTTTATTAGAAGAATAACCTTGAAAATATAACGAAATAAAGCATCTGTTTCTGTATATTATCTGTGAGTTTTAAATATTCTAGGCAACCAAGCAACCTACGCATTGGTTACACCAGGTTTTTGAATTGAGATTTTACGTTGAGAACTTGTTAAGTTAAGACAGTTAGTTACTTTGTTGAGTTCTGAACTCAGAAACCTAATGTTAGCCTCTTTATTAATTTAGTTTTTATCTCAGGACTCAGGAGTTTATTCTTATTTCTAGGTATCTGTCTCGTTATCCCAGTATTTAAGACAATTCAGTCCCAGACGACAAGTTTTCAGCACCAAGTTGTAATCTACTCCTTAACTAGTTGGATAGATGTGGTTTGTCTTACTGACAGTCCTTTTTAAGCTGAACAGGGTGGTCCGGGAAATTCAAATTTTCTTATGTTTTTTGCAATTTGCAGGTTACAGAATTATAACAATTAAAATCTTCAATACAATTCTAAGTTCAGATTACTCTATTGAATGACTATTTTAATGATATCGTGACATTTTAAGTCAATTTTTACTAATTTCTATCGATGAGTATAACGATTGAATTCTATTACACATTTTTTAAAGTCGTGAATCGTATTTTGATCACCATACGTAAGAAAATTTGAATTTTGCGAACTACCTCAGCGCATCCCCGTTAACAGAGGTAGGTAAGTCTTTTGTGATTAAATAGAATTTTCATTGTTCAAATAAATGAAACATTTATAGTTATAACTTTGATTTGTCAACTTGGTCATTAAGATAAGAAAGTTAGAGTTAAATAGTTGCCCATTCTAAAATGTTGATTCCTATTAAAAGAATGGGTAATTATATACTCTATGATATGGGTTCTTTTTACCATTGCGTAACACACTTTTAAACACAATCTGAATAATTTTGAAGATACTGCTAATCCATTGCTTCATATAAGTTCGAAAAATTTGTCTGTTCAGCAACGTAAATAACGCAATGAATGTTGTTGAGCTGCCAAAATTAAAGTCATTGCTAATGTGTGTACGTAATAGGACGACAATTTTTTTCTTGCCCGTCTGTTCGATTATTAAAAAAATATTGGACACCTATTTTTTTTTTACATAATCAAAAGATTACGGCGGTACATTGAGTTAAAATGTGCCATGACGTTACGAGTATGTAGATGTTATACTTACTTGTGACCTAGCAACCTCCACTCCCCAACTATACTGCGTTTTATCTCAGTCAGTTTTTTATTCATATGATACAGCAAAAAATACGTGTCTAATATTTGTTTATTATCTGACTGGCGGACTAAATAGTTTTTTTTTTTTACCCTGGCCTTATACCTATTATACCGCTGGTCTGTATTTTAGAAGAGCTTTGGCCGTGCCAATGTTTGATGATATACTTTGATTCCAATAGACCCAAACACAGCTTACACATTAAATCAAGTGTCATAATAAACGTTCATTTCAAAAATTACACTCTAACAAATCTTGGTTTCGAAAAAGAACCTTCTTACCTTGTCCCAACCCTTTCCAAAAATATGTAATCTACTTTCGAGACACTTCGACTCAGAAGTTGATTTCTCAATAGAGGATAACGAATGGGTATACCCGAGGGTGATGGTCCGCGAAACTATCACTAATATAATCAGAATATCGACGCGTATCCAAAACCATAAAAGATATTGTTATTCGTGGTTTAAGAGCCATTGATCTTTGAAGACCGTTCAAGAGCAAAGTTCTAAAATATATACCTTCGTAAGTAGTCAAGAGGTTCGGCTTAAGTTAATAGGAGAGGCCGTGTTGGAAAGTCGTTTCGACAATATCTATCAAACTTTAGAAACGTTTATACATTATACAGTATTCTATTATGACAAGCTGGTTGGTGTTTTAGAAAATTTTAGTAGGAAACTTATTTACACTGTGACGATTTCGACATCCTCATTGAAAATACAATGATTAAAAAAATGAATCAATTTATTTTTATTTACTTGCGCAGTCGTTCTAGACGCTGCTCATTAACCACGATACCGTGAACATTTAGTCATAAAATTGTGCTTCCAAATTATCTTTAATTTCCCTCAAAACAGGCGAATGTATCCAACACACAAAAATTAAGCCTAATCTCCAATAAAAAACAAATAACAAACATTTTACTTCCCTAAATAGCTCTATGAACACCCAAACCCACTATAGGCCTATCAAAATATCATTACAAACTATATTCTTACTTCTCCAGTACAAATCAGGCAATTAAAGTGATCCCCCACGTTCGGGGTCAATGTGACCCGGCCTATAATGTGAATTGTTCTAGTTTCCTATTGTTTTAGGTTTGGAATTTATCCTGAATCAGATATTCAGATCAATGTGGAACCGTTTGACTGGTAATGGCTGTTGATAGTTATGTAGATTTTGGGACTAGCCTAGACTGAGATTAGATAAAATCAAGTTAAAAGTATTACTAGGAGGTACCTACTAGTAGTATTTTAATGACGTTGCATAGAAACGGTATGTTTTATTATTCTTTTAGAAATCTCTCTGTGCTGTATTTAAATATTTAAATATTAATATACACAAAAAATAAAATCGACCTCAAACAAAAATCACTTTGTAGTGTTTCTTTAGAAGTCGGTTGGGTAGGAGAGGGAGGTGGCTTTTGCCGGGATTGCAGAGAAGTCCGAAAGTGAGATCGTAGCTCCCGGCAATATGGTAACTGAAGGAACACCGGTGGGTTTTAGTCAGTAAGAGTCTGACACGTCCTCCCGCGCCGCCCAGAGCGGGTGAAGTTATTTGATAATTTCCAATCCAAAAAAAAAGTCAGAGCTTGTGGCTAAGTAATAACAGCCGCACGGATCAATCCATCAGGTAAAGCAACGCTTGCCGGGGTTGGTCCGTGGATGGGTCACCATCTTTACATAGCAAGACTCCTCCATGCCTCTGAAAGCACGTTAAGCCGTTGGTCCCGGCTGTGATTCATGAATCTTTGACAGTCGTTACGAGTGGTCAGAAACTCGAAAGTCTGACAACCAGTCTTACTAAGGGGTATCGCATTACCCAGTTACTGAGTTAAGGTGTTCAGATAGGCAGTCGCTCCATGTAAAATACTGGTATTCAACTGCATTCGGTTAGACTAGAAACAGACCCCAACAGAGTTGGAATAAGGTTAGGCAGATTGATTGGTTGTATTTTTTGTAAAAAGTTTTTTTATTTTTATACCAATTCATATACCACTAGTTCCTATGTAAACAACAGTGACAGAAAATGTTATAACATTATCAACCTTCACCAAATGGATTAAATACGTATTAATGAAGCTAACTCAAAAAATATCTAAGCTGAGTTAATAAAATTTATAAGAGACCACTGCAGGAGCAGCTTCCTCTACCAAATGAATCACGTAAATCGGTTCAGTAATGACGGAGAAATCGATGAACATTCTTAAAATATACATATAGACGAACATAGAACCTCCTGCTTTTTGGAAGTCGGTTAAAAATACACAAGAAAATCGGATGGTAGCAGTGGCCCTCTGGAGTTAGCCCACCCCTATGGGAAGAATATGTGAGTTTTTGTATGTGCACAAGACAGTATGAGATCTAACTGTAAAATGAGAGTTACCAAGTTTCTCAGTCATTAGTAATATTTAAAGGGTCTTTGACATTTCTCGGGACCCTGGGATCCCGGATCTTTGGAAGGCGTACGAGGGGCCGAAGCCAACTCGCAGAGGCCTGTTAGACGTTTTTAATTAAATGAGGTACCAACCGACAATTATCCCTGTATGTACTATGCAACGAATAACTTAACTATAACTTTAACTATATTAACATTACAATACAATACAAAACAAAAACCACCTTACATACAACACTTACACTAAAACAACGTTAATTGCCGACGACTGTAGGTGACGTGCAAGTCACTGCAGCGTCGTATGTACGGACAGTCGAGCCTTTTTTTTTTTCTGGTTGGGAAATCATCAAATAACTTCTCCCGCTCTGGGCGGAGCGGGAGGGCGTGTCAGACTCTTACTAACTAAAACCCACCCGTGTTCCTTCGGTTGCCCTGTCACCGGGGGCTACGATATCCCTTTCGGTTTTCTTCGCAACCCCGGCAGGCATCGGCCCTAGTGGACCCCGTCAATTATGTTGACATCTCTTTGAGGCGCGCGTGGAACACAACTCGCCGTCGACCCGGGCCTGGTCCTTATCGGACGGTGAGCCATCCATTGCTCACCGCCCGCAAGCCCGCGCCTACGGTGGCCGGAAATCGCCTCGCGATTCCCGACGCCCTGGGCGTCTCCTCCTGCGGCGGTTAGGGGCGTGAGGGCGCGAAATTTGCCTCTCCCTCACGCGTTCCGCTTCGCCGTCAATCGCCTCCACGAGGAACGGACAGTCGAGCCTGAGGCTGCCCTGCGCACCAGAGACGCGCTCCGCTTACGCATCGTTGTACATATAGAAGCACTCGACGCTAGTTTCTGCAAACATGCCCAAAGCACTACAGTGTCACAGCAGCCCCATCAGCACTTTGAAGGCGTTGTTATATCAGACGCGGAAGGCTTCGTATGCTTTTTGGGTATGATTCACCCACAGGCTGCACGTGCGCAATAAACTCTAAAAAGTATTTGCTTGACCGACTTGGAACAGCGTACAAACCTGCGGGCTTATTATATTAGCTCTAATTGACAATACCCTCCGGTCCTTAATTAACTAATGACTGAGAAGTCACTAAAGCCAGTCAGTCACTAGTCACTAGCCAACCCTTAATGATCAGTCCTTGCTCAAATAACGTGAACTACATAAATATTCATCAATAGGTAAGTGACAGAATTAGAAACAGATATTGATCTACGAACCAGCAATTCCGTCAGTCGCTGACCGCATAAAAGGAATATGGGTGGCTAGCGACGTTGCTGCCTAGCAGCCATTTGTAGAAATTCGAAAATCAAAATGTCGGTAGCTTTGTGACGTCAATCAACGTATAGCTGATTAAAACGATACAGGTTACATTTACTCGACTATTGAAACGTTAAAAAGGAATTCCAAGTATTTTTTTAAATCTTAGTATCTACCATTTCGTGAACAATAATGTTTTTTTTTTAACCGACTTCAAAACGTATGAGGTTCTCAATTCGACTGTAAGTTTTTATACAAAAACAGTTTAAAGTGAAACATAACTGTAATTTCGGAAGTCGCTGTGTTTGGTTTCGAATTTTCGTTTTTTGCCACCGACTTCCGAAATTAAAGTTATTTTTCACTTTATAGTGTTTTTTTTGGAAGTTGGTTGTTTTTTTATTAACATAACGAACTCTATAAATTATATAACCCATTAAAAATCATATTGGTCTAAAGCATTTTCGGCAGATTGTCTTGCGCGACGTATTTTTCCTTCTAAGGATATTTTTCTCCCAGAACCCGAATCAAATTAGATCGGATCTACACATACAGAGTAATAGTATATTCTACCGTCTTCTATCAAAACGCATAAAACAGTATCATGACTGACATACAACACATAGCCTACTTACTCTAGAAGTTCGCATGACAAAATCACCACTGTAGTAGATATTATTTTTGGTTTTGAAGCAGAACGTCACTCTCGCAAAATGTCATCGTGATAAATTTGATCACTTTTCCATATTGTCACTTTCGCAAATGTCATTTTCGCACAACGTCATTTTCTCAAAACGTCATTTTTCACACAATGTCACTTTCATAAAACATCATTTTCGCAGAATATCATTCAAGCCAGTTTTTTCTCAGGAGATACCTATTACTAACACTGCAGAATCGGGTAAGCAATTTAAATCTTCTTTAAATCTCACGTTTAAATTGAAAAGCAGTCAAGACTGTGCTGTACTTTAAAAAAAAAAACAAGTGAATTCGCCCCCGAATTGTACCTATGTAGTCACTTGACAATTGACACTTGAGGTTGGAAGTGAGTTCTACAGAATACTTAGCATCATCAGCTTATAATGTCCCCACTGCTGAGACACAGGCCTCCTCTCTTCAAAAGCTGTAATCTACCACGCGGGTCCAGTGCGGGTTGGTGGAAGTTACTTGTCTTTCAATTTTTGGTTCTAAGACATGCCGGTTTCCTCACGATGTATTCCTTCACCGTTTTGATAGCAGTGGTGACGAAATTATTTACACAAAGCAAATCGTCTGCCTATCTGGGTTCGAACCCACGATCTACAAGTCGGGCCCGTTACCACTGGACCAACACTGCTCTCTCCAGAATACTTAGCTTGCTTATAACTTAAATATCCTCCATGATTGCTGATAAATAATTATGAACGTCTGGCGCACCCTAAACTGCAGTAAGCCCTACTACCGCCTTACAAACTGGCTGAAATTTTTACTACCTACGACATAAGCTTTTCTGGCATATAGTCTATTCCAAAAGTATGTGATTAAAATGTAAACAAATGAATCAGAACCTATGGATGTCAATTTGTAGTGCCACTTACAAATTGAATACTTCGATTTGATTTTTGAATACAGATTAAACCCGAAATTCTACGTATTTTTTTAAAATCAATTTAAAAATGTTTTTCGTTTGACAGTTGCGGTTATTTTTTGAACCTAAGTTTGATGATTTTATAATTACCGATGATTTTATAATTACAATTTAATAATGTTATTTAAACAATAAATGTTGGAAAATGTGGTGAGATATAATGTTGAAACCATCTAGATACAGATGAATGTGTTACTAATTCCCTTTAGTGACTGATTGCGTAACAGGAGCTTGTGGCCGCACGGGTCGATCCATCAGGTTAAGGTACGCTTGCCGAGGTTGGTCCGTGGATGGGTGACCATGTTTACATAGCGAGACTCCTCCGGCTGTCATTCGTGGATCTTTGACAGTTGTTACGAGTCGTCAGAAGCCTGAAAATCTGACAACCAGTCTTACCAAGGATATCGTATACTCAGTTACTGGGTTGTGGAGGCCAATAGGTAGTCGCTCCATGTAAACTACTAGTATTCAGCTGGATCCGGTTAGACTGGAAGCTGACCCTAATATAGTAGGGAAAAGGCTAGACAGAATGATTGCGTAAGAATATAATATTTATATAAATCTTTATTTTCAGACCAGAGACCCATAACATAGGTAATATTAGTAAAATAAGTTAGTACGTACTTACTAGCTAAAACACGTTTAAACTTATTATGTCACATATTTGAATGACGGTCAGTGTGCCGCCATCCAGTGACATATTATTTTTCCATCTACCCTGCCGGCTACAGTAGCTACGCTGTTAGGGCTGTCGCGCACTCGACGCATCAGCGATGCCATTCGCAGACGCAGCAGCGAACCGAAATCTAGAACGCGTGCATCCGCGAACATCGCCGATGCACTACAGAAGCGCTCCAGCATTACCCGGAACACGTTATTATATTGGATTGTACGAGCCCGGAGTATAACCGATCCACAGGGCCCACGTGTACAGCGACTGGCAGTAGGTTCTGAACAGTGTTATTTTAACCTCTCGCGTCCATATAACCTGAACGAGATTTGTTTACACTTTCATTAGATACTTTTGGAACAGATAGTATTTCATTGTCGATGCAAAAGAAAAACCTGAACCTAAATCTCTACAGGCGAACTCGCGGGCAAGGTACACATTTCTATTTAAACTAACTTTCACTACCATGTCAAACAAGAACTCTGAAGCCACAACTTGAAGTCTTGAACTCATTGTGTGTTATCTAATTTCGTCCCTTACTTCAGCTTAGCTTAGATTCAACTTGGGAACGTTGTTGCTTTTCTTTTAAATTCTCTCTAAGTCAATTTAAGTTACTACACTAGAAAAGGTTCTTTGGAGACGTTACGAGTCTATGTACTTAGTGTAATTACATAGTACCCACTTTATATGAACAAAAAGTGTAGGTGGAAGTTCTTTAGACGCAGGTAGATAAACCGCGCTCTTGCATTTTCAATTCTCAGCTCAGCACCGAAAGTTGTAAATTCAACAGCGCGCTTTTATTTAGTCATTAATTTGGGTGTCGCCTAGAGTTAGTGACAACCGGCGAAAGTATTTGCTTTTTGACCTCCAAAAGGTTATTTAGAGGTGCTATTATGTAGATACGAAGCTGAAGACAAGTTGGGATGCTACATAAGAGTATAATTTCGGCTTTTAGGTACAGTTACGAGCATAAATGCTTTGGTACGCTAGATTCAAAAGTAATTTTCTTCTAAAGTATTGATTGGTGTTACTATCAAAGTATTTATAACATAACATAACATCACGCCTGAATTCCCGGAAGGGTTGTGCAGAGGTGTATCTATAGAACACCCACATTTTTACAGTTATGTTTGACTATCTATAATAGGGGGCGAGCCTATTGCCATCAACCGGGCACAAATCCAAACTTCGAGCTGTTACTGGGAAATTCCAGATGGAAAAATCAAATAACAACATAACCCATAACATAACCTGGAAATCGAACACAGGACTACACGGTCAACAGTAGTGCTTACGACAACTAGACCAACGAGGCAGTAATAAAACTATATAATATATATTATTATGAAATAGGGCCTTTCTCAATGTGGCAATCGATATTTCACGAGAAAATCGAATGCTGTTATTGAATTTCGCTTAACATAAACATCGTGCCTTGTTTCCCCGAAGGGTTAGGCAGAGGTCAAGGCCGACGAACAGTGCGAGACGAACAGTCACAAGTATAAATACCTGGGAGTACCATATTGGCAGGGACATCGACGCGAAAACTGTTACCATGGATTCAGTACATCATTGCAAATACCCCAGCGTTGAAATTTTTCGTCGGCTGTTTTTTTTTTTTTTAAATAACCGACAAAAAATTTCAACGCGGTTTCAGGATCATGTACTGAATCCATGGTAACAGTTATTACTCGTGCCTTCTCTGTATGAGAAGAAGGCTTTGCCCAGCGGTGGGACTACAATAGACTGGTATTATTATTATAGGTAAGTATATGAATGAAATAAAACCAAGAATTACTTTTCTCTCTTCGAGAGAAAGTCACACGACTTCTAAGCCTGTTTTGTAAACAAACATTAAGTTGTTTACGTAAAAGAAATATAAGACTCAACTGACTAGATACCGTAGAGACAAATGTCGGGGCATAAAAAAAAGTTATTCATTAATTCAACTTCCACTAACTAGTTCCTAGTTTCGTTCGGTTTTCGTTTTATTGATTCGTACTTTCTACAACTGAATTATCTTTGACATTATAACAAAATCAACGATACAACCAAAACACTCCGTTTTTAGGGTTCCGTACCTCAAAAGGAAAACCGGCCAAGTGCGTGTTGGACCACGCACAATAAAGGGCTCCGTAGTTGGGATGAATTTATACCAAGAACTAATTTAACAAAAACATATTCTCCCATACGGAACATGTTTTTGCAACCGCAAATGTAAGTTGGTCGATTGTCACTCGTTAACTTGTAACGCTTACGTAGCTATGATAGTTTTCCTTTTAATTTCATTATATATACTACTGCTGTGAATTTTTTTACACACCCAATACCAACCATTTAGCTGGCAGGGGGGGGGGGGGCACTTGACTCCAACAAAAATGATCACTTTAAAGCTTAATATTTCGAAAACAAATCCCTGAATCCAATATTTTTGAACGATCTTTCCAACGAAACCCCACACTATGAGATAGATGTGGAAAAAAAAACATCCCCACTTTAGGTGGGAGGTAACTTAAAAAAAAATTACCACTTTGTCGGCGTGATTAATATGTATACCCGAACTAAATTACAGCTTTCTAGTACTAAGAGTCTCTGACTATAAGGGTTCCTTGTTTACTATGGAACCCTAAAAACGGAACCCTTATAGGATCACTCGTGTGTCTGTTTATCCGTCTGTCACAGCCAATTTGCTCCGAATCTAATGGACTGATTAAGTTTAAATTTGGTACACATATGTATTTCTATGACCCAAACACGAACGTGTAACGTAAATAAACGACTTTTGAATATAGGGGTCACTTTTGGGCGGCAAACAAGACTTACTTGACTTACAGTACCGTGTGACATATCAAATGAAAGGGCTTGTTGCGAAGATCTTAAAAATATTTTTTATATAATTTTAAAATAAATACTTTTAAATATATTTAAGAAATTCGTTGAAAATCCATTCTTCCCCTTTATCTCCGAAACTACTGGGCCTAAAATTTTGAAAAACATACATAGTATGGCTCTTTCCTCATAAATTACAAAAAAAGACCTATAAGGAGTCTATGGTCTTAAAAAAACATGGTAAATCTCTCAATATTGTGCGTACAAACTTACATTTGCAGTTGGAATGTAAGTATGGGAAAACATATATTTCAACTACAATGTTAAGTTTGTATTTGGGATAAATTCATCCCAACTACGGAACCGTTCATTGTGCGTAGTCACACTCACTTGTCCAGTTTTTCGAATTTAAGAGACAATTTGTCTTTATAACACACCGTTTCCAAAAGTGTCAAAAATTCTACCTATTTCTTCAAATTCTAAAATTATCTGCTGAGAATTCTCAATTTTTGAACGTCAAAATTACATAAGGCAGTCCTCCGAAACGTTCGCCCTTGACTACTTTCTAGTGCTTTAGCTGGGATAAAAAAATAGCGCAATAAACTTCCCAGCACAGTCACAATATACCTAAGTACCTAGATCCAGAATCCCCTGATATTAAAATTCCTTAGAAAAGACGGTATCCAATCGATCCCAACATATTGACTTAGGGGCAATATCTAGCGACCGTCTTTCGGGCCTAAGTCGGGATCATACTCCCAAACCGTTAATCTACTGCATACATTCTAGCTACGAGTATAAGTTCCCTAGAATCTTTGCCTTGACTTTGACTTATTCTGAATCATAATTTGTATATATAGGAGGTGTCTAAATTCATGTGATAAGTTTCAACCTCGTGATTTACTAGTAATTTAATGGATTTATCATGCGCGAGATTTCATCTTGGTCATCATATATACGATACAAGTCAGGCTTTAATGTACAAATAGTATTAAACTCTCTGGGGTCTCGTTACAACAGATAAATAATTAATTATGTCTCACTTGATGCCCCGGTGAACTACTTACCACCGCGCACGTTTAAAATGTTTGATTTTAAATTTTTCATCTTTTGATTTTTCCTAATTTTCTTTTTTTTTTAAACCAACCCATTATGGAGGCAAATAAAAGCTTTTTTTTATCAAATTTTTGTGAGGCTAACGCAAGGAAATTTTATTTAAGAAGAAAAAGATAGATTAATTGACGCTCAATAATAAATATACAACTAAGTGAACTAGATACAGTGCTACAGGGATCTAATGGCACTTGGCATTGACAGGGAGGCGTCGTTGATAAACATTTGTGAAATTATCACTGTCATTGTCATGTGTATTGACAAAAAAGATAGCAGTGTTAGTTCCAATAATGGCCGTGCGTCAAAATAACTTTAAAGCGTTGTAATTAAAACGTTGTTCAACAAATAAATTGGGAGCCCTAGCATGACGGAGTATTTTCTTAAGCTGAATAATAAAGAATCCTTCCAATCGCATTGCAGATAATCCATATTATTATTCTTTATCGCCAACAGAACATGAGATACAAGCAACTGTGTAGTTTCTTTGTATCTTCTGTAGGGATTCACACGAATTGAAACGCCCTGTATACGTAGGTTTATCATGAAGGGTTCAATCCCTTTCATAGAGCTGAGTGCCGACTGATATTAACATTGACCCTTCAAAGTACGTATCATAATGGGTCTAACCTTCCGGCAAAGTACTTACATACTTGGCTCTTGGTGATTCTAACATGTATTTTTAATACGGTTCTGGAAGTATAGAGCATTAAGTGCTGAGTGTGAATGGTTGTTTGTATGTTAGTTAGTAGAAAATTGTTATTGTTGCTGTTTGTGAGTGCAAGCGTTTTGACTACAATTTTAAGCCACGTGACATCCACCAACCTGCACTGGGCCCGCGTAGTAGATTACGACCCACTCACCCTCACAGAAATAAAGTTCGATCCCAGCAGTAGGAACATTATATGCTGATTATGTACCTAATAGTTAATTGATTCAGGCGTAACCTTGCGGAAATCCATTATAAAATGATGATGTGGATATATTTAGTAACCTGTTCCGCTTAGCTATTTCCAAAGAGTCTTAAAAAGACCCTGAAAGAAATCGACACGTGTTTCACCTCTCAACGAGGCATCCTCAGGATGACGATTGACTTGTCGCGAACTCGAACACGGCGTGTTGCCACACCAAGCACCGCAGTCTGCGCTCGATGCTTGGTGTGGCAACACCAATATATAGATTTTGTTGTTATATTTTCACTTCTGCCATTACTCTAATATTCTATTAGAGTAATGGCAGAAGTGTGTGTGTGTGTGTGTGTGTGTATTCTGGCGAACGAGAAAAAATAAAGATACGGTAAAAAATCCATAAAGTAGGTAATTTTTTTCAGCCTTAATTATGAAGAGTTCGAAAATAAGGTTGGAAAGAATAAATAGTTCATGTGTGTATTGCTGACCTAGTACCCTCATAAAAAATTGTACTGCAATATTTCGCACCGTACAAAATGATTTTTACGTTGAATGACGTCTCTTTGTATCCCAACGTAGATGACCGCATCGCAATGTCCGTGCAATCGCATTCAAACGTTTATAGCAAGCCGTTCATTTTTTGGACATCACTCGATCAAAAATATTTGACTATTGATAGCTCAAAAAACACGTAGCACAATCGTATTTTTAAAGCCCCGTTTACACGATGCAAATTTCTTGCCTGTGGCACACAATGAAGTTGAAACAATTCAACTCCACTCTTAACTCATGGTATGCCACAAGCTATTGAAGCACATTGTGTAATCAGGCTTAAAATTAACAAAACAAAAAAACACAAATAAATAATCAATGTCTAAACCAGAAGAATGAAGAACGGTTTGCACATTTTAGAAATAATTTTAAAATTCCTATTTTTAAATGACTTATGACATAAAAAAAGATCTGTAATATTAAAAAAAAAAAAAAAACGAGCAAGCCTTACAATAGTCGCATATGTTGTGTAACATCTGACATTAATCATTTCTCTCTGATATACATTTCCTGGTAATGAGCAACATTTAAGGGGCTTAGTATTACTCGGTTGAAATAAACAACTAATCTTCGTTCCCTTGTTACCATGTCCACTGAAAAAGTGTAATTACTAGATTATGGCAGATAGGTAACATTGATAGTTCAGATTTTATTTATTTAACAACTAAAGCACACCAACGACATATTTACAAGAATAGATACAAGAAACCAGATATTTATTTTGTAAAACATGAGTGTAAATTATACAGGTCTTAAAAATAATAAGAGGTAGCTACATGTTTTGCCAATCATGGCGTACAAAATTAGTCGCACTAAGACAACTATTACAAAAAGATAATTATAAAATCGTTAATAATAAATTAAAACAATGACTTACAAAAAAATAAATATAGGTAAATATAGGTAATCACGAGTCTTCAATACTGTGTAAAATACATTACTTATAAGCATGCATGTTCTTATTAAAATGTGAAAAATTATTCGGCAATTTTTTTGACCGATTCAGAGCAAAGCAGGAGGAGGACATTCATCGATCCGCCATCGATTATTTCTAGTTTTGAGGGGATAATTTTTAATTTTGCATTTGTTGTGTTTTTTCTCCTGTGTTGTATCAAATAAATGATTTATCTATGACTGTGCGCATTATCGTGGACGTCCACGTCCACGTCACGGCATCACGATAACACAGGGAAGTAAAATGTATGGAAAATTATTTTCCACGATAACGTAATAACGTGCACGTATTTCCATACATTATAGGGACTTGGGCGTGGACGTCCATGATCATAATTATCGTGCTGATATTCTAAAAAAAAATTGAATTGAAAGTGAGTTTGTTTGTTTGTTACGCTTTCATGTTATAACGGCTAAATACAGAATACTACAGAATACAAAAATACAAAGAATATAAAAAACTAATATAAAAAATACAAAACAAAACAAACAAGAAAAAGAATACTTTAAATCCCGATATTCTCACAGAATCTAAACTTATGCGGGTGAAACAGCGAGGCGCAGCTAGTAAACTATACAATATTTAAAAAAACCCTGTCCAATCCGAAAGGGGCTCATAGGTACTGCAATAACATTACCTAAAATTATTAAAAAACCGAATTATTTTTGAAAATAAAAAGATATTGCTCTTTAAAAAACACATTTTTTGTACCAAAGTTACCCCAAATTCATTAAAAATGAGCAAATTTTCAACAGGGGTCATGAATATGACTTGTAGACACCCGCTTAAGGACGGCCGCCCGCGCCCCATGTAATAAACCGGTAAAATTCCACATTGAAAAAAAAAATTGAGGACTTTTTTTTTTTCGATTTTCTTGAAAATTACCACATAAATATAGACTCCATACGATATCTAACAACGTCCTCACGTATCGGACAAGGTTTTTTTTACATGTTGTAAAAGCTCACACAATCTATTTAAGCGGGCAAGAATTTTGTAAAATTCTATACGCTAATGATTTCCTACGAGCATTTATCCGCTTCTTTCAGTTCCAATGTCAGCAGCCTAACTATTAGTCAATCAGTCAGTAAATTGAAGCCTCAGCTCGTTAGTATAATGGCACACTGAGTCGGGAAATGTTTACAATCTAAATGTTTAACACGGACGGGGCTAATTCGTGTCTCGAGTTTTAGAGATGATTTTCTTTCTCTGTTTGTTAATGTCTGAGAAGCTTGGGCTATAATCTTGGGCTATTTTTAGTCGCAGATATGGTTAGATAGTGGTGACCTCGGGCTGTTTGTCTAGGCAAAAATGTTTGTGTTGGTAAGGATAGTCTGCTGTTGAAGTCTGGTGATAGTATGTAGGATAGTAAATACACAAGCTTGATTTTCTTTGTGATCTACATTAAACGGCAGCTGAAACCGCGGGGCATAGCTAGTCAGAGATTTTATGAATGAGACATCTGTATTCAAAGATAAGATTAGTGTCAAAATCTAGTTTTTTCGCTCGAAGCTGATTTTGTTTATTTACATAACATAACACCACGACTTGTTTCCCCGAAGGGTTGGGCAGAGGTGTCCCTGTAGCAGGTTCAACCACATTTTGCCAGTCCCACGTATAGTTCTGGAAAAAGTCTATACACGTCTAAGAATCTCAACAGCAATTAATAAAACAGTTAAGTAAGAAGTAGGTTTATTTAGAATTAAAATGAAATGTACACCCACATTGCGGCAATTAAATTTTAAGTCCCATGTAATAGGGGGCAAGTCTATTGCTATCATCCGGGCACGCGTTCAGACTCCAGGCTGCTACTGAGAAATTCCAGATGGAAAAACCCAATAATATTTTACTCGACCTGGGAATCGAATCCAGGACCTAAGCTCAGCAGTAGCGCTGTTCAGTTGTACACTACTGCGCTGTGCGCTCTGTAGTAGTGACTGTACTACAGGTACACCTCTGCCCAACCCTTCTGAGAAACAAGGCGTGATGTTATATAAAATTAAATGTACAGAAATAACAATTCATACCTAATTTATTTATTATATAAATTAATACCAATTTAAAACTAATTTATTTATTAAATAAGTTAATAACAATTTATACCTAATTTATTTATTATATAAATTAATAACAATGTATAACTAATTTATTTATTAATTAATAACAATTATAATATCCTAACTTAACCATATCAATCTGCCTACTAGCCTTAACCCAACTATGTTGGGGTCGGCTTCCAGTCTAACCAGATGGAGCTGAATACCGTATTTTACATAGAGCGACTGCCTATCTGACCTCAACAACCCACTAACTAGGTAATTACGATACCCTTGGTAAGACTGGTTGTCAGACTTTCGGTCTTCTGACGACCCGTAACGGCTATCAAAGAGCCACGAATGACAGCCGAGACCAACGGCTTGCTGCTTTCCGAGGCACGGAGGAGTTTCGGTATGTTAAGATGGTCACCCATACACAGACCAACGTTGACCTCTAGCTAAATCTGATTTATCAACTCGTGCGGCTGTTATTACTTAGCCACGAGCTTTTCCAAACAAAAAAACAACAATATCCCAACTTAACAAAATCTATAACATATGACGTCGAAAAATTTATTCGCATCGCTGTCAACTGGTCATGTACCCAAGAACCTGGCCCCATTGCTACATTGTATGGCAATGCTTAGCCTCTGGCCAAGGTAAAAGCCAGCCCTTGGGCCACGGGAAGTGCCAACCAGCAGTTTCGTTAAGTAATAACTTAATATGTCCTTGTTATTTTTCTCATGTTTCTTTATCAAACTAAACCATGCCACCACAATGATCGCAAAAGTGGCTAACTAGTGAACTAAAATATAGATTATGAAATGAAATAATTTATATCGTAACACCGAATATTTAGTTTTAGATGTAAAAAAATGTATTTGAAAACTTTCCAAATGCCTTTTCTACACCTAAAACGGTTACAACATCAAATTCAGTGTTATAATTGCAATTCATTATTAATATTCTAAGTTGCTAGTTAGCCACATTTCTCATTTCCATACAGTAATATTGCCAAATTAATCAATACAGCGAAATATTTAACCTCTATTTGCGACGTTGCCCACTTTCAGAATAATGCCCTTAAAGCATAATTTTATAATGCAGATAGAAAACATAAACCAAAGTTCACATATGCCACAACTTACAAGTAACAAGGTTTCTTCATTAGTGAAACTTATAAAATCAACATACATGGAGTTGAGAGTTTGTGTCTACTCTTATTGCGAAAATGTTTGCCTAACTAACTTGTTAGAGAATCTGAGATGGCTATGTGTAGCACGCTTAAGTCGCAAAGTCTTGTAGTGGCGAACTTTAAGAAAAGCAGTGTTTAATTTATGCGTAACCATTTAGTTAGATATTAAATACATTGATTTTTTTAAAGGTTGTGTCAGAATTTCTAAAGAGTATGCTAAATCTGCGTTCGCAATTTACTTGCCAAACATGTAAACAAATACGAGTTTTAGGAGAAAACTACTCTAATGCCTATGCTTAAGGTTCAGTTTGCGCTACAACTTCACATTTTTATGACTTTTTCAACAGTACTAGTCAGTCTAAAATGAACTTTATTTTCTTCAGCATAAAGTTCATTTTTATTTAAGTGGAAATAACATAAATTGAAAAGAAGGTTATAAATAGACCTTAGATGGTTTGGTCATGTTGAGAGGATGAATGGAAGCCGACTAACCAAACGTATTTAGAAGGCAGACAGAATGTGAGTAAAAGCGCCGGGAGGGGACGCCCTAGAAGAAAATAAGGTGCGCAGTGTACTCGCAATCGGCGGCGTGCGAGTATGACCAGATGTAAACTAGGGATGTAACGATACATCATTTTTCCGATACGATACCGATAATATCGTAGTAAATAATCGGCGAAACCCATACCGATGCCGATATCGATGGCTTAGTACTATATAATACATCAAATAAATAATGAAGTATGTTGCCCCTGGCTGGAGGCTTTTTAAGTGTAGAAGCTTAAGGTAGCCACAGGAAAGACCGGTTAAGCAGCCACGACCTTTGTAGTCTAAATAATAATGAACATGTACCTCATGCGTTTGTATGTCTTTTGTATTTTGTATTTTGGACACAACTGTTTAATGGTGCGTTATAGTCTTCACTTCACTGTGTGAATAAATAGAATCACGAACGGCGGTGACGTGAAACATCGCTCAGCAAACTGCAAACACTACCGTTTGCCGTGTTGCCATGTTACTAAGCATACGCTGCGCGGCTCTGCCGTCAGTCCCGCCTGCGACGGAGCAACAATGTTGCGCGCGCGTCGACGTTTCGTGCGTTTTTCGAACTGTCTGATATCGGAATCGGAATCGTTACATCCCTAGCAAAAACGTTAACGAAGCAAAAAGACCAAGTATGTGAGGATCGTAGCAGATGGTGTTCTATTTTTTGGACATAATGAAGCAATGTATTAGCAATATTCTTTAAAATAATTCAGATTTATGATTCATTATGTGTTACGCAATAAGAGTGCTGTACTATCTGCCTACCCCAGGGGAAAAATGCGTTAAATTATATGGGTATGTATGTTACTGTATTTTTTTATTTTTATTCTTTGTTTTATTTTCATTGCAGATCCCAAGTAGCGGACTCTGGCCATGTCAAATGCTGTATAAACGTAGAACTGTACCCTAATTACGGAACACACTTTGAAACACAATCCGAAAGATTTTGAAGGAAATTGCTAATCCATTGCGTTATATGTTTGACAATTCGTCATTTCATAAACGTAAATAACGCAATGAATGTTGGTGAACCGGCAAAATGAAAGGCATTGCCATTGTAAGTATGTTACAGATGTTCTATGTCACGAAGTCCGTTTGGCTATGAATGTTGTCAAGCGTGCACATGCACATTGTTTTTGTGTGCGTAACCTCGAGAGCGCTCAGTGTCGATCGGGACACGGTCCGGATTAGTAGTGGTTTTTAGTTCGCGCCAAATTGTTTCACGGAGTAAGGTCAGCATGGCAACAAAACGAAGAAGAGTTGTCCATAGTGAGGTAATATTTATTTATACGTTTTCAATTAAAATGTTATACAAAGATACTTAATATAGCAATAGAAGTATTTATAAAATGAATGTTTTTTTTGTGTTATAAAATGTTTATATTACTTAATTATTTTGATTACATTTTGTTTTAGGGTCGAAACATGATAGCTAGTGTTTATCATTTTCTGCGAGAAGAATATGAATTTACAAAATCATTAATGGAACTCAACTGTGATTTGTCTCATTTACGAGACATTACACGCCGTACAGCTGAAGCTACGGGTGTGAGCCAAAAAACAGTTCAAAGAATATTAAAAGAAGAGAAGGAATTGCCATCCAATTCATCAAAATTCACTTCACCTATGAAGAAAAGGAGAAAGCGAGATAATAAAGTGGATATAGATAATTTTACAGCCGATGTGGTTCGCAGTACTGTACAAGATTTCCATATTGTCCATAAAGAAATTCCAACATTAGCTAAGTTAAGAACAGCATTGAATGAAAAAATCGGATTCGAAGGTTGTTTAGAAACTGTTCGCAAGTTACTGTTGAAATTAGGTTACAAGTGGCGGAAAACAGAGAACAACCGTAAAGTCTTGACGGAGCGTCATGATATACAAATGTGGCGTTTAAAATATTTTAAAAAAATAACAGAGTACCGCTCTCAAAATCGGCCCATTGTCTACACCGATGAGAGCTACGTCCTTTCGACACACATGCGAAACAACACCTGGGCAAAAAAAAAGGAAAGAACTCCGTTTTTAAAAAAAAAATAGCACAGGCACTCGCTTTATTTTAGTGCACGCGGGAACCAAGGATGGTTTTATTGAAAATGCTTCCTTGGTTTATAAGGCCAACTCAACAGCTGGTGATTATCATTCAAATATGAGCTATGATAACTATGTAAAATGGCTAAATGAAAAGTTGCTACCCAATTTACTTCCGCGCTCTGTCATTGTCTTAGACAATGCATCTTATCACAACACACGGGCTGAACGACTACCGACGCAATCTACAAAGAAAGCCGATATGCAGCAATGGCTCAGGGATAAGGGTATATTATACATTTGATGAATCTCTTCTTAAATTGGAATTGTACGACACAATAAAGAAGTACAAAGCCCAACACGTAATCTACAAGATTGACGATTTTATAAAAAGCAAGGGTTTTGATGTCTTACGCCTTCCCCCTTATCACCCAGAATTAAATGCGATTGAAAATATTTGGGGGATCGTTAAAAATTATGTCGCATCTAAAAATATCTAGCAAAACATGACGAATACGGAAAGACTGATCAATGAAAGTTTGGGCCAAGTTAGCAGTGAAACGTGGCAAAAAACTTGTGCTCATGTTGAAAAAATTGAAAAAGACTACTTGAAATATTTTGATCTCGATTTTGAATTTATAATCAATGTACAAGATGATTCTGACGACAGCAAAACGGAATCGGAAATCGAAAATTTATCTGATAGTGATTGAAAATACTGAATAGTCCTACTTGTTGCGTTTCCATTCTGTAACACCAATACTTAATTAAATGCCTACATATTCTTAATATTTTTGTATTTATTGCAACCTAATCTAATTTATTTACAAAACGTATATACTTTTAAAACCAAAATTTTATTTAGATTATTAAATCTCGACTTGAATATATATCAGATTTTTTTGCTAACGTTACCTACTTTTACACACACAAGCGCGCTTGTCGGGATACGTCACCACTACAATCAAAGCCGAACGGACTTCGTGAAATAGAATATCTGTACTCAGTTGGCCGTATCTTTCGCATGTCGGAAGAGCAATGGACAAAAACCATAAACATAATTATTTATTTACTTATAAAAGTTTACCAACAGCTTATGTATACAATATGTGGTATCTACATCGCCATATGAGAACTACGCAGTTCCCTAACGTCATGCAAAATCCCGCATCGCGCAAGCGGAGATTACCGCGCGACTGACATATAGTATGTAAAAAACC
The DNA here is from genome assembly GCA_916610215.1 of Omphaloscelis lunosa. NCBI lineage: Eukaryota > Metazoa > Arthropoda > Insecta > Lepidoptera > Noctuidae > Omphaloscelis > Omphaloscelis lunosa. The sequence continues at coordinate 17,763,894 of OU744260.1, forward strand.
TGTCCGATCCGAAAGAGGCACATAGGTACTGCAATAATATTATCAAAAAGTTTTTATTCTTATTATTTTTGAAAATAATTAAGTTATTGCTATTTAAAATTCACATTTTTAGTAGCTACTACAATTTCCCCAAATCCGTAAAAAATTTGAAAATTTTCAACAGCGTTCATAAGTACAAGTCATATTGTAGAAACCCGGTAAACAACGGCCGCCGGCGCCGCATCTAATAATCCAGTAAAATTGCCCGTTTAAAATAAAAAAATGGCGATTTTTTTTTCCTGAAATTTACCACATAAATAGACTCTCAGTACAATACCTAATAATACCCTCATGGATCGGACAGGGTTTTTTATACATATTATATACAAAGTCCCGTCGTCAATTATCGGGCAGTAGCCCACCAGACACGACACCCATCTGGTCGGTGGATCCTTCCTTTTCTATGCAGGATGAGTGAAGTTCACTCTGCTCCTCATACCATTGGTAACAATCTTGGACTTACCTAAATTAGCGCTTTGCTGTGGGCTCCCCATAGCACTGCATCATGCTGAGTGGAAGCCTTCTTGTCACAGTCGTGTCGTGCAGCTGCCGACTAATTTCTGTTTTATGCTCGTGATTTATTATGTACTTTTTGTTGTTTTCATTTACTCTTGTCTTTGATGTATGCACGTGTCTCTGTGACAAATAAACCTATTTTTCTTTCTTTCTTTCTTTCTTTCAGTCGCCAATTAAAAGTTAGCCAGCATTCTCAAAAATAATTAATATCTATTATTCATGTTTCGGAGTGTCTTTATAAATAATGAAAGCGGAAGCTCTTTCCATGTCTTTGGCAGGTTAGGACTAGTACTTACGTAGGAACAAAAAGTTACCAGCTCTTCAACTAGAAACATCATTCTGTATCACTGATTATATTGTCCTAGAACTGTATCTGTATATCTAGGACAGCCCTAAAATAAAATATCCAGCCCGTCCCATCCTTGATGTCCTCCCTCCGGTTGACGCCCTAAGCCAAAGTTCATACCCCACAGGGGGTGCCCTTAGCGAGCGGTCATCTAGTTTTAATTAGCATAGATGAATAACCCCTGGCTGGAGGTTTTAAGTGTAGTAGCTTAAGGCACCCACAGGAAAGCCCAGTTAAGTAGTCATGATCTCAGAGATCAACTACGAGATGCCATACGTAAAAAAAAAAAGCTTACAAGCATTCATAACCCACTTTTTTCTGCACCATAATCAATCTGCCTATCCTTTTTCCAAGTATGTTGGGGTCGGCTTCCAGTCTAACGGGATACACCTGAATACCAGTGTTTTACATGGAGCGACTGCCTATCTGACCTCAACAACCCAGTAACTGGGTTATACGATACCCCTTAATAAGACTGGTTGTCAAACTTTCGAGCTTCTGACGACCCGTAACGACTGTCAAAGATTCACAAATGCAGACAGCCGGGACCAACGGCTTAACGTGCTTTCCGAGGCACGGGGAAGTCTCGATATGTAAAAATCGTCACCCATCCATGGACCAACCCCGGCAAGCGTAGCTTAACCTGATGGATCGACCCTTGCAGCTGTTGTTACTTAGCCACGAGCTCCTCCACTTTTTTCTAAACCAAACAACAAATAAAGGCAGAGGTGAGTGGAAATGCCGGGAGAGGACGCCCTCGAAGAAAATAATATAGTGTCCCTAATGGTGATGTTCTTCAGAAAGGTCGGGTGCTTGGTACTCATAAGCGGTGTGCGTGTATGACCACAACGTAAACGAAACAAAAAATACTATAAAAGAATCGTAGCAAGTGATGTTCTGTAGTTTCTGCCGACCCCGTAATAAGAAGGCGCGAGTTAGTCTATGTATGTTTATCCAATAAAGCAGTGGCATATTTACATTAAAATTGTTTGTTTAAAATTCAAGTAAGCTAGCCATGATAAATTCTGTATTCATAAATAACTCAAATAATATCACAGCAGGTTACAACTTGAATGTCTGCAAACTTTGACACTACAAAGTTAAAGTAAACACTGTGTATACGATGCTAAACTAAATGTTTCTCTGTATGTTCATTTGTTATGTCCTGTACATTAAGCTGGTAGTTGTTTGTCGTGAGTTGATGGGACTTCCATCCACACGCTCTTAATAATAATACAAAAAAATTAGTTCTCAAATTATAATTATGTTGTATCTAAGTGTATTTTACTGTGTGTACATAAATAAGAAAATAAATAAATAAATACAGATCGGTTAACTTACCAGTCATTTAGATTTAACAAATTATGATTATTTCTCAGATAAGTTTTTTACAATTACTTCTCAAGTACCTAACCTGAGAAATAACTGTAAAATACGTAACTTTACAAAATCTTCGCAAGGATTTCATACCAAGTGAGCATTGGTAAACTTAAAAATAATCTAAACTTCTAAATTAATATTTGAAAAAGAAAATATTTGATTTTTTGTATATTTGTTTGTTACGCTTTCACGCTAAAATGGCTGAACGTATTTAGATGAAATTTTGCACATGGGTAGACCATGACCTGGGTTAGGACAAAGAATACTTTTTATCCCGATATTCTTAGGGAGTTGAGACTTATGCGGGTAAAACCTCGGGGCGCAGCTAGTTGGTAAATAAATTCCCAAATTAACCAAAAAACGGTCAGTTCGTTCAATACTTTTATTGAATGGTTCAATAACAGGCTCCTTTTGAGTCTAAAACATAACATTGTAGTGCCATCAACTGGGTACAAATCCAGACTTCATGCTGCTACTGAAATATTTCTGATGGAAAAACCCAATGACGCTTTGCCCGACCTGGGAATCGAACTCAGAACCTCATGCTCAGCAGTAGCGATTGCAACCAGTAGACCAACGAGGCAGTAATAAAATAACACGGAAAGAAACACGAGAGTAAAACCATAAACAAAAATAAATATTGAAACACTAAACGTTGATCCTAAAGTCTGACATACAAGATTTTTACGGCCGAACAGTTTATGTTTGAAACTTGACATGCGGACAGTACCTTCATAAGTTTTATGACTTATAGCGAAACGGGACACTAGCCAAGCCACAGTATAATAAAGTAACAGTATTATGTCTCAGCGGTGACTTTGAAATAATTCCCTAGGGCCAGAAACCTGCCGCGTCCGTGTGTTACTGCCGCACACTCAATACTGTTGCTTACTGATATACACTGAGGTTTCGCCATTTTCTTTGAAGATATAATACTGTTACTTACTTATACTGTGACCAAGCGAACGGGACACAAACAAAACTCAGTCTAGCATTCTGCTTCTGAATATTTGACAGCTTTTTTGCTATTTCCTTTACGTCGTAGACAGGGACAATTCGCAAAATAATAATAATGAGAGTAAGACACCAAGATCCGGTAGTAAGAGTAAACGGGACAGAAATATGATTCTCCTTTGCGCCTGCAAACTTTTTGCCTGGCCCCAATTGTCAGCCAAAAACTGAGGCCCAAAAAAACGGCTGCCGCAGTACCATTTCTGTGGAAAGTATTACCCGACTACATTAGATGGAATAGAACCAGTTTACAAGCCAATGTCAAAGATTATCGCTATCACATAATACGTACGCTGTCAGCTAATATAATTATACTATACTGACTGACTGACTGCCCGGTAGGTCTCGTTGTCGTAATTCTGCCTGATCTCTCTCCGATCATGTCGGATTGCCATCCCATCGAACTATGATAGTGAATGAAGAGAGTGCATCTGTGTCTGCTCACATACTTCTGCACTATAAGATCTCCCGCGCCGACGGCTAGTCTCCGCTGAGATTTGTCGTCATGGCCAAAATTTTTTCTGGAGGACTATAATACCATACTTTATCTCCGCTTTACTTATTTTTAGTGTCATTCAATGCCATCAGATAGGTATTGAGTCAATAGTGACTTAACGTACAGGCAACCGCACAGAAGTCGATGATGTGTAATATCTGACATCTCACCTTGGTAATAAGCAACAATAAGGGGCGGGGCCTCGTTAAGGTCGCTTCTGACAAACTCTAGCACCACGCGCGCTCATTGATCAAATCAAATAGCGCGCGCTTCCCCGTTACACACTTCCGTCCTTTTCACGAAATCACTTACACTGATTTGATTATTTCGATTTTTTTAGATTTAGATTTAAATTGTCGGAAACCGAGCGGAAAGATGTTACACATCAAAAAGCTTCGTATTCATAATTTATTCTTTAGCAACGGTTGCACTTAAAGTTATGGAAATAACATAACATAACATCACGCCTGAATTCCCCAAAGGGGTAGGCAGAGGTGTACCTATAGTACACCCACATTTCGCCAGTTATGTTTAAGTTCCTTGTAACAGGGGGCGAGGTACCATCAGCCGAGGCAACTTCTGGGTGAATATAACTGTAGGTAATTAGCGCTGCCTGCCGGAGTTGCGAAGAAGTCCGAAAGGGAAATCGTGGTCCCCGGCAACATGGCAACTGAAGGAACACGGGTGGGTTTTAGTCAGTAAGAGTCTGAGACGCGCTCCCGCTCCACCCAGAGCGGGAGAAGTCATTTGATATTTTCACACCCAAAAAAAAAGGGTAATTAGCGCTGTGCGATCTGAATTGCACTTTATAGTGTCGTAACAAGAGTCGCTTTTTACCCTTATAGGATCACTCGTGTCTCTGCCTGTCTGTCTGTCCGTCTATCACAGCCAATTTGCTCCGAATCTAATGGACCGATTAAGTTGAAATTTGGTACACATATATATTTCTGTGACCCAAACACAAACGTGTAACATAAATGAATGAATTTTGAATATAGAGGTCACCTTTGGGGGGCAAACAAGAAAATTAAAATTGAACATTCTTCCCTCTTATCTCCGAAACTACTGGCCCTAAAACTTTGAAACAAATACATAGTATGGCTGTTTACTCATAAATTTTGCAGATAGAACCATCTGATTACCCAACATAACATCAACTATTATAAAATTTTTAATACTTTAATGTATTGACAAGGTTTCTTTACCTTCAACACCTCACCTCTCTACTTAATTAACAAACAACATTGAGTCGAAAAATGATTTTAAATAATTAATTTGAACAAACTCGCGCCGCGGATGGCTCTTTAAATATTTACACCTAGGTAGGTACTCCTGAATATTTTACTTTTCGTCGTAAGTTTTTGGTTATAATGGGTTACTTTATAACTTCGAAGTGGTATTTGATTTAGGCCTGTTGTATTTTATTTAAGTTTTAAGAGCCGCACGGGTCGATCCATCAAGTTAAGTTACGCTTGACGTGATTCGTCGTCCGTGGATGGGTGACAATTTCACCGTGCCTTGGAAAGCACGTTAAGCCGTTGGCCCCGACTGTCATTCGTGGATCTTTGACAGTCGTTACGGGTCGTCAGAAGCCCGAAAATCTGACAACCAAACTTACCAAGTGGTATCGTATTACCCAGTTACTGGGTTGTGGAGGTCAGATAGGCAGTCGCTCTTTGTAAAATACTGGTATTCAGCTGCATCCGATTAGACTGAGCCGACCCCAACATAGTTAAGAAAAGGCTAGGCAGATTTTTTTTTATTCGTGAGTAAATTGTGGTGACATTACAAATCTACGCACGCACACAGTCGCACACGTTTATGGGTCTAGCGCAGTAGGAACTTCGTCCGTTTTGGTTTGTTTTGTCTTTACAGTAGAAGTGTGACTGTAATCTACGTAGTTTTCATTATTTTTGGGACACCAAATTACGTATATTAAAAACTAGCTTCTGCCCGTGAGTTCGTTCGCGTGGAAATCGCCCATGCGATAATATAGCCCATGTTACTCCCTGATAATTTAGCTTTCTATTAAAAGAGTTTTTAAAATTGGTTAAGTCGTTTTTGATTTTATCCATTACCAACAAACATACAAAAAAAAACAGTGGCACTCCGGGAGTGCCGACAGAAGCGAAAACTTGAAAAAAATCGGCACCGCGGTAATCAACGCGTTGATGTCTTTTTAATGGTCAAAAGTTCAAAAGGTGGTGTCATCACGGTGTCGCAAAATCAAAGGTTTAGTCCCATCTCAAAAATGCCCAACGCGCCTAAAGAAGTTTTCACTTCAAAAATATCTTTTCTCTTTATAATATTAATTTAGATGACTTAAATCGATTCAGTTAACGATTCTGAACAAACAATTTTCATAATGTACATAATTCAGTTACACATTGTATACTTAAAATTGAAGAAAAATAAAATAAAGCTTTGTCCTAGAGCACTTCTGTTTATAAGCACCTACCATGATACCCTCATTAGAATCATAAAGCATCTTTGCATGCATGGGGTTATGTAACCTATTAGTGGAACTAGAGAGGTTCGAAGTAGCGATGTTATGGATATGAAATTTCAGATTTGGATAGGGATACGGATATAGAAATAATATTATACTGGTTTCGGTATATCCGTAACCGTATGGTTACGGATATGAAATTATTTCTGATTATACATTAATTTCGGATAGTTTCGGTCACGGATATTAGATTTTTACGAAATTGTAAAAGTTAAACACAAATAAGAAATAAAATAACAAGTCTGATTTAGTCTCCGCCACTATCCGAAATTATCCGAAACCTTTATATCAGATTCGGTTACGGTTACCGATAGATTTTTATTTCGAATATCCGGTAGTTACGATTACAGAGCTCTATAACCGTAACTACCGGATATCCAAAAACCCTTTACATCCCTGGTTCGAAGGCACGACCTTTCAATTAACAGTCTAAAGTAGTAAGTATGAGAACCAAAATGGCAATAGACGTTTATCTATTGCCATTTTGGTTCACATACATAATATTATAATGTCCTTTCTTTGGTATTGTTCGTCGAGTTATTGAGCTCCTTAAGTTCTGAGTTGAGCTCCACGATTACTGACAAATGCTTGCACTGACTGAACAGGTGCACTCAAATCTGTGTGGGTCTTTACTCAAAAGACCATTTCACTCAAAGTCCTTTAATCAAAAGACACTGATCTACATGGTCTTCACATGATTTGACCAACATTTATGTCTGGACTTTAAAGGAGATTGTGACCTCTGAGGTTGTTTTGGCCTTTCTTCTCAGAATAGTCAAATAGGAAACGCCGACCTCATCTATCTTTTTTTTAATATGACGTGTAAAAGTGATTCCGATATCCCATTTACAGAATAAACAATTTTATTTCATTTAACATCACGCCTTGTTTCCCCAAAGGGTTAGGCAGAGGTGTACCCATAGTAGCTACACCCACATTTCGCTAGTTATGTTTAAGTTCCATGTAAAAGGGGGTAATGGGCTTATTGTCATCAACCGCACACAAGACCAGACTCCGGGCTGCTACTGAGAAATCCCTAATATAAAAAACTGGCCAAATGCGAGTCGGACTCGCGCACCGAAGGTTCCGTAAGAACCTGTAGATATATAAGTAAAAGTTCACCCATCACGACAATGGAGTCATAGTTATGATATTTTCCAACAAAAAGTTTAAGGTATTTGGAATTTTCCCTTTATATGTGCTATAAAACATTGCTTCATTCCAAATTTCAAGATTCTAGGTCGACTGAACCCTTTAAGTTTTGATTCCCTTGCGAGTAGTTGCGAGTTTGAAAATATGCGGCTTAAATTGCTGTTTCTTCGGCCTAAATTCTTCTTTCTTTCTTTCTTAGTAAGTTTAAAATTACTAAAAAATATACGATTTTCGCAATTTTTCCTTTATCTGTGATATAAGACGTTGCTTCGTACCAAATTTCCAAGATTCTGAGTTCACGGGAAGTACCCTGTAGGTTTTGATTCCCTTGCGAGTGTCGAAAATTTGCGGAAACTTGCGGCATAAACGGCTGTATCTTTTGATTGCGGTTGCTTAAAAGTTTCATTTTTTCACAGCTCCAAGGGACAGTAGATTTGAGTATTAAGTATAAATTTCAGCTTGATACCTTTACGCGTTCCTGAGAAAAAGGGTCTTAACAGACAGACAGACGGACGGACAACAAAGTGATCCTATAAGGGTTCCGTTTTTTCCTTTCGAGGTACGGAACCCTAAAAACCAATTATAACAATCCATAATAAAATATTATAACCGCATTACACGCATTTCAATTCACAAATCACTTTACACGAATCATTCACAACACCAACTTCAAAATACATTTCACAAAATAAAGTTAACGTAACATTGCTAAAAAGAACTCCATAAAACATTTTATACTTGTTTCGGGTATAACTTTTAATGGAAGCCGTTTCGGGAAACACGTATAACTTAGTTGTTTTGTAACGAACCTGGTTTTAAGTTGAACGTGGGGAAATGTGTCGAATTTTAAACAATATAATAATGATGAAGAGAGTATTATCTTACTTTTCTTTCTTGTTTGTTCTTGCGTTAACATAAGGCTTACAAAATTATGTTAAGTTAATGTAGAACATTACTTTAACGCCCCGGGGAGCAGTTAGTACTTTTCAATCTGTCTAGCCTTTTCCCAACTATGTTAGGGTCGGCTTCTACTCTAACCAGATGCAGCTGAATACCAGTATTTTACATAGAGCGACTACCTATCTGACCTCCACAACCCAGTTACTGGGTAACTTCTTGGTAAGACTGGTTGGCCAATTCTCGGGCTTCTGACTACCCGTTACGACTGTCAAAGCTCTACGAATAACAGCCGGGACCAACGACTTAAAGTGCTTACCGAGGCACGGAGGGGTCTCAATATGTAGTGAATGGTCACCTATCCACGCACTGACCGCGTAAACCGCGCGCAAGCATAGCTTAACCTTCGCTCGACCCGTGCGGCTGTTATCATTTAGCGATGAGCCCCTCTTGGGCAGTTAGTTTTTTAGTAGGAATAATATGGGTAAATTCTACCTTCTCGCTATTGTTGCTTCCTTCCATAAAAGTAGGTGTGATTCGGGGCGATGGAATGAAAGTCTTCAGGTAGGTATTGTCGCTAGCTTAAGGACATCGCTCAATATAAAACAGCACCGCTCCGATACGGCAAATAACTTGTGAGTCAAGTTAGAATTTTAAATCAAGTGCATTAAAGTCTATTTAATATGTGACGACTCGCGGGCAGTGAGCGGCCGGCGAGCCGTCCACTATTCTGTACAACCATTGTAAAATAGACTTTAAGGTTTTTGATTGATTATATGCTGTGGATAACGGTGTGAGTTTCACATTTATATAATATCATTGTATATATCATTTGCGCAGATATAATGTGTTACTGTTTGTTTGTCCCAAATAAATAAATAAATAGATATAAAATCCTAATGACAAGTTATTTGCCGTATCGAAGCGTTTCTGTTATAATGAGTGATGTACTAATACGTTCCAAAGCGGTACACGGGGTTGATGTAAGCACAATAAGAACAGAGGACTTTTATAAACTTTGCTTTACTAAAATTATCTAAGCAACCGCTCTACTAATCACTAAATTAAATAGGTAAATAGTTCTTATCACTAAAGTCTATAATTATACCAAAGCTGTAGGTACTAAAGATGTTTATATCCAGCTTCAGCATTATATCTTAAGAGATAAAATTCCAGCCCATTCTCAAAATGTCCCTCTCATAATACCGCAAAAGGAATTTTAATATAAAACTTGTCGCGAACCGTTGCGAACACAGTTTACTCATTTTGCTTCTACGATGATTCAAAGACAAAAGCAAAATTCTGCCGCTAAGTTATCTTTTATAAGTTTTAACAGTATTTTTTGCGGCGACGCGCTACTCAAATATTTTTTACTGTGTTTTAAATCTTAGAGCTCATTGGGAAGAGTTTTGTAAGCATAGCATCTCTGGCGAATAAAAATCTTTGTTACATCTATTTTAGAACCATTTCTTTCTTTTTCGTCTGGTTAGTGACTAGCCTGGTGTCAGAGTCTTTTATGCCACCATGGGCCTCTGACTTGGATTCACATGCCGTCGAGAAATATCTCTCAGGAATGCTAGAGATATCCAAGATAAACTTATAAAGCACATTCGAATGAAAAAGTCACATTGTACTTGCCCGTATTTGAACCCAGAGAATTCATTCTTAGATAACATAACAATGGAGCACAAAAACTAATGAAATATTAAAACTGACACTAAATTATTCAGTGACATAACAACTAGATGGCGTTAAAGCTAAAGCTTTTATCTAGACGATAACAAGTTTCAGAGCTAAATTTCTCAACTATGTGGAGGTTACGAAGTTAGCTCAACGCGATGGTGATAGCATACAGGATGACGGGCAGTTCATAGCTCTTGAATTTGTAAATATAATACTTAGATGTAATGTAAATATTTCTATTACCTACTTAGCATAGTTAGCCCTTAAAGTTCCCACTGCTGGGATAGGCCTCCTCTTTATGAGATCCCTAGGTCATAATCCACCATTCAGGCCCAGTGAGGGTTGATGAATGTCACATGTCTTCGGATTTTTGGTTCTAGGACATGCCGGTTTCCTCACGATGTTTTCCTTCACCGTTTTGAGAGCAGTGGTGATAAAATAACATACACGAAGTAAAGCGCCTGCTTGGGTTTGAACTCACGAGCTTTAATAACTCGTAAGTTGGGGCCGATACAAGTACAAAAATCAGCAGGTCATCTAAAGCTGAAGTAACAGAGGTTCAATTCTCTTGGATGCTATGTTGACATTGATTGGCGTGGTTTGGTCAGTGCTCATGCTCAGCATTACAAAGAAGAAATGGTGCAGGTGGCGGTGTATGCAGCAGGATTTCAGTTGACAATTTTTACGATGGCCATGACTAATGCGACGCCAGAATTATGTACAACAGTTTTAGATTCAGATTCAGGTAACTTTATTTGCTCAAACATGTGTGTACATATAAAACAGTGCATGCAAAGTGTTATAAGTACTACATGTACTTATAAAGAAAGAAAAAGAAAAGAAAGAAAGAAAAACGTTTATTTGCGGTAAACATGACGCAAAAAAAAAGTTTTAAATACATAAATGAGAAAAAAAAAATGCCAATATTAAAATACAAAGTTTAGAATTTAAAATAAATGTAACAACATTCATTTACATTGTCAATGCTGTCATAAGTAAATAGATTAAATTGATTTGAATGATTACATAATTAATTCATATTGAAATACATAGGAGTTTCATACGTTTATTGTTTGGGGCCTTTTTGTGAACAGGAGTTCTCGTTCGAATTTAAACGGTGCCCCAGCCATGTGAGTCTAGTCGACTTCGAGTAATTATGTTCAAAAAGACGAGTATTATATACTCTTAAGTATGGTTGCCTTGTTGGCCTAGTAGTCGCAAACGCAACTGCTGAGCATGAGGTCCTGGGTTCGAGTCCAGAGCCGAGCAAAGTGTTTTAAAATTTTTCCACCAAGAATTTCTCAGTAGCAGCCTAGAGTCTGGATTTGTTCCCGGTTGATGGCAATAAGCTCGCCCCCTATGACGTGGACTTAAAAATACATTACTGGCGAAATGTGAGTGTACAATAGGGTACATCTCTGCCTAACCATTCGTATATCAGGCGTGATGCTATGTTATATCCATAACTTTTAGTGCAAACATTGCTAAAGAATGAATTATGAATACGCTGAACGTAATTCAAACTAATGACGTTCAATAAGTACCTTATAGGAATCCAGCATGATATGAAAATACACCCAAAACCATGTTTCAACGTAAGAAATTATTAAGTCTTTATATGGGAAGGGTCTACATCTATCGCCTTTTATTGGTTTGTATCGCTTTCCCATACTTTTTCGGTAGAGTGGATTCCCCAGTAATAACAGGTATATGATTTATTGGCCATTTCAGCGTTATATTTCTTGGTTGTTCTTGGAATATGATTGATAAGCAGCATGAACAAAGGGTCTTACATGGCTTTGACTTATACAGTATTTTTGATTATGTAAATTGCTATTAATATTCAGTAATAGGTTTACTTACCCTGGGCATAAAGCCCCATACAAGCTGTTCTATGTCCGTTCTACTGTTTTATGCATTTACATCCACAAGGTGTGCCTTTTCATATCCCATAACTCTTAAAGTATTTATGAGACCATGCCAAAGAATCATACCATACAAAATAATTCATTCGACAGTCTCCATTATTTATGGAAAACATCCTTACGTGAAATATAAAAAAATTAATAAAGAACATTAATAAAAACAATAAAGAATATTTTTACCTTAAAAAAAAATTACGACGTCGAATTTTCTTAGCTTTAAATATGAATGATTGGTTTGAATGGAAATTATTTACTTATCAATGAATCGATAACGATAAAATACACACATCGAATGTCGTGTTATCTTCAAAACTACATATTTATTTTTGAAACACTTGTTCTAGGACTTTTCGTATTATTTTTACTTATAGCACCTTAGAGATATGGGACATCAAAAGGAACACCTTGTTGTATAATATAACCAGCTGAACATTTTATACTCACAGACTGAAGCGGGCCGGGGCTGCATTGAAGCGGCTCCTGCCCAATCTAGGGGGTCCAAACGCCTCCTGCTGGAGGCTCTACGCGGGGGTCGTGCGGTTCATGGCCCTTTACGGGGCATCGGTGTGGGCGCGCTTACTAAGGCTGCGGCCAGCCCGCCGGTTGAACGCGTCCCTAACCGCCGCAGGAGGAGACGCCCTGGGCGTCGGGAGTCGCAGGCCGATTTCCGGCCACCGTAGGCACGGGCTTGCGGACGGTGAACAATGGATAGCTCGCCGTCCGATAAGGACCAGGCCCGGGTCGATGGCGCGTTGTGTTCCACGCGCGCCTCAAAGAGATGTCAGCAGAATTGAGGGGGTCCGCTAGGGCCTAAGCCTGCCGGGGTTGCGGAGAAAACCGAAAGGGAGATCGCGGCCCCTGACAACAAGTAACCGAAGGAATACGGGTGGGTTTTAGTCAGTAAGAGTCTGACGCGTAGAGCGGGTGAAGTTATTTGATAATTTCTCACGCAAAAAAAAAGGCATGCCCAAACAATAACTTTATTTTACTAACCCAAAATTATTCAAAAGAAAATCGCTTTTGAATTCCGTTAAGTGATCTTTTATCTTTTTACACGTGACTTGCTTACCTTTTTCCCTACCTTACTTTGTATTTTTATTTTTATTTCTCTGCACACGTATTCCACTGCTATTTTTGTGTCCAACACACGGTACGGCTGTATGTACATTTGCGCAAAACGGCTTACTCGTCAGAAATGCATTACTACGTGCTAATATTCGCTAAACGAGGTACTTGTGCGCTTGCAGCTGGTTGTATGACAATGCTGGGTGAATACAGCTTTAATAGGATTGTTGTGACAACTCTGTATCTAAACTGGTAGGTTATTTTTGAGAGGGAAGAATTTTTGTATTGTGGAATTTGTTGAATTTTGGAGCTTGTAGGAATATTGTTAGGGCTTATAAAGGCTAAGTAGATACAAAATTGCTATTGTAACGCTGAAGTACAAAATATTCTAATCATATTAAAGTATGATTTTTATTAAATATTCAAGATTTTAGTTTGGACATAATTTTAGTCTTACACGTTCTCTATGCTCTAGAATACAACCGTACACCACTTATAAAAGACAGTCGTGCAAAACTCAACAAAAATATGAAGGCTAACATTCAATTCAATGGAAAAAAATGTTTCTATTATTATAACCCTCTACATAAAGATCAGTCTATTTCAACAAAATGTTCTATTTCATTTGGAAAAACACATTGCTGAAAATACATATAAGTCACTTTATTTAGACAATTTCATTTATTTGTTCTATTTTCATTCAATATCATTGTTATTTTCAGTCGTTCGTTGATGGAATGTAATGTGAATCTTAATGTGATCGGGGACTCGGCTCCAATATGTTACATATCGCATTGCAGATCAATTACCTAGTTGATGATGCTTCAATCGAGAGAAATATAATTGACAATTATAATTTTTGACCCATTTTTTTTAGTTGATTTCGAAATATGCAGGCAGCTTACCAGAATAAGAGTTTTAATTAATAAAATAAACTAATTTAATAAACCTGAACAGTTTTTGATGTGTAAAATTCTTTCTTTTGCTTTCCTGCAATCTGTGCATATACCCTAAAAATCTGTGGAAGTGATTTCGTGAAAAGGGACAGAAGTGTGTAACAGGAAGCCGGGGAAGCGTGCGCTATTTGATTTGACCAATGAGCGCGCGCAGTGTTTAATGATAAATTATTTTATTTCTGTAAGTAGGTTTATACAAACACTTTTACACGTCAATCATATTTTAAAAACTAGATGAGGTCGGCGTTTCCTATCTGACTACTCTGAGAAGAAAGGCCGAAACAAACTCAGAGGTCACAGTCTCTTTTAAAGTCCAGACATAATCTTGGTCAGATCATGTAAAGACCATGTAGATTGGTGTCTGAAGTGGTGGTCTTTTGAGGAAAGCATCACACAGATTGAGAGGGCCTGTCCAGTGCCAGAGTTAGCTATCAGAAACGACCTTGACGACGCCCTGCCCCTTTAATGTTGCTTATTACCAAGGTGCGATGTCAGACGTTACACATCATAAGCGGTTACTGTAAGGCTCGCCCGTATTTTTTTTTTTTTTTGGTATGTGATGCGAGTGAATGAAGAAAATGTCGTCGATAAATGTCGGCTATAAGAGTAGGGGGAGACCAAAGAAGCGATGGGTGGACTGTGTGAAAGATGATATGGATAGAAAGGGGGTGACTACCGAGATGACGACTAATAAAGAAGTATGGAAGAAAAAGACATGTTCTGCTGACCACAAATAAATTGAGATATGGGGAGGAGAATGATGAGTTTTTTTTTTTTTTAAGTGAAAACTTCTTTAGGCACGTTGGGCATTTTTGAGATGGGAAAAACCATTGATTTCGCGACACTGTGAGGACACCAGCTAATGACCTGTCGGCACTCCCGGAGTGCCACTGTTTTTTGTTTGAACGCGCTAACTCAACTTGAAAAAAAAAGAAAGTTTTTAACATAATGATAGCCCAATTCTTGAGACATGTTATAGGCTATTTAAAATCACACTGCGACCCTTAGGAGCAAAAAGAAAAATAAATCATAAAGCGGTAAGCGAAAACGAAGAGCACGGGCGATGCGATGCGATGCGGTAGAAAGAGCGTATTTAATAAAAATATAGCTGTTTTTAGTACATTGTGTATCTTATGACTTCCGTGCGAACGAAGTCGTGGGCAGAATCTAGTTTTAGCCGAAGTTCGCATAGACGTAATAAAATTACGGCGGGATTTTTCGTGCACTGGATTTTCAATGCTCTGCTCATCGCCGAGAGTTGAAAATCTAACAGTGTGTTTTTTCAATGCACTGGGTCGCACTTTCGTCCCAGTGCATTGAAAAAACACACGGTTGCAGTGCATGAAAAAAAAATCGCCGCAATTTTATTACGTCCGTACGAACGTCGGCTTAGTATAAGAAGGGTTTTTTTCCCTGTCATGGATTTTTGCCCTTTCGCATGACCTGTTATTATACAGACCCATAGTATTATTTAAGTTATAATACACCAAATTCTATATAACTCACTTTACGTAACGTTTTTGTTTCTGATTCTCTCTCTCATTAAAAGTCTTGTGGGTGGTAACTCACTCACTCTAACAGCTCCCAGTACTGGCAATTAGCGAGTAGCGAGTAGAGCTAGCAACTGAAAATGAGTTGGCGAGCAGCGAGTGTGTAGTTCCGATAGTTTTGTCGCTGAGCAATTACTCGCACCACTCGATCGGGGCCAGTTTGATCTCTCGGCGTGAGTTTTGACCGCCAAGCGAGCATTGCTAAGCAAGTATCGCTGAGCAAGAATTATCTTTGATAGCTCTTGTCTCTCAGCGATAAACTAGTTGAACGAATCCTCGCCGGCAGTGTGAACAGTCGGCAATCAACTATTAATATATTCATCTCTTTTGTTTATACGGAATGTATATCAATTGTACGTTTCTTGAGTGAGAAAATAGCCGATAGTTAGTCGCCTCCTCGCCGGCGGTGAGACAACTGCTTTATGAATAAAACAGCTTTGAAACCAGTAAAAGTTTCACGGCTATTTCTATAACTAGAAGCCTTTATAAATGATCATTCTCGCACGCGTCATAAAACCCCATAAACTCTAACATTTTACCTTTCATGTTACCATGAAACATCGAACATTTATTATTTACAAAAATTCTCCGAATATTTCTTCGGAACGATTACGGTGGATATAATAACTTCGCCATTACTCAAGTTACCTAACGATCCATGCTACCTTCATGCGATTGATACCGTAACTACAGTTTTATAGCCCTGTACCACTAAGCAGGCAGGTGTAAAAAAGGACCACTATGTAATATCCTTTAAAACATGCCTTCTTGACGCTTTACGTAATGGCTACGCTTGGGGTTGTCATCAACTTAAAAAGCTAATACACTTTGCATAATCTTTTCGAAAAGGAAGGTAAGTATTACCCATTCTTAACTCAATCTTTCTACTTTCATCAAGCTTAAAACTGAACGTACAAAATTCTTTAGCTTTTTGGTAGGTACGTAGGTAGAAACTTCAAAAAAATATTCACTACTAATCGGTGGATATTTTTTTGTATCTTGCATAGAAAATATAAGGTAATGGCTCGTGGCTAAGTAATAACTGCCACACGGGTTGATCGTTCAGGTTAAACTACCCTTGCCGTGGTCGGTCCGTATATGTGTGACCATCTTTACATACCGAGACTCCTCCGTGCCGCACGTTAAGACGTTTGTACCGGCTGTCATTCTTCTATCTTTGACAGTCCTTACGGGTCGTCAGAAGCCCGAAAGACTGACAACCAATCTCACCAAAGGGTATCCTATTACCCAGTAACTGGGTTGTGGAGGTCAAAGGGTCTTTCCATGTAAAATACTGGTATTCAGCTGCATTTGGTTAGACTGGAAGCCGACCCCCAAAATAGTAGAGAAAAGGCTTGGCAAATGATGCATATAAAATGTCATTAAGTTATCGTATGGAATTGCACCTTCTGTTTTCTTTACGTTTAAACAAAGCTGAAACAACAGCCATAATGGATACCAGCGATCCGATTTTGGATACACCGTTTACGTTATAAATCTGCGATGCAATAGTTTTATCATTGTTTTGTGAATAGCTCGTTGCCTCGGCTTATCCACCTCTTTAAGGGCTTCTGTAATGGGAAACAAATTGTGTATTTTATTAAGGCTTTTTGGGTAAAATTATACCTTTCCTTAGATTGCTATTCAAAGCCTTTTTGGAAGACTTACCTACCCACCACTATTCACTGAGATTATCAAAAGGGAATTTACTGAGTGCTGTTTGATGTTGATAACAAACAATAGAACGCTTAAAGTCATGCTCATTCTCTGAATCTGTCTGAACTCCCCTGAACTCTCGCTTTTTGATACCTATGATTGTTAGATGTGTTACTATGTTAGGTACTTTCCTTTTCTAGTAATAACTTAGAAAATTTTAATTATCGTGTGGGGGCTTATCAGATATTAAGTGTTGTCAGTTCAATAATAAAACGATTATACATAATTCAGTTAGGAACTTCTGTGATTTACCTACGTAGTCATAAGTTCCTTTTGAAAAGTCTAGATATAGAATATAATTTTATTGCACCAAACCTTGGTAATAAAGATAATAGTAACGTACGCGTGTCGAATTCGTTATTGCTATGATTTTGTACCGAGTACAAGATTATGGCCAATTTTAAGATGTAGATGATAGAGTTTATAGGTTACTTAGTTATTTTATATTTGAATGCACAGCTAGGCTATGAAAATCTGGACTATATTTAGAAACTTTAATCGTTTTTAAAGTAATACGTAATACACAGTGATAAAGACAGCTGCATAAAAAAAAAATGGTGTTGATAGGAAATTATGCACAGGTTCCAATCACACAGTAATAATACGAATTGAAATGAACAAAAACGAAAAAATCTGGTTTTTGACCTACATTGAAATAACACAAAGCCTATTATTTTGACAAAACGTGACTCTTGGTAGTATTATCTCGGATATATTATGTTAGTCCCGAAAATCGTGCCTCACAACGTTTCATGTTTGATAACCATCTATAAACTGCTATGATACGATGAAACGTTTTATTTTTAGGGTTTTGTTATGGACGGATAGAAACTTTTTGGATGCCATGATTCGATTTTTTGAGATACTCTGTATGGTTCTAGTAAAAATTAGAACAGTGTACCTTGAATAAATGGGATTTCAAGAAACTTAGGATTATTTATCACATAAAGAAGCTTTATTTACCCAGTTTCCCAAATAGTAAGGTTTAAAATTACAGTTCATAGGCTTGCTACACAGGTCGAAATGTACCGTTTTTCATTTATTAACGTGAAAATGTTCATTTAAAAAAACACATATTATACAGGCTTTTGAACTAGAAATTCCCAATTATAGAGGTAAAAATTGAAAAATATCTGTCAAACGCATCGCAATCTGTGACTTGGCAAAAAATTACGACTAATTAGCGGCTACATTTGGAAGAAAACAGATCGTCACTATGTGCCCTACTTTTTGAAATATAAATGTGGCCAAGTTGGGGAGATTCTTTCCAGGTCGGCCACTTAGAAACATAACTTTTGAATCAGTGACTAACAGATTCTGATATTTGGCGACTGATTCCGACTAATTAGCGACTAAATTCGGGAGAAAACGGAATTGAGAATTCTAGATCTATTTTTTATAATTACATTTTGGCTAATTACATAATTAAGCACTTATAACAGACATATTACATCGCCAAACCACGGAAAAGCGATACGATGGATTTTTGGGGACTGCGTATTCCACTCACCTCCTAATGAAATCCTAAGTATATTTTAAGTAAATTTTATATCGTATAATTGATGGATTTATGAGGGTCATGACTACGAAGAGATTCACAATAGAGTAATTACGTTTTCAAATGCAACAAAGTTTGCATTTCTTTTTTTCTTTTACTGAGGCCTCGCGAGGACTCGCGTCTCCCTTATAGAGGGACACACACATTAAAAAACACTGCTCTAAATTATGATAAAAAATAATATCAAAATCCGTTGCGTAGCTTAAAATTACAACTCAATTACACAGACAAACACGAAAAGCTACTTTAATATATAAAAAGTATAAATAAATAAAATAAAAATCTACAAAAACCACAAAGAACTGAAAATAAAACTGAAACTCTTTGATACCTTGACTAGCTTTGTAATATCAAGCCTGAGTTATGAATATCCTTTCATCCAATCAGTAAGCTCAAACTCTTAAACGAATTCTCCGAAGGCCTTCCGAAGGCCGTCAGTATAATCTGAAGGGAACACTTTGTTTTTATTATTTTTAGCCTCAGTAAATCTTACGACGTTTTTGTACCTTTACTAAAGGTATCTTCTTAGAAAGAGGGTTATCTTCGTTAGTTGTTTGTTTAATGATTATGTTCTTCTTTCATATCGGTACAACTATACGAGAACCACCGACCCGCACTGAGCCAGCGTGGTGGTTTACGGCCCACTCCCTCTTACAGAGAGACTGCCTGTGTCCCAGCAGTGGGAACATTATAGGCTGATTATGTATACGAGAATATGGCTCATTCCGTGTCAAAAGATATTAACCAATTATTTCCAAGTGTTCTAGATGTCGCAGGCCGATTCCCGGCAATAGTAGGCGCGGGATTGCGGGCGGTGAGCAATGGTAGCTCGCCGTCCGATAAGGACCAGGCCCGAGTCGACGGCGCGTTGTGTTCCACGCGCGCTTCAAAGAGACTGCCTGCCGAGGTTGTGGGTTTGTCCTAAAGGGTTACCGCGGCCCCTGGCAACATACAGGCAACTGAAGGAGGAGTCTGACACGTCCACCCGCTCCGCACAGACCGGGAGAAGTTATTTAATAATTTCCCATCTAAAAAAGGGGGTGTTCGAGACATACTTACATTAAGGTATACCTATAAACTCGTGTACGCTATTTTAATCAAGCACTCCAAGGAACTCGTGGCTAAGTAATAACAGCCGCACGGGTCAATCCATCGGGTTAGGTTAGTTACGCTTGCCTGGGTTGGTCCGTGGATGGGTGATCATCTTTACATACCGAGACTCTTCTGTGCCTCGGAAAGCACGTTAAGCTATTGGTCCCGGGTGTCATTCGTGGATCTTTGACAGTCGTTACGGGTCGTCAGAACCCCGAAAGTCTGACAACCTGTCTTACCAAAGGGTATTACCCAGTTACTGGGTTGTGGAGGTCAGAATAGGCAGTCGCGCCATATAAAATACTGGTATTCAGCTGCATCCGGTTAGACTGGAAGCTGACCCCGACATAGTAGGGAAAAGGCTTAAAAGATTTATTTGGCCCCAACTATGATAAATGATATTTATTTCTATAAATTGGATATAAAAAAAACCACTATTACTCGAAAATAGCTTATGTCTTAAAACTAGATGACTTCGGTGTTTTATAACTGACTACTCTGAGAAGAAAAACCGAAACAAACACAGTAGTCAGTCTCTTTTAAAGTGCTCACATAATCTTGGTCAGGCCGCATGAGAACCATGCAGATTTAAAGTCTGAGATGGTCTTTTAAGGAAACAACTACATATATTTGAGTGGAATTGTCCAGTTAGTGCACGCATTTGTCAGTAATTTCGAGAGTACATAAAATATGAAAAGCTGCTCCTGGTTGGTCCTAAAATGACCAAAGTAAAACATGCCTGCTTACAGATTCATGCTAATAACATTCTGATCTTTAGAAAAATTAGATCCGTAAACACTACTTTTGGCAAATGGAATCGTCACCGTTAAATGTATTCTTATTAGCACACACAATAATTACAAAATCTATTTTTTCTTTCTGTTAGGTACCGATTTATGACTCGACTAAAAACATTTGAAAAACGAAGTTATAACTTTTTAGTCCGGAAAATTTAAAACTAGGATTACAATTAAAACTTTACACAGAGTAAGGGAAATGAGTATAAAAGGAAAAGTTTTAAAAGTTGAGAGAAAAGTTGAGAGAAAATCGTTTGGCTTGGTATGGGTATGAAGTGAGAAGGGAGGAAACGCATGTGAGTAAGTGAGTGATGATGTTAATGGATGGAGCAGGAGAGGAACGCCAAAGAAAAGATGGATGGATTGTGTGAGGAATGATATTGATGAAAAGGGAGTGAATGATAGCGTGACGATTGATAGAGGAGAATGGAAAATGAAAACGCGCGCAATCGTTACCTGTATTTAAGAGACTCGTGAAGGAACATTACTTATCGTTGTGATCTTGTTCTCGTAACTGTAATTATCTATAGTTTTCATTTATTTTTGTTGCTTATATATTTAGTAAGTATGTATGTATTTATGTATCTATTATTTAGGATATGTATATATCTGTGTATCTATTCTAGTATATTGTATAATTATTATTTTCACCAACGACAGCCCCATTTTATGTCCAGGCAAATCACTGTCCATTTCAAGGTTGCCTGGAAGAGATCGCGGAAAGCAATAAGGCCGCCCGTTGTATATTTTGTAGTGTTTGATTAATTTTTTGTTATGTATTTTAGTGGTATACAATAAAGTATATATAAATAAATAATTAAATAAACGTGTTACGCTGACCCTATTTATCATGAAGCAGGGGCAGGAAGATGATAATGATACACGATACAGTCATGGTAGTACAAATACCTAAAACCATCTACCAAACAACTTCTAGACAAGGAAATGCAACTGCAAAATAATAAGTGAGTTCAACTAAGATGCTACTCTCCCCACACCAAGAAAGATAAGTAAAGAAAATCTAGAAACATAAAACCCAGTTATTCAAACTAAACTACAACTGCACCTAAAGAAAACTCGGAATGAAATATTAAACCTGTGCTCGAGGTTCTAAGACGGCGATGAATGGCGCCATTTTTCACGACATTCCTAATTAGCTCACAGTATTGTATATAACTACTAAGTACAGGCAACTGGGTTTTTGAAAGATAGAACACCTGTACAGTTTAAGAAACACAAATGGGTGTAAGTATGTTTATATAAAACTTTATGTTTTAGTTCTTAGCATAATGGTACATTCTTGAAAGAATAATGAGTTAAACTGCTGCCTTTTTATGTTCTCTATTGGAACTACAGGTAATAATAATAACGCAAAATGCAATCGTTTTGCTGAACCTGACTTGATTTCCGTACATCTTTTTTTTTTTTTAGGATGACCACTGAAAATCAGCGCGGTGCTCTGGGTTCCCCATAGCACTGCATCATGCTGAGTGGAATTTGTCACAGTCATGTCGTGCAGCTGCCGACTAATTTCTGTTTTATGCTCGTGATTCATTATGTAGTTTTTGTTGTTTTCGATTACTCTTGTCTTTTATGTATGCACGTGTCTCTGTGACAAATAAACCTATTATCCTTTCTTTATTTCAATGTTCCCCGCACATAAAGTTTATCGACCAGTCTTTTTCCTAGTGTCGCGCCCGCCGTGGCAATAACTTGTGTTCTGTTCAACTAATGTAAGAAGCATCACTGTGCTTAATATTCATGGTCATCTGTCAATAGAATTTATCCTGGATAATAGAATTTTATTTACACTCCTTTTCCACCCACGAAACTCATAAGTTCCCAACATTATCGTATTATTTCAAGAATAGCGTTAAGAAAAAAACAAATAGGTATCGTTGGATAGTTGTATATTATTACTTTACAAAATAAAATAAACAATAAATGCATAATGATACATATAAATTACTAATACGTAAAATATGTGTTATACGAATAATTACTAAACGCATGTTTATTGAGCTTTTGACCGTTATCACCTGCAATATCTTCCTACCTACTTGACTTGACTCTAATGTTTTGTAAATTAACATGTGTCCTATTTAAGAGAGCCGGGTGATGTGTAACTCAGGACCCTCCTACCTCAGACACCTTTCTCTATTTAAGATTGTGCGTCTTATTAACCAGTGCCTGTAAAATGATGTTGAGATAAATAAAGATTTATCATTATGATTATCTCTTCAAATTTACTCCCAAAAACGTAAACCAAAATGACTGTACTCCGCTAACCCGAAGCAAAATGTATTATCAATACTTCGGCTAGCAACAATCTTCCGACGTCTACATTCAACCCTAAGACATCAACAACGTAGGACACCAATGACATGTACCCACAACAAGTATATTATAACATCTATAGTCTTCTCTATCGATCGGTCAGTCTCCAACCACAAAACATGTACCGTCAGTCAAGAAAGTGTCTTGACTACATAGCCTATCAAAACAAATGAACATATTGGTGAGGTTCAGTCAATTAAATTAGGAACGTGTGACGTCACTACCATCCAAATATTATGTTGTAAAAGTGTGTTTGTTGCTTTGCTCTTCTTTCACGAAGCAACAGAACATCCGTACCTCTGTTGCGAAAAACCAGCATATTGACGTGATTTTATGACCCGCAGAATGACATACGCTCCCTTTTATTCCGAAAAAATGCAGGGTTTTTTTATGGGATGACACCACGGGAACCAGTAGCGGGTAAAAGGTAGTACGTCGTAAACACGGCATTACTAATTTCATGTTTTTTAAGGAGTAAAACATTGCAAACAGCCTGTCCAACTAATATCAAGTGATAAAATTGGCTGCTGTTCAATCAATCTGCCTAGCCTTTTCCCAAATATGTTGGGGTCGGCTTCCCGTCTTACTGGATGCAGCTGAATACCAGAATTTCACATGAAGCGACTGCCTATCTGACCATCACAACTCAGTAACTGGGTAAATACGATACCCCTTGATCAAACTTTCGGGCTTCTGATGACTGTCAAATATCCACGAATGACAGTCGGGACCAACGGCTTAACGTACTTTCCTAGGCATGGAGGAATCTCGGTAAGTAAAGATGGTTAACCATCGACGGACTAACCCCGGTAAGCGTAACTTAACCTGATGGATCGACCCGTGCGGCTGATATTACTTAACCACGAGCTCTTGCTGCTGTTATTTCAGTCAATTATCAATCACAGCAGTTAACATTAATTCGTGGCGACATCTACATCGCCACATGCGAAATACGCATCAAGGACGTAACAAAAATCCTCACGTAACGCAAATCCAACATCGCGCAATTAGAGTTTGCCGCGCGAATACCATATATATATAACTTCCCCTACATAAATCGTTGGGCAGTTGCCCGTCAGACACGACACCCGTCTGGTCGGAGTATCCTCCTTTTTCTAAATAGGATGTAACTTTACAACCTGTTCCTTATGCCTCTAAAATATAAAATAAAAAGAGGTCAAAATTGCTCTTTTTAAGGCACGGTGGAGTCTCGGTAAGTAAAAATGGTCACCCTGTTCCTTATGCCTCTAAAATATAAAATAAAAAAGAGGTCAAAATTGCAATTTTTAAGGCACACTGCCAGACCTTTTATAACTGTAACCTGTGGGTCCGTTATACGCATAGATCTATCAATGCCCTACGGGTCTTGTACAATAATGGTTTTAGGAAGCTGTTGGGATTGCCTCGCTTTTGCAGTGCATCAGGTATGTTTGCAAAGGCCGGCACGGACGGCTTTAGAGCAATAGTAAAAAAAAGTGGCCTCCCTGATGCGCCGCGTGCGGGGCAGCTCCAACAGCCTTTTAAATACTATTTTGGGAAGGAATTGATTCTCCGGTTGTGAGGCACTGGAACACCGTTCAAGTTTCTGGAGGTGCCTTTAATAAAATTAAATAGCAGAATTGTAAATAATAATAATAATGAATAAAAAAATAATTAATAATTTACTAACATAGTTATTAGTACTATTTGCTAACGATGTATGGAATGTCTTATTCTGATAATAAATGATTAATAATAAAATTTGTTAATCCGTTATCATATTTTTATAATGATTACTTGACTGTCAAAAACCGGGTGTAAGAATTGGTCGACCACTTTTGTGGCTGACTGTTCGCCCTGAACCGCCTTGTACTGATGAATTATTTATTTAATTCGTGCACCAAATAACTTGTTGAATACTTAAGCACGCATATGTTATGTAATGACATGATCCCTGCTTTGAGAAAGGTCTTCCGTGTTTCTGTGTTTTCTTGCCTTTTGGCAGGGTTCCGCTTTGAATTCTGTTATCATGCATGGTAATTTATTATGTAAATTGTTACTAGAGATGAATATTTGACTGCCTGGTTGGTGTAGTGGTCACAAATACGACTTCTGAGCGCTGCGATGAGAATGTCACCAAAAAGATGAGTATGTCAAATCAAAATAAAATATTTTATTGTACATAAACCTACGAGGGCACTTATGAAACGCCAGAAAATAGGTGCTCAATTCCAATTGGTCGAATCCTACCTCATCAAAAAAGTGCATGTATTTTATTTATTTAAAGATGCGATTAACTTATTAATTTATTTTACAATTTGATTTAATGTATGTAGGTCTATGTAGTTATTTATTTTAGTAACAATAATTATTATTGTGGCATGTATTTTAATCTTTCATTAAGTACTAACGTAATTTTTAACATAAATATTTATTTATTTAGAGGTCCACCAAAAATTGTTTACACTGGATTAATGCTTATGAGTAACA
The DNA here is from genome assembly GCA_916610215.1 of Omphaloscelis lunosa. Classification (NCBI taxonomy): domain Eukaryota; kingdom Metazoa; phylum Arthropoda; class Insecta; order Lepidoptera; family Noctuidae; genus Omphaloscelis; species Omphaloscelis lunosa. Next base: position 17,789,388 of record OU744260.1, read on the forward strand.
TGCAAAAACGTATATGCAACAGTGCAACAATCACTTACAGGTAAACTCCGCATGCATAAAGAAGTACAAAAATTGATAATAATTAAGATTTAATTATAACAATACACTATACTATACTATACTTATTATATGTCCTTATTGTGTGTCCTTACAAGTGAGATAATGAAAAGTTGATCTATTTAGGAATGTGCTTATGAAAATTGCCTTTTAATTTGCCCAAACTTTCAAAGAACAAATCGATCTGATCACTGCAGCTATTAACAACCTTGCATAACCTTGCATAGGAGGAATTGGCGCCTAGAACCGTTCTACTCTGCGTTGGGCAGAGTGGTGTTATTGTACTGCGAGGAATTCTTGACGGGGCACGGAAATTAAAGGCGTGCAATATTTGTGGGCAGTCAATTTTATGGTGCAATTTTATGTCAATTAATGACGCAATGTTTGTGTGCAAAGTGCAAACACAAACATTGCGTCATTAATGCGTCGGCGATTGTTTAGCAAAACAATTTTAAAATATTTTGTAAGAAAGAAAATACGTTTGTTTGAGGTAAACATGACACAAAGAAAGATAATAAAAAAAATGAAGTCTATTACTGTAGGAACGTACTTTTTATTCCGCTAGAAAACGCCAGGTGCCGCAGAAAACGCTTCTGAACGCGTTCTAGATGCAACGAGTGTGTAGCATAGTGTGGACGCCCAATCACGCTACAATATTCTAATGTGCTTCGAATTAAGCAATTGTAAAGCATAATTTTAGTTTTACAACACCTAATATGGATCACTTGTATCTGATTTAAATAAATTTAAAAAAAATACATTAAATTACCTGTACTTTTGTGTGTTATGTTGTTTCTTATTGCACCACATAAACGAAATAAAAGTATTCTATTTCACAAAAAACCTACTTGGGCACTTATGAAACGTCAAGCTAGGTGCAAGGTTCCAATTGGTCGTTTTCTATGGAGAAGAGCCGACAAGAAACACCACGGTTATTCTTTTAAAAATAAAGGGATTTAACAATGCTATTCAAATTACAGTGTCAATAGGTATGGGAGGACAGTGAAGGCCTGTCAACAAGTACCTGGTACGTAACAAAGTAGAGTCGTCAAATCTAGTCTATTAAGCCTACAACGTTTTCACATTCACAAAATATAAAATAAAGTATTTAAAGATAAATAAAATAATAGAAATAAAAACCTATGTACACCAAATGATATGATAGCCATTAAAACTGTAACAAATTCGAATTAATATCCTGTCCACAATTTATCCATCTGTGTACTAAAATACATCATGTTGGTAATGTGTAAAACCCTCAATCTTCCGAAATATAGATTGGATTATTATATTATGCCTACCCAAATGTTCTTTCTTTGGTATTGTTCGTCGAGTTGCGCTCCTTAAGTTCCGAGTTGAGCTCCACGATTACTGACAAATATTTGCACTGACTGGACAGGTCCACTCAAATCTGTGTGGTTCTTTCCTCAAACGACCATTTTCAGATACTAATCTACATAATCCTCATTAATAGAGCAGTGGTGGCCCAGTGGTAACGGCCCCGACTTACAAGTTGTAGGTCGTGGATTCGAACCCAGGCAGGCGCTTTACTTTGTGTAAATAATTTCATCACTACTGCTCTCAAAACGGTGAAGGAAAACATCGTGAGGAAACCGGCATGTACTAGAACCTAAAATTCGAAGACATGTGACATCTACCAACCGGCACTGGTCTCGCGTGGTAGATTACAGTCCATTCCCTCTTGAAGAGAGGAAGCCGGTGTCCCAGCAGTGGGAACATTATAGGCTGATTATAATAGTCCTCATAAATGGCCTGACCAAGATTATGTCTGGACTTTAAAAGACACTGCGACCTCTGAGTTTCTTTCGGCCTTTCTTCTCAGAGTAGTCAGATAGGAAACGCCGAACTCACCTAGCTTATTTTTAATATTACGTGTAAATGTGATTCCGTTATGCTATTTACAGAATAAACAATTTCATTTCATTAATGTTATAATCACATGAATTGGTACTTCTCTTAAATCCAATAACATATCATGACCTTATAACCCTTTAATATACATATCACCTCCACGCATAGCGAAGCGGAAACGTTGAAGTTCACATCTCCTCAGTAAGCAAAGCAATCATTGTAATGCTGGCTATCAAATCAAATATGATGCTGATTCCATTGAGTTCATATTGGAATCAGAAACACCACAATTAATTGTATATGTGAACTAGTTAGAGGATATTATGATAGAATATCTGTGGGCAGTGATGACGGATGTAACTATATACGTTCAATAAGCTTTCCGGATGGTGATCAATTCTTCCTAAAAAACTAAAATTAACTAAGTAGGTACAAAGAAAAATTTTAAGAAAGAGAAACGAAACATTCTAAGATCTCTGATTGTTATTAGTAAACTCCTCACGATTTCGCCCGCATAAGTCTCAAATTCGTGGTAATATCGAGAAAAAAAGTCTATGTGTTAATCCAGGTTATAAATGGTCTGTGTGCCAAATTTCATGCAAATCCGTTCAGTGGTTCTTGCGTGAAAGAGTAACAAATATCCATTCATCCATCCATCCTCACCTCGCGTTTATGGTAGGATATAATTATTTATTTTACGGCTAAAACCCGAAATGTGGCTATACCTACTTAGTTTTTAGCCGGCTTCAACTAGGTGCGGCCGGTAGCAGTTGGTTAAACTTGCCTAAATGGAGCCTGGCACTCGCCGGCCGCTGCCGCGAACATACCAAACAAAACTTAATAATTGGCAGAATAATCGCGTAACACAAAATACAAAAAAAGAACATACAATCGAATAAAGAACCTCCTCCTTTTTTAAGTCGGTAAAAAAACATAGTTTTATTAGGTATAAAAGATAATCCATATTCTCAAATGACGCAATTACAAGTAAATGTGTTGCACTAAACAAGAAATTATAACAACAAAATGAAATACAGAATAATAATAACATCATTTTAAACAAGTATAGTGTGTGTAAACTCATTAGTATTACATGCATGTTTGCATCAAAGATGAAAGCGCTTTGCTAATTAGCAATATTATAATAACTACACCACGATACGTTGCGTTTCGTAATAATTATTATTTTATTTAGGCCATTGATCCAACCGCCTAACGAGAGCCTCACCTTATTTTATTGTTTATTTATTTATTCAAACCAAGTCCATAAATCGTTAGTCACAAAAAAAAAATATCTTTTAAATTATGTCAGTATAGAAATATTACAAAAAGGCAGCACTATGTATTCAAACGTCCAAACTACGTTATTTGGATACCTACAACGAGCTGAAAATAGGACTGTATGTGCTGTAGTAGAGGATTCATATTCCGTGTTTGTCAGTTGCTTAGTAGACGAAATATATTTTAAAATCGGTAGCCAGAATACGGTAGTTGCTCAGGTAAAAAAATATCGATTTAGTCGATTAGACACGTGTTTTTTGCTTTATTGTATTAATCAAAAATAGGTAACTTAGAAAACACGCATTAAAGTTGAGGAGTGGGGGCTTGCTACGTCACAAATCAGTATAAAATCTAGCACGTGGCGTGACGTCATGCCACATTTTAACTCAATGTATTGCCGTAATCTTCTGATTACGTCAAAAAATAAAAAATATGTGTCCAACATTTTTTATTAATCTACCTTCCGGACAAAAAAAAATTGAAACAGGCCTATTCTAAAGAAATTGTTTGATAAAGATGTTTTTAGCCTTTTTGAAAGCACCCAAATATCCTGGCAAACACCTAATGGATAAAAAGGAATACGCAGGCTAACAGTAACTGACAAAATTATATTGATTTTTGTTTTTATTTTGTTGTCTTATGGTTATGATTTTCATTAATTTAAAGATTTTAATGATTTTATTTTTATTTTACAATATTATTGATGATTTTAGACATTTCAGTAATTTAGAGATGATTGTGATTTTGTTTATGTGAGTAATTTAATCTTAGTAATACTAGTATGACTGCCTCGTTGGTCTAGTGGTCGCAAGCGCTACTGCTGAGCATGAGGTGCAAAGTGTTATTGGGTTTTTCTATCTGAAATTTCTCAGTAGTAGCCTGGAGACTGGATATGTGCCCGGTTGATGGCAATAGGCTCGCCCCCTATTACATGGGACTTAAAACATAACTGGCGAAATGTGGGTGAACCTGCTACAGGGACACCTCTGCCCAACCCTTCTGAGAAACAAAGCATGATGTTATGTGTAATAATAGTATGATAATGGTGTGTATTTGAATATTTGTTTACTAACATAATTCTTAAGTATAGGTACTAACAAAAATTTGGATCATTGTGTCTAAAATAAATAACCCGGTAAACTTCCCCATTGAAAATTAAACAGTGGCACTCCGGGAGTGCCGACAGAAGTGAAAACTTGAAAAAAAAAATCGGCACCGCGGTAATCAACGCATTCATGTCTTTTACTGCACGCGCCGCGGTAATCAACGCGTTGATGTCTTTTTAATCGTTAAAAGGTGGTGTCATCACGGTGTCGCGAAATCAATGGTTTAGTCCCATCTCAAAAATGCCCAACGCGCCTAAAGAAGTTTTCACTTCAATAAGTAAATAAAAATGAAATTAAAACACAAAATTCCACAGCATTTAATCGGTCAAAATTAGCTGTTGCTTCATGAATACTAGAATGCAACATAGGACGCATACCAAGCAAGACAATAATAGCTCGTCATAAAAAATACTGAATATCCTAATACCGATAGTAAGAAAATGGAGCCAAAAAAAAAAAGAAAATATGGCTAAAAGTTTTTCTATCTAGGACACGACATTCATGATTACATGATCAATCTAGTCTTCCAAAATTTAACCCAATTTCGTAAAAGTTTGAAGCAACACAGCCACTCAAAAAAATTACAGAAAAAATCAGAACAACCAGTGGCACGCACACGCATGTGTGCGCGTTGTGTCAACTTGTGCCGGACGGACAGTCATAAAATATCAAACTGGCGGTATGTGTCTCATTACTTCCAACACCTCACAGCCTAGGTTTTCCAGATTTTCCAAGTTATATTTTCCATATTTCTTTCCTGAAAGAATAAACAAAGATTGCTTACGTTTTTTGCACTTCGGAACCCCAATCACAAGCCGTTTGGTTCCGTGTTGCGAATGGGATCACCGGATCGGGTCCCCCGGGGGTTGTAGAAGGCAACAAAGGGACAGTAACTGCAGATCCTATTGTGTTCGAGATTTCCGAAATCTATTTGCCTTCACTTGTCATCTTTGACCTTTTCGGGTGACAAGTTTCACTTTGCATACGCATTATTCCTTTTATTCCGAATCTTTTTTTTGCAGAGTAAGTTAACAATGTTCTATAAATAAATATGAGCAAAATAACGCTTTTAAAATGGTTCAAGTCAACTACTATAGCTTGAATTCAAACCCACAGTTTCTCTTTCAATATTTCCGTGCCTGGACCGTTGCGTTGGTCTACTGCAGCGTATACAGGGTTATAAGTCGGCAGTCAGCTAAGGGCATGTAGGAGAGTTAATTTGCCACCAAATTACCCCTGATGAAAAACCATGGTTTAATTTCATTCATTGACCAGATTCTACAAATCCACGCTAAAACTATCCGATACAAAGCTTAATTAGAAACTCCATTTAAAAATCTGTCCATTTATATAATAAAAGTTGCCGCCTCAAATTATTGTGAAACGTTTAAAATATTAAACGGCAGCGCAACGAGTTTACTGATTGGTGAATTGATGTAAAAAATACCAAATAAAGTTCGTTATCCAATGGGATTCCACCAATTTTACGATTGCAGGATTCCACGCTTTGGTCCGATGAAAGATTATATCAGTATTCGAAATTCGAATCGGCCTGGTAAGTAATGGATGGCAATCGACACTAAAGTGCTCCAGCATTTTTGTGTTCTATCTATGAATTGGAGAAATGAGGAACCTGAATTATTATTGTCTATCTTTAGGAAATGCAATGGCTGATTCCTATATTTTACCGATGGTTATTAAACTGGGAATAGTGTTTAGCCTGCAAATTATAATAAGCACAAAAGATTTTACGTGGGTGAGTAACTGTAACAATATAACACGAATGAAATATTTATTTTTCTTTGTCATAAGCCAAAATACATAGGTTGAGAGTCTATTAAATACTCAGATTCATGAAAGGTAAAACGAACTTTAAATTATATCTTTTGAAACTGAAAAATAAAACCATAATTACTGTTTTAAAAAGGCAAATTATAGTCTTTTCAGAATTATTTAATTATTATCTACACAGGGAATAATTAAACACGATTCTCATTTTAATTAAAAATATGAACATTTATAGAATTATTTATCTCTGGCAACACTAATTATAAATTCTCATGTGTCTTCCGGTGTCTATTTTTTTATTTATTTCTAAAGCAAAAAAATAATGAAATACTTATAAAAAATATGTAAATCAATTATTTCAATACACATTTTCAAATCGAAATAAATAAAAAACATTGATTTCTTTATTTTTTCAGTAATCTAAGTTGCAAGAGAACGGTGCGGTGTCGTTCACCCCAATTTTTTCCTCGCTTCTCTACACATTATCCATTCCGGAAATTAGGTACATTCAATACGAATGCAAATAAGTACGATACCATCCCAGAAACAACTGAATGCATACAGAACAAATGAAACCGTCAAGTTCCAAGCAACCCGCTGTCAAAAATATACATGTAAGTTCAAAAAAGGTGTCACTATGTTATCAGTTTTCCTGTCACTCTTCACAATGTGACAAATTGAGACATAAACATGAGCCTTTTACATGCAACACTAGATAGCTCACACTATTACATTCTTGGTCTTGACAGCACGGCAAGAAAATATTAATATCTACAGAAAATTTCATAACGCGAGCATGTTCTATAGTACAATCAAACAAAAATAAGCAGGTATACGGGCAGCCAACTTCCAACTACTTTTAATTTTAAACAGAGTTCTTGGTGTGCTGAGAAATCAAATCTCTTCTCTGTGTTTCTAAAGCCCAAAAAGCTATTATACCATAAATATTTTTTTCGTCCCCTATTACATGGAACTTAAATAAAACTGGCAAAATGTGAGTGTCCTATAAATGCACCTCCTCATAACCCTTTGGGAATCACAGGCGTATGTTATTTTATTTTATGGTTCGTATTACAGAACCTCGCTCAAAACTCAAGCATTACGTAAAACCCTTTTGATTGGTTGAAACTAATTTTAAGTTAACGAGGCAGCTCGTTGGTCAAGTGGTCGCAAGCGCTACTTCTGAGCATGAGGTCCTGGGTTCGACTTCCGGGTCGGGCAGTGTTATTGGGTTTTTCTATCTGAAATTTCTCAGTAGCAGCTCGGAGTCTGGATTTGTGCTTGGTCGAAGGCAATAGGCTCGCCACCTATTACAAGGGTCTTAAACATAACTGGCGAAATGTGGGTGTGCCTGCTACAGGAACAGCTCTGCCCAACCCTTCGGGGAAACAAGGCGTGATGTTATGTTATGTAGTTTTAAGTAATGTTTGAGTCTTGAAAGAGGTTTTGTAGTACGGGCCTTAGTATACTGAGTGGTGAGACAAACATTTTGAATGAATACCAAATTCTTTGTTCCACAGTACATTTGTACAAAGTATTGTTAATACGAGTAAGATAGATAGATATATTTTTTATAAAATATTCACTAAGAAAGTGTATGTTGTTTTATGCAAGGGATTATCTACAGTCCTTAGGGCCGAAAGGAAGTGATGAATCGTATTCCATGAGATTTTTGCTGTTTGAGTAGGTACCTATACTCTTTGGTTTGTTGAATTATTTTTCGTGCTGTGAAAAGTGATTTTAAATAACTGAGAAGGACTAGATAATAATACTTAGCCATTGGATTGTGTAAAAATCCATATATGGTTTATACTCAGGTAGAGATAGTATTCATATTATCGCATCGCTTAAAAAATGGCCCTTTATCCACAAACGAACTTCCGTCAATCTGCTTAATCATTATTACCTGTTTATTTTAGGCAGTTTTTTTTTTTGGATAATGTGGATGAAGTTTCATTTTCCCGTATTGTGAGTACCTTAAGAATCACATTACGGAAATAAAAGTCCTACCCGACTGCCTTGTTAGCTTCGAAACCAGACTCTTGTGACACCTACAACGACAATCTATGTAATTAAATAATCTGTCGTTGCTTCATTTTTAATTCTTTTTACCTATTGTGGTACAGTAATTTTATTCTAGGTGCATCGTCTTCACATATAATTATTTAACTAATGTACGTACTTATACAAACGGTGGAGTTTCTTGCCCATTGTTCTCCATACGAAAACTACCTTTTGGAAGGGGCGACTAGAATCAATTATATTATTTTCTAAATTTTATACGTTCAAAAGTGCCATACATGGGCCTTTTCGAAATAAATGATTTGACTTTGACTTTGAATCAGTACACAGTTGTTCTACACATCTTAAAATACTTGCATGGGTTTAACTCAACCCATCACAGTCCACTGCTGAACATAGGCATCTCTAAAATCGCACCACACCACCCGTTTCTCCTCTTTCTCCACGTCTGTCCACCCCACCACGATTTCAAGTACCCTTCTTTCTAATATCCAAAGAGTATCCTATCAGCCCACAGAACGACCCGCAGGTTGTTAACACGGTAACTCCTCAGAGATAAGTAGGACGAGATGAATTGAACGTCATCAGTGTTTTGCGGTCACAGTACTTCGCTTGATAAGGAAATGTTTTCACCCCGTGATAAGTGATGGCGTCTAGGGAGAAGGTATTTCATCGTTTACGAAGGAAACTGTTTCTCATAAATTTTATTATTAAGGTTTTTTTATTCATTATGCTAATAGGATGTTTGACTGAGTGACGGTTTTTTAATTTAGATTCAATTTAAGCTTTTGTCAGTGTTTTAAATGGCAGCTAACATTTTCATTCATATTATTTTTTCATTATGTTCACTGATCACAGACTAGATCAAGATTTGAGAAACAACGTGTCATAACTTCAATGACGGTAGAACAAACCTCTTTTGATTGAGAACTCAGTACCTTTTACATTTCCCATGTCAGTAAATCTGACATACTTCTGTATCATTATCAGTCCAATACTGGACGTAGGCATGTCACTGAGGTGGAGCAGTGATCTTCTCTATTATCCATTACTGACATAAGTGAAAGAAAACATTACGAGGAAACCTGGACTTATAGTTAGTAAAAATCTGAAATCGTCAACCCGTCTTGAGCAAGCGTGGTGATCAATGCTCGTGCCTTCTCTGTATGAGAAGAGGGCTTTGTCCGGCAGTGGAACAATAATAGGCTGGTGTTATTATAATAATATTTCTGCATAAAATTCAATCATAATAATAATAACGTTTATCAAGCCAGATATTGTGGTGATAGATCGACGAGAGCGCCGTGCAATGATTGTTGATATCGCTGTCCCTCATGACGAGAATCTCGTAAAAGCTAAGAAAGATAAAAAAATCAAGTATCTTGACTTAGCACACGAGGTTGTCGACATGTAGGATGTGGACTCTTCAATCATTGTACCAATAATCGTTACGGTTAATAGCCTGATAGCGAAGAGCCTCGACCAACACCTCAGGAGGCTCTCATTGTGCGGCTGGGTCAAGGGCTTGATTCAGAAAGCTGTACTCCTAGACACGGCACGCATAGTGAGGAGGTGCATCACCTCTCTCTAGAGCCCTGACCGACGGCATCTTGGACGCTGTTCCTGATGCCAATGGGCTACAATTTTTTATATTTTTAAATGTTTTTTTTTAATGATTTTTATAAAAATGTTTAAAAGTGTAAACGGTGTGTACTTAAAAGAAATAAAAATTAAATAACGTTTAACAAATCAAATATCTTGACTTGGCTCGCGAAGTTGTCGACATGTGGGATGACGACTCAGCGATCATTGTGCCGATAGTCGTATCAGCCAATGGCTTAATTGCCAAGAGCCTCGACCAACACCTTTTTTTTTTTTTTTTGGGTGGTGTTTTCGACCAACACCTAAGGTGGCTCTCGTTAGGCAGCTGGATTAAGGGCTTGATTCAGAAAGCGGTACTTCTGGACACGGCTCGCATTGTTAGGAGAATCCTCTCTCTGGAGTCCTAGCCACCGGTAGCTTGGACCCTGTTCCCGATACCGCTGGGCTACAATTTTTTTGTATTTTTTTATTCGAATATTTAAAAATATAATTTATATGTAAATAATGAAATAAAGGAAGTAACTTTTATACTCTCTACCAAATAATGAAAATCAATTTAATACAGTACCTACATATTATGCTTCAGTAATACCTACCTTCCGAAATATACAAATAAGAAATTCATGGCATCCTTAAAAATTACGCATACCTTTTTGTGATTCATGAGCTAAAGCATAAATCTCATTTGAGCATTAAAGATTTCTCATGCCCTTTTTCCCTTTAAAATCTGTTCCGATTTTTATGAAATATTTTTTGTGTAGATTAATATTTATTTGGTATCCTTCCGCATATTACGAAACAAATAGGTACCGACCACGTTAATCGTTTTAAAATTAAAAGATTGAAGAGTATAGTTCATTTATTTTAACGAAAAATATTATAAAGCTTGAAAAGAATATCAAATGTCTGCTCAGAAAAATCTAGGTTTCATTTTAATTAATCTCAGACTAACATTAATATATACTTTAGAATATTAAAATTTACATAATTTTCAGTAATCTCTAGGGCTAGGCTGCCGCCTACAGATTTTTAATGAAAAAATATGGACGAATACCGTTTCAGTTGGAATACTAAATTAAATTAAAACAATTTACATAAAGTAAAGCAGCTGCCAGACGTAAAACTAAATTTTCATTTTAGTCGCAAAATCTAGGAATTTTTTTCGCAATGAAAAATAAATAGAGACCTCAAATATTTATTCTAATTTCACCTTCTACCAATGTTCATGACTTTTGTGCCAATATCGTTAAATTTATAACACATAAAATATAAAAAATCAACTTTATTACGCACACAGTCGACCAATTCCGGCTAATGTATTCCGAAAATTTTTATAGACCCATAAAACTTCACGAAATAACCGTAATGACGCGAAAGGTAATAAGTTTTTATATACCGAAAAAAAAATTAGAAATGGAAAATGCCCTCTCATCTCATATTAATTAAAAACACAACTAACCTGTAAAATGAAAAGGTCATCGTTTGTTGTTTCTGCAAATTGGACAGCGGCGGCCAACGATCATAATAATTATACCCAAGTGTACACTCACTTGTAATACACACTTTAACACTAAAATACACTATACATATTCCTATAACGTACACAGTGTTCACTTAACTAGTTTAATATATCCTAGGAAAAGTTTGACCACGTTTATGATTAGATCGCAGCGCGCGGCATAGTCCGCTACGGCGTAGCGATCGGGGCGGCCGGCGTAGCTCGACTGAAGTGACGGCTACGCGGTGCTACGACGGCGCAAGTCCGAAGTTAGGCTGAGTATACAAAAAGTTAATATTCGAAATAGGAAGAAAAAGTTATTTGGAGCGTTTGATTTCATTGATATAAATATCAAGGTATTTATGAACCCTTTTACGAATTTCAAGGTTAGGTATTAGAGATATAGTGTGATGAATTTTGACGCGGCATCTTATGATGTTTGCCATTATTACTGGCAAGGAGGTCCTAAGCTAACAAGGGATCCCTGTTATGTGACACGTTTAGACCATACACTGAAACCCTGCAGCGTATAATACTGTGTTTTGTTATATAAATTCTGGTGAATAAAATTAAATGGAACTCTCATTTAAATGGCTTCGGGAATCATGTTTGCGGGAATTTATAAACGGAAATATTGAGTAGTCTAAAAATAAATATGGTTTCAGTCATTTTGTGTAATGTATTTTGTGTATATTGATGCTGTAGTGCTTACGAGTCATATTTTTTTAAAATCTATTACGGGTAAGCTCAATCTTACCTGATGGTAAGCAATAACTAGGCCGAAGGTGGAAGCAAGCTTCACCCGGAATCCTCAACTACAGAGGAACTGGTTACTTACCTCTAACTGCCGAAACACAACAATACTGTTAACATTGTTGTTATGGCGGCAGAATTAGATAAGATGGTGGTAGCTAGTCAGGCGGACTTGGGACAAGCCCTACCATCAATAAAACCGTGCAGAAAATTTGGCCCCCACTGGGACGGGATCTTTGGGTCTGAGACAGACCTGGGTGTATCGTAAATAGAAAATAATTAAATATGAGCTCATTTCAGAAGCTGAATGAGGAAAGAACCTTCAGTTAATAAGGAAACAAAAATAGGTAAATGGAGAATATTTAATCAGAGACCGATTAGAAGCAATTATAACGTTAGAATAAACCAAGTAAAATTAGGGATATATTTAATTGATCTTTAATGCAACCTTTTTGCGCTTTGAATGATGCCCACTTTTGAAATAATTAAACCTCTTTTTAAATTTCCTGATTTTTCTCACGGTTGGTCGCAGTAACTAAGCAAGAGTACCTCAACCAAACGTAGTTTCGAACTGTGACCAACCACGCGCGAGTTGAATTAGTCGCAGTGACTAGACTAGGGTACCCTGACCAAGTGGGTTAGGTTAGGTACAACCTGTGACCAACCGCGTTGGTTGCAGTTACTGGGCTATTTGGTATTTTTATGTCCTTGAAATATAAATTATTAGAGGTTTAAAAAAAGAGGCGCAATCATTATATTACTGTTCAATAATATTTTTAGAAGTGCTAAAGGGAAAATTTGAGGTTGGATTAAAGACATGCCAGAAATAATCTACTGTTCCATGGACATGTCGGTGTCGACAGATCCTCACTCACTTCCCACGTTTGTTCTTGAATTTACCGAGTTGAATATGAACAACTTTTCAACTTTTCCTGCGGGAGCGGAAAGTTGTCCTCGTTCATGGGCTTTCACCCCAAAAAACCTTTAGCTTGTCACTGATATAAAACGACACTACAAACTTTAAATGATTTAAAACCATCATAATAAATTTTTAAGAAAAAAGAAGCTAAAGTTTATTTCGAAAAGTTGACTTGAATGTGCCATGGCGGCTGAGAGTATGGCATGCTCACTCTAATATCTCGCTGATGGTGGCGCGTGTTTTGGATAATTAAATTTTAGCTCCCTTCAAAATGGTTGAGCTGAATGGTGCTAATCCATGCATCAGATTCGTAAACGGCGCCGTCAGTAGAGACTGGTCATCTTTTAACTGCCACGGCTTATTTTAATTTAATTTAGAATAGTTTTTTGTTTAATCTTTTTATTGCGGACGCTTTTAACGTTCTGCGTCGTTCTCACCTATTTAATTTCAACATGAATGATGTAACCAATATCTTGTAACCATATTTTGATTTAAAAGAGTGTCCGTGGATTTTCTTTTTTTTTTTTATTCAAAAGGAACAACAAACAGCTACAATATAAACATAGGAACAAGAAATACATTTTAAAAAAATACAGACAATATTGTAGCCCACAACGCTGTTCACGGTGTCACGTAACGCTGTTTCTTGTCCGTTCTTCTCCATAAGTACCTACTACGCTTTGGAATGGGCAACTAGCTTCATGTTTCTGACTGACTGACCCCTTGACAAAAGTACCTGTAATTGGTTTATTTAAAATAAATGTAGTGTAAAATTATCACACGGTCTCTCAGAGTGAAGTTACGATATTTTGTTGCAAAATGTTCAACTAACGACAAAAAAAAGCATTTCATTGCCTTATTGGTCTAGTGTTTGCGAGCGCTACTGCTGAGCATGAGGTCCTGGGTTCGATTCCCGAATCGAACAAAGTATTATTGGGTTTTTCCCTCAATATAAATTTCTTAGTATCAGCCCGGAGTTTGGATTCGTGCCCGGTTGATGGCAAAAGGCTCACCCCCTATTAAATTGGACTTAAATATACTGGAGAAATGTTGGTGTACTGTAAATATACCTCTGCTCAACATTTAGGGGTATACCAGGCGTGATGTTATTATGCAATAAAAAAACATGAAAATAAACTTAACTTACATATTAAACTAAAAGCACCCCTTTCACCCCGTTAATGGAAAAGCGTACAGGATTAAATAATACATAAACTAGCTTGACACTTCCCGGATTTCATGAAGTTTCGTCAAAGAGAGAGTTAGCTGATGGAAGTTGTGAGAATAAAAGATTGTTTTAATTAATATTGTATAAGCAAAATAAGAACAAGACTATTCTTTAAAAAAAGCTTTAAAGTATATATAACCACTCTTATTTCCAAGGAGTGTAATTCACAGTGACTTAGTTTGCATGTGAAGAAAATAATCAGCTATTTAATTAGGTATTTTGCTGTACCTACCTACTGTAAGGCAACACAGTTCGGGAACCGTCATGAAGTGACAACTGCGGCGGCGCACCTTTCTGGCATGCTGCACCGATGGTTCCACTCTTTTTTTGCCTCGGACACATACACAATACACATTTTTGGATAATTATCAAACTATTAGATCCTTGGTCCTTGGTTTTTAGCTCTTTCTCTACTCATCTTCTTATACTTGTGTATCAAAAGTATAGTCAGCAGCCGGGTACTTATTCATTCCGTAGTTATCTTAACATACTCAGTACTTACGCACCACGTTATCTGCGCGATTGGTCTAACTGTTATCTCCTAATCGCAAGCGTTAGGTACCTTCTGCCATTTCAGTGCGCATTGACGTCGCAAAGCCATATAAGCAAGAAACTCGAAATAACGAGAAATATAGAAGTAGAAATCGTCTAATTTAAAATTGCACGCCCCTTCACTGCTTGTTGCATACACATTTCAATTTTTTGTGTAGGCATTTTTGTGGAGGAGCATGCAGTTACTACCTAGAGTTCGTGCCACCACTGAAGTCCATTTGACGCGGCGCTAGTGTATGTTAATGCATCACACTGCATAAAAAAAATATTTGTTTATCACTTTCCGCGGGCTTTTCGTGGCGCGCACTCTAGTTGTCGGGTCATCTCAGATATAAAAAAAAGGAACTATCAAAAAAAGTTACAACGTATATTATTCTCTCCATTCAATCGTAAAGAGGTAAGTAGGTAACTACCAAACTATTCTCACATAACTTGGACGATTTACGCATAATCACAACGGCGTAAAAATCATACTTTTTATTTGGCGCTCCCCTTTGTCCCATGAATTATGGATCCAATAGTTTATGCTCAGGCGGTGGGTCGGTGGGTCGGTGGGTCGCTGGTTCAAGGTTAGTTGACAAACTAGGGGCTTAACCCGCGTAGAATTGTGATAGGGTTTTAGACAAGATTTTTTTTTCTCGAATGGCTCGTATCTTAGAATGGAGACGATAATTATGAAAATATTTACATTGATGTTCACTCTAGCCAAATTTTATTTTTATATTGACTACTTCCAGATCAAATACTTATTTGAAATTCTAATTAGATACACAAGATATACAGATACAAATAACATACACAGGTTGAACTTATAACACCCCTCTGTTTTCGTCCGGGGTTAAAAACCTACACTTCTGTTTTTGTATTCTTCTTTTAACTCTTTTTAAATTTATTAACATATACGTCTTCATAAGAAAAATGTTTTTGTTTCTCATTGACACGTTCGGTAAAATCATTCGATTCGAGAAAAAGTCATGTCTAAGAATGTTACTTTTGTGGTGTTGTAAGATGTTTATTTTTCCTCTTTCCTTTCATCAGAATTCACGACATTGTCGGCTGACACAAGGATTTGTAAACAAAACTGTACCAGCTTAATCTTATAAACGAATCAGCAATGGACGAAGTAGGGAACGCATTGCCTATAGAAAAAAACCTCTTTACATGCATACACGTAGGTCGTTGACCTATTCACAAGAAAAAAATAAGCTTAGCCAGTAAATTTGTGTCCCCGACATCATAACACAAATAGACTTTTATTTCCACAAAAACACAAATTTTTATCACACCAGCATCCACATTAAAAAGTGCTCATTTTTCATACCAGACTACTTGATATTTTGCCCAGCAGTAAATTTTCATTTTTACACATTTACAGATTGTCCCCCGTCAGCCGTGTAGCATAAATATGAACAGCGAATTAATCCGCTCAAATCTGGTACATTTTCGCAACCCACTCTATTACAGCCGTATGAAAATCAGTGTTATTTATTTAGGACAAAAAAATTATAACCTAAAATATATTGTTTGGATAGGACGAGTCTTTTGAAAACAGTACATTATATACTTATGTTTACGTAAACATTTGAAGCAGGGTTAGCTTTAGTTTAGAGTATTAGAAGAGTTCACAGTTTGCTTACAGTTTTTCGTCAAGCATAATATACACTTATATACTTTTATATTAATATACTTATAATATGAATTACCTAATCATTGGCTAAATGTCTTATATACTGTAATTGTTTTACTTTTAACGTTGAACTCAAAGGGCCACAACTCGAACCCTTGGGTATAATTGATGCTTACTTAATAATATTTAACATTCTAGAAAAATTAAATAAGGCTTTTGATTTTGTTTACCATTAAACATCGATTTGGAAGTAGGATCGTTACTTAAGTAAGTAAATCGTTTTTTAAATTCTGTATTTACTCAAAAAATAACAGTATTTGAAGATTCGAAATATATGTAGAAAATCTCTTTTAGTTCCCTGTTTACAATGGGAGTGCCACAAGGTTCTATGTTTAGCCTCCCCTTACGTAACAGTTTTATCCATACTCTTTCTTTATTAAAAAGCTTTTACTGTAAAACCGAACACCGATGACAACTCCAAAAAGAGTGAAGTGAAAAATAAAATCACACATATTCATTAAAACAGGTAAATTAAATTAAAGCCGTATTTAAAAACAAACAGAATTATTGATGGATCACTTGCTTGTACATGTCCGTCACAATGGATTGTTGGAATGTTTTTTACTGAATCGTGACTTTTGATTGGTAACAGTTTGGATCAACAGAAATCTGAAAATGCTTTTTGTGTATACAGAGCTTTTTATTTTCATTTTAAAGTGGCAATTGGTAAAGCTTTATTTTTAAAGCGAGATCTCTCGTTCATTGTAATGAAATTGAAAAAGTATCAAACAGTAGTTAACATCAGAAGCACTATGTAACCTTTACGTCATTATACCTTAGGGGACTAAAATGAATATAAAAACAATATTTATATATTATTTTTATAGTATTTCTTAAAAACATCAAATATAATATTGAAATAGGTAATAAGGGCCTGGTAGCTAAATAATAACAGTCACATGGGTCGATCAAAAGTTGAGCTACGCTTACCGTAATCGGTTCGTGGATGGGTGACCATCCATAACATATCTAGACATTTCCGTGCTTCGGAAAGCACTTTAAGCCTTCGATCGTGGCTGTCATTGTTAGATCATTGACAGTCGTTTCGGGTAGTTAGTAAGTTGTGGTCTGGCAACCAGTTTTACAAAGGAGTATCGTGTTACCAAGTTACTGGGTTGTGGAGGCTAGATATGTAATTGCTCCATGTAAATTACTTGTATTCAACTGCATCGACTTAGATTTGAAGCTGACCCCAATATAGTTGGGAAAAGGCTAGCCAGATTTATTTGATATAGGTATAATTGAAGTCAAGATTATTAGATTAGTAAAAGATAATAATAAAATAACCTAGGTCAAAGAAAATAACATAATACTATTATATTTTTATACAAATCTAAAAGTAAAACTAGTAGGAGGAGCGCTAGATAATAAATTGCTAAGAAGGCGGAACTAACATGTCAATATCTTCTGATTCATTAGGACCTTAAGGCTATTACAGACTGCATAAGCAAGAAATACGACGCGTCGGTGACTATGACCTACTTATTATTTTGGTCTAGCAAGGAAATTTGATTTATAGAAAGGTTGTATGTGCCAGACTCAGATTGGCAACGTAATTGGCAGGTATAAATGGAACGCTGCCAGTTAAAAATAATGTACATTTTAAACATGTCATAAGGTTAATGACATTAAACATCATTAAACATTTGTCGACAGTAAGGTTGATGTTAACATAATTTCAAGTTAGGTTTCATTGATGGTTTGACCTTTCAGTTCCCTATCTACAATTTAATCTACCCTAATATCTATTATAATATACTTTTTTAAAATATTCTTTTTATAATAGTGTAACTGTGATGCCTAAACAGTTCACCTCCTAGTGACTTTAAAGTTTTATTTATTAATGGTAATTTGGGAACAGCGCTGTGGGCTAAGTTACAGTCTACATAAAAGAGTCTGACGTGGTAACATTTGTAACGAAATATTTTACTTAATGCTGACCTTAGATGATGGCACTATTTTACCAACAAGTGCTAGTAGGTTTTGATCTGAATCACCCACAAGCAGCGTCTTTCTTGCACATTTATTTCCCATTCGAAGTAACTTAATTGCGATGGTAGCGCCCTTTTTTTTGAGTGGAAAATTATCAAATAACTTCTCCCGCTCTGAGCGGAGCGGGAGGGCGTGTCAGACTCTTACCGACTAAAACCCCCTTCGGTTGCCCTGTTACCGGGGGCCACGATCTCCCTTTCGGTTTTCTTCGTACCCCCGGCAAGCATCGGCCCTAACAGACCCCGTCAATTCTGCTGACATCTCTTTGAGGCGCGCGTGGAACACAACGACCTCACATTCATTTTACTATTTTTTGCCAAGCTGTACTTGTTTTTTTTTGGTTGTTATATTCCATAATGTAACTGTTTGTTGTCCCTTTTAAATAAAATAAAAAAGAGGTAATATTAGTAAGTTCTTATGTAGGAGGTAATGTCTAGAAGTACTGATCTGATTTAGAAAATACTTTTACTGGCAGAGAGCTACACTATTGCTGGGGCTATATTTTTAAGTATACTCCCACGCGGGCAAAATCGTAGGCAGAATCTAGAAATCTAGAAGTTTATACAAAAAAGACATAATGTTAAAGCAAAAACGATATGAGTTCCTGAGACGTGGATGTCAATTAAATCCTTTGTGAACAATCCATCACTTTGTTTTATATTGTTCGTGTCACGTACTTCATCATGATTAACGAATAACGTGAACGAAATAAGGGTAAAATGAATATTTGTAACATAACATCACGCCAGTATTCCCCGAAGGGTTAGGCAGAGGTGTACTTATAGTACACGCACATTTCGCCAGTTATGTTTAAGACCCTTGTGCGAGCCCATCAACCGGGCACAAACGCAGACACTGGGCTGATGCTAAGAAATTCTCAATGTAGATATACACCTTTTTAGCACAAATCATTTCTGTATTTATAATACTCTTGCACACACAAACTTGGTATACTTATAGCAATTTTTAACATACTATTTAATTAGGTACTCAATATAATATTATTATCGACTTTTAGACTTAGTTCCAAGGCTCGAAGAGAACTAACTTAGAAGCTAAGCGACGCTCCAAACATTATGTGTAAAGTAGTTTTACGGTAACTGTCAAATGAGATTCTTTTAATCTTCATGATTACATTCATACAAAAATCATTTGAGGCAAACCACATACTTTAAAATTTATATTTAGTATTTAAAATCACTACAAATCTAATTAATATTTGGAAATGATGACAGTAGAAAACCAAACTTGGGAATCGAACACTCATGCTTAACCAGTAGCGCTTGCAACCGCTAAACCAACAAGATAGTCCAGCAAAATAAAATTGTTCCACAACAAAATATTCATCAAGATTTATTTAACTTTCACCCATAAAATAATAATTATGGCGTACAAAATATATAGCTATGCCGCATTCGATACAGACGAAACTAGCACTATAATCTGGCAAATGATACAGTTTCCGGAAAGCAATACCCATTGACCTCGTCATTAAATGGAATATCTGCGTAAATATATCATGTAGGAGATTATACTCAAGGAGGTTTACAAAACGTTGTCGTATATCAAAAGGCAGAGCATTGCAAACTAATAAAATTAGGCATGTTTCCAAGTAAAGTTTCAATAAAACAAACAGCAACTTACACTTTGTTTGCCAATTTTTTTGTTGTATCTCTTTTGTCTTGTGGGTAAGTAGGGCAGTTAGTAAGAATGGAGTTTTTCTTTTGCCGCACTATTATCTCGTAAATATACGTTGCAGACGATGTCGGACTTGTCTGAATTAATTGTAAAACCCTGTTAACGAAAATTAAAGAAAATTAGTATCAAAAAAATATTCATCATTTTCTAAGTTACATTCTCTATGTAATTAGAGTGAATCGACCAAAGAAAAAAGTGCAGTTTCATACCTTTTTAACGATTTTTGCATATATAAATGTAGGGAATTGCTGATTATTTTTTTCAAGATTTCTGGTTTAGTCCTATAGCAAAAGTTGTTCATAATGATGAGTAAAGTCACGTGTTTAAGTCTCGTTACTAAAGACATTATTAACTAACTTCTACCAGCGACTTCGTCCACGAGCATAAATCTTCCTCAAGAATTGGGCTATGCAAATTATTTTTTCTAATCCGACTGGTAGTTCTGAAGATTACTCCTTACATACAAACTTACAAACAAACAAAAAAATGTACCTCTCTATAATTTTAATTATAGATATGATAAACTTACAATATTTTAAAAACTGTTCCTTTATCTTAATTTACTCATACCATCCGAAATATTAAAGCAGCTTAAGCTTATATTCATAGTCAAGAACCCAATCAAATAAACCACTTTTATTCCACTATCAACAAGGCCAGTAGAAAGTACAATTTTAATAAAGCCAGGCATTGTTCCAACTGAAGTTTCAATAAAACAAACAACTTACTTTTCGGTTTGCCAAGAAATTTCTGTTATTTCTTATCTGTGTGGGCCTTCGTTTTGTTGCACTTCCTTGTATTTACGTTGCAGATTTGACATGATTAGTAACGTACATGGTGTAATGCATGCCAACAGTATTTAAGACGGACAATGAATAGGGCTCTCAGTTATTGAAAGTTCTTTTGAGAATGTTATGTTTGTCGGTAGTAAACGGACATTGTTTTCATTTTTAATCCGTTTATATTATCCCCATTTACGACATTCAAACCTGATCTTTGACAGTAGAGATTCAAGTTTGAAGTTTGTCAGCGAGCAATGAAGCGCATCATTCTTGGAGTAGGTTTAAGGCCCGTGTTAGGAATACAGTGCTGCGCTGAAATATGTATGCTGTCAGAGCCATTTATAATCTACGTTGACGCGAATCTCTCAGTAAACTATTTAAAAGGATAAATATTATAACGGTACCTTGCCAATTCATTTATGAACATATTATGTATGTGAGGAAAAATCCACATCGTTTTAATAAAATAAGTGATAGACATAATTTTAATACTAGAAATAAAGATAAACTAGATCAACCATTTTTCAGATTATCTAAAGTATATACATCTTTTATGGGGTATTGTGTTAAATGTTACAACAAAATACCTTGTGACATATTGCAATTAAATGAAAGAAAATTTAAAACTTGTATTAAAAGATAAGAGTACTTGGAAACCTGCTGGTCCTGCTCCATAGGACAATTTAGAATCAAGACAAAATCAAAAAGGTTGTTAATTTATTTGTAAAATTTATTATTTTGTGTTATATGACATTGATTTTACATTATGTGATTACTTTTTCACACACTGACTTATTAATTTAAAAAAAATTAGGAACATCGTCTACTTTTGCATGTAAATATTTGAGTACCACACATCTATAATATTTTATCTGTCGTTGCTTCATTTTTAATTCTTTTAACCTATTGTATAGTAATTTTATTCTAGGTTCATCGTCTTCACATATAATTATTGAACTAATGTACATGACAAACACGTACGTATACAAACTATTGTAAAACATTTTAAAAGAGTAACGGTGAAGTTTCTTGCCCATTCTTCTACAAACGAAAACCACCTTTTGGAAGGGACGACTAGAATCAATTCTATTATTTTGAAACTAAGACTTAATAATAATAATAATAATTCACACATTCAATTCTGTACTGCGCGGCTGTAGCGGCATGTCGTGTAGCTCACGTCAAATTTGCTAATGACTCTAGAGCTACACGACCAAAACCAGCCGCACCAGCTTGGCAGTGCAGAATTGAGCGCCGTATTGGTGGGGCCAGAACGCTCATCGGCAAACTAATCTGCTTCAGGGAGGGCAATACTCGCCCTAGAGTGATGCGCTTTGTGAGGCGGGCGTTCTTAGGGACTGATATCAGCCCTCAGGACTATTTGGCCCGTGTCACAGAGCGCATCGACTTCCTGAAGCAGAAAGTGTATGCATGGGCAAACCGTATTCGTAGGTATAAGCGGCGAGTAGAACGATACACCCAGAATCGCACCTTCCAGAGCGATGAAAGGTGGGTTTATAGGGCTTGGGAGCGACCAGACCAAGGTGTGGCTGACACACATCGGCCGGATGATGATGCCATGTGCTCTTTTTGGCGCAGCATCTGGTCGGTACCTGTCAATCACACCGAAGGTGATTGGACTCGGGAAGTCGAGCGAACCTGCGATCCAATACCAGAAATGGGGGCTATTACTATCTGCCCCCAAGATGTAGCTCGTGCAGTCCGTCCGTTACCTAACTGGAAGTCTCCAGGGCCGGACGGGCTGCACAATTTCTGGATAAAATGGTTTTTAAGATCGCATGCTCGCTTGGCGGCTCAGTACCAGACTGCTTTGGAGTCTGGTTCGCTACCCCAGTTCCTAACGACAGGAGTTACCCACCTGCTCCATAAATCTGGTAGCACCGCGGAACCCAAAAATTATAGACCGATCACGTGTTTACCAACAGTCTATAAAGTCCTTACATCCATTTTGAGAGCTAAAATTAACAAACATATTGACACCAACTCCATCATGTCTGCCTCTCAAAATGGATGTAGGAACGGGTCCCGCGGTACTAAGGAGCTACTCCTCATTGATATGGCCATTAACCAACAGGTTCGCCGTTCCCGAAAGGATCTGTCGACATGCTGGATAGATTATAAGAAGGCCTATGACTCGGTGCCACATACATGGCTCATGAGGGTGCTGGAGTTGTATAAAGTAGATACAACTCTGCGCACTTTCCTGATGTCGTGTATGGGGCAATGGAGGACGGTCCTTCGCTATCCAGGATGTCGAAATATCCAGAGGAATAGCGAGCCGATAAGGATCGAGCGAGGCATATTTCAAGGCGACAGTTTGAGTCCGCTCTGGTTCTGCTTAGCCCTGAATCCTCTAAGCACACTGCTGGAGGCTTCAGGTCTTGGCTATCGGTTGAGGAGAGGTGGTCAGGTTATATCTCACCTCCTCTACATGGATGACCTAAAACTCTTTGCCCCCAACAATTTGCAACTGATGGAGCTACTGAAAGTAACTGAAACTTTCAGTAACGCCATCAGGATGGAATTTGGTGTGGACAAATGTGCGGTCATGCATGTAAAGCGAGGGGAGATTGTGGAATCCGTGGGAACCCAACTCTCGGATTCCATAAACCTTAGAGCCCTCTCCGCATCCGAAACCTATAAGTATTTGGGTATGTCGGAAGCGTTGGGCATCAATGTTACTGACATGAAACAATCGTTGAAGGAGCGCTTCTTTGGCCGCCTGAAAAAAGTATTAAATAGTCTTCTATCAGGCGGACACAAGGTGCGCGCCTTCAACGGTTGGGTTATGCCGGTTTTGATATACTCTTTCGGCATACTCAAATGGACTCAGACCGAACTCGACGGGTCCGTACGTTGCTGACTGCTATCGAATGCATCACCCACGGTCATCAGTAATGAGACTGTATATCCCGCGAAAGTGTGGAGGTCGAAGCTTTTTAAACGCTAAGACCCTCCACAATCGCGAGATATGCAGTCTCAGGGAATATTTCCTTGGAGTCGACGTGGGGATGCATCGAGATGTGGTCGTGGTGGACAAGGGCCTTACCCCGCTCTCCTTGGCTAAAGAGAACTGGCGCAAGCCTGTAGTGCTTGACACTAAGGATCGCATGGAGATATGGCAGAGTAAGGAGCTTCACGGACGCTACTTCCGGGCCCTGCATGGGCCCGATGTAGATTTACCAGCGTCCGTAACCTGGCTGCGTTTTGGTGACCTCTTTGGGGAAACCGAAGGTTTTGTCTGTGCAATTATGGACGAAGTTATGATGACGAACAATTACCGGAGATTTATTGTGAAGGACGGCACGGTTGACATCTGTCGGGCATGCCACCGTCCGGGAGAATCAATCCGACATATTATCTCCGGGTGTTCTCGTCTAGCTAATGAAGAGTACTTGCATAGACACAACCTTGTAGCCAGGATTATCCACCAGCAACTTGCTCTGAAGTACAGCCTTGTGGAATCGGAAGTGCCGTACTACAGGTATGTGCCCGACCCAGTTCTCGAAAATGGAAATATCACATTGTACTGGGATCGATCCATCATCACTGACAGGACTATTGTTGCCAATAAGCCTGATATAGTGGTGGTGGATCGAGGAGAGCGGCGCACAATGATTATTGACATAACGGTCCCGCATGACGAGAACCTCGTGAAAGCTGAGAAAGATAAACAAATCAAGTATCTTGACTTGGCTCGCGAGGTTGTCGACATGTGGGATGTAGATTCAGCAATCATTGTGCCGATAGTCGTGACAGCCAATGGCTTAATCGCCAAGAGCCTCGACCAACACCTAAGGAGGCTCTCGTTGGGCAGCTGGATCAAGGGCTTGATCCAAAGAGCGGTACTCCTGGACACGGCTCGCATTGTCAGAAGGTTCCTCTCCCTGGAGCCCTGACCGCCGGTAACTTGGATCCTGTTCCCGATACCGGTGGGCTACTATTTTTTATATTTTTAAATGTTTTTATATTTATATGTTTTAATATTTAAAAATATAAATTATGTGTATTTAAGTGAAATAAAGGATGAAAATAATAATAAGTACAAATATATAAAGGGGGGGGGGGGGGAATAATCATAGGGCATCAAAAAATTCGTCCGCATCGCTTATTAAGCATTTTCCTATTAAGTCTTAGTTTTAAAAATCATGTAAATACGTATGTGTAAATAAAATATTATTTTGTAAATTTGGACGTTCAAAAGTGCCATACATGGGCCTATTTGAAATAAATGATTTGACTTTGACTTTATGTAAAACCATACCATACCATACAATTTCAATTATTTTGTTAAACACCACTGTATAAATTTTTACGTATTTTTAAACTTAATTATATCATATCGATTACATTATTATTTGCTACACATATCTAATAAATATTTTATTTAAATATTTACATACACTATAAAACTGATTTACATCCGTAAGACGTACTCGTAACACAAGGTTCAGTTGAAAACTAGCGTCAGGGACTAGTTGTCTGGCATTTATGCTGACTGGACCTATTTGTCGCAGCCGTGAGGCACACAATACTGTTTTAAGCTTTCTGTTGTTTTTATTTTTGAACCGACTTCCAAAAAGGAGGTTATATGTTCGTAGCGTATGTTTGTTTTTTTTTTTATGTATGTCCGCCGATTTCCCCGTCAATTGTGGACCGATTTAGTTTTATTTTTTTGAAAGTGTATGCTCTCGAGGTAGTCCCATATAAATTTTATTAAATTTGCTTCGATGGTTTTTGAGTTAGATTCAATAATACGTATTTTTTCCCACTTAATATGTGGATGATATGATAAGTTCCTGTCACTGGTAGTGGTATTCGAATTTGTGTTGGGTAAGTACCACAATTTCGGAAGTTGGTGGCAAAAAACGAAAATTCAAAACCAAAGACACCGACTTCCGAAATTAAATTTATTTTTCACTTTGTATCTAGTACTTTTTTTTTTGGAATTCGGTTGTTTATTTTGTTTTGTTTTTATTTTTGAATATTGTTTGCCTTAACCTAGATCAAATAAATTTATTTTCTTTCTTCTTTCTTTCTTGCAAATTGCCGATGACGTAACCCAAAAAGCAACCATGCTTAATCGCCCTGGGCCGTACTCGTTTTCCGTATGTTGAACAAGTCATGGGACAAATCTACCACCATATGGGTCCCAGAAAACGTCCGTCATCCAGGCAGACCCAGGAGAAAATAGCGAGACGAGCTTGAAAAATACAAATATGATCGGTCGACACTAGCTCAAGATGGAGAGGAGTGGAAAGAAAAAAAAAATGGTAGCCTGATGTGGACTACTTTCTAAATGAAGTAATATTCAAAATTATATGAAAAATGTTGTATGTATAAATAATATAGTTAAGGTTGGAAGATTTTTTTTGTATATAATACAATACAAAGAAAAAAATTTAGTGACACACGTCATTATGAAAAGTTCATATTAAAAAATATAGAACACTATGTAGTCAGTACTAAAAACAACTAAAAACTTCAACAAAAAGCCTACAAGCCTCTAAAATTCTTTTAATGTTTCTGGCACTTAATTTTGACTTGAAAGAAAATCAGAGTCTTATCAGGGTCTGCATGCAACTTAAACCATTAGCACTTCTTACTTACTAACGAGTTACTTCCTTACACTTAATCGTAATGGTGGTAATGTATCAAGCCTTAAGAAATAGTTAGTAAATGGTTAAGTTGTGGGAACCATTAAATATAACACAATTTATGGTAGCCCTTATTTTCGTGCCATGTAACCTCATTTACCGACCAAATTTATGAAGTTGCTGTGAAAAATTGGCTAAAATTTATGACAGCTTTTAGCCATAACTCACGAAAGTCTATGTCCATACTATTTAAACCTACTGCATGTTTCTTTAAGTGTCTTATTTGGGAGACAGTCACGGAACTTTAATCATTCTTCTATCTATTCATCCTTTATGTTAAGATCATAGTTTGAATTTTGTAACAAAAACACGTATGTTATGAATTAACATATAAAAATGCTTTGAATTATTAAAAAAAAACATTATTTTTCAGAAATCCAAGTCTCTATACGTCATTTTAAAATATTGGTTTCACAAATTATAATAGGTATCATTATAACAGCCTATTACTGCCTCACTGCAGGGCAAGGCCCACACAGACAAGGCTCGAGCATTGATCACCGCGCTTGCTCAAGACAGGTTGACGATTTGAGAATTATCCTATCCCATTAAACGAGCAATATTTGTATATTTATATATTATTATATTATATAGATTTGTACTCACATTTCACGTTCTCGAAATTGGTTCTAACGATTTCGCTGAAAGTTGCAATACGGGGCGAAAAATCGATCTAACAAGGTCTCATATTTGGGAAAATTTGTTTTCTCCGTATTTTCACCCGAGTAGAGCTCGGTCGCCCAAAGTTTAGAACAAGATATTGAATAATGACATGAATGCATGGAATTAGTAAGTACCTACTATCATGGCAGCAGGAATAAGAAGGTACTATACATGGATTAGTATGAACTTTCCTTTACTATTACATGAGCATTCTCTATTTTCACCAAAGCAGTGCTCGGTCGCCAAGGTACTATCGTCCAGGTTTCCTCACGATGTTTGCCTTCACCGATGTCAGTAATATTCAGGACAAACTCATAAAGTACCATATGAATTGAAAAAGTCACATTGACACTTGCCCGCATTTGAAGACTCAACCTTGTGTATGAGAGGCGATGCGTAAACTAGTCTGCCATTACGACATAATCACAAATAGGACTCAACTTAAAGAAACTAAAGTTTTGTTAGAACCTTCAGTGATTTATCTGCAAAATGAGTACCTATCTACCTTATTGGTATCGTCGACACCGGCCTTGACCCCGAGGGACTTGTCTCAATTTGAGGCAAACGTGTTTGGGAATTTTCCGAGTCCGAAGAGCGAAAACGTTATTAAAAATTATGTTTTACTTACTTATTTCTTTGTGGGGCCAAGGGCAGACGGCAGCAGTAACATCATAAATGTATATAACAGTTTTTTGTTTATTTTATAATCGCTATAATTCTGTTGCTGCTCACTGTTAGATATGTAGCCCTCTCCATTGGATGTGAAGTTGATTCTGAGCCACTCCTTTTCATTATTTTATTATTAGCCTTTATCGTCGGATAAGCAAAATTGAGTCTCCAGTCTCGTATTTGGCGTTTGTTTATATTTTGTATGTCTGTTTGTTCTCCATTCCTGTCCCTCTCTGGCCACTTCAAAAAATTCAAAATATTTTATTTCACATACACCTACAAGGGCACTTATGAAACGTCAGAAGCTAGGTGCACGGTTCCAATTGGTCGCTTCCTATAGAGAAGAGCCTGCAAGAAACTCCACGGTTACTCATTTAAAAATAAATGATTTCTAGAATGTTTTCAAATTACAGTGTTAATAGGTATAAGGAAAATGAGTGAGGAGGAAAGGGAGCGGGAGGCATTTGCCTTGCAGTGGGACAATACAGGTTAGTTGGATAAGAATAGGTATGAGAACACAGTGTAGGCCTATCAAGAAGTACAAGGTACTTAGCAAAATAGAAAATGGTCTACAAGTCTACAGCCTACTCTCATTCCACACTACAACGTTCGTTCACCACTCGTTCTACACTCTGCCCCATGTCGTTCCAGCGACCTCTCTGATGTCAGCATCTGTAGACCACCACCACAGAAAATTAATTATTTAATTACTTATATGTTACATAAATAGGTTTTAGCATTAGTACTTCTACGTACCAGCCCGTTGCTTAAAATTGTGTCCGAATAATGGCAAAAGAATTATCTATAACATGAATTTAGGGTGCTACAAGGATATTTTGGCGCCTGAATGACATTGATAGGGAGGCGTTATTGGTTAACATTTATGTGACAGAAATTTATTGACAAAACAAGATGTCAACTTTATAGTTCCAATTTTGGCCACGCGTCACAATAACCTTGCAGCGTTTACATTACAAAAAAACATTATTTTTTTTTAATTTTCACTGATTCGCCTTTGGTATCAAAACGAAACCTTCGTTGTATTTCAGTTAACACCAAGCAGATTATTTTCAGTAATAAGATAAGTTACACGTACCTTGGCCCAATAATTCTTTACTTGTCTCTAAGGACACCAAAAGTAATTAACTGAAATAAATTTGCCAATTTATCATAAGAAATCATAACCAGATGATACCCTTAAATTAATTTATATTTCAATTGGAATATTATTTATTAACTAAAACTTTAGATTGCGTGATCTTGAAATAAGTAAAATCTTTGCTTTATTGTTTTATGTCTCGCGAGTACAAATTTTAATGATTTATTAAATTAATAATATGGTTTCTGTGTAGTTAATAATGAGTAATAGTATTTATCGACAATAATTCGAAAACACATGACATCTACCAACCCGCACTGGGCCCACGTGGTGTATTACAGTCCTCTCACAGAGAGGAGGCCTGTGTCCCAGCATTGGGAACATAATAGGTTGATTATGCTTATGGTAGAGGAGTAGGTATGTAAGGATCGTAGTAGGTGGCGTTCTGGTGTTTCTGCCATGGGAAGAAGGCTTGAGTTATATATATTAAGTATGGTTATGAACACTACGTCTAAGTGTAGGCAAACAAGTAAAAAATATATTTATACTAAGTGTAATTGAAATAAATGAAAATCTCACTAGATCATTATGCTCATCATTATGAAAAAAAATCGAGAAAAAAAATCAGCCCACATACATGTCTATGAATTTTTATATATATATATATGTTTTTAAAGTAGTTTATTTGCCGTCAAAAAACTTTAAGTTTTTTTAAGGAATGAAAAAAAAAACATTTTTATGGAGAAAAAAATAAAAATTAAATTATGTTCGAAAGACGAAAAAATCTTTATATAAATTGAAGTGAAAACGAAAGTAAATAATGATAAGTGACATAGACACTAGGCAGCTTAGAACTTGGCATGAAATATCTCCTATATTCTGTAAAAAAATGGCGCCGTCCCTACTCATTATTTTTTGCTCGTACATTAAATTCAACTGTCGTTCTTAATATTTCTCAGTTTTGGCACACGCGTGTGTAGGTTACAAAGATGTAGTTGAAATTAAATATTTTGTGGATATTAGAATGTTTTTGCGGTAGTTAACCTTGGTGGGGCATGAGGTTTTCAGAATAATTTAGTTTTATTTGTGCGTTGGTATTACTGGATTTATGAATTAGAACTAAATATATATTTTATTTGATAAGATTTAAAATATTGCTGTAACTATAGTCTTTGTTCATTTTGAACCTGATCAGGTTTGATCTCATTTTCGTTTGAACGCGCAGACTTATTTTAATCCTTACAAAAAGATTGTCTTTGAGATATTAATAACAATATCTAACATAAAAAATTGTCTTACATACTAGCAATCATATTATAAACTATTCTTAAAAACAATATCCAAAAGGTACTTCTATTTTTGAGACAAATACGTGAAAACTGAAACGCGAATGTATCGAATTTACTCGCAATTTTATTGTATTCGGAACGAAATTTGCAAAGAACCGAGTAGTTCCAATTTCATCCATCTCGGGGCTCCTGGTTAAATAATACCAGCCACACGGGTAGATCTGCAAGGTAAGGTAAGCAACGCTTACCGAGGTCGATCCGTGGATGGATGACCATCCATAACATAGCTAGACCCCTCCGTTCCTCGGAAAGTACGTTAAGTAAATGGTCCTGGTTGTCATTCGTAGATCTGACAATCCTTACGGGTAGTCAGAAGTCATAAAATCTGACTACCAGACTTGCCAAGTGGTATCGTGATACCCAGTAACTGGGTTATGGAGGTCAGATATGCAGTCGCTCCATGTAAAATACCGGTATTCAGCTGTATCTGGTTTGACAAAAAGCTGACCCCAGCCAAAAATAGTTGGGAAAAGGCTAGGTAGATATAAATATCTATCTTTTTCAAATATCTCCAACACGCGTATTGAAACACCAAATATGTAATGCGGTTGCGAAACTCCAAAACTAGAACACTTTATATCGTTTGTGAGAAAAATCAACCGCAACATGTCAAGATTAACCCTGACACCGCCTTCATTTACAGCCCAAAGGCATGGTTTTATTTACGCCTATTCGTTCCGTAAAATGTCGGGTTAAATTATACGCAATGTTCAGATTATATGCGGCATTTGTTAACAATAATGGCGTATCGTGAATTATAAATTTTAATTTGAAAATCGATTTCATCATTTTATTCCAGCACTAGGTTTAGTTTTCAAGCCAAACTTTCTTTTTGTGAGCAGATTATTTTAAAATATAAATTACTCTTAATTGGTTATTACTTTTGGGGATTGTGAGTAATATCTCTATATCTATGAGACTTTTTATATTGAAATTTATTTTGATTATTGCACTAATGAATTTTGCGTTATTTAAAAGGAATGCATAAAATTCTCACCATAGCGTCACTTGTAATTTAAGAGTGCACAAAAAAAAAATCAACATAGTTGATTGTGCCAAGTAGAAAATTACATTACATTTTAAGGTGTTTGAAGCCTCCTTTTAGACAAACAATGCCTGTATTAGAAGGGTCCGCTCTTTCACATCCTTTTAATACATATAAGGGTAACTATATAATGTATATTTTTTTTTTCTGTATTTAGATTAAATTTACTAATCTTAAGAAAATAAAAATAAAAATCTATAAGCAAAGTTGCAATTTAAATTTATGAAGCTTATTGTGTGAGCCTCGAGTTCGGTCATACAAGACCCGAACTCAGTATATACTTTCACAAAGTTTATCTTGCTGTTACTTATGCCATCTATTAACCAAAATTTGTACCTTATTGAGAGAAATAAATATTTATTATTATTATTTGACAGCACATACTTATGTATTTATACTGAGAAAATGATTATCCCGCAGTTGGACAGTTATAGGCTGCTGTTATTATTACTAGTGTTGAATGTTTCACCTTAAAGTAATCTTCATTACGAACTGATACAGTGTGTCTTAGTAATGCGCACATATCGAAATGAGGGAATCTGTGCTTAATTTTATCGAAGGAATATTTTTTTTTATTCCGTTTGGCGTCTTATGGAGAAATTTTATGACTATTGTAAAAATTTAAGAAAAAAAAGCAGATTTTTGCTAAAATTTAAAGTTTTTTTTTTTTTTCACATTTTTCATTTTATCAAGACGCCTAATTTCTTCCAATCATTATGGAGTTAGATTCATCGTGATAGATCTTTTAGTTTAAAAGTTACACCGTTTTATTATATTTATTTTTTTTAATCCAAAAAAGTATATAAAGATATTTAGATTTTGTTAAATATTTTTTCCATCGACAAAATTAAGCACAGTTGGGATCATTTCAATATGTGCATATAATAAAGGCTCACACTATATACAAAACCAGATAGCCTCACTTCTGGGTCAGGTCTCTGTAAGCGTACCACAGATGTTACTCTGTGCAGTCGACATACACATAACACGAGAGTAGTTTCCCATGTACTGTAATCCAATCTGTCCTCAGTGACACTGAGAAGGACATTATGGACAACAAGAAAAACTATACGGTATGAATGGTAAAATTTCCAGATAAGTGCAGCTCGAGGCAATCATATGACGACTGCAGGTTTTAGAACCAAAGATATTCAAAGCGTGTATTCACAGAAACGTCTAACGAAACTTTTCTGCACTATAAATGCGCTTTCATGAAATATGTGTCTCATAAATCATCAAAACTTCAGCCGTAAGACGTTCACTGCTAGACATAGGCCTCCCCCAAGCATCGACACTTCGACCGGTTCTGTGCCGTCCGAACAGCGGATTCCTGCGGTCTTCACAAGGTCATCGGTCCACGTTGTGGAAGACCTTCCATCACTACGTCTACCCGTATCGTAGCCATTCCAGAATTCTTCAACCCCATCGGCCATCTGTTCTGCGAGCAATGTGCCCTGTCCATTACCACTTAAGTTAACGTCTGATAAATACTTCTGATAATTGCTAAAAAAAAACGTTATGTCTGAGCCTTTAGCCGTCACATTGCCGTTACAAGTTTGATCAATAGTATTACATTTTTTGTACCCATTGTTTTCCAACTTTCTATACATTTATTGTTTTGTCTTTTGTATCCAATTCCTGAATCGGCTTCAAGACATTACATTAATTAATAAAAACATTTGTTCTTTGAAAGTAATAAAAAGGACCTTTCTTCATTAGCAGTCTGGTCTTAAATATTACTTAAGTGGGAAAATGGACGCTGATAAAATAGTACTTTATTCTTTGTCAAGATTTTTTTATAATAATCTTTCAAAGTTGGAATGAAAATAATAGAGATACAACGATTCAGCATTAAAATTAATTAACACAATAATTCTGACATATATTTGCTTAAAGTTATGCTTTTCCCACTGACAGCGATGCGGACGAATTTTTTAATGCCTTTTAAGCTCTTTCCTTTTTTTAAAGTGGAAACTTCTTTAAGCGCATTGGGCTTTTTTGAGATGGGACTAAACTATTGATTTCGTGACATCATGATGACACCTCATTTTTGTGAACGCAATTATGCTCTTTATTTATATTACCTTACGGATTAATGTACTATGCAAGTATTCTTACTTTAAAGGTTTCGGAAGTTTTTTTTTTTTAATGTAAAAGCGATTGTGCTCTTTATTTAGATAAGGTTACGGACCAATATTCTATATAAGTTTTTTTTTTTCGCCAAGGCGATCTTGTTCAAGTTTTCACTTCTGTCGGCACTCCCGGAGAGCCACCAATTTTTTTTTTCTTTATATTCTTGTATATAGTTTAGTGTTAGGTTGTATATTGTATTTTATAATGACATTAGGTTACAAAACAATCTCTTTCGTAGTAGACCCCTAATAAAACAATGGTTTTCTCTCCTTCAAATCATTCCTTTTATGAAACAAAATCAACAAAACATTTATATGTCTGAAGAACTAAAATGTTCTCTACGAAGCTCTAAAATGACCTTCAAGTGTCAAACGCGTTCTTTGACCTAGGTTTAGTAATAATTTTCGGGTCTAGATAACTGGGTCGCGCCGGCAATCTCCTAATACGGGCTGCGGAAATCTCTTGTGATTCTAGTGACAATGGTGATGCGGCTTGGTACATGCTCCAAGGTATAAGCGCACGGTCTCCTGTGAGGCGGCGAGCCTCCTTGTCGGATTACCGCCACGGGAGGCAAAAGTCCTCGCGCATATCTGGGAGTGTCGCGAGAAGGCAAAACGCCGGGGCTTAACTCTGCTGCCGCGTGAAATCACGGTACAGCGGACAGAGCTCCGGCAGGATCTCATAGCGTCATGGAGAGTGCGATTATCGCAACCCAGTGCATTAAATGTTATTTGGATTTAGATCCAATTAATTAGATATTTACCCTCGCTTCCTCGTGCTTTTGGAATTTTACTCTATCTTTTATTTACCCTATTCCTCTTCATACTTATTATAAACGTTCGTCATGTTTTAATTTACATTATGTAATGATTATTTTTAATTTGAATTTGCACGCCACAATTGCAGCGATAAGCCCCCTCTTTGGAGTGGCTAGAGAGGTGCCACGGCGTCCTTATCTTCCACCTGACGCAGGTCTTCACCAAACACGGTTGTTTCGGGAGGTTCCTGTTTCGGATAAGGCGGGAAGAAACGCCCGGCTGTCACCATTGTGTAGATCGCTCAGAGGACACGGTGGAGCATAAGGTGGAGGTCTGCCCGGCTTGGGCGGAGCATCGCCGTGTCCCTGTAGAGGTGATCGGCGACGAGGATCTTTCGCGTACGGCTCTGGTTCAGGCCATGGTACGGACGAGAGGGCATGGATTAATTTTAATCTCTGAGCTTTTTAAGTATTATCTTATCTAACTCTCAGATAGTCAACGTTGACTATTAATCTATATTGGTTTATGAAATAAAAGGAAATAAGTAAATATTTATTTTGTTTTATTTACTTATAATTTTAAATCACAAGTTTATATCTTCTTCCCTCTTGTGCCTTACACCGTCTCCCAAGGAAGTGTTTCGTGGCTTTATTTCCGTCACGCCGTAAAAAAGCCAGCTCCGAACACCAGCGCTGTTTGCGAGCGGTCGCCATACTTGTTTGGGTTCCTTCGAGAACCATGGCAAGGGTATTGTGTCAATAAAATGGACAACGATTGTGAGATTGTATTGTAGGTACGACACAATTTTAAAGCTTTCAAAATTCGTCACAATCACTTCCGATCTAGTGCGAGTTATCTTTATATGAACTCAGGCAGAGAGTGACAATCTCGTTCTTGAAATCTTGAACAAGATTTCGAGACTGAGCGCTCGGTATCGAAATCTATATTTCTTTTGAAGCCATTTTCAATTTAATAACTAATGGATTTATAGTGTGCGTGATGTGTGCGTAGTGCAGATGATTATTACTTAAATAAACCTTGATTTTTATTTACAAAATATAACACGATAACACGATTACCATGTTAGTGTAGTTTTCTTTTAATTTGGTAATAAAAAAAAATCATTTCATTTTATTTCTAATAAAAAACGCATTTTTTCAAAAAGTAGATCAACTCGCGATCTCGGAAATATTGAATCTCAAAAACGAGATCTTGCCTGATTTCCGGGCGAGATTCGATACGAGTAACACGCCGGATCTTGAGTTGCCAATCTCGACTCGAGACTGCATTCCCTAGCTATAATTTATTTTGGTCGTTTCATTATTCTGTGGCAGCGTCTACATCGCCACATACGAACTACGCATCAAAGGCCTGACGTTACACAAAAATCCTGACGTCACACAAATATCATGCATCGTGCAATTAGAGTTTACCGTTTATCCGACATCAATCATTGGGCAGTTGCCCGTCAGACACGGCACCCATCTGGTCGGAGGATCCTCCCTTTTCTATGGTGGATGAGTGAACTTTAGACCCTGTTCCTCATACCCCTAAAATTCTATCGATGATACCTTTGTGTCGTTGTATGATAGAACAAGACGAGTTGCTCGGGTTGCTGAATATTAGTGTTCTTATCTTGTAAACGGAAATTGCAGCAGTTGTTTTCCAGTTGTTCTGCGGTGAATAACTTGAATGATTGAGGAATGCGATGGTAACAAGACGATGGTTTTGTATTTAAAGTTCAGCAATTTTTCATTTACACACACGTATTTACATAATTTTAAAAACTAACAGACTTAAAATAATAATAATATGTATAAGTATACAAGGGGGGGGGGGGGAATACTTATAGGGCATCAAAAAAAAATTCCACATCCCTGTCAACAGGAAAGGTGCCCAAAATGCTGGCACCAGCCACTACCTCAATCCACCAGGCAGCGGCTACCAGCAATCAAACTAAACTCAATTAGGGAAAGGATTTTGATGAATGAGGCGTCATGCCAGATTAAAACTCGAATATTTAAGTTGTTTGCATCATTGTCCTTAATTTCACAATGCATCATGTCCGTTTCCAATTGGTCGTTTCCTTCGTTGGATTGGTCTTCTATTGGTGGTTTGGACTTCTGGCGGCTTCTTCTATATGAGCCCA
Source organism: Omphaloscelis lunosa (assembly GCA_916610215.1). Taxonomy (NCBI): domain Eukaryota; kingdom Metazoa; phylum Arthropoda; class Insecta; order Lepidoptera; family Noctuidae; genus Omphaloscelis; species Omphaloscelis lunosa. The sequence continues at coordinate 17,825,768 of OU744260.1, forward strand.
TGTAGGTTTATGTGAAATAAAATTTTGAATTTTGAATTTGAATTACATTTACCTACCTAATTGCTTTACAACTGCTAACCATCCCAAGTTACGTAATAGTGCCACCAATTTGATAGCCGACGTAAAATGTAACCTGGCGAGCTTATTACGGATGTTTTTTGACGTTGCGAGATCGAACTCGATAAGATTCTATTACTTTTGTATCTTGTACACGTTGACATACGACTTAGTCATGCCCGTAAATCCTGTGTTGTGGAAAACTGCAGGTTCAGAGATAGATAACACGTGTTTTGTGTGTTGAAAAATTGTGAATTACGAAAGGGATAGTGTCGTAAAAATAGTACAGTCAACAGCTATTCAGTGGCAATAATTTGACATTGACATTGTCTTTATGTCGTAGCAGTAAAAGGAGTTGAAGTTGTACGATTCAAGGGCGGTTGACTGTACAAGGATTATGATAGACAATAAGCCGACGACGTTCGCACGGACTTAATAAAATCGCGGCAAGATTTTATCGCGCACTGGATTTTCAACTCTCGGTGTTAAGCCGAGCGTTGAGAATCCAACGCGCTGGGACGCACTCTTGTAGCAGCGCTTTGAAAAAACACTGTTGGATTTTCAACTTTCGGCGCTAAGCAGAGCGTTAAAAATCAAGTGCACGAAAAAACAAAATCGCCGCGATATTATACGTATTACGTCCGTGTGAACGTCGGCTAATAATGTTACATGTACAAAAATCCGGCCAAGTGCGAGTCGGACTCGCACACGAAAGTTCCGTAAATATTTGTTTTAAATACTTTAGTTAAAAAAAAACACGTTTCTTGTAAATACTTTAATTTTTATTATTTGTTATTATATCGGCAATAGAAATAAAAAATCTGAAAATTTCAACTGTCTACCTATTACGGTTCATGAGATATAGCCCGCTGATAGACAGACAGATGGACGGACGGGTACAGAACCCTAAAAATACCTTTTATTGTTTGCACAGTACAATGATTTAAAAGATAAGAGGAAACAGGTCTGGATAGTTGAAAATTAAAATAATGTTTGAGTAGCACACTACAAGAAGGCAATCGATCACTATCGTGTCGCAATTTTCCAGATTTTTTGGTAGGTGTCTAAAACTCAATATTATTTGCTGTCATCCGCATAGCGTAAACTATCGAGTCGATTTGAACCCAGATTTTTACCCCGATGCGGGTTGAATATTAAAATTCTACTCAGAGCGACTACCATTTGACCTCTAAAACTTGTCTAAGGAATATCGATAGCCAGGTGAAACTGATGATCATTGTTACAGTCTTTTGATTTCTTAGAAGTAATTTACTAGGTTTTTTTTTTAGGGTCTAGTCTAAAAGCTGGATGCAATTATGTATTGCCAATAACGCCTTTATTTGCCATTTACATTCTTTAAAAAAAATTCCCTAGATCGCATTCTGTCTTTTAAATAAATAATTCTGCATGTAAATGTCCTTCTGCTGCATTGTAAATAACTTTAAACTGTACCTAAAGGTTCCGAACAATAAAACAAAGTATCAAAAGATAGTTTCAAATGGTACCTTAAAAAACTTCGATGTAATAAATACCTAGTAAAATACTTAGTTACACTTTTCTGTGGTAAGATTTTACAGCATTTACGAAGTGATAAGTCCATTTTATTTTTGTTTGCATTTTAAAAGTAACTTTGTGTTGTTGCAGGTTTATTGCTAAAATTTTATGTTCACAACGTTTAGTGTTCATTTTCTTGCTCACTTAACTTGAATACAGGGGAAACGACTCAATGCTGGGTAGAATATAATATGAAACATGCTGGTACAGCGTGTAGCAGTTTGGTTTGATAGTATTTTAGAGATATTAGAAGAGGCAAAAAGAGTATGCAAAAATAGTGTAGTTCCTACATGTCGTTCTGTAATTTTTGAAGTAAATAAAGAAGTATGTGATACGGGTTTCGTATTTTTACCTAAAATGTCATTTTTACTAGATATCGATGGTCCTGAGTTTCATCTGTGTGAGAACAGTTTTTAAATTTTTCATCAGAAAACTAATTCTCTGTAACAGCCCGAGGTATATTGTTTAAACGCAGTAAGAAGTTTTAAGATCCTCCCTATTTTGAAAACAGTATTAAGAAGTCTAGACAAGTAAGTAATTAATTAGTGAGTCCCGGTTTTAGAGTTCACCTTGAAACTAAACTGGGAACATTACGCTAAGTCGAGCAATTGTTTTAAAAACTATTCCTAAGCAAAGCGCTGTTTTAAACTCTTTAAAGAGGCAGGCAGGGAAAAGTAATGCCGAAAAACATGCTAAACATAGTCGAGACCAACCATCGACAGAATGTCCAGTCTTACAACTGACATCTGATGGATTTCCATGGCCTTCACTAGGTCATCAGTTCACCACAAACAATTTATGAAAGAAAAAAAAAAAATACACCGGCATCTTCTATATCTCATATTATAAAAAAGTCATCTAAAAAGGTATATACAGACAGATAAATTAAAAATCCGGAGTCACACGTTTTAGCGGCGGGTGTAAATCGAACAGATCATGTGTGACTTCGGATTTTTTATTCATCTGTCTGTGATGACTTGTTTATACCTTTTTAGATGACATTTCTGTCGTAGTTTTATAAAAATATTTTTTTTTAAATTATTTTGGGGTTATAATATGTATTTATGAAATGAAATGAAATTGTTTATTCTGTAAATAGGATATCGGAATCACTTTTATACGTCTAATTAAAAAAATATTTAAAATAAGCTAGTTGAGTTCGGCGTTTCCTATCTGACTACTCTGAGAAGAAAGGCCGAAAAAAACTCAGAGGTCACAGTCTCTTTTACAACTGACATCTGATGGATTTCCATGGCCTTCACTAGGTCATCAGTTCACCACAAACAATTTATGAAAGAAAAAAAAAAATACACCGGCATCTTCTATATCTCATATTATAAAAAAGTCATCTAAAAAGGTATATACAGACAGATAAATTAAAAATCCGGAGTCACACGTTTTAGCGGCGGGTGTAAATCGAACAGATCATGTGTGACTTCGGATTTTTTATTCATCTGTCTGTGATGACTTGTTTATACCTTTTTAGATGACATTTCTGTCGTAGTTTTATAAAAATATTTTTTTTTTAAATTATTTTGGGGTTATAATATGTATTTATGAAATGAAATGAAATTGTTTATTCTGTAAATAGGATATCGGAATCACTTTTATACGTCTAATTAAAAAAATATTTAAAATAAGCTAGTTGAGTTCGGCGTTTCCTATCTGACTACTCTGAGAAGAAAGGCCGAAAAAAACTCAGAGGTCACAGTCTCTTTTAAAGTCCAGACATAATTTTGGTCAGGCCATATGGGGACCTTGTAGATTAGTGTCTGAAATGGTCTTTTGAGGAAAAAACCACACAGATTTGAGTGGACCTGTCCAGTCACTGCAAGCATTTGTCAGTAATCGTGGAGCTCAACTCGACGAACAATACCAAAGAAAGGACATTTGGGTAGGCCGCATAAACTTCTGAAACTGCATTTAATGTACTAATTAAGTCATTTCATATGATTATGATGATTATGATATGTCTTTATGTCCACCAGAGGGACATATTGAGTGACGGACGTCACATAGCTTATAACTAGCGGACAATCAAGACGCTTCCAACCATACCTCATTTGTCAAATTATGATTAATAGTTTAGAAGTTATGAGGTAACAGATGAACATACATACATACTAGTCAAGATCATAACCCTCCTTTTTGCTTCGCTGTAGTCGGGTAAAAATTAAAGTTGCTTTTCGTGTCTATCCATGTAAACGCGTTATTATTATAAACTGCTCAATGGATTTGAATGCGGTTTTTACCATCATTTAGAGAATTTATTCCAGAAGGATTATGTGTTACATTAAACTTACATATCGTGCAGGGGCAGGTCGCTAGTTAGAGATAAAAATACTAGTATAAACACACATTCTTACTGTTCAAACTTTCTTCACAGGTACTGCCTATAAATAAACCCTTCTATCCATCGTGTGTAATATCAGTCAGACGCCACGTCAGCGACTCAGCGGGTCTCCTTCGTATGACAATATTAAAACACCTGTTCCTAGAGGATGGATTTTGTAACGTCAGGTCTTATGCATCGCGTCAGCGATATTTTAAAGATGTACAATATCTATGTAAAAAAACCTATCTGATCCGAAAGGGGCACACAGGTACTGCAAAAAAATTAACTAAAAGTAATACAATTTTTAATTATAATTGGAAATGAAAAAGTTGTTGATATTTAAAAATCATTTTTTTTTTTAATTACCCCAAATTCATTAAATAGACCAAATTTTCAAGAGGGGTCACAAGTTATGACTTGTAGACACCCGCTCAACAATGGCTGCCCGCGCCCCATTTAATAACCCGGTAAAATTTCTTGTTTTTTTTTTTTCGATTTTCCTGATATTACCACATAAATAGACCCTCAGTGCAATACCTAACAACACCCTCACGGATCGGAAAGGGTTTTTTTAGATGTTGTATACTGATCCTTTGAATTTTGTTTAATAATTTCACTAAAGCAAGGTGTTATTGAGTTTTCCATCAGGAATTTCTCAGTAGCAGCCCGGAATCAGACTTTGTACCTGGGACTTAAACAGAACTGGCGAAATTTGGGTTTACTATAAGTTCACCTCTACCTAACATGAAGTAATGTACCTAAATGTATGTTTTACAAAATTATTACGCTGTTGTAAATAGTTGTGTTCATTAGTGAACGTACTAACGAGACATTCGTTCATAGAATGTTTTAAGCTCAAAATTTCGGTATTAAATAAGACGGAGCTACCGCTACTTGATATTTTCAATCGTGCGTAGATTTGAGTCTGTAAACACCTTGAAACATATTTTTTTTTACTTTAACGGAACTTTTTGGTTACCGACTTGAGGTTTTAACCTAATCATTTTCGTCATGTTCATTAAAATGGTCCCTGAAACGTTCAACCCAATTAATCTGCCTAGCCTTTTCCCAACTATGTTTTGGGCTGCTTCCAGTCTAACCAGATACAGCTAGATAGCGGTATTTTACATGGAGCGACTGCCTATCTGACTTCCACATCCCAGTTACTGGTTACGTAACACGATACCCCTTAGTAAGACTGTTTGTCAGACTTTTGGGCTTCTGACTATCTGTAACGACTGTCAAAGATCTACGAATGACAACCGGGACCAACTGCTTAACGTGCTTTCTGAGGCACGAAGGGATCTCGGTACGTTATGTATGATCACCAATCCACTGACCGACCACGGCAAGCGTTGCTTAACCTTGACGATCGACCCATGCGGCTGTTTTTTTTTTGCCACGATCTCCTAGGTGTAGTTAGACAATTTATTTTTTGTATTTAAGAAATCTCCAGAATTAAGACAATAACCTGAACATGTTTTCAAGTACCAATATTCTTCCGGAACGTGCTAACAGCTCTGAGGTGTTAAAAAAGTGTATCAATACAACCTGCATTCGCTTACATTGATAGTAGAGTAAATATTGAATTAGGACATATCTACAGATGATAATCTGATGTTATTTATTTATTTACGAAAACCTTACCTAAAACTACCATTACAGATCTGCGATCCAATGCGATAGAGTGGCCTTACATGTTAAATCCTTAATCTACATCCTATAAAATTACATACTTTATCATAAATCTTAACCTACATCTAAGTAACATATTATATAATAACACAGGCATCAGTGTTGAAGTTACCTAATAGCTAAAATTAAATATGTTATTGATATGAAAGATATAATCTATGTATACAACATGATTGAAAATAGGTATATTAGATAAAGACCATCACTCGCTCTTTGAGAAATTTGATTATTCTTACACCAGAATTGTGAGATTGGCATGCATAAAGGTGAGCTTAACCCATAATTGAATTTACCCAAATACCTTTGAGCGATTGAGAGAAACCAAAATGTACCAAAGGTTATTTTAACTGTTTATCGATCGTTTAGATAAACAATCAAACTTTACTTAGAACAAAAACTCAGACTTTTTTATTTGTGACTAGCTGTTGCCCGCGACTTCGTCTACAATTCAGATGAAAAGTAGGCTTATGTCCTTCCCCAAGTCAAGGTTTTTATTAATTTTATCCAAATCCGTTCAGCCATTTTAGCGTGAAAACGTTAAAAACACTAACACTTTCGTATTTATTTTATAATATTAGTTACAATTAATACTTTAAAGTGAGCTATGGTCAGTCAAAAATAAATATTACAATATTACAATACAATCAATTCTATAAACGAAACGATAAGATTCACTATTGTTTTTCATATAAAAGCTTTATTTATCTTGAAAGTAAACTAAAGCATCTAATTTCAATACTAGCCTCAACTAAATTTAAGCTCGAAAACCATTAAAATCGAACGTATTCTCTCCCCGGAGTCTATTTTATTTTAACGACTTCAAATTGAAACTAGACTAATTGCATTCAATATCTAGGTCCAATTATAGACATTTAGGATTAAATTAGTCTGTTTACGCGTTAATAATTATTGTTACTAATTAATGTGTAATACTTAAAACAGAGCAAAGGTGGTCCAATGGTACCGGCCCCGCAACTTACGAGTTAGTAGGTTGTAGGTTTGAACCCTGACAGGCGCTTTACTTTGTGTAAATAATTTCATCACCACTGCTCTCAAAACAATGAAGGAAAACATTGTGTGGAAACCGGCATGTCCTAGAACCAAAAATTCGAATTATGTGACATCTACCAACCCGCACTGAGCCCGAGTGGTAGACTACAGCCCACTCCCTCGAAGAGAGGTGGTCTGTGTTCCAACAGTGAGAACAATATAATAATAGCGGATGTCACGCGGTTTCACCCGCCTAGTTCCGGTTTCCGTGGGAGTTGAGAGATAAAATATAGCTTATGTTACTTGCAGATAATGTAGCTATCCATTGCTGAAAGAATTTTTCAAATTGGTCCAGTAATTTTTAAGTTTATTCGTTACATACAAAAATACAAATCTTTCCTCTTTATAATATTAGTATAGAAGTATAGATATAAACTAGTATAGATAAATCTGTGCAATGAAAATAAAGTTTTTGAGATGAGTCGATTGGTTCAGTAGCTAAGCAATTATTGGGGTCTGTGTTTCTAAATCATCCTGTTTTTTTTTTTTAAACAGTGCCCTGTGGAGGCAGATTTGATTGAATATTGATCTCATTGTTTTATTGTTTGTTTTCCGCAACCTATACATTATGGTCTTAAGCTTTGATTGTCTGTAATGTTTTGATATTCTGTATACCTACTTATTATAATCGGTTGTACTTATCATCTTTTCCGGGACACGAAGCGTTTGGAATTTGTTTAAAAAATGAACTTACTGAACCTAAATAGCCTTTTTAAATTATAGCTCGAACGAAGTAACGTTCCATATCTATTTGAAGTGTCTATTTCAGTAATAAGTTACAAATTGTTGCTAAACAAAGTGTAACTTAGTCCGGTCCCAATCAAATCTAGAACACAGGCAGCCAGTTCATTCTAATAGCCTTAATTATGTAAGAGCTATAAACAGTAGAGTATAGGTCGTTGCCGGCAGCCTGTTATTTATTAAAGGCAAATTGTGGGTACCATGCAATAATAGCAGGATGTGACGTCATACACTTCTGCTTGGAGCCTTTGTTGTTCTAGATGTATGCATGTTTTATGTAGATATGGTATGTGATTTTGTAATATCCTGTTGGAGATACGCATCGTTTTTCAAATTTACATGAAGATTATTCAATCAAACAGCTTTAATTGTGGCGTTAATTTATTATGAACACGAAGTAAACATGTCAGTGTCAAAGAAATACTTCCTTTTCTATTCCTTTTTCGGTATGAAACTTAAGCCTATAGACATCTTCACCATCAATGAAAAACAATGCTGCTAATAACTTACAATAGACGTTGATATATTTATTAACCTGTTCCACTTAACTATTCCTAAAGAGCCATTAAAATCCCTGTAAGAAATCGACACGTGTTTCACCTGTCAACGAGGCATCCTCAGGATGACGATTGACTTCTCGCGAACCCGAAAACGGCGTATTGCCACACCAAGCGGTGGACGCAAAGACTAACGAGTGCTGAGCTGAGGCTAATAACTGTTAAAAATGAAAATATGTGCCTTCTCTTTTTCTTAGTTCATTCACGTTTGTCGCATCCGCTCGTGTTGGTTCAACCGTTTTAACCACGTTCGAGCCTCGTTTCACCTAGTACACCAATTTTATGTAATAATATCATAGATCCTTGCCTGTTTTACGTTATATCTCGGATTTATGAACCAATTTCAAAAACGGGTTGTCTTTAAACAGGCCACACTTACCAACAACGTAAAAATTTTATAGCCGAATAAAATATCAAAAGTTGTTATATAAATACATCGTAAATATGTTTTACAAAGTTTTTAAATTTCTAACGTATTGTTTTATTTTCGTCTCATTAGAGACAACAAGAAGTTGAGAGTATTAACATATCATCAAGATAGCAAAAAAAAAAAAATTTCATTAAAAATAACGATGAGTAATGGCTAGTGCAAAAGATTTTGATTGCACTACTAATTTTAGCCCATCTCCATAATAATGAATCTTGAAACTCATCTGTGAACGATCTCACTCTTACTACACTTATATTAAGGTGGAAAATCCTGCGTACCTCCACTTGAGTATAGGCGGCTGGCAGAGCAATTACCGTTAAGCAACGTATATGATGTACATTCGAGATGGTCATTACATTAATGATAATAGCCATAAATTACTTTGGAAATCCTTCAACGATACATGACCACATTGTTTTTACTATTACCAATATAAATAGTCAGGGCTTAGTTGCGGACCATACTTATTTATTATATTACAATATTTGATCTTTTGCCATAGCCATAACCGGAGATGGTCGAAACCATCTCAATGTAATTGCAACCAATTGCAGATGGCACTGAACTCAACCTTATAAGTAGCCCTTTATCATGCTCGTATCGCCCTGCTATCCATCCTGGTTAGCCTGGATGGATAGCATGGCTTATGAGTTGGTAACCAATAATTACACGTGACTTTAGTTACTGGTAATAGTAATAATCAAGTCATTTATTCAAAGTAGCTGACAATCAGCACTTTTTGAACATCAAAATTACATAAGACAGTCTCCCAAAACGGCCGCCTTATACAACTTTAGTTGGGAAGAGAAGTGGTGCAACAAACTCCCCAGCAGCACAACTGTCTGTTCAGTTAGAAGAACTTGATTCTATATATAATTATGCACGTTTCCCTTTTGTTACTGTACTATAAGTATCTCATTCTGCGATTGCTTGTTCATTTGCTTAATTTCTGGACTTGCCTTTATCGTAAACACAGACGTACTGATAGTGATATAAAAATAAAATAATACAAAAACACTGGCAGCTGTTACACAATTTTTATGGCAACCCTATTCGCGTATTAATGTAATAATACTTTTATTACGACAATTTCCAAAGAAGGCAAGAGACAAGACAAAAGATATACTCATGAATAAATTGTTTATGGTAGCATAAATTAAGAGTGTCTTTCTTTTGATATAAAACAGACGAGCAACATTCGATGGAATTTTTGTTAAAATAATTTGTTTTTATTTTTTTAAACTAACCACACGCCGTTGTGTTAAGGCCTTAAATTTTAATGCAACGATCGATCAAATCCAGCATTCAATCAAGTAACATAGTGGAAATGTAGATGATCTAATTCTATAATAATACAATTCTATTTGTGCTCTTTGAAATGTGTTTTATAACTATGACAAAGGCAGTTTAAATATTAAAAATACGGTACTACGGTATTTAGTATCGACTTTCACTGGTTACAAGCCTAATGATTAATGGAAATTAAAAAAAAAAACAGCCGCACACAGTCTAAAAAATGCACCCCATTCTTAATCTACTTCTTTTAATCAGAAGTGTTGCTTCCAAGTAGTCCGTCTGCAGCAAATATTATTCATGGCGGCACTAGCGATGTTTCATTACGTGTAATCTGAAATTTTATATACCGTAAAGGCAGGGTTTTGTAATTTAAGGGGTGATTTCATTATAATAGAATTTAAAATTATTTCGTATAAATCTTTAGAAAATACTTCTGTTCTTAAGATCATTACAAGATAATACTGGAATGTGAAAGAATAAGTTAAGGTGATAAACAACTTAATTAATTTTTAGGGGTGTGTTTGTTGGGTTCTTGTCCGTGTGTCTTTCTGTCAGTCTTTCAAGACCCATTTTCTTAAGAACGCGTGGAGGTATCAAGTTGAAATTAATAACAAACACGTAGATCTATGGTGCATTGGAGCTCTAAAAAAATCAATCTTCTAACTAAATCAACGCAGTAAAAACATAAGACCATTTTATGTGACTTAATTTGATACTCGCAAATAAATCAAAATCCGGTACTTCCCGTTGACGTAGAAACATGTTTGGCAGGAAGCAAGATTTCACAGCACAAGTAAAGGTAAACGTTCGAAAATTGTTCATTTGTAATATTATCACATAGAAAAATAAAACTCTGACACCGGGTTAGTCACTAACCATATAAAAAGAAGAAGACATAAAAATGTTTTTTTTTTTGCGATTACAAACTTACATTTGTAGTTGGAGAATTGACCGTGAAGTATATCGATGTATGAGAGAACATGTTTTTCAAATACTAAGTTAAGTTTGTTTTTGGGATAAATTCATTCCAACTACGGAACCCTTCTTTGTGCGTGGTCCGAAACGCACTGGGCCGGTTTTTTTATCATCCTCAGTATTTTCTCAACTACCATAGTTTTGTCAACTGCCCATCTATTCGGTAAAAATCTCATCGTCAAAACTTAGGTGAAATGAGCAGGTAATGTCAGGCAATTTCAGGAGTTAATTCCTAGCATTAGCATCAGTCATAGATGCTCGAAGACCTATACGTCTAATTTATTGGATGCCCGGAGACCTATGCCTCCTATTCAATGGATGCCTGAAGATGCGTTCCAATTTAATGGATGCCCGAAGACCTATGCGTCCAATTTAATGGATGCCCGAAGATGCGTACAATATTATGGATGCCCGAAGATGCGTTCCAATTTAATTGATAACCGCAGACTTCATCTACGGGCATCCATTAAATTGGAACGGGTGGAATGACAGCTACAAGCTCACAACCTAAAACTTAGGTTACGGTGAGATTTTTACAGAAAAGGCCGGCTGAATATAAACTGATCTCCATGTTTTTATTTAATAAAATTTCACGCTTTAAAATAAAAAGGACAAGTGAACTGCAACTGCTTCAAACTGCAAAATTGTTAAAAGAAAAATGTAAATGCTCGTAACATCTGGCACGACTTTTCAAATTACGACATTTTGCAATGTTTATGCATCAGTTGAAGTTAATTAAAATATCAACCATCTTGTTAAAATTCGTTTTTTTTTTTTTTTAATAAAATGTAGTTCTGAGTTCTATTTAATTATAACATTTGTCAGCCTGTATAATCCCACTGCTGTGCATCTTCCATCTTATGCTATCCCCCGGATCTGTGCTAGTCTCTTTATCATCAGTTAGGTTAAAGGCATCTACTGCTGGACATTTGCTTTCCTCAAGCATCGTCACAACAACTCCAGTCAACATCCAGTGGATATTCGTGACCTATAATTCGCGTCACTTTACCTTGGTTGGGCCAGCGACGATGCTTTTACCGGTACATTTTGGCTCCATCAGCCATTCGTTCTGCGAGTAATGCCAGCTGCATACAAGTCATATCTTGCATGTCGACCGCATAATACTCAACAGCTGTTCTCGAAGCATCTATAGAATTTTAAGTTACGTTAGTTTGATGTGACATGCGGTGTATGCACGTATACTTTTAGCATTTTTTCAAAAACGTTTGTGGTTTTTCTACTATGAAAACTCTCGTCATTTAACTAAACTTGACTCCGAAAAGAACTAGCGAAAGACAGAATAAGGATGATGCTTTTTTTTTACTTTTATTTATTTATTTTTATTTATTTAACCATTTATGCACACACATATAAACAGACAAGAAGAAAGGAACAGAAAAATACGTACAAAGGCAATGCTTATTTCTAAAGAAATCTCTTCCAGCATACCTGCGACAGGAAATTATAAAAAATGAGATGTAGACAACGTGTGTAACCGTAGAAGATAAAACAAAAACATAAATCAAAGAAGAAAAAAAAATACAATTTACTATTTACACAAACTACTTACAATATAAGAATATACTTACATACATACTTCTAAAATAAATATCACTACAATATATATAATTATAATGTGATTTAAGATAACTATGCAACTATGACGAAGTGGAAAGATAGTGTTCTTTCACTCTTCGTTTAAATGTTTCAACAGTACGACAGTACTTTATCAAAAGATTATGGCGATACATTCACATTATCTCGAGTATGTAGATTTTATACTTACTTGTGACGTAGCGATCCCTGCTCCCCAACTTTAAGGCGTTTTATCTAAGTAATTTTGTATTAATTATAATAAAGCAAAAAATACGTGTCAATTTATTTTTTATTTTTATTATCTGACTGACGGACTAAATAGTTTTTGTTTATTTTTTTTTACCCAGGTATCATCTCTTTTGTGTGAAAAACAATGAAAGAGGCCTTTGGCCCTGCAGAATACACCCTAGTTAAATAAATAGGAACTAATAGGTACAAATTTCTGACACTCTCAGAAAGACTTAGTGTCAATGTAACATATTTTTTTTTTTTTTAAAGTTCTAATTTTATCATGTTCCAACTATTTTATTATTTGTTGAGGTATAGCCAGTTAACGGGTCCCGCAAAATCCTTGGATTATTTGACGGGGTTGTTAGAAGTTAATGGTTCGTTATGTGAAGTGGATCGGACGAGAAATATTTTCTTATGGACGTAATTTTGAATGCCTATGTATCGACGGCCTTGTGTTGCAGGAAATGGGTGAACATATCATGTTGTGTTCGTATGTTTTGTAGGTCTTTCAAGCATGTATTGCCGTGGTCATATAGTGAAGGTCAACTTTCTGTTTTTTTTTTGTTTACAAATTATAATATGGCTACACACATACCCATTAACTAACGCCTCTTCCCATGGGGGCAGGCAGAAACTACAGAACGCCAGCTACTACGATCCTTACATACTCCTTTTGCTTTGTTTACGTTCAGTATCTGGGCGACCGAGCTCTGCTCTGGTAAAAATAGATAATGCTCATTTAATATAAAATATAAAAAATAAATAATATAACTGTGTGTCAATTATGTACTTTACCTGGCGTGTTTGGTCTCCTACACATTCCTTGCCTAAACTGAAGTGTGTCGGAGGGCAGACGCACATACCTTGAAGCTGTAATTTTGTGAAATAAGCTTTTTACAGTAGTTGTCATTTTTATTATTATTGCTGCTAGTCATGATGTGCGATTACATTTTGGGTGATAAACAGGTAGAAACCTATTATGTAAACGTAGTGATATACTGTGATTGTTACCTGTTGTAGTTGCCTTGTGATAAAATAAATAAATGAAACGACAAAACAGTTCTGAATGAAATTTGGCACAGTGAGTAGACCATGACCTGAATTAGGACATAGGACCTTTTTGACCCGTTATTCCCAAGGGATGGAAACACACGCGGGTGAAACCGCGGGGCGCAGCTAGTAGTTTAATATGTCTACTTTTGCCTAAAACCTCTTCAGTATCCATCCTTGTTTTATAAAACAGCTTGATTTGTCAATGTTCACTGACAAATGTTATCCAATTGTTCTAATAACAATTTAAAATCTAACACAGAAAATATGCCCAAATGCTAATTAATATAATATTATAAATGTGAAAGTGAGTTTGTTTGTTTGTTACGCTTTTAGGCTTCTTCTTCTTTTCTTGTGGTTAGTGACTAATCAGGTGTTAGAGTTCTTAAGCCGCCCATGGGCCTCTTCATATGCCGTCGAGAAGAATCTCTCAGGCATGCCGGTTTCCTCACGATGTTTTCCTTCACCGTTTTTAAAGCAAGTGATAATTATACAATACGCACATGAATCCGAAAAGTCAGAGGTGTGTGCTTTTGATTCGAACTCGAGACATATGTATGACAGCCCGACGGTCTCACCCGGCTATCACTGTTCTCACGCTTCATGCTAAAACAGCTGAACAGATTTGGATGAAATTTGGCACATCGGTAGACCATGACCTGGATTGGGACATAGTAACCTATATATATACCTAAATGTAACCTATACTATGTACACTAACATTACACTAGTCTAACCAGTTTAGTGCAATAAATTTCGAATTATTATTAAAATAAAAAAACTAAAACCATAATTCCCTAAATTCGCACACAGAAAACCAAGGACGCACCCATTATCTCAACAAATTCATATAGCTGAAAACTGAAAACCCAAAATTAAAAATAATACACATCTCTATAACAGATGCTGAAAACTTTTCAGCAATTAGACCGAAAGCTCTCGACTTTAAAGTGTTATTAAAACACATCCCCAGAGACTCCAGTCCTCGTGAAAATACGAGGCAAATGAAATTATTTTTTGCATGCTAAAATGAGGAATGTGAAATTGAAAATGCAATGTGTTAATCAGCTCAAAGAATTCCTTTGCCTAATGTTGATGTTTTGTGATGGAATAGACGTTAGTGTTTTGTTTCTGTTGGTATTTTCTGTTAGCGTGTTTTTGGTTAAACTTTCTGTATTTTGGTAGTGTTTGATCGCAGCTTTATCTGTTACCGCTACCTACCTGCTATAAATTCTGAATGAACGAACCGTTAATAACCACATTATTAGGGTTCCGTACCTCAAAAGGATAAAACGGAACCCTAATAGGATCACTCATATGTCTGTCACCTATATTTTAATTCCTTTTACCTATTGTGGTATAGTAATTTTATTCTAGGTGCATCGTCTTCACATATAATTATTTAACTAATGTACGTACCTATACAAACTATTGTAAAACATTTTAAAAGAGTAACGGTGGAGTTTCTTGCCCATTCTTCTCCATACGAAAACTATGTTTTGGAAGAGGCGACTAGAATAAATTATTTTATTTTGTAAATTTTGGCGTTCAAAAGTGCCATACATGGGCCTATTTGAAATAAATGATTTGACTTTGACTTTGACTATGTCTGACTGTCTGTTTGTGCGTCTGTCACAGCCAATTTGCTCCAAATATGCTAATGGACCGATTAAGTTGAAATTTGGTACAATTTGGTGGTTGGTATTTTGGTTTGGTATTTGGTTTGGTATTTCTGTGACCCAAACACGAACATGTAACGTAAATAAATGAATTTTGGGTTCACTTTTGGGGGCAAACAAGAAAAAAAAAAACTTTTAACTACACTCCTGTATCATGTGACATATCAAATGAAATAACACAATAATGTCATTATTGTTTTCAAAAACTTCGTCAAGTCTTCTCATCGCCTATCCCACAGTGTTTGAAGACTAAGATCTTCAACTAGTGCGTCCTTTCCGTCAGGACATACTATGCCGAAACGTGGTTCTCAAATACCTTACGAAGCGAATACCGAATATCTTGCCATGAACAATATAATCCAGTCCGCTGTTCACATAATCTGTTCCCTTCAACCTAATGGATGAGTTCCACCCCTTACCATGCCTCAACTAATTACTAAACATTAACGATAAAAGGTAATCACGGTCTAAAGCTACCACTCAAGACATTACTCACGGGAACTATTTCGATATATTTTTTGTCCAATCATAGAGCACTTTGGGAAATTCGTCGTGTCCCTTGGGGAAAATCAGGGTGTACTTACTTTTATGAAATAACCTAATATTTATGGTACAAGAAATAGATTAGGTACAAATAGTACCTATAGAACCTTTCTTTACATTTTTCATCTTTATTTTTAAAGAGTTTCTAGGTTCCAATTAGCTCAAAGGTAATGGTCGTAATGGGCTTTCCCCGCGTCATAACCAAAATGATTGTTCGCGCAAATACGCGATTGTCGTGTTCATATGTCATTTTTTGTTTGGAAAACTGAAAGGAGCCCTCTGTCGACTTGACCACGCGTTCGAGTTCGCCAGACTCACGCGCTGCTTTTGGTTTATTTTCAGCCAAGCTCGGGAAGGATAACAGAATATGGCACCTTTAATGTAACACATCATTTATCATATTTTCAAGTTAACTTCTGAGTTACAAAACACCTTACGCACATGGCAAAATAATATCTGATTCACTATAAATTATTTGATAAAAGTGATGTACTAGCTCACGTTAAAGTTACGTTCATGATCATAGCTACCTATTGTAAAAAAAAATAAGTACGGTATATCAGGAAGGGGAAAGTCACAAAAAAAAACGAGCGAGCTTTACAGTAGTCACATATGATGTGTAACATCTGACATCTCACCTTGGTAATAAGCAACAAAAAAGAGGCGGGGCCTCGTCAAGGTCGTTTCTGACGCAAACTCTAGCACCGCGCGCGCTTATTGGTCAAATCAAATAGCGCGTGCTTCCCTGGCTTTCTGTTACAGACTTCCGTCATTTTTTACGAACTCACTCCCACAGATTTCTAGGTTTTAATGTTCTGTGTACAGATTGTTGTAACGCGAGAGGAAAAATGTTACACATCAAAAAAATAACGATTACAGTTAAGTACAAAAATCCATATCAAAGTCATCTAAACTATAAAGGTCATAGCACTCTCCGACAGACTCAAAGTAAATCTGAAGACTCCACAAAATAGTAAGATTATCCTATTATCGAATTACATTTTCCTCAAGGGAATATGTAAAAAATTATATATAGTCATATAAAAAAGATGTTCCATCGCCGTTAGAATGGAATTCATGAATAATTGAGTGGACCGTGGAGGCGGCCATAAGTCATGAATCGATGACACGGATGTACTATTTCTGGATGAGTCGTCAAGGCTTGGGCAAGGTTTTTCCAGCTAGTGGACATTGGGTTTATTATTTATTTATGGAGTGTGCTGTTTATATCTTTAAAGGTCTGCTGGTTTGTGCTTGTCATGTAAGTGGTTAGGTAAGATTATTATTATGAAGAGCTATGCTGTATGTAATGAGAACATTATTTTAAGCAAGACGAAAACGGTCGGCAATGCTGGGCAAGAATAAAACGAGGTTTGATTGTGCCCACAATCTGTTCCCACACTCTCTTGTATAATTTATTTTCTTGAATACATACAACTCTTTTCGAATTCACAATATTCTTCTAAAATATCTTTTTTTACACTAGATACCACACCTGATTTCTAATGCGCAGTACGAATCAGTGTATGTTCTTTTAGAGCGTCCATTAGAGCATTTAGTTTTGCATAGGTAATGTGCTTCAAATTAGAAAGAAAAGTTTAACATTCTGTCCCTCTCCTTCTTTTCCTGTCCCCTTTTCTTGCCTCATCCATCATCCAACTACTTTCTTGTCCCCTGTCCATCCTATTTGTATTCGGATTGCGGCCCGCATGTTCCTCGCTGCGGCCCAAGATTGGTTATGCGTACTTAGGATATCATGTTGGCGTTTGTGTCAGAAGGAGTTTGAGGTGTGGTTCATTGTTTATTTATGCTACGTATTGTGTGGCTGAGAGCATTGTGAACTATTAAAAAGGGATTTTAGAAACAAACAAGCTGAATTATATTGTAAGTTTCCTACTAAAGGGCAAAGGGCTCACACAAAGAAAGAATATACTTAATAAAAATCTTAAATTCATTCATTCATTTAGTCACTGACGGAGAACGCATAGCCTAAACCGCTAGGTCTAGAAGGATGACATTTTTACACAAGGGAATCTTATACTTTCGCATCAACAATTATTGCGGGAGCCCGTGTTGATTGTTTCTACGCAACAATGCGCAAGCGAAGCACTTCGCTGGTGCGGCGAGTGCGGGGGAGCGCCAACAGCATGCTGGCCGCGCTCGCGGGAAGGCTTGACTGTGCCATCATGACTCACTGTTGTGAGCGGTACGTGGCGTGTTGGGAGTATAAAATTTATATTTCCAAGTATGTTATGTGTCACTTTCTTTTTAAATTGAAATGACATTTATTGTACCTAACTGTAATTTATGACGAAAAATTTAATGGAATCTTATTTGCTTCTGATTTTTAATTTGAGTTTTAATTTGGATTTTAATCTGATTTTTATTGAATTTTAATTTTATATTATTTCATCTCAATTCTATTTTCATTTTATTTGTAAATGTGTATGCCTAGGATTTCCTCAAGTTACTTTCTATCATGGTAATTTAGTGGTGTCCCAAAGTCACCTTGGAAAGTTTTTCCTGAAAAGTGGAATTATACTGAGGTAGTAAATATCAAAATCCTATAAGTCACATCCCTACTCGAAACTGTACTATGATTGGGTTCAAACTTGACATTTAAAAATGCATTTTTTAAATAATATTTATAATGAATTTCTTTCATATCCCGGTACGTCCATTGATTCAATTTAATTCAATTCAAAATATTTTTATTTCACATAAACCTCCATGGGCACTTATGAAACGTTAGAAGCTAGGTGCACGGTTCCAATTGGTCGTTTCCTATGGAGAAGAGCCGGCAAGAAACTCCACGGTTACTCTTGTAAAAATAATTGGCTTTTACAATTATTTCAAATAACAGTGTGACTAGTTATGGGAGGACAGTGTGGGTCTTTCAATAAGTAACAGGTATTTAAGAAAATAGAACATGGTCAACAAATCTACAGTCCACTAAGCCTACAGCGTTCTCACATTCACAAAATAGAAAATAATCTATACAAAAGATATATAAATTAATAAAAATAAAAATCTATTTTAATTAAACGCAATTACATTATTGCTATTACAACTGTAATAAATTGGAATAATTATCATGTGCACAAAAGCCACTAATAAAAAGTTTAGATTGACATTGTGTTTATCAAAGTCTAGCACGTTCGCGACGACCAATCAGCGTTAAGTATGAGGTCTAAGATGGCTGCCATTTCCATGAGTTATCGGGAGTAAAACACAGTAATTTTTTTTCAAACTCCGGTAGATTTCAATAGTTTATATCAAACAACGCTTACTTTTTAGCTTAATCCGTTATATAAATATTATTTTTATTTCTATTCAAAAAGCAAAACCCCACGAGTGATCGTTTAATAAAAAACCTCATATCTTATTCATTTATAGCCTACTCTTGTATTTCCCACTTTTCATTTAGAGGGGTTTTGATACTTAACTCACACATTTGCATGCGAATGTTATGCAAGATCGATTTTCCTTTACAGTTTTTGTGTACAAAATGGATAAATGAAAATCAGTTTGAAAATCCTTAGTGCAATTTTCAGGATGAATATTTGTGTGGAGAATGTTTTTAAAGTTTCTTGCTTTTATTTTTCAAGTCAACATAAAGAGGAAGAAAAAGTACAGTCTACAAAGCTTCTAGTGATTTTTATGATTTTAAACTAAGTAGGTAAGTTTTATGATTCTGAACAAACAATAACTGTCGCGGCATCTGCAGCGCCACATACGAACTACGCATCACAATGACGTCACGCAAAATCCTGCTTCGTGTAAGCAGCGTTTTTCCAATATTAATCGTTGGGCAGTAGCCCACCATGCCGATACAACACACGTCATGTCGTCGGATCCTCCCTTTTCTTTGGAGGATGTTAACTTTACATCTTGTTCCTCTACACAATAAAAAGTGTAGGCACTTAGATAATGTTTTGATCAATTGAACGTGAATAGTAACGATAATTGAGTACTTTAAATACTTTCAAATTACATTATAATTATTTAACTAATGTACGTACTTATACAAACTATTGTAAAACATTTTAAAAGAGTAACGGTGGAGTTTCTTGCCCATTCTTCTCCATACGAAAACTACCTTTTGGAAGGGGCGACTAGAAACAATTATATTATTTTGTAAATTTTGACGTTCAAAAGATTTCAAATAGGCCCATGTATGGACATGGGCCTATTTGAAATAAATGATTTGACTTTGACTTAGACATGTTTTAATACAGGTCTCTTATTTCTCGCGAGGTTTTCCATCACAACCGCTCAACTGTCGATTTGTCTTTAGAAGGCGATAACAATAAAAAATCTATTGTGTCTCACTAATGATAGTTGATCTCAAAAGTCAGTAGCATTCAAGAATAATATAAAGTACCTGGGCGACCGAAATCTACTCTGAAGAAAATAGAGAATGCTCATTTAATAGTAGGTATAGGATAATTCATACTACATAACATAACATCACGCCTGTAGTCCCCGCAGGGTTAGGCAGAGGTGTACTTATAGTACACCCACATTTCGCCAGTTATGTTTAAGTCCCATGTAATAGGGGGCGAGCCTATTGCCATCAACCGGGCACTAATCCAGACTTCGGGCTGCTACTGAGAAATTCCAGATGGAAAAACCCAATAACACCTTGCCCGACCCGGGAATCGAACTCAGGACCTCATGCTCAGCAGTAGCGCTTTGCGACCACTAGACCAACGAGGCAGTCATACTAATTCATACTAATTCCATGTAAATTCAATACTGCCTTGATAGTACGTACTAATTCCATGCTGCCATGTCATTGTTCTACGGTAGCCATCTTGTTCTAAGCTTTGGGCAACCGAGCTCTGCTCGGGTGAAAATACGGAGAAAACGAATTTTTCGAGATATGAGACCTAGCTTGATCGATTTTTCGACCCTATATATTGCAACTTTCATCGACATCGCTAGAGACGTTTTCGAGACCGTGATTACAAATACATATATATACAAATATTGCTCATTTAATAGTATAGGATGTACACCCTTGACAATATACCCTGCCCAACTAAAACTTATATTCTCGTAAATAAAAGTATCAAGATGGCAATGACTAGCCAACTCCTTGTTATTATGTCCAAGACTTGTGTGTTTTCCTCTCCACAGTTGTATATTGGAAATTAATGCGATACTCCTGAAGATATTTGCTTAGCACTTCAGCACCCTCCTGTTTAAGGGTATTCGGTAATATTAACGTTTTTGTATCGGACTTTGTATGAGTTTCATTAACACTTAAGAGTGATACTCAAATATTATGACGCCAAAAATTGGAATAATAATCCTTTTATTTGTAATGTCACTTTTCGAGGAGTTGGCTAACAAACTTCAGGAAATGTATCCAATTGTTTCTTTGCTTTATTTACTATTTGTGTTTATGTATTTCCGAATAGGTCTGTTTTGGAAATACATTGTAATAAAAAATACTGGAAAAAAAATGTTGGTTTGACAAAAAGCGTTGACCCCGACGTGATTTGAACACGCAACCTTCTGATCTGGAGTCAG
Organism: Omphaloscelis lunosa; assembly: GCA_916610215.1. Lineage (NCBI taxonomy): Eukaryota > Metazoa > Arthropoda > Insecta > Lepidoptera > Noctuidae > Omphaloscelis > Omphaloscelis lunosa. The sequence continues at coordinate 17,847,095 of OU744260.1, forward strand.
ACGCGCTACCGTTGCGCCACGGAGTCGCTTGGTAGAAGCTCGAAATAGAGCAACCGTATACACAGATACAAAACATCGGCATAATTATTATATTGAAATTGATATAGGAATTTTGGTACTTTGCGCCGGTGAGAAGTCGACGATGTTAGCGTATTGTTAAGAACCAATTTAATCATTTTTAAGAAAAATCTAAAACTATGACCTTAGTAGTTACTTAAGGCGACGATAACCCACTTTTAATGGTTTTATACTGAAGATCACGTCTAAACGAGTAGTGTTAATGATTTGGAAAAAATATATGTTCAATTAGAGCATTTTCTTAATAACGACATTTTTTATTTTTTTTATTTAGAACATTTTGGATTGTGTTCATATACATAGTGAAATTAATTTGTAAAGTTATGTCTAACACGGATAAAAAACTGAGAATCACGTAAGATCTATCAAGCGTATTTTTCTGAAACCCTCACCATTTTAAAGATAATTTAATTATTAATCTTTTAGTATACGTTTTTTATTAAAATGCCTTTTTTTAAGTATAATAAATTAATAATGCGTCAAATTTGGGACAGCGCTCTTTGTTGGGCGAGTCTTATTACTGGCTGGACGTACGACGCGTTGCGTGAGCTCAGAACACACAAGCTATCCACTGAAGGTCACTGTCATATATCTGCGTCTTAATGAGTTTAAGAGACGACTGCTGAGAGTGTAGAGTCTTGGGTTTAATTCCTAGGTCGGGCAAAATGTTATAACGTTTTTTTTATCAAAATATTTATTGCCCGGAAATGGGTGTGTGTCCGATTAATAGTAATATGATATGGTCGCTCCCTATTACATGGAACTTAAACATAACTTGCGAAATACGAGTGTACTATACATACGCCGTTGTACGTTATGCTATAACCGCTAACTTGTAAAGCTGAACACATGTGAGTACAAATCACACACACACACTCACCTCCACACACACACCCACACACAATAATATAACAAACGCAAACTAATTCAGTTATCAGCACAGGCAGATGCGGTTTATAAAACAATATCGAACAATATTATAATATTATGGAAATCAGCTTACTACGCCTCATGTACAAGTTTGTGAATAGTTCTGTTTTGAATAGCTTATTAAGAACAGATGACGTGTGTATGTTCGAATGAAATAAATTGTTTGTTTCTCTCGATTGAGCGGGAAATATAGGATGACTTTTGAGTAGGCTAATGTGATTTCGAATTGTCTTGTTCAGATTTATGACGAAGTCATGAATTTTTTTAATTATTCGGTGTTTGGATGCAACAGTAGGTTAAAGTGCTTTATCTCATTCAAAAGAAAATAAATTCTTCACAAATGAGACGTACACCTACGCACGTGTAGACATACGTTGGCGCCGAGTATTAGCCACAATTGGTTATCTTTATGATAACCCCGCAATAGCTTATTGTTGCACACAGAGAAGGTGGCATGTACTATTAATACTATGCTAGGAACCACGTAGAAAATACTGATAATATGGATAGAAAGAAAATCTAGATTTTATTTTTGGATCCTCAACCTGGAAGGCAACCATAAACTTGTTTATCGCACTCCTGAGCCACAAGACACAAGCGACGCTTAGTTTGTGGCTCACCGAATTTGCCTAAATTGTATTGTTACTCTTTCATAGATAATAAAAAGCGTATTAAGGTGGAACCTTCGACCATGCCCGCGAAATTCAAATTTTCTTATGTTTTTTTTCATTTTGTAGGTCAGTCTCAGATCTCATGTTAATGATTGATTGATTGGCGGTCACAAAAGATGGCCTCCCTCCATTTCTTCCACATCTCACGGTTACCTAAATAACATATCAAATTATTTGCTGCTAAGAATGTCAATTTCGTGAGTTTATGACATTATACACCATCACTGAGAATTGTATTTACGATTTTAATTATTAACATTCTGTAAATATATATTTATTATTTTTACGACCGCAAATCAATCAATCATTAACATGAGATCTGAGACTGACCTAAAAAATACAAAAAACATAAGAAAATTTGAATTTCGCGGGCAGGGTCGGCGCTTTCGCCTTAATATTTTTATTTACTATTATCTAAAACAGTGATACCAACCCTCAAGCGAAGAATATAGAATTAATAACACGAATAGATTCCATGTTAATCTTCAACTAACGTTCAGTAATGACATTTTAAATCCGCCATTTTTCGCCACTTTCAAAGCGGGCCGAGGTCATGGTAGATTAAGCAAACTTAATATTTAAACACTTCTCACTAAACACGGCTGTTTGCGTAAAAATAAGGGCAAAACTTTTCTAATTCTATGCCCAAGAAACCCCGCCCATTGGCTGATTAAATAAACAAAAGAAGGTTTTTATGTGCCCGTAATCTTTGCAATGAAACTCTTTGGAACTACTTAAGTATTTTAAGGGTTTTGACCATATTATTAAGGTGTAAATGGGTTTATGAGGTGAAGTTAACGATGATTAATTGTTGGCTTGGGTTTTTTTTTTGGTGAAGCTGTTTTTAATGTTTTGTGAAAGGTAATTTGTTTGAAAGTGCAAAAAGTAAGTTAATATTTAAGAGAAGATTAGGCAGGGTTAATCTCATAATTGTTCTAGTTGCCAACGCAACCTCTGTTGACGAATCTGTTGAAAATATTTTTAGGGTTCTGTACCTCATAAGGAAAAAACTGAACCCTTATAGGATTACTCGTGTGTCTGTCTGTCCGTCTGTCACAGCCAATTTGCTCCGAATCTAATAGACCGATTAAGTTGAAATTTTGTACACATAACATGTACTTCTGTGACCCAAATACGAACGTGTAACTTAAATAAATGAATTTTGAATATGGGGTCACTTTTGGGGACAAATAAGAAAATTAAAAACAAAAAGTTTTTCTATGTGTATCCTGTGACATATCAAATGAAAGGGCTTGTTACAAGGATATCAAATATATATATTTTTTTTTTATAGTTTTGAAATAAATACATTAAAAAATATTTAAGAAAATAGATGAAAATTGACCATTCCCCTTCCCTTATCTCCGAAACTACTGAGCCTAAAATTTTGAAAAATACAGATAATGGTTCTTCACGTATAGATTACAGGAAAAAGTCTATGGTCTTAAAATAACACGGTAAATCTATCAATATTGTGCGTACAAACTTATATTTGCAGTTGAAATGTATCGGAGAATATGTATTTCAACTACAATGTTAAGTTAGTCTTTGGGATAAATTCATTGTAACTACGGAACCCTCCCTTGGGTTTTTGATTGGACGTCATAGCGGAAGGACGTCTCGAGCGCTCCGCGTCCCTTTTTTTTTGTTTAAGTCCGCGTCTTAGTTTTTATTGTACGTTTGGCGCAGCTTGCGCCCGGGCCGCGTTAATGGCCAGTCAACGAAATCGAACAATATTTATTTTGTTTGATATGGCTGTGAGTTTACGTGTCGACAAATAAATACATTCATATAGTGCAAAAGTGAGGTGTGTTAGGCCTACATGCGTTTCCGATCCCAGGCGCTCGCCTGGAGTGCAAGTGCCGGGGCATACGAGGGTCTATTTCGATTACGTGGTAATAATTCTGTGGCAAAGTTCGGTATATTATTTGATAGATTAAGCTCAGATCAAAGAAATTTGATCTGAGAGATTAAGGTACAACATCGTGAGCGCGAATCTGTAGTAGCGTAGTGACTGGCAAAGTTGGGAGGTTTGATGTTATGTGCAGAATTAACTTCTACTTTTAAGCTATAGGTTTATGGGTATTTGAAATAGTAAAAGAAGAATGGCAAAATAAAATAACATACGAAGACATAAGTACGATACGTATGACTCTAACAAATTAACAGTGTCGGTCCGTATTGATTTCGCACAAAAATATTTTCCATAACACTTCCTAGCTTGACCTGAGCTATAACCTCTTGCTTGCTGATAATTATAACATCAATCTTAACTCCTACAAACTACTCTTAACCATTTGACAATTTCTTTAGCCCTACAAAACAGTCGCGTCTGAGGCAAACCTTTTTGTTTTGATTTTTGTTGAAAAATTTACCCGAGTTTTTGTGCCGAAAGGCACATGAGTAATTAAGCTTAAGTCCATTCAACAAAAGAAAAAACTTCAGAACAAGATACATTTCTATAGAAAAACGAAGAGTGTAACTAATAAATTGCATCAAGCGCACGGCCCTGTCAAAATTGTGTATCTTTGTCTCGAAACGAAATCTGCACATGCGGCTGCAGTGCGGCGTTCTGACTCCCAAACAATAGTTTAACAATGGTAATAAATAGCGCCCATGAACAAAGAAGCCCACCAAATAAAAAAATAATGGGCTAAATTTTAACCACGTGTCTGTCCGCCGAGACCTCGCTACGCATGTTGCGGATAACTGCGGTGACGCCAGAATTTGCTTAGCACATAGGAATAAATTCAAGATTTTATTCCTAACAGCAAGCTTTCTCAGAAACAAATGATTATACAATACATTATTAAAAATTCAAAATCATCCATCATCGATCTATAAAATAGACTGACGGTCACAAAATAATGACATTGTGACTAGCTCTATTCTTCAGGTCCAGGATTGGTTTGCGGTAAATAATTTGGTACTAAATGAGAAAAAAAAAACCAAATGCATAAGATTTTAATTAAGAAGAATGTAAGAAGTAATAACAATGTGACATCATATTGAATGGAGAGAAGCTGGAATTTAATAATCAAACAGTTTTCCTAGGAATCGCGCTGGATGAGAGATTGTAATGGGGACCTCATATGGCACCTCTTGGGGGCGACAAAAAAAAACATTTAATAAACCCATATAACATCAAATAAAATTTCTCAATACTGCAACAGGATAAATCACATATACGTAGAATAAAATGTCAATGCAATTACAATAGGAACAATGTTATTATGCCGTTCTCAACATCAAATCCACCAAAGCCTGCATAACCAAAAAACTGGAAAGCATAGGAATCGACTCAACGGATGAAAGCATCGAAATACCACGGTGTACCATAACTGGAGTATTAAAAGCGGCTGCCCAGGAAACCTTGATATTTCAGCCCAGTCACTCTAGGGATCATCGTATAGCTCTTGCTAACCTCCAAAAGGCTAAATTCTTACAAAGAAGACAACTAGATAACCTAAATAGACATACTCGTGTAAAATAACTTCATAAGATTAAACACCAAGAGGAAAACAAAAATGCAGGGGTTTCTTCTGCGCGAAATCTTAGACGGAAAAACAGTAACATATCGCATCAAGAATCACAGGATGTGCTATCTCGCACACGTTTACAGGCGGGGCAACCACACCTGTTACACGCAGCAATCAGTATAAGGCCAAATTCAAGAAAGTAGGCCGTCCTATTTACACATGGTGCATTTCATTCATTCATTCATAACTACGGAACCCTCCCTTGTGCGTAGTCCGACACGCACTGGGCCGATTTTTTTAACCGATTTAAGGAGGAGGTTATAAATGTTCGTCTATTAGTTTTTTTTTTTTTAAGTATGCTCATCGATATTTTCGTCATTTGTGGGTCATTTAAAAAAATATTTTTTCATTTAGCAGAATAAACTTGCGTGGTAGTCCATAAAATTTTATTTACTTTACTTGGGTATTTAGCTTCTATAATTAAATCCACTTTGTGTTTCTTAATGATGTTACAATACTTCCTGTCACTGTTGTTTACATAGCAAGTAGTGGTAAACGAATTGGTATGGGGTAGGTACCATAACTAAACCATGAAAAATAAAAATCTATTTTACAACAAAAACTCAACCGGCTTCCAAAAAACAACACTACAAAGTGAAATAAAACTTTAATTTCGGAAGTAAGTGGCAAAAAAAAACTAAAATACAGATCCTAAGACACCGACTTCCGAAATTAAAGGTTTTTTTTTACTTTGTATTATTTTTTTTTTGTAATTTGGTTGTTTTTTTTTTTTCATTTGTTTTTGGCGTCACGGCGTCCTGAGCTTATCTCAAACAGGTCTTACTGATACCTGTGAAAAAGAAAAGTTCACGTAAAATGAGTGTTTCTCAAATCCATTGCAACTGTGCCATAGCATACAAATATAACAAAGCTTCAATTGAGTCACAATACATCAATTCATCCGCATGTAGATTTCCCTCGACACCGGAGTTACTGCGATTCTGTCACTCAATACTAACATACAATACTTTTGTTTTCTTCGGAACTCCAAATTGAGTGTCAAGTGATGTATTTCAAGTATTTGAAAATATATACAAGACTGTGATATTACATAAGAGCGATCCTAAAATAGAATGCGATAGAAGATAAATATTTATTACTATACACGGATAAGCAATTTGCAATTACATGTAAAAGTTTAGAGAAATCAAATCATTCTTCGGCCAATAAATTATGTGTTCTGAGTTTTAATAATATAGGTGACCCAAATGAGTTCCACGTAGAACTCGCAATTTAATGACACTTTTCCATTAAAGACTAAAAGTATTTACACCAAGTTCTTATTAAGTGATTGGGCGACTCCAGGTATTCGTAAAATCAGGGAAAACTATTTGAACTTTATGGCTTAAAGCAACATAATATATGAATAATACAAGCTTTCATAAGTATGTTGCAAAATATTCAAAAACTTTTAAAAGTGTGTGCAAAATAGCCAAAGCCCTTTATATTAGCAGTAAATAAAATCAGCTGATGATAAAATAAGAACTACCTGACAAATAATAAATAATGAAACTGGTAGGGAAAAACAGCGAAATACTGAATTTAGTTTAGAGACTGCACATGGTCCCATTAACTCAGAAATAAAAATAGCTCAAGAATTTGAAAACTTTTTTGCTCATATTCCCCTTAAAACTACTGAAGCTTTAAATTCCTCACCCACGCTTTCTGCTGCTTACCTAGACAGAATGTGAAGGCATGCCCTTTGGAGTAACATTACCTTGTCTGTACATATTCGAAGTAGCTGTGTTTGTAAAGACAAATCCGAGTCGTTTTAGACGTTTATCGGATGTAGTACCCCGCAATAGACGCGATAATAGTGTGCTATGTCTGGAGTCAGCCAAGACAGCACTTATGCGCAAAAGTGTCTACTGCATGACTCCAGTCATTTATAACAAATTGCCAAAGATATGGAAAGAGCTTCCGCTTTCATTATTTAAAAAGAAACTCCGAAGCTTTTTAGTGGCGAAAGCTTATTATAATATTAAGGAGTTCCTAACTGAGAAATAATTTTTAAGCTAGTGTTTACGTATATATTATTTTTTGTACTTAGTTCATTGTGTAATTTTAAAATTTTATTTTATTATTTAGTTATAAGTTGAATGTTTTAAATCTTTTGCATGCCTACGTGGTAAAATATGGCTGAACTCTTATTTTTTTGTCAACATTTGCTGCTACCCATATTTGCAAAATAAAATTATCTTATCTTATCTTATCTTAAATTATCTGTCGTTGCCTCATTTTTAATTCTTTTTACCTACTGGGGTATAATAATTTTATTCTAGGTGCATCGTCTTCACATATAATTATTTAACTCATGTAGGTACCTATACAAACTATTGTAAAACATTTTAAAAGAGTTCATTCCAGGCCCATTCTTCTCCATTCTTGCCCATTCTTCGTATGGAACTACTTTTTTCTAAAATAATAAAATTGATTCTAGTAGCCCCTTCCGGGCGACTAGAATTAATTTTATTATTTTGTAGATTTAACGTCCAAAAGTGCCATAAATGGGCCTATTTGAAATAGATGACTTGACGGGGGCACTACACTACAGATCAGCCTACAATGTTCCCACTGCTGGGACACAGACTTGCTCACTGTGAGAGGGAGCGAGCTGTAATGCAACGCGCGGACACCGCACGCATGTTGGTGTTATTCCGTGTATTCCATCCATCTTTAAGTGAACCCATCAAATTAGTTTGCTCATATTACAAGTTACTTACTCATAACTGCCGAAATCTGGGCATGCAATATAAATCTGCCTAACATACATACATAAACTCATGCCTTCTTCCCATGGCATTAGGCAGAAACTACAGAACGCCACCTTACATACTCTTTTTGCCTCGTTTACGTTCATACATCTGGTCATACATGCCCGCCAATTGCGAGTACTACGCACCTGGCCTGTCTGAAGAACATTACCAATAAGGATAGTATATGTCCTTCTAGGGCGTCCCCGACTGGCCTTTCCCTTTTCATCAGCCTTGAAAATACATTTTGTTAGTCGCCTTTCATTCATCCTCTCAACATGCCCACACCATCTCAGCATACCCTTTTAAATTTTTTTCACTACATCTTCTTTTAAATCACATCACCGCTGTCTTATCACATCATTCCTCAGCCTATGATTCATAGTCAAACCACACACGCATAGCAAGGAACGCTTCGCGGACCATTACGAAGAATAGAGGCATGAAGTTATGTTACTGCTCACACACGCAGCCAATTCAGTCTGTTCTACTTGCTTTTAGAATGCCGTCGATTGTAGTTTTAATGAACTTATCAAAAACTATGGTTACAACACTCAACCCTAAAGCCCTCAGCAATTAATGTCTTATTAACAAACTTGTAAACTCTCCAATAGCGAGTCGAATCTAACTTGCTGGAACAACTGAACTTGCGTATTACGCCTGCAAGTTCGTCGCCAACTTATGCTATACACTTGCACAAATAAGTTTTGCACAATACTTGTAAGTTTCGTGGAGTTTTAAACTTTTGACGTCTTATGATAGTGTGTGATACTTTAGTTTTTGTAACCTCTTTGCTATGTGGAAAGTAGGTTTTATTAACTGATATCTTTACGTATGAAATTGCCGTTTTTCATTAAATAAGTTAACGCCTTTGTTTCTCTATATTTTATTTTATTTTTATTAATCAAAGTAATTAACCATGCAATCAATGCAAATTTGCCAACGCAGTAGTAGCTTATTGATACCCTTTTTGAAAAAGTCTTCTGGACGGGAGGAAATTCTTCAAAGGAACTGCCTCTCGGTTATTGATTTTTTTCCCGCCAAGAAGTTATCCAAATTCTGGAAAAAGTAGAAGTCTGTAGGGGCAAGGTCTAGTGAGTACGGTGGATGATGGAGAACTTCCAAACCCAGCTCTCGTAACTTGGAGACTGTCTGCTGTGCAGTATGAGGTCGCGCGTTGTCGTGCAGGAGCAGCGGAGCCGAACGATTGACCAAAGCTGGTTGGAGATGTGGGAGCTTCTCCATCATTCTGTTCAGTTCTTCACAGTACACATCTGCAGTAATGCTCATCCCATTTAGTAAGAAGCTATGATGAATGGCACCGGTGCTAGACCACCAAACAGTGACCATCACTTTTTTAGGGGTCAGTTTTCATTTGGGGCATTGTTTAGGTGCTGAACCAGAAACCATCTAACCAACTTGCTAGCGCTTACGATTGTCGAACAGAATCTATTTTTCGTCGCAAGTAATAATGCCATTCAATATGCCTTCGTTTGTGTGCCTGTTGAGCAGAGCAAGGCTCAACTCGACGCGTGCTTCGCGCTGGCGATCATTCAATTCGTGGGGCACCCATTTGTCAAACTTTCTTACCTTGCCAATTCGACGCAAATGGACCAATATTGTTTTGATGCTAACATCGAAAGCTGCTGCTAATTCAGCTGTAGATTGAGAATCATCAGCTTCCACAATCGCCTTTAATTCCTCACTGTCGACTAAAGTTTTCGGTCAACCACGGGGTTCATTTCTTAGGTCGAGATTTCCAGAACGGAAGCGGGAAAACCAATAACGGGTGATACGATCGTTAGTAGTGTTCGCTCCGTACACGTCGTTGATGTTGCGTGCCGCTTCTGCCGCTTTGCTGCCACGACGGTACTCATACTCCATAATCACTCGAATTTTTAATGTATCCATGATGACGAAAAACGTATAGAAGCGAAGAAAACAGAACGCTAACCATTAAACAAATGACTATAATGACATTAAAAAAAATAATAATTTGAACTTAGAATCCTTAGCGAAAAAAGAAAAAATGGATTTGAAATAGCCAGTACGGCAGAACGGTAATTTCATAGGTAATTTATTATCACCTGGTTATTAGTAACCACCGAGTTACCGAGAAAGCCTGCCATTCTATCGAATCTCACGCAATTTAAGGATAAGACATAGATTCTTGTCTAATTTAAGGGTTCCATATTCGAAGGGTGCCAAACGAAATTCTATTACTAAACTTCCACTGTCCGTCCGTCCATCTGTTTATCAGCGGGCTGTATCTCATGAACCGTAATAGGTAGACAGTTGAAATTTTACGGGAATAAGTATTATTTACACTTTCACAATACAAGGCTAAAATAACAATTACATAATAAGTATTGAATTATTATTAGTGAATATTTTCCAATAAGAATAAAAATATTCAATTTAAATTCTTAATATCTTTCCCATCCATTTTCTACATCGTGTTCAAATATAAGCCGTTTTATCCGCAAACCTAGAGGAGTATTTGACAGATTACGAAGGCGAATGAGCCTCCTTAGCCGTGTAAGTGTTTGTGATTTTTCTTATTGTTCGAGAGCGCATTTGTTGGAAGCACCGGAATTAGACCGTGTTAGGGAATTCTAAAAGTAGGAACTTTGAAAACCTGAAAAATTATTGGGAGTAACATGAAATACAATTATTTCTAGAGATTAGCTTTTCAGCTTCTTTTTTTTCCTTCATTGTATATAATATAAATATTGTATTGTTTGATTTTAAATTGTATTTAAATAAATATGAATAACTAAATCATTCGTAATGAAATAAATAACATTATTTATTGCTGATTCATTCATTTTCAAGCCAGGCTACGCTTTGATATTCTTACGCTAAATTTTAACCTTTTTTCCATAAAAAAAAAAATACTATAAGTAAACCAGGGGCGTTTAATTATGGTAAAAACAATGGCACTCCGGGAGTGCTGACAGAAGTGAAAACTTGAAAAAAAATCGTTACCGCGGAATCAACGCATTGATGTCTTTTACTCCACGCACCGCGGCAATCAACACGTTGATGACTTTTTAATGGTCAAAAAGTGGTGTCATCACGGTGTCACGAAATCAATGGTTTAGTCCCATCTCAAAAATGCCCAACGGGCCTAAAGAAGTTTTCACTTCAAAAACCTGTTTTCGTCTATCATCATCTAGTCTTGCCCCAAATAAATGTTAGGATCGGCTTCCAGTCTAACCGAATGCAGCTGAATACCAGTATTTTAAATGGAGCAACTGCCTATCTGACCTTCACAACTCAGTTACTGGGTAATTCGATACCCCTTGGTACGAATCATATTCATCCATATTAACCTATAAATTCGTCATAATCATAACTCACTTAAAACTTCAACAGCTTAAAAAACCAGACAGTTAAAAATAACATTCTAATAAAGACGCTAAACTATTATCAAAACCCAACACAAACATTAAAGATGTTATGATGCGACGTTAAGAGGCTTTTAGCTCACGAAAGAGCCACTAACGTCAGATTTAGTGTTAGTGACGTCACGAGGTTGTCCCGAGTCGGATTATCTGCTAACTGTTTTAGTGTAACACTCTCCTTCGGTCAGTTACATGGATTTCCTTTAACTAGTCGAGTTGTAGGCAGACCAAAGAAATAAAGAAAGAAAGAAAAACATTTATTTGGACACAGTTCGTGAAACACAAATAACAAAGATAAAATAAAAAAAATAATGTTTTAAAAACAATAGTGTGGCCTCACGGCTGCGCTAAAAAGGTTCATTTCAGCATTAATGCCAGACAGATGCTGTCTGACGCTGGTTTTCTAATGAACCCATAAGAACAAGTGGCGGGGAGTACAATCAGTTTCAACATACCTAATACATAATTTATACCTAAAAAAACTAAATAAATAAATAATCACGTAATCAAACATAATACAAAAACAAAAAACATACGACATAAGACATAATTATTAGCTATCAGAAGAACACATTTTTATGAATACGATGGATTAAATACAAATTTTATTAGTTTACAAGTTCAGTCATATAATCTTAAGAAAACATTGATCACTTTAGAAAAGAAAGAAAGATTAATAGTTTTATTTGTCACTGATAATAAATACGTGCCCATAAAAGAGATAAGTAAGATAATTCTAATAAAAACAAAACAGATCTATAAAAATCAATTAAAATCAATCTGCCTAGCCTTTTCCCAACTATGTTGAGGTAGGCTTCCAGTCTAACTGGATGCCATGATGCCAGTGCTACTGCCTGTCTGACTTCCACAACCCTGTAACTAGGTAATACGATACCCCTTGGTAAGACTGGTTGTCAGATTTTCGGGCGTCTGACGACCCGTAACGACTGTCAAAGATATACGAATGACAGCCGGGACCAACGGTTTAACTTGATTTTCGAGGCACGGAGGAGTCATGGTATTAAAAGATGGTCATCCAAGGACCAACCCCAGCCAGCATGGCTTAACATGATGGATCGATCCATGCGGCTATTATTACTTAGCTACGAGCTCACAGAAAACAGATCTATAATCACAAAATAGAATTAATCGGCAGTTGCACGTCGTGACTGTGACAAGAATGTTCCACTCAGCGTGAACCTGTGCCATGGAGGCTCCACAGCAAAGCGCTGAATTTCAATGGTCACCCAAAAACGACGTACGGAAACCAAGCCAAGTTTAAAGCAACTGTGCTCTATTTTATTTATTAAGTTACTTATTGTAAATATGCACATTTTTATAAATAAAAGATTTATTATTATTATGTCCTTTATTTCATTTAAATACATATAATTTATATTTTTAAATATTAAAACATATAAAATATAAAATCATTTAAAAATATAAAAAATAGTAGCCCACCGGTATCGGGAACAGGGTCCAAGCTACCGGCGGTCAGGGCTCCAAGGAGAGGAACCTTCTAACAATGCGAGCCGTGTCCAGGAGTACCGCTCTCTGGATCAAGCCCTTGATCCAGCTGCCCAACGAGAGCCTCCTTAGGTGTTGGTCGAGGCTCTTGGCGATTAAGCCATTAGCTGTCACGACTATCGGCACAATGATTGCTGAATCTACATCCCACATGTCGACAACCTCGCGAGCCAAGTCAAGATACTTGATTTGTTTATCTTTCTCAGCTTTCACGAGGTTCTCGTCATGCGGGACCGTTATGTCAATAATCATTGTGCGCCGCTCTCCTCGATCCACCACCACTATATCAGGCTTATTGGCAGCAATAGTTCTGTCAGTGATGATGGATCGATCCCAGTACAATGTGATATTTCCATTTTCGAGAACTGGATCGGGCACATACCTGTAGTACGGCACTTCCGATTCCACAAGGCTGTATTTCAGAGCAAGTTGCTGGTGGATAATCCTGGCTACAAGGTTGTGTCTATGCAAGTACCTACTCTTCATTAGCTAGACGAGAACATCCGGAGATAATATTTCGGATTGATTCTCCCGGACGGTGGCATGCCCGACAGATGTCAACCGTTTATTATTATTATTATTATATTATTATTAAAGATTTGTTCAGAATTAACAAATACGTAATAAGAACGAGTTTAATTTTTAAAAGTGCAAAACCGATTCTGTTTTTTGACCTTATATAATTAAACTTGTTACTTGTCCATTGACGTTCTTACTGTCGTATATTACTGCCTAGCGCATTGACGCGTCATTCTTGACCTCGCCATTTACATAATATGATGTTGGATATTGTGGGGAATGAGATCAAAAAAAAAATTGAACAGAACTGATTGAGTATAGGTACTCATATTGCTGCAGAGACGTGAAGAAAAGTAACATTTTACAAGACTTCGAGATAAAGAATTTTGAAAGTGTATGTCACAGACATTAAAAAACCTTTATATTCCAACATAAATATAACATGAAATGGCTGCATAACGCATAATCAGCCTGTAATGTTCCCACTGCTGGGACACAGGCCTCCTCTTTTTGAGAGGGAGTGGGCTGTAATCTACCACGCGGGCCCAGTGTGGGTTGGTAGTTGTCATATGTCTTCAAATTTTTGGTTCTAGGACATGCCGGTTTCCTTACGATGTTTTCCTTCACCATTTTGAGAGCAGTGGTAATGAAATTATTTACACATAGTAAAGCGCCTGCCTAGGTTCAAACCCATGACCTACAACTCATAAGTCGTGGCCGTTATCTCTGGGTGACCGCTGCTCTTATTCATTTTAGCTTCATTGGCTGAATGTACCTAAAATCGTACTATTGTCAAGGATCATTACTTGAGAAAGATTCCCTCACAATTACAGAATTAAAAAAAAAAAACAAGCCAACTCAATACATCACGCTTGGCTGAAATAAAACAACGTTGATCTATATGAACAAAAACTAACATTTTTCAACAACAAAACTCTTGCTACGAAATCCCTACGAAGCTACGAAATCGCTACGAATCGCTACGAGATTACTACGAAAGCTGGTATCCATAAATATCCCATATAAAATGTTGTATCCGCTTGATTTGTCGTACAATATGCAGTTAATATAAACAGGCTAAGTTTTCCCCTCCCCTCCCCCTAATTTTATCCCCCTCTACGCTGAAAGCAAGCACGGAACTTGTAAACATGTTTGAAATTTTTCATCATAAGTGCTTATCTACTAAAGTTGGTATTATGTTAGTGAGCGTGTGTGAGTTTGTGTGTGTGTGTCTGTGTGTGATTGTTTATTTTGTTGCTTATGAGATTAGGGGGGCTTTTCGTAGTTTATGATGATTTATTTATGATGTAACACTCAAGTACAAATGTGTTTTGAATGCAATTATGTATTTAGTTGTAAAATTGTGTCCGTTGAGATTGTGGTCTTACTAAATACATTAAAAAAATTGAGAGCACCCTAAAAGCGTGTTGTGTTAGGATTCTTCAATGAATACTTTTACAAATAAACAAAAAATAAAACATTTGAATCCTAAAAAAGTATTCTCAAAATATTTGAGCATATCTTCCAATTATTTTCAACACATTTTTTTACACACCCCTTCACAGCATATACAAATAAAAACACAAAGATATTCCTTCAAAGAAAAACGAATACCATCCCAAGGAAAATCCCGTTCAAAAGTGTTTAAAAACCTTATCAAAGCTACGTAAGGTTTGAAAGAGCGACTTATAAAATTTTTTCCCTTTAAAACTTTTTAAGCTTGGCTCACAAGAACTACTTTCTATTGCCCAAGAAAATCATTGTCTGTGGAAAGTAGCAAATAATTAAGGAAGTACACGTCCTAGCACTTACACGTACGACTCATTAGCATCGATTTCGATGACAGTCGCAATGCGTGGCAGTTGCGAATACCACCTGCCCTACTAGAGGTGGGTGGTCTAGATGGATACGAATCCGCGAACCCGCATTCGTCGCATTATGAATGGATGTATAGTTACTATATCCAACCGCAATTCGGATACCGACCCGACAGTACCTATCGGCCATTCCGAACGGATCTTTGAGGACTGATGACCGTGTCCCACGTCGCCGCTCTCTGCGGTTGATTTGTGGTGAATCAACTCAGACTTCACAAACAACACCGTGACAGACCTGTAGTTGTAAAGTCTTCGATAGGTACAATAGCGACCAAAAGTCCATAGGCAATCTCACAAAGCAATAGACTGACGCTTCGGTTTGACTTACGACCTTCTTCTATAATATGTTACAATACTATAGATACACACACACTCACTTTGTCTGCAACTCATAGTAGTTCATAATTTCAATCAATTTAGACTACGGCGTGCTAGCTCAGTGGATAACGTGCTTTGGTAAGTGCGATTATGGCGAGCCGAGCGAGGGTTCAAATCTCATCTGTGGTTTGCTTGTAATTTTTTAATAATTACATTCATAGTTTTTATTTTTTAATAATTACTATTCATAGTTTTTGTAATTTTTTAATAATGACTAGTTCAATAATCATTCGTTTTTTGTTTCGGTCGTCTTGTTCACATAAATATTAAGGTTTAGCAGGTAGACCAAAGAAAACTAAGTAAATTATTTCGATTTCTGTCGGGTAGACA
Source organism: Omphaloscelis lunosa (assembly GCA_916610215.1). Taxonomy (NCBI): domain Eukaryota; kingdom Metazoa; phylum Arthropoda; class Insecta; order Lepidoptera; family Noctuidae; genus Omphaloscelis; species Omphaloscelis lunosa. The sequence continues at coordinate 17,863,104 of OU744260.1, forward strand.
GACGCAGTTCGTTACGCGTATTCGCTTAATAAAACTTTGTTGGTTCGTGGTTATTGTCGGTGACGAGTATTTAGGTATTAGCGGTGTTCTGGTTATTGTTTTCAAAATGCAGTCAAATATAAATATTGAAGGGAGATCAAATATTATTGCGCTGCGTAAAAGTGAATGTAATTTACACAAATATCTAATGAGACCGGACTAAGTGTGAGTGTTATCATTTAAATATTTTACTAAACATAAATCTTAATCAAAGGTATTGTTGATAGAACAGAGGTATTGTTGAGACAGAAGATGCCTTTAAAATTTTAAATTCATTATGAGGTTTAAATCGATTAGTGAATGATAAATAATTATTATGTGTAATAAATACAATGTTATTCTTTGTTCTAGAGAAATACTGTGAGGGTTAAGAGAAATGAGGAAGAGGCTTATTATCGAGCAGTAGCGACGTCAAATGATGGAGGAATATGAAACAAATGGTTTCATACCAACGAGATATTTTGCTGAATTATTAAACACGTCATTATGAACCGTTCGCTGTGCACTGTGAAGGCTTGCATCACTGAAGACCAGCTAGGAAGCCGTTTTCGACAGAAAGGCATAAACAAGAACGTTTAAGTTTCGCACGATAATATTCTTATATTAGACTTCAAGTGGGACACTGCTATATTTTAACCTTAAAATATTTACCGTACCAACTTAATAAACAACAGATTCGTTGTTGCATGAATTTGTGGTAACGATTTTTTAAGCAAGTTACAATATGTTGTTTGTCGTATTTCTCGCAGACAGACCGAAAATGTTTAAGATTATTTTAGTAATATTATTATTTTAGGATTACAATTTGAGGTTAAGTTTCAATCTTCTTTTCGTAAAGAAAATGAATAATTAAGCTATAACCTCAATACCAACCAATATTTACTAAAGCCAAATAAAATGTAAAATAAATAATGTAAAAGAACTGCCCATACTTAACCTTAAAATCGCCTATTTTGTAAGTAGTTTTTTTTTTACATTTTGATTAGTCTTATATTCTTATTTATTGCTTAATTACTTCGACCATGATCAAAGCTAACTAATAATAAGCTAGCTAATATTTATGGTGAAAAAATCAATTTAAAATTAAAAACATTTCATAATACAAATATGTCAAAATAATATAAATTGCTTCTAAGTTTCTTGACATCTATTTCACATCTTATTGAGCTGACGTAATAACAAATAATTGTAGCAATATATTATCTATAAGTAAAATAAATATAACGAATACAATTTTTTAATTTTGCTATCACATATCACGCATTTTTAATTCTAAACCCTTTATTGCAATAACAGCATTAATAAAAAAGGCAGCAATAGTTAAAATATAATATTATTGCAAACAAAAATATTAATATTTGCAAAAACTGCACTGTGCTTGACGAGGTTGGAACTTAAGCCAGTTTGCATCTCAGACCAATGCTTAACGCGTTCTGCTATCTGCACACGTAAATTTGGATCGAATTTTAGTAATCACATAAACTGGCCAAGGTCAAGCGCATGATGCGTGTTGTCTAACAAAAGCGACGGAAATATATATTTGTTTCGGTAGTGCGGCGCAAATACGCGACGATACGTCAGTGAGTAAAGCGCGATACTGCGTTCTCTGTGGTGTGTGTGCCGTGTTGTTTACACATATAGATATACGGACTACACCGCGTGTTCACAGCAATATGATTCTTAACGTGCTTATGCACTTTTGAACGCTTACTGTACGACAACTTATCCATAGCAGCTACTAGATTCACAACCATTCAATAGGTTGTCGTATCGGAAATGTCACATTTTCAATTACTAATTTGCTTTGCCAGACAAAATTAGGACTTGTGAACATCCTTTAGAGGACTCTTTCGATTACTTTGATTAATGTTCGAGGCGGCACGGAAGCGTATCAAGCGATTGTGAATAGTTATGCAAAACGACTTTTCTGTGGTTCAAATGTCGTTGGAAAGTCGTTCATGTGCGTGAAGCTTTAGTCGACGCCAAGCGAGGTTAACGTCCGGAAATATTATAGTAACGAGATAAACGGTATTAAAGTAGGGGATGGCGGATACCGGAATACCAATGAGTATTCATATTTTAACGTCGGGAATTTTCACCGTAATGGGTGCAGGTCACAAAAGACAGAACCTTTTTTTAGAAAATATGCTTGATAAAAATTCTGGCACCATTTTTGGGGTTAATTTTGGTAGAATTAGGTGTGAAGTGATTTTGAAAACATTATGGAAGATAAGTAATATTTTTTTAATATTTATTTTAAAAGGTTCTTTGTAGTGAAAACTTCTTTAGGCGCGTTGGGCATTTTTGAGATGGAACTAAACCATTGATTTCACGATACTGTGACGACACTAGCTTTTTACCATTAAAAAGACATCAATCAATCAACAAGTTGATTACCGCGGTGCGTGGAGTAAAAGACATCAACGCGTTGATTACCACAGTGCCGAATTTTTTTTCAAGTTTTCACTTCTTTCGGCACTCCCGGAGAGCTACACATTTTTTTTTTTCTTTAATGATCTTTTATAATTATTATAAAAAGTGCTGATTCTCAGCCTAGTTTGAATGAATGACGTTTGATATTTTATTTGATTAGCAACGCGTGAACGTCCTATGCACCAAGTTTCTAATAAACTTGTTTTTTGACTTATCATCTTAACGTTGCCAAAGATGTAAGGAATTCAAATTAGGCAAATCTGTGTCTCGAGACAGCTATGTCAGATGGCAATTTAATAAGACGTTTTTTTTTTTATATACGGTGTATGCGATTGCGGTACAGCGCAACATAACGCATGCAAACTATTGTGCTTATGGAAGCATGCGATGTTACATGTATTGTGAAAGTATTTAAAATTAAGTTATGACATTTACGAATAGTGCTCATAAAAAGAATAAAAAAACGAGTGAGTCTTCCAGTAGTCGCGTAAAATTTGTAACATCAGACTGATAGCACCTTGACTCATCTTGGCTGATAGCACCAGCCTCTCGGGAAATCGGTTGGTACTATCTCACGGCCAACTCTAGCACCACACGCGCTCATTGGTTAAATGAAATAGCGCGCGCTTCCTCACCTTCCTGTTACATACTTCCGTCCCTTTTCACGAAATCACTCCCACAGATTTCTGGAAAGCGAGAGGAAAGATTTTACACATAAAAAAGTTGTAACTTTAACCTTCATTATCTTCGTAACCAGAAGGTTCCCAGTCCAGTGCAAAACAATGTCATAAAAACGGGAAGAACTGGACTTGGACTTGGACTGTCGGCTTGGTAAAGGCTATTTTTACACCACTTATTTAAAATATAAAAAGCACATTTTTGTATGCATATTATAAAAGCACCATCAATCAACCTGTCCAGCCAACAACACTCTGCGCCCGGCACCGGTGGCGGACGGTCGTGTTGCGCTGCGCTGCTGTGTACAAGAGTTCCCGATTTTCCGGCTCAAGCGTTCCTTGGATGTTCCCGAGTCGTCTCCGTAGTCACCCGACTACCATCACTACTATTAATTGGGGTCGTTTTCAAGACACAATTAATTAATATCGACTTTCTTTAAGATTGTCGTTCAAAACGTTCGTCGAGGCAATTTTGGCCCCTTCCGGGCAAAACCACAGTTTCGTGGTCCTCGGTGGATACCTTACGGTGCCAACGAAAACGAGGGGGTGTTGACCCAATCACACCCGCCGATCCCCTTCAGGGTTAGGCAGTCAATTGGCCGGGTCCCAGTGTTCGGCCTTGGGGGGTCTCCTAGTCGGCACTGGTGACAGTTTTGCCTCCACAGCGACTCACCTAGCGTGGTCGGGTATATCGATACCCTTCACACTAGACTGGATAGGACCCCGTTGCACAATAAGATAGGCAACGGGCAAAAGCAAGCTTAGGGCTCACCCATAGGCACACATCCTCCCTGTCTACACCCGACAGGGAGGGATTACACATCCCCGGCATACCCACCGGGGAGTTAGGATAGTAGGAAGTTAGTTAGGGAAAAATTCACGCGTAAAGTCTCTCTTCCCCCGTCATTATGAAGGACCCGGTAAAGTGCCTAGCGCTCTTTATCAAGTTCTTCCAGGGTGTACTCGAAGAAGAGCCCGCCCTGAAGACGAAGTATGGAGCTTGGTTCGCCAGGCTCCAAGCTGAGTCAGAGTCCCAGTCATGTCCCTCTGACAATAGCATCGCTAGCTTTAGCGATGCTCTAGAATCCCCCCCGGCTACTGAGCCATCTAGACCCCTTAGTCCGTCAGAGTCCATGGACACTGACGCCCCCATCAGCGCCGCTTCTTCAAAGCGGCCCACCACCCCGTACCCTTATGGTTCGGACGACGACGAAGCAGAGTCCGCCGCTTCTTCTTCTTCCTCATCCTCCTCCCAATCCGACGATGGTTTTACAACCGTCCAAGGAAAGGGCAAGAAGAGGAAGAACAAGAAGCAAAGCTCGTCCCAGGCCAGCAAGGTCGTTGCACTTGAGGACTTAGACTTTGCTCCCTCGTCGCCCGCACCACTGGTACCGTCCTCAAAAATCTCTCCCGCTACCCCCGCGACTTGCGCTATAGTAGCTTCGCCACCACCCCTCGTCCGATTACGTCATCCGCTAGCTGCGCTACAGTAGCTTCCCCCTACACCGTTCGTCCGATTGCGTCATCCTCCGCGAAGGATACCCCCGCGCCTAACGCTAACGCTAAAAAGATCCCTCTCCCGCCTCCCTTGTTCATCCAGGACAAGGGAAAGTGGACCGACATATCCAAATGGTGTGTCGACCACAAAATAAATTTCTCCAGCGCCCGAAATACCCAGCAGGGTATTAAAGTCAATGTCCCCACGTCGCGCGACTATAGGGACCTAACCCGTCTTCTGAGAATGAGAGGTGTGTCATACCACACCTACTCACTCCCAGAGGAAAAACAGATCCGCGTAGTGATTAAGCGTATCCCTCGCGAAATCCTCCCATCCGACATTCTAGAGGACCTTCAGTCACAGAAAGTCCCCGTAGATGAGGTCCATCGCATGCACCGCTCTAGAGGCGGAGAGTCATACGACATGGTCCTCGTCATCTGCCCGCCCGTAGAGGGCCATCACCCGATCTTTCAAATTCGTTCCCTGTGCAAGCTCACAGGGTTCGAAATTGAAAAACCCCACAAGAGTGGCATTGTCGGCCAATGCCACCGCTGCCAGTTATATGGTCACTCGCAGAGGAACTGCCATGCTACACCTAGATGCGTCAAGTGCCTAGGTGAGCACGGCACTTCTGACTGCCCCCGTCCAAAGGATCGTTCCCTTTGTACTGACCTTCCCAGCTGCGTCCCATGCGGCAAACAAGGCCACCCGGCCAACTACCGCGGTTGCCCCAAAGCCCCTAAGGCCTCTTCTCCCAAACTGGCCAAGCGTTTCGACGCCCGCCAGCAAAGGGAAGCTCCCTCCTCTTATAGGATTCCCTCATCCCATTTGCCCCAACGACTAAGCCCTCAGAGGCCTAGTCCGTGGAGTTATCTCCATCACCAGCAGTCTTTCCCTGCCATGGTGCCCTCTCAATTCAGTAACTTCCCTCCCCCTCCCCCCGCTCCCCTCCCCCGCCTTATGGATCCCCGTATTCGCGCCGCCGCGCCACCCGCGCCCCCTGCGCCCTCTGCGCCCCCTGCGCCCTCTGCGCCTCCGGCGCCCGCCGCGCCCCCCGCGAAACCCACGTCCGCTCCTAAAGCTACGCGTCCCTCTCAATCCACTCCCGTGGCTAGCCCCAACGTCTCCGTTGACTCGTTCAACGTAATTACGTCAACCTTCTTGGCCTTCGTCTCCCCTCGCGCAAAGACAATGGCCAACGAAATCCTTGCGGCCCATGGTAATCTCCTCCAGATCCAGGCCATCTACAACGCGTATCCGGACATTACGCAAGCCCTAACCTCCCTCGCTACTAAACCCCATTATGGATAACACGGTCTTAGCTAGGTTCAAACCGCGATCCCTAATAATAGGTTATTTCAATGCAAACGGCATTAAAAATCAACGCGAAGAGATTGCGGCTTTCCTCCGCGATCATCAAATAGACGTTCTCTTAGTCCAAGAGACTTTTCTAAAACCTTGCAACCGTAACCCATCAATAGCTAACTACCGGATAGTTCGCAACGATAGGTCACGTTGCCATAGAGGAGGTACCCTGATATACTATAAAAAGCAGCTTCACTGCATCCCAATCGACCCTCCTCCCCTCTCACGATTAGAAGTTTCGGCCTGCCGCCTAGGCATGTCAGGCCACGAGCCGATCACTCTCGTGTCGGTCTATCTCCCCCCCGCTAATACTTCGGAGAATTTCCAACTCCTCTCTGACGACCTCTCGATTCTACTCACTATGAGTAACTCGCTCATTTTAGCGGGCGACTTCAATGCCAAACATCCCTCCTGGAATAGTTCGGTAACCACCACAAGAGGCCGACACTTGTTCGACCTCTCCCACTCCCTGACCTTTGACGTCATCGCTCCGATGACTCCCACTCACTTTCCGGTTAACGTAAATCACGCCCCTGATATCTTAGATGTGGCGCTCCTTAAGAACGTCAACCTAAGACTAGACTCAATAGAAACTGTAAATGAGCTCGACTCTGATCACCGTCCGGTAGTCATGAGATTAGACCCCCGCATAGGTCTCCGCGACCCCAACGCTCCCCCTATCACTAAGAGGATCACGGACTGGAAGAAAGTAAGCACCCAGCTGAAATCCAACACGTCCCCTCAGTTAGACTCTATTCCCGACCAATTCAACTCTATCGCAGACACGACGTCCGCGATCGACTCACTCACTAATCACGTACAAACCGTCCTGAACGAATGTTCAAGGGAGGTTCCAGTGACGGACGACCGTCACTGGAGCTTGCCGGACGATGTGCGTGCATTACTGACTGAGAAGAACGCGGCCGTCCGTGCCTACAGCAGCTTCCCCTGCCCCGCAAACAAAGCCCATATGCGCTATTTACAGAGATCTGTAAAGACACGCATACAGGAGCTGCGTGACGCGGGCTGGGACAAGATGCTCGGCGAACTAGAGCCCAACCATCTGGCATTTTGGGAACTTCAGAGGAAACTCAGATCCCCTCAATCTTCCTCCATGCCCCCCCTGACCCGTCCCGACAAGACCGTAGCCTTCGAGGACGTTGAAAAGGCAGAATGCCTGGCCGACACCCTCGAGGCCCAATGCTCACCCAGCTCCCTGCCAGTAGACCAAGCTCACCTCCTAAAGGTCGACGCTGAAGTCGAACGTAGAGCCTCTCTCCCTCCTGTCGATGACCCTGATTGTCCACTGCCTCCCGTCGCTCCAGACGAGGTGCATGACATTATCAAAGGTCTTAAAGCTCGTAAAGCTCCCGGTTCAGATGGACTCACCAATAGGGTGATCCAATTATTCCCTGCCCACCTGATAATGCTTTTGACTACCATCTTCAATGGTGCCTTAAGCAACAACTTCTTTCCCCAGTCGTGGAAAGAAGCCACAGTCATAGGTATCAGAAAGCCCGGTAAACCCAGTACCGAGCCCTCTAGCTACCGTCCCATCAGTTTGCTCAAGGTTCTCGGAAAAATCTATGAGAGGCTTATTTACAAGCGTCTCAGAGACTTCGCCGAGACCAAGGGCCTCATCCCCAACGAACAGTTCGGCTTTCGAACTGAGCACTCTAGCGTGCATCAGGCCCACCGCATCATTGAGTTCATAAGCGATGGTTTCCAACGCGGCTCTTTGACGGGTGCAGTTTTCTTCGACATTGCGAAAGCATTCGATAAAGTCTGGCACAACGGCTTATTATACAAGCTGTACCAACTCGGCGTGCCGGATCGTCTCGTACTCATCTTACGGGACTATCTATCGAATCGCGTATTCCGCTATCGCATTGAAAGAGCACTTTCCTCTCCCCGCCCCATTCGTGCAGGAGTCCCTCAGGGCTCCGTGCTAGCTCCCCTCATGTTCACGCTATTCACTAGCGATATTCCAAACCCAGGTAGAAGGACGCATTTCGCTCTGTTCGCAGACGATACGGCCATCTACTTTAGGTCTAGGTACCCCGACTATATCGCCCACACTCTCCAAGGCGCAGTCAATCGACTCGCTGCCTGGTTTCGAAAGTGGCGCATAGAAGTCAATCCCGAAAAAAGCCAAGCGGTTCTCTTCTCGAAACCGCGCACAAGGCTTAGAGACCCCCTCCCCCGACCTCTCACTATGTTCGGTAAGCAGATCCCTTGGGAGAAGCGAGCCAAATACCTAGGTGTTTTTCTCGACCACCATCTCACTTTCGCTGAGCACATAAAGAAGGTTCGTTCGCGAGCCGCTTTCGCTCTCGGTAGGCTCCATTCCGTCCTAAACGCACGCAGCAAGATGTCACTTAAGTGCAAATTGCGAATCTACACAGCGTGTATTCGTCCCATCATGACTTATGCGGGTGCCGTCTTTGCTCATGCAAAACCCCATCATATCCATAGGTTGCAAACGCTCCAAAACCGATTCCTCCGCAGGGCCACAGGCTCCCCCTGGTATGTTAGGAACGAGAGTCTCCATCTCGACCTTAGAATTCCCACGATCCACCAATTTCTAAAACGCCTTGCAAAGCGTTACTTCGATTCCGCGGTCAAACATCGCAACCCTCTGGTTGTCGAGGCCGCCAGTTATGTCCCAAGTAGGATTAGCCGTACCCGCCGACCTAGGCACATTCTCACCGACCCTGATGACCCCATAACCCTCCTCCAGGAGAGCAATAGGGCCACTAGTACTATACACAGACACAGACGCCTCCCGTCATTCCGACCTCGCCGTCGAGGTCCTTTGCGATCGCGACCGCGCCCCCGAGTAAATGATACTCCTCCCCGACCCTTGCTCGATAACGAGGTGCCAGCAGTGGTTTCAGCTGTGCACGTAGCTTTAAATTCCCCGATTAATAATAATGATCAAAACTTTGATCCAGCCCGTCCCGTCTTTGATGTCCTCCCTCCGGTGACGCCCTAAGCCGAGGCTCGTACCCCACAGGGGGTGCCCTTAGCGAGCGTTCACCTAGCTTTTTAGCTTAGTTTTGTATGCCCCTGGCTGGAGGCTTTGAGTGTAGCAGCTTAAGGCAACCACAGGATTGACCGGTTAAGTAGTCACGACCTCAGAGGTCAGCTACGAGATGCCCTAAAAAAAAAAAAAAAAAAAAAAAAAAAAAAAACCTGTCCAGCCTTTTCCCAACTATGTTGAGGTCGGCTTCCAGTCTAACCAGATGCAGCTAAATATCAGTATTTTACAAGGAGCGACTGCCTATCTGACCTCCACAACCTAGTAACTGGGTAATACGATACCCCTTGGTAAGACTGGTTGTCAGACTTTCGGGCTTCTGACGACCCGTAACGACTGTCAAAGAGCCACGAATGACAGCCGGACCAACGGCTTTACGTGCTTTCTGAGGGACAGAGGAGTCTCGGTATGTAAAGATGATCAACCCCGGCAAGTATAGCTTAACCTGGTGGATCGACCCGTGCGGCTGTTATTACTTAGCTACAAGCTCCTCAATTTATTAAAAAAGCACGATAACATAATATTTTTTTTTTATATAAATTATACCTTATAAAATAACTCATCGCCTGTTTCACTTCACCATGATGGCGCTAAACCCCTATAAACACAAACACAAACGATTTTCCATTCAATTTAGCTTACAGCCATGCGATTCTTTATTCAACTCGAAAAAATAACAATAAAAATCGTTAACATTTCTTCAGATGAAACTGACGCTTTTAACTCAAAGTAAATGGTTATTAAAATGGGTATGCCTGTTAAAAGGACATTTAAATTCTAAAAAAGTAATTAGGTTTTATAATTTATTAGTTAACAAGAAGATTTTGTTTCTTGTTTCATGACCTGAATACAGATTACATCACTCAATGGAAACAATGATGGCGCACAAATTCTGAACAAAATTATCTCATGGTCAAAGTTGTATGAACCAACTGTTTTGATAACGAGTGCACAGTGACTAAAAGTGTAAATAATTAACAATTTTATATTATAAATCGATTAATTTAGGGAGCATCAAGAATGATTAGATTTTAGATCAAACAATCTGCCTAGCCCTTTCCCAACAATCTTATGGTCGGCTTCCAGTCTAACCGGATGCAACTGAATACCAGTATTTTACATGGAGCGACTGCCTATCTGACTGATACAGGATAACATGATAGTTTTTGTAAGACTGGTTGTCAGACTTTTGGGCTTCTGACTACCCGTAACGACTGTCAAAGATCTATGAATGACAGCCGGGACCAACGGTTTAACATGCTTTCCGAGGCACGGAGGGGACTTCAATTCATATATTGTAAAAAATGTACGCATAATTTACCATTTCTTACTGAAACAGACAGAATAGACTGACTAAGTATATAATTATACGTTCTAAGAATTGCTAATTGGGTTTCATTGTCTGATATTAGTACTGATTCAGTACCGTACTTACAAAAGTAAGTTTCAGTGAACTAAGAAAATAATAAAATTGTGTTCGTGTATTAAAGAAACGTAAAATAAATTTACTTTGGAAGCTGATAAAAGTGTTTTTTTATACAATGAACAATTTTTTCGGCCTCTGATTGTTGAGCGAAAGGTCACCAAGCAACTACTGGTGTGCTCTGACATAGAGACAGACAGGTCTGTTCCTCTTAAATAGCACATTTACGATCAAACTATGAGTAGTGATAGCCTAGTGGTGTGACCGTCGGACTGCCAAGTCATAGGTATCAAGTTCGAATCCAAGGAACGCTCCTTTGATTTTTCGGATTCATGTGCGTATTGTATAATTATCACTTGCTTCAAAAACGATGAAGGAAAACATCTTAAGGAAACCGGCATGCCTGAGAGATATTTCTCGACGGCATTTGAAAACAAGTCAGAGGCCCATGGGTGGCTTTAAAACTGACACCAGGTTAGTCACACGAAAAGAAGAAGGCGATCAAACTAGAATGACAAATTTTGATGTAAATGAACCAACAATGTAACTCTTACATCTTTGTAATAAGGTATGAATTAACAACTTGCTGCTAATGAAATGTGCTACTTAAATCTATGACAAATCGAGTTGTTTTTAGTTAGCGAGTTAAATTCGAATCCTGCTCGTCACTTTGACGTACATTCATGTTACTAGGGGTTGGAGTAAAACTGAAATAATACACTAGTTACGCAGCATCGGGGCAACGCATATCTAAGCAATTTGAAAATAAAATCCTGTGCACACGATCCTTTTTTTGTAGGTAAGCTATACTATAGCAGCCGAGCGCTGCAAGCAAGAATAGTCCTTACAGTGTACAGATATGCGTTTCTTCGATAATACATCATTCTAAACAAACTTTTGCATTAATTTATCTCTCCCCAAAAAACCCTGAAAGCTACAATAAATCCATCCGAAAAATTTTATAGAATAAAAAGAGAAAAATATATGAAAACTCCTATAATTTTTAGACTCGGTATGTGAAATGGCAACGTTCCCGGCGTGCATTCGCAGAAGCTGAAATTTATGTACGAGCATTGTCCAGGAGTTTGTTATCTCTGGAAATACGCCAGTGACCGATATTGTGTAAAACTTTACTGTGTAATATTAGTTTTTTGATCGATAGAAAGATCATTTCAATTGAAACATTTAATCCGATTTTCTATCGTAAATCCGGGCCAAACGGCATTGTCTTTTGAAAAATGACTAGAATATCTAATGGTGGTGGGGGGAGTCAAGACAAATAACTAATTCATCCTCGAAAAAACAAAAACATCAAATAAATATTTAGTTATTCTATAGAGGTACACACGGCTACACATCAAGCTATACAGCATAATAGAAATATTTCCAGTATAAGCTGATCTCACATTGTATAGGATTTCCGTACAATGCAGGGTCAGCGTAAACTGGAAATGTATGGCTTGATGTGTAGCCGTGCGTACTAGTTGTGCCCCACAGTGTCACCCGCATAAGTCTCGATCCCATTCCCACGGGATCGGGATAAAGAGTATTTTATGTCCTAACCCAGGTCATGTTCTACCCTTGTGGCAAATTACATCCAAATCCGTTCTGACTCTTTAGCGTGAAAGCGTAACAAACAAATAAACAAAGTCAATTTTACATTTATAATATTATATACTAGCTTCTGCCAGCGACTTCGTCCGTGAACCTATAACCTTTCTCAAGACTTAGGCTATCTAATGCAAAAATATAGACATATGACCCACATAGTATATATATATATATATATAACAAACAAATTGTACCTCTTTTTATTATTATAGTATATATAAACTAGCTTCCACCAGCGGCTTTGCCCACGTGATATCTTTATAAATTATAGCCTATGTTACTCAGTGATAAGACAGAATTCTACGGCGAAAGAATTTTTTAAATCGGTCCAGTAGTTTTTGAGTTTATTCATTACAAGCAAACATACAAAACATCAAGTCTTTTCTCTTAAATATTAGTTTGAACTAAAGATGATGACGAACAGGTTGTAAAGTTCACTCATCCTATAGAGGATGAGTTGAGTGTCTGATGGGCTACTGCCCGACGATTAATGTCAGGACGTTGTATATATGCTAGTCGCGCGGTAAAACCTGCTTGCGCGATGCAGGATTTTGCGTGACGTCATTGTAATGCGTAGTTCGCTTGTGACGATGTAGATGCCACCACAATTACATTTACGTTTAAACGAAAGGTCAATACCTACAAGCTAAATCCATGCCATTCTCAATAAAAAAATGGCGAATTAAATACGAAAATCCTCAAGCTTAGCTTACTCAATGATGGTCATGTTTTGATGGTGGGTTCCTGTTGTTCCTGCCCATGACTTCGTTCCCGTGGAAGTCGTAAGAAACACGATATACTAAAATAACAGCCACATTTTTATAAAACTCCCCCGGCCCCCGACACACCGTCGCTTCGCCCACTCGCGCTAACTTTTGTCTTTTTACTAAGCTCCTAAGGGTCGTAGCGTGATGTTAAATAACCTATATTTAACCTTCCTCATTAATCACTCCGTCCATTGGTGAAAAGCGTAAGAACTTTTATTAATTTTATCGCGTTCAGGCTGATAGACGCGAGCGGGACATTTTCAACATTTATAAAACGAAAATGCATTTTATTAAGTAATAAGAAACCATCATCGTATGACATACTGTATCTGCCATTTTATGATCATCTTTCAATATTTTTGCCCAATTTATCTCGCACTTAATTAGTAACTTTTGTTATATCAATCTGCCCAGTCTTCGCAACTATGTTGGGGTCGGCTTCCAGTCTAACCGGATGCAGCTGAATATGAGTATTTTATATGGAGCGACTGCCTATCTGAAGTCTATTACAATCCAGTTACTGGATAACCCCTTGGTTACATTGGGGGACATTGTTTTATAATTATGTAGTGATAGTGATTACGAAACTTGTCAATTTTGAATCGACATTCATACATTTATCATTATAGAATACATACGATATCCGTAGTTCAATACACAGAGCTCAGTGACATCTGGCAATCGGCCATGGTTCATGAGTTTGTCTGCAAACGGATGCGAGTATCGAACGCCGTCTGCGCAGTATCCGATGCTGAATATATGGGGCCTAGCGAGTAAAAATATTAGTAACCAGCGCTGGGACTCTGTCTCGCATAGGGTCGCAGCATTATGCTGAGTGATGGCCGTTTTGCGTGGATGTGACGCAAATTTTCCCCCAAATTGTTATTTTCGTGTTTTGTTCTTTCTTTGCCTCATGTTTCCCGCAAATAAACGTATTTTTTTTCTTTTTTAATATGTAATCTATAATATAAAAATGAATCGCAAAATGTGTTGGTAAGCGCATAACTCAACAACGCCTGGACCAATTTGGCCAAATCTTTTTTTAAAATGTTCGTTGAAGTTCAAGGATGGTTTTTACGGCGAGAAAAATTAGAATTATTGCTGGAAAAACCCTAAAAATAGCCCTTTTCTTTTTCCCATATAAATGATTTCTAACTAAAACGTAGTCAATTTGAGTTTTATTGCTATGGTATAAAGTTCATATTAAATTACAAGCACTCACTGTTGTCTAAGCAATGTAGGTGTGTTCCTAACGTCAAAGATCATATCTATCAAAACAATGTGCGTGTGTGCGTTGGAGCACAGAATACATAGTTGGAGGAGTTTAATGTCGCGTTCCGAAACTCGCGTTTCTTTTGTATTAGTTTCGGCACGCGAGATAAAATGCATCAGTTTCCACGTCATTACATCAGTCAAACAAAAATCGCGTTACCAACAGTGTTTTATTATTTTTAATATACAAATTTTAAATAAATAAAACAATTTGTACGGCTTAAAAGGATTTGACTTCAAGTCATATCAAATTTAAAAAAAAAAAAAGTTGTCTGTTACCTAATCTACTGAGTTTGCTTTTGACAACTGATACACGAAACAAATTCGTATATCGTGTTTTGTGCAGAGTGTTTAGTTAGTTAGTGTTTGTTTAGTTCGTGATTAGTGAAAAAATAATTTATATTTGATATGCCTCCTATAAGACGAAGCAATTTAGGTAGAAGAACCAGAAATGCTACAAACCAAGCTAATTACCGATCTAATCGTACTGCACAAGAACGTGACGACGGAAATGAACGTGAAAGAATTCGGATATCACAAACGCGTGAAGCGCGAGCGCGACATTCAACTAATAATCGCGCAAGTTTGAATCGAGCTGCTTTCAGTTACGATGTGTCAATTGACTACAGTAACTACCAATGTGTTGTTATTGGTTCTATGAACTCGGTTTGCTCACACTGTAAGGCATTAAAATACAAAAACGAAGCCAATGGATTGTGTTGCGCAAATGGTAAAGTGAAATTGATACCATTGGATCCACCACCAGAACCATTGTACTCATTGGTTTCAGGAATAGGAACAGATTCTATACACTTTTTGACACATATCCAACAATATAACAATTGCTTTCAAATGACTTCATTTGGGGCAACAAATGTAGTTCGGGAAAATTTTATGCCAACTTTCAAGGTATGTATTATAGCAGTTACTCATAATTATTTTAGCGAATAAAATTTTCTGTCACCAAAGTTAAGATGTGTCACTAATCTTCAATTTCTTAATCATTACGAAATATATCACTTAGTCATCATATTATATGGTGATTCAGTTTCAGTGACACTTTTATTATATTTTATTATATTTGATAGATATTAGTTAAACTAAATATATACTTTTTAAGATCAAATATTATTTAAGTTTGATCACTGACAATCCATTAATTTATACCACACCATAATATTTTTTTTTATTTACAGATACAAGGGCAAATATATCACAGAGCAGGTTCACTGTTACCAGTGTCAGATAGCGACAACAAATTCCTGCAAATTTATTTTATGGGCAACTCACCACAAGAAATTGATCTGCGTTGTGCACATAACAATTTAGTAAAGAGGTCTATTGTAGAACAATTACAAACTTTATTTCATCAACACAATCAATTGATTATATTGTTTAAAACTGCCCTGGATCTGATGCCATCCGATAATCACAAAATTGTAATCAGAGCTGATAAAACACCTGCAGGTCAACATACAAGACGTTTTAATGCACCAACTATTGATGAAGTTGCTATCGTTGTAGTTGGAGAAAACTTGGAATCCCGTGATATTGTTTTACATCGTCGGAATGATCAATTACAACGTATAAAGGAAACACACCGCTCATATGATGCACTGCAATATCCCATTATATTTTGGCAAGGTGAAGATGGCTACGATTTCTCAATAAAAATGATAAATCCCATTACAGGTAACTAAAATATTAGTTTAGCTATGGCGATAATATCTCAGTCATTATATTATGTATTTTAATTTTATATTTGATGTTATTAAAACAAAATCTATTTACAGGTTCTGAAACCAACAAAAAAGTAAGTTCAATGAACTATTATTCATACCGCCTAATGATTCGGGAAAATGAAGATAATCACATATTGAAATGTCGGCGATTATATCACAAATATGTTGTTGACATGTATGTTAAAATTGAAACGGAGAGATTAACATTCATCAGGTTGAATCAAACCAAACTCCGATCTGAAGAGTATATTCACCTTCGAGATGCGATTAATACTGATGGAAATGCACAGAATGTCGGTCGGATGACTATTCTTCCAGCAACATACATCGGAAGCCCTCGGCATATGCACGAATATGCTCAAGATGCCATGTCGTATGTTCGTCATTATGGTACAGCAGATTTGTTCATCACATTTACATGCAATCCGCAATGGATAGAAATCAAGCAGGAGTTATTCTTTGGGCAATCACCCATTGATCGTCATGATATTACAGCCAGAGTCTTTAGACAAAAGTTGAAATCTTTAATGGATTTCATCGTAAAACATAATGTGTTTGGTGAGACACGCTGCTGGATGTATTCTGTGGAGTGGCAGAAACGAGGATTGCCACATGCACACATTTTGATTTGGTTGGTTGAAAAGATAAGGCCAAATGAAGTTGATGCAGTGATATCAGCTGAAATCCCTAATGTACAAGTAGATCCTGGATTGCATGAGGTAGTTATCAAAAACATGATACATGGTCCCTGTGGAACTCTTAATCAAAATTCACCGTGTATGATGGATGGTAAATGTTCAAAACGATATCCACGGACATTAATATCGGAAACAATTACTGGTAATGACGGTTATCCATTGTATCGTCGCAGATCGACAGCAGACAATGGAAAATCAACAATTGTCAAATTAAATCGACAAGATATTGAAATAGATAATCGTTGGATTGTTCCATATTCACCCATTTTATCAAAGACATTCAAAGCACACATCAACGTTGAATCTTGCCATTCAGTGAAATCTATAAAATACATTTGCAAATATGTAACCAAAGGGAGTGATATGGCTGTGATTGGAATTGGTGCAGAGAATTCCAATGATGAAGTTACCCAATACCAAATGGGCCGCTATGTCAGTAGTAATGAAGCAGTTTGGCGAATATTTTCTTTTCCTATTCATGAGAGACACCCTTCTGTTGTTCACTTAGCTGTGCATTTAGAAAATGGACAAAGAGTGTATTTTACAGCACAGAACGCAGTACAAAGAGCTGCTCAGCCACCATCTACTACATTAACCAGTTTTTTTGAGACATGCCAAAACGATGATTTCGCACAAACATTGCTATATTCTGAAATGCCAAAATATTATACCTGGAATCAATCCTCAAGGAGATTTATACGACGGAAACAAGGAAAACCAGTTCCAGGATATACAGATGTATATTCCACCGATGCGATTGGCCGGATTTATTCAGTACATCCAAGCAATGATGAATGTTTTTATTTACGACTGCTATTAGTCAATGTACGTGGCCCAACATCATTCCAACAGTTACGAACTGTTGATGGTGAATTGTGTGGATCCTACAGAGAAGCCTGTCAACGTTTGCAATTGCTTGAAAATGACGCTCATTGGGATCAAACTCTCAATGATGCTGTAATATCATCACACGCTCATCAAATACGAACATTGTTTTCTATAATCATATCTACATGCTTCCCATCAAACCCAATTGATTTGTGGATCAAGTACAAAGATTACATGTGTGATGATATTTTGTATCAAATACGGAATAGAATGGGAAATCCAAATATACAAATCAGTGAAGAAATTTACAATGAAGCATTGATTTCAATTGAGGACATGTGCTTGATAATGTCAAACAAACTATTAATTCAATTAGGCCTGACCGCGCCCAATCGTCCAATGCATGACGCTTTTAACCAAGAGTTGCATCGAGAAAGACTGTATGATCTCAACGCTTTGAAAGAATTAATTCAAACAAATCTTCCACTGTTAAATGAACAACAGAAGTATGTATTTGAAACTCTTATGAAAGTAACAAATGATGAAACTGGAGGGATTTACTTCTTAGATGCACCTGGTGGTACAGGAAAAACTTTTTTGATTTCATTAATATTAGCAACAATTCGCTCACAAAATAAAATTGCACTTGCACTCGCTTCGTCGGGAATCGCAGCAACTTTGCTTGAAGGTGGTCGAACAGCCCATTCAGCACTAAAATTGCCATTAAATATGCAAAGCAATGAAACTCCAACCTGCAACGTTTCGAAGAACTCTGCAATGGCAAAGGTTTTGCAGCAATGTAAATTGATTGTTTGGGATGAATGCACGATGGCACATAAAAAATCTTTGGAGGCTTTAGACAGAACCTTAAAAGATCTACGGAGCAATAATAACCGATTTGGTGGTGCAATGATTTTATTAGCAGGAGATTTTCGTCAAACATTGCCAGTGATTCCACGATCAACGCCAGCTGATGAACTCAATGCATGTCTAAAGTCCTCCAATTTGTGGAAACATGTCAAAGTACTTCATTTAAGCAAGAATATGCGTGTCGAGTTGCAAAATGACCAATCTGGAAACATATTCTCTAAACAACTCATTGACATTGGTAATGGCAAATTTCCTATAGACATGTTGACTGGCTGCATTAACTTTCCTCAAAGTTTTTGTCAGTTAACTCGATCAAAAGATGAACTTATTCAGAAGGTGTTTCCAGATGTTTCTCAAAATTACAGAAACCATGATTGGTTGAGCGAACGAGCTATACTGGCTGCAAAAAACATAGATGTAAATGAATTAAATTTCAAAATTCAAGAACAAATTACAGGCGAATTGAGGATATATAAATCAGTTGATTCGGCTACTAATCAAGATGATGTAGTCAACTATCCACCGGAATTTTTAAACTCGCTGGATTTGCCAGGATTGCCACCTCACAATCTTCAATTAAAGGTTGGATCGGTGGTTATAATGTTGCGAAATATCAACCAACCGCGTCTTTGCAACGGTACACGGTTAGCGATAAAAAAATTACTAAACAATGTGATAGAAGCAACTATACTCAAAGGAAAGTATAAAGGAGAAGATGTTCTCATACCGCGCATCCCAATGATTCCGACTGATGTGCCATTTGAGTTTAAACGACTACAGTTTCCAGTGCGGCTTGCTTTTGCTATGACTATAAACAAGTCCCAGGGGCAATCATTAAGTGTTTGTGGTATTAATCTAGAAAACCCATGTTTCTCACATGGTCAATTGTATGTTGCCTGTTCCCGTGTTGGAAAACCATCAGATTTGTTTATCTATGCGCCAGGTAATCAAACAAAAAACATCGTATACCACAAAGCACTACAATGATAATAATAATAATTATGATTCACATGATTAACAATAAAGCGATTACTTACTTTTAAATCCTTATATATGTTTTATTTAATTATTTTTTATTCACAACGCCCTATCACCAGGGTGACGGTTCTGTTCAGGAGAATTTTTTAAAATACGTAGGCACAAAAACTGCCACATTACAAATCTTTTTGACAGGACGAAGTCTGTCGGGTCAGCTAGTCTATAATATAAAAATGAATCGCAAAATGTGTTGGTAAGCGCATAACTCAACAACGCCTGGACCAATTTGGCCAAATCTTTTTTTAAAATGTTCGTTGAAGTTCAAGGATGGTTTTTACGGCGAGAAAAATTAGAATTATTGCTGGAAAAACCCTAAAAATAGCCCTTTTCTTTTTCCCATATAAATGATTTCTAACTAAAACGTAGTCAATTTGAGTTTTATTGCTATGGTATAAAGTTCATATTAAATTACAAGCACTCACTGTTGTCT
This sequence comes from Omphaloscelis lunosa, assembly GCA_916610215.1. NCBI lineage: Eukaryota > Metazoa > Arthropoda > Insecta > Lepidoptera > Noctuidae > Omphaloscelis > Omphaloscelis lunosa. The sequence goes on from OU744260.1 coordinate 17,882,835, forward strand.
AAGCAATGTAGGTGTGTTCCTAACGTCAAAGATCATATCTATCAAAACAATGTGCGTGTGTGCGTTGGAGCACAGAATACATAGTTGGAGGAGTTTAATGTCGCGTTCCGAAACTCGCGTTTCTTTTGTATTAGTTTCGGCACGCGAGATAAAATGCATCAGTTTCCACGTCATTACATCAGTCAAACAAAAATCGCGTTACCAACAGTGTTTTATTATTTTTAATATACAAATTTTAAATAAATAAAACAATTTGTACGGCTTAAAAGGATTTGACTTCAAGTCATATCAAATTTAAAAAAAAAAAAAGTTGTCTGTTACCTAATCTACTGAGTTTGCTTTTGACAACTGATACACGAAACAAATTCGTATATCGTGTTTTGTGCAGAGTGTTTAGTTAGTTAGTGTTTGTTTAGTTCGTGATTAGTGAAAAAATAATTTATATTTGATATGCCTCCTATAAGACGAAGCAATTTAGGTAGAAGAACCAGAAATGCTACAAACCAAGCTAATTACCGATCTAATCGTACTGCACAAGAACGTGACGACGGAAATGAACGTGAAAGAATTCGGATATCACAAACGCGTGAAGCGCGAGCGCGACATTCAACTAATAATCGCGCAAGTTTGAATCGAGCTGCTTTCAGTTACGATGTGTCAATTGACTACAGTAACTACCAATGTGTTGTTATTGGTTCTATGAACTCGGTTTGCTCACACTGTAAGGCATTAAAATACAAAAACGAAGCCAATGGATTGTGTTGCGCAAATGGTAAAGTGAAATTGATACCATTGGATCCACCACCAGAACCATTGTACTCATTGGTTTCAGGAATAGGAACAGATTCTATACACTTTTTGACACATATCCAACAATATAACAATTGCTTTCAAATGACTTCATTTGGGGCAACAAATGTAGTTCGGGAAAATTTTATGCCAACTTTCAAGGTATGTATTATAGCAGTTACTCATAATTATTTTAGCGAATAAAATTTTCTGTCACCAAAGTTAAGATGTGTCACTAATCTTCAATTTCTTAATCATTACGAAATATATCACTTAGTCATCATATTATATGGTGATTCAGTTTCAGTGACACTTTTATTATATTTTATTATATTTGATAGATATTAGTTAAACTAAATATATACTTTTTAAGATCAAATATTATTTAAGTTTGATCACTGACAATCCATTAATTTATACCACACCATAATATTTTTTTTTATTTACAGATACAAGGGCAAATATATCACAGAGCAGGTTCACTGTTACCAGTGTCAGATAGCGACAACAAATTCCTGCAAATTTATTTTATGGGCAACTCACCACAAGAAATTGATCTGCGTTGTGCACATAACAATTTAGTAAAGAGGTCTATTGTAGAACAATTACAAACTTTATTTCATCAACACAATCAATTGATTATATTGTTTAAAACTGCCCTGGATCTGATGCCATCCGATAATCACAAAATTGTAATCAGAGCTGATAAAACACCTGCAGGTCAACATACAAGACGTTTTAATGCACCAACTATTGATGAAGTTGCTATCGTTGTAGTTGGAGAAAACTTGGAATCCCGTGATATTGTTTTACATCGTCGGAATGATCAATTACAACGTATAAAGGAAACACACCGCTCATATGATGCACTGCAATATCCCATTATATTTTGGCAAGGTGAAGATGGCTACGATTTCTCAATAAAAATGATAAATCCCATTACAGGTAACTAAAATATTAGTTTAGCTATGGCGATAATATCTCAGTCATTATATTATGTATTTTAATTTTATATTTGATGTTATTAAAACAAAATCTATTTACAGGTTCTGAAACCAACAAAAAAGTAAGTTCAATGAACTATTATTCATACCGCCTAATGATTCGGGAAAATGAAGATAATCACATATTGAAATGTCGGCGATTATATCACAAATATGTTGTTGACATGTATGTTAAAATTGAAACGGAGAGATTAACATTCATCAGGTTGAATCAAACCAAACTCCGATCTGAAGAGTATATTCACCTTCGAGATGCGATTAATACTGATGGAAATGCACAGAATGTCGGTCGGATGACTATTCTTCCAGCAACATACATCGGAAGCCCTCGGCATATGCACGAATATGCTCAAGATGCCATGTCGTATGTTCGTCATTATGGTACAGCAGATTTGTTCATCACATTTACATGCAATCCGCAATGGATAGAAATCAAGCAGGAGTTATTCTTTGGGCAATCACCCATTGATCGTCATGATATTACAGCCAGAGTCTTTAGACAAAAGTTGAAATCTTTAATGGATTTCATCGTAAAACATAATGTGTTTGGTGAGACACGCTGCTGGATGTATTCTGTGGAGTGGCAGAAACGAGGATTGCCACATGCACACATTTTGATTTGGTTGGTTGAAAAGATAAGGCCAAATGAAGTTGATGCAGTGATATCAGCTGAAATCCCTAATGTACAAGTAGATCCTGGATTGCATGAGGTAGTTATCAAAAACATGATACATGGTCCCTGTGGAACTCTTAATCAAAATTCACCGTGTATGATGGATGGTAAATGTTCAAAACGATATCCACGGACATTAATATCGGAAACAATTACTGGTAATGACGGTTATCCATTGTATCGTCGCAGATCGACAGCAGACAATGGAAAATCAACAATTGTCAAATTAAATCGACAAGATATTGAAATAGATAATCGTTGGATTGTTCCATATTCACCCATTTTATCAAAGACATTCAAAGCACACATCAACGTTGAATCTTGCCATTCAGTGAAATCTATAAAATACATTTGCAAATATGTAACCAAAGGGAGTGATATGGCTGTGATTGGAATTGGTGCAGAGAATTCCAATGATGAAGTTACCCAATACCAAATGGGCCGCTATGTCAGTAGTAATGAAGCAGTTTGGCGAATATTTTCTTTTCCTATTCATGAGAGACACCCTTCTGTTGTTCACTTAGCTGTGCATTTAGAAAATGGACAAAGAGTGTATTTTACAGCACAGAACGCAGTACAAAGAGCTGCTCAGCCACCATCTACTACATTAACCAGTTTTTTTGAGACATGCCAAAACGATGATTTCGCACAAACATTGCTATATTCTGAAATGCCAAAATATTATACCTGGAATCAATCCTCAAGGAGATTTATACGACGGAAACAAGGAAAACCAGTTCCAGGATATACAGATGTATATTCCACCGATGCGATTGGCCGGATTTATTCAGTACATCCAAGCAATGATGAATGTTTTTATTTACGACTGCTATTAGTCAATGTACGTGGCCCAACATCATTCCAACAGTTACGAACTGTTGATGGTGAATTGTGTGGATCCTACAGAGAAGCCTGTCAACGTTTGCAATTGCTTGAAAATGACGCTCATTGGGATCAAACTCTCAATGATGCTGTAATATCATCACACGCTCATCAAATACGAACATTGTTTTCTATAATCATATCTACATGCTTCCCATCAAACCCAATTGATTTGTGGATCAAGTACAAAGATTACATGTGTGATGATATTTTGTATCAAATACGGAATAGAATGGGAAATCCAAATATACAAATCAGTGAAGAAATTTACAATGAAGCATTGATTTCAATTGAGGACATGTGCTTGATAATGTCAAACAAACTATTAATTCAATTAGGCCTGACCGCGCCCAATCGTCCAATGCATGACGCTTTTAACCAAGAGTTGCATCGAGAAAGACTGTATGATCTCAACGCTTTGAAAGAATTAATTCAAACAAATCTTCCACTGTTAAATGAACAACAGAAGTATGTATTTGAAACTCTTATGAAAGTAACAAATGATGAAACTGGAGGGATTTACTTCTTAGATGCACCTGGTGGTACAGGAAAAACTTTTTTGATTTCATTAATATTAGCAACAATTCGCTCACAAAATAAAATTGCACTTGCACTCGCTTCGTCGGGAATCGCAGCAACTTTGCTTGAAGGTGGTCGAACAGCCCATTCAGCACTAAAATTGCCATTAAATATGCAAAGCAATGAAACTCCAACCTGCAACGTTTCGAAGAACTCTGCAATGGCAAAGGTTTTGCAGCAATGTAAATTGATTGTTTGGGATGAATGCACGATGGCACATAAAAAATCTTTGGAGGCTTTAGACAGAACCTTAAAAGATCTACGGAGCAATAATAACCGATTTGGTGGTGCAATGATTTTATTAGCAGGAGATTTTCGTCAAACATTGCCAGTGATTCCACGATCAACGCCAGCTGATGAACTCAATGCATGTCTAAAGTCCTCCAATTTGTGGAAACATGTCAAAGTACTTCATTTAAGCAAGAATATGCGTGTCGAGTTGCAAAATGACCAATCTGGAAACATATTCTCTAAACAACTCATTGACATTGGTAATGGCAAATTTCCTATAGACATGTTGACTGGCTGCATTAACTTTCCTCAAAGTTTTTGTCAGTTAACTCGATCAAAAGATGAACTTATTCAGAAGGTGTTTCCAGATGTTTCTCAAAATTACAGAAACCATGATTGGTTGAGCGAACGAGCTATACTGGCTGCAAAAAACATAGATGTAAATGAATTAAATTTCAAAATTCAAGAACAAATTACAGGCGAATTGAGGATATATAAATCAGTTGATTCGGCTACTAATCAAGATGATGTAGTCAACTATCCACCGGAATTTTTAAACTCGCTGGATTTGCCAGGATTGCCACCTCACAATCTTCAATTAAAGGTTGGATCGGTGGTTATAATGTTGCGAAATATCAACCAACCGCGTCTTTGCAACGGTACACGGTTAGCGATAAAAAAATTACTAAACAATGTGATAGAAGCAACTATACTCAAAGGAAAGTATAAAGGAGAAGATGTTCTCATACCGCGCATCCCAATGATTCCGACTGATGTGCCATTTGAGTTTAAACGACTACAGTTTCCAGTGCGGCTTGCTTTTGCTATGACTATAAACAAGTCCCAGGGGCAATCATTAAGTGTTTGTGGTATTAATCTAGAAAACCCATGTTTCTCACATGGTCAATTGTATGTTGCCTGTTCCCGTGTTGGAAAACCATCAGATTTGTTTATCTATGCGCCAGGTAATCAAACAAAAAACATCGTATACCACAAAGCACTACAATGATAATAATAATAATTATGATTCACATGATTAACAATAAAGCGATTACTTACTTTTAAATCCTTATATATGTTTTATTTAATTATTTTTTATTCACAACGCCCTATCACCAGGGTGACGGTTCTGTTCAGGAGAATTTTTTAAAATACGTAGGCACAAAAACTGCCACATTACAAATCTTTTTGACAGGACGAAGTCTGTCGGGTCAGCTAGTACTTAATATTATTATGATAAATGCGAAAATAACTATATCTGTCTGTCAATTACCATTTCACTATGTAACGGCTGAAAAGATCGTAATGAAAATTGTCACACAGGTAAACTATGACCCGGGTTATGGATAATTTTTATTTCGGTAGTATACGTTCCCGTGAGATAATTTCCAACCGCCACGCGGGTGAAGCCGTGGGTACAAACTATAGCTTATAAAGTGTAGATTTTGGGAAGATAATAATCTCTAATAAAAACAGTGGCAATTCGGAATGCCAACAGAAATGAAAACTTGAACAATTTTTCTGTGCAGGAAATAATGTATCGCGCTTTAATGTCTTTTTAAAGCCGGTGTCGGTAACAGTGTCGCGAAATCAATGATTTAGGCCCATCTCAAAAATGCCCAACAAGCCTAAGCTTCTTCCAAAAAAGATATTAAAAAAAATATATATATTATTTTTAGTATTTTAATATATTTTTCACCCCTTTACGATGCCTCTCATTTTGACTCCAAGGTTAGGTGGTAGAGAATGTCACATGGCATTATTCCTCCTTATGCACCAAGCGTGCAAGTAGTGTATAAAAAAATAAATATTAATATTTTGCGCACAAAGAAACACAATTAAGAAAATCAATTTAAAAGTAAAAATCTTTGAAATCCGGCAATTCGTATCGAGCCTACGAGATACCAAATAACTGAACGACTAACAGAATAGGTAGGTGTGCACACTTGCGGAAGGCAGGAGAGAGCATCGAAGGGGATCCAAACGCCTCCTGCCGGAGGCTCTACGCGGGGGTCGTGCGGTCCATGGCCCTTTACGGGGCGCCGGTGTGGGCGCGTTCAATAAGGCTGCGGCCAGCCCGCCGTTTGAACGCGTCCCAGAGGGTCATGGCCATCCGGCTGGCCCGAGGATACCGCACGGTCTCCTGCGAGTCGGCGAGCCTACTTGCCGGATTACCGCATGGGATCTGGAGGCAAAGGTCGTCGCGCACATTTGGGAGTGGCGCGAGGAGGCGAGGCGCCGGGGCTTAGCTCCGCTGTCACCTCCTTCTGCGAAGCGGTAATGCTCGCGAAGGAGGAGGCGGAACGCGTGAGGGAGAGGCAAATTCGCGCCCTCACGCCCCTAACCGCCGCAGGAGGAGACGCCCAGGGCGTCGGGAATCGCGAGGCGATTTCCGGCCACCGTAGGCGCGGGCTTGCGGGCGGTGAGCAATGGGTGGCTCACCGTCCGATAAGGACCAGGCCCGGGTCGACGGCGCGTTGTGTTCCACGCGCGCCTCAAAGAGATGTCAGCATAATTGAAGGGGTCCACTAGGACCGATGCCTGCCGGGGTTGCGAAGAAAACCGAAAGGGAGATCGTGGCCCCCGGCGACAGGGCAACCGAAGGAACACGGGTGGGTTTTAGTCAGTAAGAGTCTGACACGCCCTCCCGCTCCGCCCAGAGCGGGAGAAGTTATTTGATGATTTCCCATCCTCAAAAAAAAAAAAAAAAGGAGAGAGCATCGAGGAGCATTCCTCTGTCCGCCAGCGTACACTGACAAGAAAAACCTTCTGCGATACCGCGACCGTCCACCAGTTTACCGGAGCATACGCCAGTATGCCGCGGCATCCGCCAAGTCACTGTTCGCTGGGATTTTATTATTCCACTAGCGACTACGCAGTCGAACAGTTGCTTTTGACTCCAGCGTATACATACCGGCCCCTCCCGCCGCGGTATTTAACGTGCTCTTCGAGTCTCCAGAGAAATCTGCGCTGTGATGCTCCAAGGTCGATTAGCGTGCATTGTAATATATACCTTATTTCGATTTGATAAGTATTAAATTCAATTATTAAATTTAAAATCCTCAGCCATCCCGACCGCCAGTCTGCGCAAGCTCTAAAGACTGGCAAAAGCATCACTGAGAGAGCAGTACCTATATATGTATAGTGCGGTCAATTCCTTTGACAATATGGTTGAATGAGTAGTAGAATACCTTCCAATGTACGGAACAAGAAGCTCTTACCTACCAAAGCTACGAACGTCTTCAGATAGACTAATTACTTAGCATCTTCTACCTATATGACATGTGTGACTGACAAAGAGTTCACTGAAACTAGAAATCTGAAAGGAAGATGTTTCGTAAAAATGTGGACGTGTATCCGTGCGTTTGCTGTCGGTGCTGTCCAATAGAAAGACGCCTAATCTCGTCCCACATCACACCATTGAAATTATTCTAGTGTCAATCAATCAATCAATATTCTTTATTTGTAAACATAGGTTACAACAGTGTACAAGATGGTACAATTATAATATCAATAAGTTACAGATTAGGAAAATAAAACAAACTGTCACCATCCGCAGAATTACTATTAATAAAGTCATCATGCATAACTAAATAGTCATTTCAAAACCATTTCCTTTTTTTAGTTATGACAATAAAAACGTTAACATGATAAAACAAAAGAAAAACGGAATTTGAGACATCGTACATTTAAGCATAATAATAATAATAATAATAAAGCCTCTTTTATTCCTTAATTTAAAAAAAAATAAACAAAGTGTAACAGCACTCCGGGAGTGCCGACAGAAGTGAAAACTTGAAGAAAAATCGGTACCGCAGTAATCAACGCGTTGATGTCTTTTAATGGTCAAAAACTGGTGTCATCACGGTGTCGCGAAATCAATGGTTTAGTCCCATCTCAAAAATGCCCAACGCGCCTAAAGAAGTTATCACTTCAAAAAAAGGAAATAATAAATAAAATTGTGGAAATTAATTAAGGACCCCTTTTTGAATAAAGGCCTCCTCCCTTTCTTACCTCTCTTTTCTGTCCTGTGCTACATTTAAGGATACGGTACCATATTTCGATACAAGAGAATTCTCTCAACTTTGCGATCCCTAACATGTCTACACACAAGATATTAAGTCTTCCGAATATAGTTTTTATTTTTTGGCAATTCACTCGAAAACTATGCCAAATGTATAAAGAAGCTAAGATGGCGATTTTCCACGCACTTACGCATCAAGGTCACGCATTTGCTAGTATTTTCCGTTACCGACGATACTTTTCTATCCGTATAACTCTTATCACAAGAACATAAAGATAAGTTTTGAACTATGGGAGTGTAAAATAAGTTGGTGTTCCGTAACATTGAGTTGAAACATCGAGTGAACTCGAAATCAGCGGATGTATTGAAAATAATGTATCAAGTTATTTTCCCCGTTTCACGATGAAGTGATGAAATACAGAGAGATTTGTTGGTGGAGAAAATAAGCTAGTATCGTTTATTGATAGACATTTTGCTTTAGGGTTGAAACAAATTGACGATTTTATTTAGAAAGAGTATGCAGTAAGTGAAGAATTTATATGGTTGAAGGTATATCCTATTAATCTTATGTAACATTCATGTACAGGTGGTACCATCGGGTTAACGCATATCTAAGCAATTTGAAAACAAAATCCTTGCACACGACCCTTTTTTTTTTCATAGCGGCCGAGCGCTGCAAGCAAGAGTAGTCCTTACAGTGTACAGATATGCGTTTCTTCGATAAGGTAAACGCTCCTAATACGGTGGTAGTCAAAATCGCTTCCTATTACGGTGGTATTTCTATTTTCGCGTTTTCTTCCCGTTTTATTCAGTGTAGGTACACCAAAACCGAAACTATTTATTCTAAATCTATTACTTTATGACTTAACTGACGTTTGCAAGTATAGCACATAGACAACATAACAAGATCAATCAGTCTGTGTAACGTCATCGACGTGAGAGGTGTTTCCATACAAACGCGGAACAACAAAAGTAAGTACACAAATATTTAGAAACTAAGTTTTTCGTATTAAGATGCCGTTCGAGTTTCTTCATTTGTTATTTATAGCATTTTCTTATTATTACAATCACTATTTAAGGCCTAACCTAAACCTTCGACCATGCCCGCGAAATTCAAATTTTCTTATGTTTTTTTTATTTTGTAGGTCAGTCTCAGATCTCATGTTAATGATTGATTGATTGGCGGTCATAAAAGATGGCCTCCCTCCATTTCTTCCACATCTCACGGTTACCTAAATAACATATCAAATTATTTGCTGCTAAGAATGTCAATTTCGTGAATTTATGACATTATACACCATCACTGAGAATTGTATTTACGATTTTAATTATTAACATTCTGTAAATATATATTTATTATTTTTACGACCGCAAATCAATCAATCATTAACATGAGATCTGAGACTGATCTAAAAAATACAAAAAACGTAAGAAAATTTGAATTTCGCGGGCAGGGTCGGCACTTTCACCTAAAATAGCTTATTTTATATTTGTAAGTCATTTTTTACCAAAAAAATAAAAAATAAAATACCGCCGTAATACGATACAAATTTTGTAGATTAATCCTAATACGGTGGTATGACTCCGAAATAGGAAAAGTACTGGACATATTTAATTGTTTATAACTTTCAATTGATTAACTTATTGAATTAGTTTCAAGTTAATAATTATTAATCACATAACTTAGAAACCATATTCTGTGGTATGTGTTCTTAATTAGAAATCTAGTTAAATATGAAAACTGTCGAGTACAAAATGTTAGTTTCTTAGAAGAGGCAAAAATGGGAAGGTGTATTTTAATTTATCACAAAACAATTATTTTGTATAAATTTTGACTTGAGTTTTACAAATCTGAGCCAAAAAACTGTTAATGTTTGATTAGGCATTTTTACTCTTTTGTTTATCGAAATATTTATGGGTCAGAATTAGGATTATCGAAAACATGAGTAGTGTTCCTATTACGGCGGTAATTATTTCCAGGTAACTCCGTGTAGGGTTCTAAGATCTCCTATTACGGCTCTATTCATACAACATAAAATGACAAGTTTTTAGGGTTCCGTAAAAGTTTTGTATCTTTTTTTGTGGATTCTTATTTGACATGCATGTTTTTTTTTTGATAAAATCAAAAGCGATGAAAACTTTTTTTATGTAATTGTTTTATTTAAATTTATGCAATCTACATAATTTTTATTTTTGTTTTTATAGATATTATGGACAGAAAGAAACGCAAGTGTTATACTAATGCCCAAGTGGCTGAAGCAGTTTCATCAATTCGACAAGGTATGAGTATTTACAAAGCCTCGAGACAGTATAATATACCAGAGACTACATTACGGAGTAAACGAGATGAGCTTTACGAGAATGAACATTGTGGTAAGCAACCAGTACTTAACCTAAACGAAGAAAGACAAATCGTTAATTGGATCCATTACCTTGGTAAATGTGGCTTTCCAGTTACTAAGAATCAATTATTACACACTGTCTCTAAGTTAGTTGAAAACCTGCAGCGCCCTAATCCGTTTAAAGATGGAGTTTCTGGAAAGAAATGGTTTTCAGGGTTTATGCTACGACATCCAGCAGTGTCAAAACGTGTGGCACAAAATCTTCCAACAAGTAGAAACCAAGTCACGGAAGTTGCATTGCGAGCGTGGTTTGATGGAGTAGGATCATATTTTAAAGAAAACGATTTGCTGCAAGTTCTTCAAGATCCAAAACGTATATTCAACTGCGATGAAACTGGGTTTTTTCTTTGTCCAAAAGACAGAAACAATTTGAAAGTCGATTATCACAAAATACATTAAAATCATTTAAAGAGGCAGGCAGCCAGTGGACAGGTGACCCCACTTATGAAAAACTGTTTTTATTCTGGAAAAATCTTACATCATCGGAAAGCATATTTGAAGATCAAGCAGACTCTGCTCTAGATATTGGGGAGACAACCTTTACCAATAATGTCAATATAGAAAATGTTTATGATTCCGTAAACTTTGATATTAGATCGGATGGTATTCTAACCCCACTTAATTATGAGGAAGCTAACGATATAGGAAAGGTCATACCAAAGTCATCGCAAGTGTCACTGTCATCAATTAATGTGGTCCCAACAATCGAAGAAAATACATTTGAAGCAAATTCTCTTCTACCGAAACCATTGGTTGATTCACCTGTATTGATAGAGATTATTGATCCGAGGTTATCAGATTACCCCACCACAGAAAATACGATTATTAACAGAAGAAAAAGCCCAACAAATATTACGTTTATCGACTCCTGAATTAAGCAAGTGTTCTAGTACCGCTCCATCAGTCTCTGAAATAGAGAACGCAAATGATAAAGTTAATAGTTGCTCTTCTCCCTTAAGTCTACGTCCAAACAGAATGCAAAAAATAAACGCTGATAGACAAGTATTCGGAAGAAATAGATACCCTTCAAAAATCTTTAATAATGCCTAGTACAAGCAAAGCTCCAACGCCAATAGTTATTGAAAATTTACTAAAAAGGTAACTCCCACCGTAGCTATTGCAGCAGAATTTATGGAACACCAAAGAAGGTTAGACAAAGAGAAAGAAGAAAAAGAAAAACTTAAACAACTGAGAAAATGTAAGGCATTAGAAAAGAAAAGACAAAAAGAAAACGATAAAAAGATAAAACAAGCACATACTGAACAGAAAAAAGAAGAACCGAAAAAAAAAGTGTAATGAAGAAATTATATGCGTCACGTCAACACACTAGATAAAAATTCAATCCAAAACTCTTCTGACAGTGACGATGGTTTTGTTTTTAATATTACTGCAAGGGCAAAGGAAGATAGTGACGATGATTTTGTTTTTAACATTCCTGCAAAGGCAAAGGAAATTAAACGCCGTAACTTCCTTGATTCAGATGATTCTGTTTAAATATTTATTCACAAAGTGATCAATAAATAATAATTATTATTTTAAGTTCATGTTAAATATCGTGTATAGCGCAATTCAGGCAGCGGTGGCAGCGAAAAGCAGCGGTGCGTAACACTTTCGGCTTTGAAAGAGTTTTAAACTTTATCTTCATTAAAATAATTATTATCAATACCTATTTAAAAAGATAAAACTGTCGGTGACTGATGCCGCTAACAGCTGGTGGCAGTTACGATCAGTATTAGCGATACTAGTCTTTAAAATACTGTTGATAACATTTAAAATTCTTTCAAAACTGAAAGTACTCTTCGAGCTGCTGCCGGCCGCTACCACCGCTGCCTGAATTGAGTCTAAAACTTCACTTACCTCAGTTTATTTACCATTAAGTAATTACGTAAGTAATTGTTGTTCCTTTTTGTTATGTTATTTAGATGTTTTTTTAAACTTTTTTTAAGTGCATAATGTGTAAACCTTTAGTTACTTTTAGTTCGTTTTTACTATACTCTACGGATTGTTAATTTTTGAAAGATTGAGATTTAAAATGATGTTATAGAACATGATTTTAAATCTCAATCTTTCAATACGTTTTTAATTTTATAACCTTTTGTTCCTCAACGAACTGTTGATTTTTGAAAGATTTTGTTTAGATTTTATTGTTATTAGTTGTCATTATTTTTTAAATAATATAACTAGTTGATTCCTTAATAATTGTATTTTTAATTCTATAAAACCAGTGAACATACCTCCTTATTTATTCTTAAATTCTTTCGGAATCCGTTGGAAATAAAAATTATTTTATTTTAACATGAGAGAATCCTAGGGGATTCTCTCATAGGGGATTCTCATGTGAATTAATTTAATAATACAATACAGAAAAAATGAGCGAAGCGATTTCGGTCTGTACGGAAAGATTTTTCTATACAGACCGACTTCTTTCGCTCATTTTTTTAATTTTACTTTTTGTTTTTCACAACGTAGTTTTTTTTAAATTTTATTGAAGTTTCGTACAAATAATATTTATTAAATAATATAAATGTGATTAAAGTAATTCTAAAAATAATTCATTCACCATTAATTTGATTACGCAATGTAATAAAATCAATGGTCAATAAATGAAAAACTTACGAATTACGTTACTAACACATTAATATTATTTAATAAATATTATTTGTACGGAACTTTAATGAATATAATTTCTGACCCTCCGTATTAGGAGCCGTCTACCGCAGTAATAGGATCCGACCAAAATTGTACCTCCGTATTAGGGAAAATCGACCAGACTATTTAAATATTTCTATAAAATAAGAAATATCATCAACAGAAACATAGTCTCAACAGCAATACAAAATATAAATTCCACTTTTAACGATAGAATTTTTTTCCACCTTCAGAAATACCTACAAATGCTTATTTTTGTTTCTTACTTTCAAATGATGCGAAATACCTCCGTAATAGGTGCTTTTACCTTAGTACATCTACCCACTTCCCCGTTCCACGATGAAGTGATGAAACACAGAGAGATTTGTTGGTGGAGAAAATAAGCTAGTATCGTTTATTGATAGACATTTTGCTTTAGGGTTGAAACAAAGTGACGATTTTATTTAGAAACAGTATGCAGTAAGTGAAGAATTTATATGGTAGAAGGTATATCCTATTAATCTTATGTAACATTCATGTACAGGTGGTACCATCGGGTTAACGCATATCTAAGCAATTTGAAAACAAAATTCTTGCACACGACCCTTTTTTTTTTCATAGCGGCCGAGCGCTGCAAGCAAGAGTAGTCCTTACAGTGTACAGATATGCGTTTCTTCGATAGTACATCTACCCACCCGTATTATACAAATAAATGTTTTGTCAAACGCCACTTGAACCAATGGTCATACAGTAATATATGTAGGAAATCCTTACTTCCTAACTAATATTATAAAACAACCTCCTTCTTTTTTTTAATTCGGTTAATAATGCCAAAGTGAGTTTGTTTGTTTGTTACGCTTTCACGCTAAAACGGTTAAACGGATTTGGATGAAAATTGCCATAAAGGTAGACCATGCCATGACCTGAAAAAGGCTTTTTATCCCGATATTCCCACGGAATCGAGACTTATGTGGGTGAAACCGCGGGGCATAGCTAGTTATATATATTTCTAACATTGGTGTAGTACCACGCGTCTGAGTCAGCATAAATGTTTTATAACATGACCATGACCATGTTATATGACATGTTCCGTAACATGAACTGGAAGACACAGGTTGACACAGTGTGTACAAAGCTTCGGTCAGTATTAAGTACGTTCTATATACTGAAAAGTAGGTTCTATATACTGAAGGCACCATTAAGTAGGAAAACGCTGCGTGTGATTTATTTTGCTCTCGCCGAGTCTTTGCTAAGCTATGGATTAAATACTTATGGCCGTACATTTAAAACCTATTTGAACAGTATAAAATCGCTGCAAATTCGATTTATGAAATACTTTGTTAACCCAAAACTAAAACTCGAGTGTAAAGAAAATTATGAAAAACTTTTTGTTGTATGTAAGGTGCTTCCCGTGCATGAAAAGGTCAAGTACTTAGTAGTTCTAGAGCAGTTCTATAACAATCAATTCAAAGTACATTTGAAAAACACTTACAATACGAGAAGTGTTAGAGAACGTAAATTCGGGCGAGCACCAGTAAAAAATTACTATGGCAAAAGATACAATAAGTATTTGACCCCTACACTGTTCAATAGTATCAACTGGCTGAGAAGAGATAGTGGTGTAATTAGCAGGCGAACACTGGGAAATAAATTAAAACTGGAACTTTTTAACGAAATAGTCGCAGCATGTAACAATAAATAATATATTCTATACAAAAATATTCTTACCGTCTTTATACTATTTGTACCTACTGATATTGAATTAGATTAATTACCAAACGTTTTAAAATGAACGCTAATCCTGCCGACAAACTGTGACGACGTTCGGCAGGTTTATAAAATTTTAACAAGTGTTTGGTCCCAAATAAATGATTTATTTATTATTATTAACAGCAAACATACCATATTAAGTTAAAAGAAATAGATTGAATTGAATAAATAGTTGAAAATAGCTCGATATATGAGCATTTTAATGTATAACTTTTTTCTCTCAAACGCCATGCTCCGACGCCACTTGGGCCACTCCCGTCCGATTTCCTTTGATGCATACACTAGTTAGATCATGGGTACAGAAACTAATGAATTGATAACTGACCACTGCATAATCAGCCTATAATGTTCCCACTGCTGGGACACAGGCCTCCTCTCTGTGAAAGGGAGTGGGTCATAATCCACCACGCGGGTCCCGTGCGGGTTGGCGGATATACCACATGTCTTCGAATTTTTGATTCTAGGACATGCCAGTTTCCTCACGATGTTTTCCTTCACCCTTGTGAGAGCTGATCACTGCACTGTAGTAAAAATTTAACAGTTTTTTTTTAAGTGAAAACTTCTTTCGGCGCGTTGGGCATTTTTGAGATGGGACTAAACCATTGATTTCGCGACACCGTGATGTCATCACCTTTTGAACATTTAAAAGACAGCAGCGCGTTGATTACCGCGGTGGCGATTTTTCTTTTCAAGTTTTTTACAATATTACAATCATTGAGAAATTGGCCGACATGGAATCATTCACATAACATTTTCACACTATTAAAATTGATTGCTTCGTTAAAATTGAAGGTAATAAGAGAGCTTTATATCATTATACACAAATACAATCATACTACTAATTACATAACTCGGGCGTAAGACTATTATATAATAGAAAAAAAAAAATACAGTTCCAAATTAGTTACCCAAAACTTCTAAAGCCACTAACTAATATATTAGTTTAGTGGCCGAAAATGGGCAAAAGAGTAGTAAATCATTCAGTGACTTTAGTCGCAGTTGTAACGAATACCAATCGAGGACGTAATGAGTTATAGTAGAGACGTGAGTAGGTAATGAGTCGGTCTAACCCATGTCCTATTTAAAGCGATCGTCGAGCGAATACACGATCGTTCGAAGTTTTTGTTCGGTGAACCAGAACGCGTCGTCGCGTCGATAAAATAAGATAATATTTATTTGGTAAAACATAAGTAAAGTATGTTGTACAGTGGCTACATATTTTGCCATATCATCATCATCATCATCATTTCAGCCCGGAATCACCTACTGCTGGGGGGTTTATACCTCTTTTTTCTGCCATACTTCCTAGTTCCGTGCGTCTCTCATCCAGGTGTTTCCCACGACTTTGAAGATATAATCAACCCAACACCCTTTTGGACGGCCCTGGTTTCTTTTGCATGACCTTGGCCACCATTCGGTCACAGCTTTACTCTATCGGTCATACCCGCGTCTGACTAGATGTCCTGCCCAGCTCCACTTGAGGTGCATCGCTCTATCTTCGATGTTTTAGTCGTTCGACCAACGAAAGATTTCGGTCTTGCCATTTATGGCGTACAAAATTAGTAGCACTAGACAAACAATTTATTTATTTTTTATTATAATGTCAAAAATTAAATTTCATTGAAAATTAGTGTGTCAGTATTTACTTTCTTGGATAATTGTAATAATAGATATGCAGATTTACCCAGACGCTTACCGACTTCCTCTAAGTGAGGTTACCAGGTTTTATCTATCGAGTTATCTATCGGGGTTATTAGCTATCGAGTTAAACCTAAGAATTTTGTAATACTTTTTCGTTACAATCGTTTTGTATTTTGTGTCGACAAACGGCGCTTTTCGGTTTTCCAAAGAAAAGTGTCCGAACTCGTATCCGCGCGACGATCGCTTAAATAGGACGCAGTCTTAGGCCGTGCGCACTTTGGACACGAATTCGTATCATACGTAAACGTATGATCGAGGTCGTACGAATTGAGTGCGCACACTGAATACGTTTTTCTCCGTCAAATAGGTAGTGTTCCGTTGATATCGCATTGAACCAACGAAAAATCCCTATAAGTTCGGATTGTTTTCGGACGACGGAACTATACGTACGTATATGTACGTCTAACTCGCACTCAATCTGCATGTTCCTTTAGTACTTGGATGGTCTGGATCATTCGAGCGTATTCGTATGTGTTCGCACGAGTAAAATTCGTACGAAAACGCATTCAAAGTGCGCACGGCCTTATAGTTGACGAGAAGCGATTTTGGTCGTGTTTAATCTCACTATTTTGGATACTATTTGACACGTTGCTACACTGCTTTTTGAAACTACTTGACTTTTCGTTATTTTTTCTTGTTTAATGAATTTTATGACTTTCTAAAAGGGAGAAAGAGTTGTGTAGTGTACTCAAATTTCACCAATTATTTTTGAATCGGATGTAAATGAGAGGAATACTATTGCCATAACATATTCATCATTTGCATAGCCTTCTCCCAACTATGTTGAGGTTGGCTTACAGTCTAACTTGATGCAGTGGAATACTAATATTTTACATGAAGCGATTGCCTATCTGACCACCAACCCAGTTACTGAGGAATACGATACCCCTTAGTAAGACTGATTGTCAGACTTTCGGGCTTCTGACGACCCATAACGACTGTCAAAGAGCCACGAATGACAGACGAGACCAATGGCTTAACGTGCTTTCCGAAGCACGGAGGAGTATCGGTATATAAATAATAATCCCTAGGGATATAACTATATCACGGCTTCAAGCAACTTACTGCAATAAATACATTCTTAAATGCATATAAGAATATAAAGTCATTTTTCATTGGCTAACAAAGCCATGAATGCACAATTGTGTGGCCATTTGTACTATGCATTATGAATTAACCAGTAAATTGGATGAGCTAAATGCACAAAGAGTGTGTTTGAAGATTTATGGATGTGCAATGAATATAAAACTGAACCTTTAAAGCTTATAATTATGGCTCTTTGAGAGTATGCGATTTGTTATTTTTTTCTCTACTGCGGCGAAACTAAAAAATGAGGGTTGTTTGGGTTTTTGACCTGCATGTATGTATAGTATGTCCATCTCTATGTTGCCTCATAACTACTAAACGGCTGCACCAATTTTGTTGGACGATATGTCGTTAGATTCGTCTTTATTGCCAGATTGTCACTGGGTATATTAAATTTACAGAAAATGTAAATGACGTATAAGGGCAATAGGTCTTTATTGTTAAATTTAAGAAGATGCCTCCGATGGCATAGGACTGTGTATTAAGTGGGATTGGAGATAGAAATAGGTCATCTTATTTCCATTTTTTTTAAAGGTCACTTTTTGCGTAGCCGGGTTTTTCATATTTTTATTTACAGTTCATGGCTGTACTTTAAAAAAAAAAATTTTAATCACCTCCTTAAATTCTAGACACATGACATTCTCTTCTGTAGAAATATTACCGTAAAATCTTAGGTGAAATGTGCTTGAAGTGAGTTGCCATTCCACCTGATGCTATCCATTGACAGTTAATTTCACCTTAGTTTTCACGTTCAGATTTTTACACAATGGGTGTTATTGTTTGTAAAAGAAATAACAGTTTGCCAGAAAAGTTACAAGTCGTTAAATTATTCTAAAATCTATGAGCGTTAGTACCTAACCATCAAATCCATTTTAAACCGGGAAACGTGTCATTCAATTCTCGGATAATTTGATGCGGCCTCAACGACCCATTTATGTTCGTTCCTTTTAAAAAACAAACGGTTTTGTGAGGTAATACTGTGAAATGTGTCATCTATCGCTTAGCTCCGCTCCCTTTTATTCTTTACCCATTTCGCACGGTTTTTACAATTTTACAAAACATCGAGATTTCTTTATTTTATTCATGTTTTTATTTGTGTATTATGTACATTTTACGTCGACCCCAAATAAATTGGGATGTAGCGCGTTCCGTACCACCGAACAATATAATGCGAAAAACGCCAAAAAAAAAAACACAATTATTGTATGACCCCCTTCAATTTTTTACTTTGTTTTATTTTTATTATTATAATAGCAGCAATAAAATTCACAATCTGTGAACATTTGTTTCAACTGTCGACCATTACAGTTCATGAGATATATACAGACGTACAGCGGCAGCTTAGTAATAGGGTTCCGTTCAGCATCCTTCGGGTACGGAACCCTAAAAATGGTAAAATGCAATTGTAGTGGATATATTTAGTAACCTGTTCCGCATAGCTATTTCTAAAGAGTCTTAAAAAGACCCTGAAAGAAATCGACACGTGTTTCACCTCTCAACGAATCCTGAATCAATTAACTACCATAACAATAGTGTAAACTGCAGCGTTGCGTAGTTTGGAAAAACACAGAACGCGTGAGAACGCGGTCACACAGATAGTCACGAAAAGTGTTTTATTCATTTTGGATGCAACTACCTTATTGGCATTGATCGCAAGTAATGCAAGTACGGCTACTGCTACTAAGAGGTCTTGAATTCGTTTTCTAGATCAGTCTGTCAGGAGATTCTCAGTAATAGTATTCATTTTTTAAACTCTTTTTATATTACTGTGAATGTTAATAAGGTTAACTACAATCATTTCTCGCTTAGCTTAAGTTCAGAGCTCACCGTAACACTATTGCATTCTAGATTGTGAGTTTAAAATAAACTGAAATGGAAAAAAAAAATTTTTTACATATCACGCCTTTATGCGTAGTCAGTTCTTTTTTTTTAGTTTTATTTAAAATTGGAACGGATTTCAGTGATATTTCACGATTATTTTTGGTCAGTCGTAAAAATGTCAGCCGTGGAACGTTGAACTTCGCAGGGTGATTATCTAGACAAGCTTCACAATGCGTTCTGATCCCAGAATTTTCTAGATCGGTCACGTCAAAAAATTTAGTTACGTAGAAGTTTTAGGACGTTGGTTACAAACATCAGTCACGTCACTATCGGTGCGTCTCAGTCAACGTCGCGTCCCCGGCAAGTCAAAACTTGTATTGCTACGAACGAAACATGGATATTGACAAAGACAATTTGTAACCGAGGCGTTACTATGACTGACTGACTAACTATCTGTTCACACACGTCCCTGAAATTGACGTGACTGGTCGGTGACTTGACGTTGTCGTGACTGACATGTGTGCATGAACCTTTATTATGACACTGGCAGCCCTTAAATGCGGTTTAAATGTGCTCGCGTTCAGTTTCATTGGCGAAATCCACCCTTAGTAGTAGATAGATAAGGTTTACAATAAATTGGACAAGGCATTTGTCCAGCTGTGAACTGCTATAGGCTGAAATTGATTGTGATGATGGCCGGTATCATATGGGCCATGGTTTACTGATGGTGGTAGCGTTCCCTATTTTTTGTGCGAGGTCACAGTGTTAAGTATTTATTCAGTACGTAAAGTAAAATGGAATTCTAGAGAAGGATCTCAATGTCGTGTTTTATTATTATTTTGATATCTGAGAATGTTGCAAACGAACGACTTTGTTGTTTTTTTGTTTATTTTGCTTATTTTGCTTCACATTTATTAGGTACTAGCTTTTTCCTGCGGCATCGCCCGCGTGGAAGTTGAAAGTTATCAAACGGAATCGTACTACTAGAATAAAAGTCTTCTATGTGTTAATCCAGTTATATGTATGCATTTCATAGCATTTCATTCAAATCCGTTTAGCCGTTTTTGAGTGATTGAGTAACAAACTTTCACATTTATAATATTATATATACATATACAGGGTGTTAAAGTAATTGCGTGCCATAGCTTAGGGGTAGGTTCAGTATCGATAAAGGAAGCCAGAAAAAAAAAAAATTGTTTAACAGCTTTTTACCTACTATCGAACACGTTGTCATTTTGTCCTTCACTTCTCGCGTCCGAATACTAAGGGCCGGCGCATTATTTGATAATGAATTTTTTTTTTTTTGTTTGGGAAATCAAGTTGCGCCCCTACCGCTACGATGGTACGTAAATTAAGATTCCAATTTTCCCTTCGTACTTTAACGGGCTGAGGACCGTCAAAATACAAAACCTACAAAAAAGATCTTGTTTAACTAGTATTCAACAGAAATACGAGTAGGTATTGTATTAAGGCGTAGTTAAAAAATTGGAATCAGGTATTTACAATGATTAAAAATCAACTTATTTACACAAATGTTTTAAGTTTTAACATTTTTCACTTCGAAGTGTTATTTAGGAAGAAGAAATACTTGGAATTGTTCGTACCTACCTAGTTACCTATCCTTCACCCGGCGTTATCGAAGTGTTCGGGCGTAGGTATTTCATTGCGTTCGATAGTATGTAGGTAACTCTAGGAAATTATTAATTAGCATTTAAACAAAATAAAAACATTATTATCGCATCGCCGTACAAAAAAAAGTTCGTTTTTGTCGTCGAAAATTGGAATTGTAATTTACATACCGCCGTTGTAGCGTTAGTTCGATTCGCGTCCGATAGTAGGTACCTAAGTAATTAAAGCATTTAAACAAATAAAATCATTTTAATTCTAAACGATTGCTATTTTAAGTTAGTAGGTGCTAATACAGGGAGGGACATCGACGCGCAAACCTCGTGAAAAGGTTACACCTTATGTCATAAATAAAATTACGAAAGTCATACTAACTACCTAACCTAACACATACACACACACACAAGTATGAGGCGCGGCCGCCCGCGGCGCCATCGCCGCCGCTGCCGGACGAACGTGAACGTCAACATTGATAGGTACCTAACACAAAAGATCATGTTTAGTTAGTCTTGATAACCGATGGTAGTTAATTATTAAGTACCCGCTACGGAAATAAAACTAACAATAAGCTTATTCCCACAAATTAGCGATACCAATGAGGATTGATAACAAAAAAGATGCTTCATAAAATTTTAGCGATCCAGTGATGTTCAATTAATGAACTTACCTTAATCTCGCTCATTCCTAATGAGATAGGGTTCGAAGTGGCCGCCACCAATTCGCTCGCAGATCTGAGCGCACCGCAGAGTTTCAGCGTGGATACGGGCCAAAAAAGTGGGATCCTGGACACACTCCTCACACAGCGTCGCAAACAAATTCACAATAGGTACGTTACGATCTCTAATTTCTGCTGCAGTATCGCACTCGGTCACAAATACCTTATCCTTGACGTAACCCCAAACACTGTTCCACATTCCGATGCGAATAAATGTAGACTCATCCGTCTAAATCACAGTAGCAGCAAACGTAGGCATTGCGACGTGCTTTCGTTGCAGCCACCGGCAGTACGAGAAACGACGAACTCTGTCTGCGGGCAATAACGCCTGCACCTTGTGAAATCGGTACGCTCGCTGCAAATCTCTGCGTAAAACCCTAAGGACAGTCCAGCGTGAGACTTGGGACCTGTAACAGTCACGAACTATGCGAGCTGCCGTGCGTATTCCCAGTCGCCGGTTCTGCCGCACGACACTCAGTATGTGGTTCGCAACACTCGGTCTAACGAGCCTGCCAGCACTGTCGCGCTGTAGGATTGTCCAAGACACGTTAGAACGCTCGTGTTATTAATTACACGAGAATTTCGTGGATGGCTATCTTCGGGATATCTCTCCACATCATGAGTGTATTCCCGTATTCGCGGGCACTGAAGAATTGTTCAGGTCTGGAAGGCATTTTGAACGTCACTCACAAACACACACACAGAGAAAATTACTTTTGATTTTAAAAACTACGTTAAGATCACAAATTCTCGATAAACAGCACGCCCGTTTGCGATCAACGAAATCTAGGAACTGGCAAAAATCCGATAAAAAGCTCTTTCAAACAGGCGCGACACGCGACGCGACACAAAGACACCGCTCGTCGCGCGACGAGCGGTGTCTTTGTGTCGCGTCGCGTGTCGCGCCTGTTTGAAAGAGCCTAAAATCGGCGAAATGCAAAAGAAATGAACTTTGCTGATCTTTCTTTCAATTTGCCGCATTTGCTGCCTACAGTTAGTTATTCTGTGCCTACAGTGCTACACCGAGCACAGATCAACAAAATGATAGAATGTACAAATACATTTAGTTGTACCTAGTTACCTACTCACGAAATTAATTGCGAAAATGGATGTATTTTTTTTAGAAAACAGTAAATTACATTGTTGAATTACATTCAAAACTAAAATGAATGTTGGTAAAAAAAAAAATTTAAAAATCACGTGACTATCAATACACTTCTACACGTATTTCTTAAATCTTCTTTATTTAAATCGATGTAGCTTTAGAAAAATAATTATCCCCCATAGTGAATCTAAAATAAAAGTAGTAAATGGGTCCTTCATTTATGTAGATCATGATTAAAATGCCTCATGTGACGCGTCTGTTAGATTCATTGGGATATGTCGCTTAGCTTCTTACGAGACCGCTCGCCGCCGCGGTCCGTTTGTCGGCATTTGAAAGCGAATAGGGCACCGGACATCCGTAGGGTGTTGACCTCGCAAATGAACTTAGCAAAACAGCTGATCAGGTAGCCCTTTCGAGTTTTATTTTTGCTATTTTAAGTTAAACAAGTGAATTTACAATTTTTTAATTCAAAATCTCATTGGTCTAGATAGAATAATGATTTTATACAGTTTACAGTAAAAAAAATGCGGTTTTTTTTTTCCTGGCTTCCTTTATCGATTCTGAACCTACCCCTAAGCTATGGCACGCAATTACTTTAACACCCTGTATATATGTCGGAAATATGTTGCTGAGTTGACTAATCGGGACGCCAGCGCTGCCTAGCGGCGTTCGAGAGAGTCTACAACACAACGCTCGGATCGGCCGGAGCTAAGCAGAGTTCATCGGTGGCGGTCAAGCAGTAAAGACGTTAAAAACTGTCGCGTATTCCGAATAGTCGTGGCGTGTACCTACAGTGTGTGAATAACTAGTGTGATTAATTTGATAGTCTATATATATAAAAATGAATCCCTATTTCCCTTGGTCACGACATCACACTAAAACGGCTGAACGGATTTGAATGAAATTTGGGATATGGATAGACCTTGACCCGGAGAAGGACATAGGATACTTTTTATCCCGATATTTTTACGGGATCGAGACTTATGCGGGTGAAACCGCGGGGCGCAGCTAGTAAATTATAATTTGATCTGAACTGCAAAAGGTTTTTCTATTGCGCATTAACCAACACTACCCACAGTACGCCCACAGTAGTTGAAATATCGCTGATAATAACGAAAGAGTCACTTATCTGTCTCCGTTATATATATATATATATTATTAGCTTCTGCCCGCGACTTTGCTCACTTAGAATTCAATAAAATACAGCCCATGTTACACGCTGATAATGGAGCTTTCGAAAGGTGAAAGATTTTTTTAAATCGGTTAAGTATATTTTGAGTTTATCCATTTCAAACAAACATACAAAAAATCAAATCTTTTCTCTATTATAATAATATAATATTAGTTAAAATTTATATTATCATCATCATTTCAGTCGAAAGACGTCCACTGTTGGATATATGCCACTTCGACAGGGTCTGTGCTTCCCGCATCCAGCGGATTCCTACGGCTTTCACAACGTCATCGGTCCACCAATATTATAATACATTATAGTAGAATTATTGTTTACGGATTAAAATAAATTTATTTGTCGTATCTCAGGTTTACATACAAATTAGCGATGCAGCATCTTAAGAAGTAGAAATTAAGAACGTAAACGAATCATCACCCTAATTGCGTACTATCAATACTGTTTCATTACAACTAGTTTCATTTTGACAGTTCAACCTCATTCATTGCGTTATTTACGTTGCTGAGCAGACAAATTTTTCGAACATGTGAAGAAATAGATTAGCAATATTCTTCAAAATGATTCAGATTATAATTATGATTGATCGCGTGTTACGCAATTAAGGTGCAGGACTGCAAGTACTGCTTGGAGTCTGTAAGCTTCGCTGATAACACTCTATTTTTCATCACCAAAAGGCCAACCCATGTAAACAAATAAAATTTATGATTTTGCAACATTTTCCAGAGTCAATTATAACACTCCAGCTCAGTCTACATACGCTAAATAATTGCTCAAAGAGCTTTCCAACGCTTCATTAATCTGGATAAGCGATCGCTGGAAGCATCCGTAAGCGCTTCAAATAAATCAATTATAACTTCAAGAAGTGCTTCATATGAATATCGAAACTGAATATTTGTCTAATTGCTGGAAAAGGCGCTTTCAGCGCAGTAGAGGTAACGTGCTTGATTTGTAATAGGGAATTTATGCAATAGATGTTTAGTTAGATCTTTGGGGATGTCGAGTATTCTAAACTAGGAATGAAATACAGGAGTACAGGAGTTACTGTCACGGCCAGCAATTAGGGTATCGATGGACGATCGTTAAAATGTGGGCCGAGGCATAGCCGAGGCACACATACGTAAGTCCATCAATGCCTGGTCGCGGCCAAGGCTTGTATAGTACTTTTCTCAAACAATGCGCGGAAATTCAAATTAAGTAAATTAATTATACATTTCAAAATCAATGACGAACAAAGAAAATTTTTCACGCTCCAATATACTAATTTGTTTTTTCTTTATTTTAAACAGCTCTAAACTAAGGGTCCGTGGCTTAGGCCCCCAGTGGTCGACGCACCTGTGGCCGACGCCCCCGATACGATTAATTTAATATCTCTTTTTTTTCTGTGCTGTTTCACTTAGTACAGTAAATGAGAAAAGTGTTTCACTCTATTAATAAAGGAAAAACATAGAACAACTAATTTAGTAGAGGCCTGGAATCACCGTTTAAAAAACTACCTGGGAACGAACCCGTCTTTAATGTCGTTTTTAGAAATGTTTAGGATTGATATTTCTACCTACGGCACGGCACAAGCGGGGTAATATTATTTATGTTACTTATATATAAAAAAAATTACAATATTACAAAAAAAAATGTAGTTTTAAAGAAATTTATTAAGATATTTACCTAGTTTTTTCTTTCAGACTGAAAAACAAAAACATTCCTGTGAGCGAACTGTGAAAGAACAACACAAGAAAGAATGAAAAAAATATTGCCAATTTAACTGAACAGTATGAAAACAAAAAAAATTGCAGTCATGTTTTTAGAACAAATCCGCCCATATGTGGCATTTCGTCCTAAAAAGTAATAATTTAACTTACACAATGAAACGAGATGATTTTGCTTGTATACTATTTTTAAGTTATAAATTTTGAAATTTTAATTTATATAAGTTTTTACAGTTGATTATTTCTATGCTAGCAAAATTTCATAACATTTCACATGTAAAAAATTTGTTACTCTACGAGTACGTTTGTTTTTTAAGCCTGATTATTTTGTTGTGTTATTGCTATTGAAACTGACTGATATAATTAGGTAAAATTATTCTCATTTGTTTCACAGTTGAATATGTTTAATAATTATTGTTACAAAGATAAAAGAACATTCACTATGTAAAAAGTTAGTTGCTCTGCAGTAATTTTTAAGATTGATTATTTAAAATTACTATCTTGTTTTATTACATTTGCGACTGATTATTATAATTAAGTTAAATGATTCTCTTGATTATAGGTGATGAAAACTATGATTTATATTAAAAAAATACTAGATTTCTTATCGAGATATATAAATAAATAATGAAAAATAACTAAGACTTAAATTTTTCAAAACATACCTCTAATATAAAAGCATTTCTATGTTATAAATATAATTACGATTTAATGTTATGCATATACTTACAATCAATATAAGTATATTTAATATTTTTGTAAAACAAGTTTTGTGCCTGACAGTACATTTGATCAAAAATTACTTTGAATTAAATTAATCGAATCGGGGGCGTCGGCCACAGGTGCGTCGACCACTGGGGGCCTAAGCCACGGACCCTAAACTAAGCCAGTTCGAAATTTAAATAAAATCTTTGATAAGTTACCTCCTTGGTTACCATGTGCTGAAGTAAAAAGTTAGTTCCATTTTTAAGTAACACGACAGATATGAGTTTTCATAGTAATTTATTTATCCGCTAAATACGACATAATCTTATAAATTTTCATAGTAACATTACCGGCCGGGCACTAGTTTATTTTTGGCCAGTACAGCAATTTCAATTTATTTCGAAGAAAGTTGTCAAAATAATGTTCGTATTTCTAAGCATGTTTGAGAAAAAATATTTTATAACCGGCTAGCGCTCTAGATTTTTACTCTGAATGAGGAAGAGAAGACAGTAATATGCATGTAATGTATAAAGAAAATAAAAAGGGATCTTCCAATTGTTGTTGAATAAGGCGCCATACACACTGCGACGCATTCGCAACGAGCCGTGGGACAGATATCAGGCGCGTGGCTTAGCGATTGTCGTCCATGACAATCGCCATCCTCAACGTAAAAGTCGCAGCGACATGTCGCCCGTCTGCTCCACCCGTACCTAAAAGTTAGAAAGCATAATATTATTTCACTGTCGAGCTTCAGAGAAAACTTATTTCGGATATAAAATTACAAAAACAAAGAGTTTTCATTACGAGACCCGAGTGTTGAATTTCGACGCAATCCTTTCTGTGTCGGAATTTTTAATAACTCAGCCAAAGGCTGTTTTTTTAGAAGATTTTTAATTTACCTACGAAATGGGAATGGGTTGCGAGTTTCGAAAAGGTTTTGATAGTGAGTATAGTCAGGGAAATTAATTATTAAGTAAATTGACACCCTTCGGCAACGACGATTTTCTGAAATAACGTTCACTAGGTGGCAGCAGTGAGACGTCAGGTCCGAGCACCTGTCAAAAGTGTCAAAGCGCCTATATTTTCTTTAATCGTGAATGAATGATGAACGAATGAATAAAACAAATGACCAACGTCATCATATGTTTTTATTCAATGTCAAAATGGAAGACCTCTTGTGAAAGTGGCGCCAACTGGTGGCGTGAATTCTCAGGAAAACCCTCATTGACCATTTTATAGCCATTTCATAGAACTGTTAAAGAATGGTTGCAGTATTTGGAATAACATATCACATAGCATCATGATAGAACGGGTCCAACGAAAATTTGCTACAACCTATATAAAAAAACAGTGGTACTCCGGGAGTGCCGACAGAAGTGAAAACTTGAAAACAAATCGGCACCGCGGTAATCAACGCGTTGATGTCTTTTACTCTACGCACCACGGAAATCCACGCGTTGATGTCTTTTTAATGGTCGAAAGCCGGTGTCATCACGGTGTCGCGAAATCAATGATTTAGTCCCATCTCAAAAATGCCCAATGCGCCTAAAGAAGTTTTCACTTCAAAACAAATATGGGTACCTATTACCCTTATTTGTATCCGTCTCTGCTTGTTACGGGAATGGTAGGCATCAATCAACACGTTGGAACTGAGACGCAAATGTGCGCTTTTGACGCACTCCTACTTATTACTCAATAATAAAATAGATGATGCGCATACTCTCACTCGCTGTTCATTGTTTGCTGCGGACCGGCTGCAGCGGGCGCGCGCCTGTGCCTGTTTGCGGCTCCACCAGTGCGTACCCATACTGCTCGATATGCTCCCACAACCCAGGCTATCAATCTGCTGAACGCCCTGATTGCTCAGGAGCCCGATGTTGACATATTTATGTATGTTAAATGTTTGCATGAAGTTTTTTAGCTAAGTATTGTTGTTGGCTTGCTGCGCGCTTTGATGTTTACAGTAAGTGCAGAAAGCGAATCCATCCTCAGGGCCGCTTCCGGGAAATTCGAGATAGTGAAACCCAACTACACTTTGCCCGACCCGGGAATCGAACCAAGGACCTCATGCTCAGCAGTAACGCTTGTGACCAGTAAACCAACGAAGCCGTGTTTGTAATATATGGACAATTTAAGTTGGCAGTCAATTTGCATAACAATTAATTTCCCTGAAATTATTTACAATCGTTTTTTTTTCCGAAACAAAAGGTTGGGATAGGTCTTTGATGTCGAAAATTTAATTTCGAAGTAATTCGTTGATTTTTAGCTTTATCAGAAAAATCAAACGAATAAAAGCTTTATTTTTAAATAGGGACTCGCCCCATCTTCTCGCGGATGAAATTTACATGTGAAGACGGTATTCTGTTCACTACACTTTGTGCACAAATTCTGAACAGTAAACTATCAAAAAGTACTAGGCTTGCATGAATTCAAGAGAGTATTTAATTAGTATTATTAAGTTCCTCTTTTTGTACCTATATATTTACATAATTTATAGCCTATGTTCATCTCAAATAATGTACTTTTCAAATGGTGAAATAAAATTCAAATAGGAGCTGCGATTCCGGAGATTACATATTCGCAAACTCACAAAATTCGCTCTTTCTCTTTATAATTTTAGTATAATAAACATTGTTATACATCAATGATAATAAAACAAAACTGGTACCTAGTACTTTGTTCATAACAGCTAATATCCCATGGGGGCAGTTCTTAATTTTAGGTAAGTAAAGGGTTAATAAAGATGATTTCTTACCGTATCCCTTACTAGAAATTTTCTTTATAGCTGGTCAGGGTCCGCATATGTGCCCAGTAAATGGCAATAGCCTCGCCCCATAGTTCCCTCAGGACTTAAACAGAGGCATAAGAACTAGTGAAGTATGGATATACCATACATCTCTTTCTCTAATCCTCGAGAAATACAAAGATGATTTATTTATTATTTATGTACACACAGAAAATACTTACTGTAAAATACATCGAGAAATTACTTAATTATAATTTGATTGCAAAGGTACTGTTTATTTGTTAAGAAATTTCTTCCAGCAGACCTGCGAAAGGAGAAATGAGAAAGAAATATAGACAATAGTGTGTGAGAACAAGAAGAGAAAATATGAATATGCGAAGTCTTAATAAACTAAAAATATCTACATATGAGGAGCAAACTTTCAAAAGGTGTTATGTATGTCACATATTTTGAAAAAAATAAACTTTCGACGCAGTATTAATCTTCTTTGCCTATGACATCTTTTTGCTTTTAAACATTCAGACAAAACGAGACCTGTCCAATAGAAAACTTATGATAAAAATAAACTTTTTTTTCAGAAAGTGTTTAGTCCGCTCAAAATGTGAGATGAAGCTTATTATTCTCGTCAAATAGGATTGTATGCATTATGCATTATGAATGTGAAAAGTGATGATATTAATATATTCACTTGGACAGAAGACCAAGCTCGTAAAGGAAGCCTTGAGGTCTCATCGGCTTTACTAAACTTTTTGATGAGTAGAGATTTTGGAAATAAAAAAAAATTAAGGCTTTTCTGTGATGGTTGTGTTTCACAGAACAAGAACAATATATTTCTACGCACATTATGTTATTTCATGAATAAAATAGAAGAAATACAACTTTATTTTCCAGTGCGTGGTCACAGCTATCTCCCTGCGGATAGTGTTTGGAAGGGCAGAAAAAATTCTTAGGAAGCATCAAGTACCTAATATTAACTAAAGAGGAGTACCATCAAATCTATGAAGAAGTTGGAAAATTAAAAATTGTTGGAAAGGATTGGAATTTATATGATACCAAAGCACTAAACAAGCAGTTCAAGGATTTAGTCAAAATAAGTGAATTGAAAAGAATATTCATAAAGAAAACAGAGTCTAATGTACTTGTTAAAGATATGGAAAATTTTAATTTTAAGTCCACAGAAGAGTATGTTTCACTTGCTAAGAGAGGTGTGAAGCAGAGTCAGGTGCGCAGGCTCAATTTAAAAGAACTTCCTTTAATTCATCCAATTACCAAAGAAAAGAAAAAAGATGTAGAGAATCTCTTACAATCCATGTTTGGGCCTGAATGGAAAAACGATGATTTCATTCGAAATAAGTTTTGTCCATATTTTAATTGTAAATAACAATAATATAAAGCACATTCGAACAAAAATATATTTGTAATTATACATTATAAACACCCATTATTGTGAAAAATGTCATACAGTAAGCCTAAGTGCATTATAATTATAAATACAAGTTTTAATTGTTTTCCCAAAAATCTGATTTGAGTGACAAAACATGTTTTGAAAGTTTGTTCCTCATATATAAAAGTAATAAATTAACATTTACTTAAATAAATACATACATAAAGCTTAAATATATAAACATACATACTATAGGTATATAAATACTCACAGTTGAGAGGAGAGGTTAATGCTCTTTTACTCGATATTTTAAATGAGAAACAGTTTTATAAATCACGAATGCTAGGCGGAAGTGAGTTCTACAATCTTACTGCATGGACAGAGAAGGAATCAGAATAGTAGCTTGTTTTATGAGGATGAGATTTAAGAAGGGATCTAAGGTGTGATCTACACGGTGCGTCGCTAGGGCGAGCGTAAGAAAAACGCTCACGCAGGATAAGACAGGTTAATAATTCCTATTTCGGGGTCCAAAGTAACTGCAACAAACTTTGATGTAGCGGTCGCCGGCCGCAACCGCAGCATATCTCGCTTCGCTCGCTCGGCTCGCACGCCTTTCGTCACAGTTCTAACCTAACCTAGCCCATTTGGTCGGCGTACCCCAGTTTAATTACTGCGACCAACTATGAGCAAAGACAAAAAAGTTAAACAGAAGCACATTTATATAAAAAAGTATGCATCATTAGAAGACCAAAAAGTTTTTAGAGGAGCATTTTTTTTTTTAATCGGTCAAGTGCACGTTGGACCACGCACAATGAAAGATTCCGTAGTTGGAATGAATTTATCACAAGAACAAACTTAACATTGCAGTTGAAAACATTTTCTCCCATAAATAGGAAATGTAAGTTGGTCGATTAAAACTCTTTAGCTTGGAGAGCCTATTTAGTTGTGATAATTTTACTTTTAACTGCGAATATACTACTACCGTGAATTTTTCCCCATATCCAAAATCAACCATTTAGCTGGCACGGGGTACACTTGACTTTAACAAAAATTTTATTTTTTAAAGCTTAATATTTCGCAAACGCTGACCTGAATTCAAAAATGGTTTTTACATTCCCATAATATTTTTGAACGATCTTTCCGACACCCCATACCATAGAATAGACGAGAAAAAAAACATCCCCACTTTACGGGTAGGGAAGGTACACACACAGGTTTATTTTAAGACCTTATCGGTGTGATTAATATGTGTACCTATGCCAATTTACAACTTTCTAGTACTAACAGTCTCTACGCTATATCACAGACAGACAGACAGACGGATATGGCGGTTCTTTGAACTATAAGGGTACCTTGTTGACTACGGAACCCTAAAAAGCGTACAACATTAGAAGGACAGTAGTTTTTAGTTGATCAGTGAAATATTTCTAAGTTATGACACAAATATTAACAAACACGTACGTTCATTTTGAACAAGTTGAGCTCGATTGACAGGTATACATGTACAAACTTACATACATATTTATTAGTTGACACAGGTGTGTTGAAGCAGCCAATATTAACTCCCAAAATATTGTGAATATATGTTTCTGTGTTAATGAAATGGCGGGTAAAGTTTTGGATTAAATTAATAGGAATACGGAGTTCAAATAGTAGTAGTTAGTTTTATTGGAAGCAGATTCGTATAATTTGTTAAATTCGCTCAAATGTTTTATGGACGAAAAATATTACCTATTCTAGTTAACCTTTTAATTGCATTCAGAACTCTCCACTGTACGTAGGCAAAAGGTACCATTTTATTTAAGCGTCGTGACATAATTATTAATAAATTCATAATTATTTCTCAGTGCAGATCTCCTTGTTGTTTGTCAAATCAATCATGATCATTAAAATAAAGAAATTAAGACTAGATAAGAAAAAAAAGTAGTCGCATATGATGAGTAACATCTGACTCTCATCTTGGTAATAAGCAACATTAAATGAACAGGGCCTCGTCAAGGTCGTTTCTGACGGCCAGCTCTAGCACCGCGCGCGCTCTTTTGTCAATAGCGGGCGCGTCCCCGACTTCCTCACTTCCATCCCCTTTCACGAAATCACTCCCAAAGATTTCCCACTCCACAGATTGTAGGAAAACGAGAAGAAAGATGTGCAGGATAGCGAGAGGACAGATGTTACACATAAATAAATTAAGATTAAAGCCATAGTAAAAAAAAAACACTTGAAAACTAATAGAAAACTGGAAACAAATACCAATGCCAAAAGGGCATTGACAGTACGATTTCTTTTCGTAGGTCAACGTAATCATTTTAACATCATTCATAAATTCGACGACAATACTTGGCAAAAACAATAGCACTAGAAACTAGAACGTCTGAATTCGGCATAAAAATGGCGACGTTGCTATAGCAATTAATCATTTCATATTCGTCCGGGTAGATTAAATTTCTGGACAATTTCTTTTTGGGGCGGATTGCTATGAGAATACGGTCAAAGTTTGCCTGTATTTTTTATTAATTTATGGCAAGCGGGCCTTTTAAATCGAAATGCTGGTTTCTATCAACTTATAGTACCTACGGACAACTGCTTGACTTTAGGAACAATTGAACTACGAAAATCTTACAGCTACGGGGTATAAATGCAGTCATAGTAAAGTATTCTTGTATAATCGACGGGTAACGAATGACTGTAAAATTTATAATTTTGAGTGTTAATTGTAAAATTTATAATTTTGTGTTATATGACATTGATTTTAGATTCTAAGATTACCTCCTCACACACTGACTTATTTATTTTAAAAACATTAGGAAAATCGTCTACTTTTACAATGTTTGTAAATATGTGAGCACCATGTATGTATCTATCACATAATTAAATTATCTGTCGTTGCTTCATTTTTAATTCTTTTTACCTATTGTGGTATAGTAATTTTAAGAATAAAATTTAATTATATGTGAAGACGATGCACCTAGAAAGGTGCATCGTCTTCACATATAATTATTTAACTAATGTACGTACTTATAAAAACTATTGTAAAACATTTTAAAAGAGTAACGGTGGAGTTTCTTGCCCATTCTTCTCCATACGAAAACTAACCTTTTGGAAGGGGCGACTAGAATCAATTATATTATTTTGTATATTTTAACGTTCAAAAGTGCCATACATGGGCCTATTTGAAATAAATTATTTGACTTTGACTTTGTGCCTTCCTTCAAATATGTCTAAATATGTAGCAGTTTTAATATGCGTGATATCTCAAGAGCCATACTTAGTGCTAAGCTGAAAACCCTATGATATTTAAAAAAAAACTCACTATGTATAGATATTCCAAATTCAGGAAGAAACATTACACCTATTACAGTAAGAGCAGTGGTGGGCCAGCAGGCACTTTGTGTAAATTATTTCATCACCACTGCTCTCAAAAGCGGTGAAGGAAAACATCGTGACGAAACCGGCATGTCGTAGAACCAAAAAAAATTAAGACATGTGACATCCGCACCCGCACAAGGCCTTCGTGGTGGATTATGGCCCAATCCCTCTCACAAAGAAGAGGCCTGTGTCCCAGTAGTGGGAACAATATAGCGTCGGTGCACTTGCCAAAACCCATATGTGCATGTTCTTGTTTCTTTTTTTCGATATTGGTCATCAATTTTGAACGCCACATCTATTGCCGAAACCGTTGTGTAAAATAATCCCACTGTATCTCAATTTACCAAAACATTTAAGTATGTGTTTATTCGCAATAAAAAAACTGTTATTTGAACCTAATATTCAATGAAAAAAGAATTATGTGAACCTCATATTCAATGAAAAAACAGTTAAGTGAACTTAATATTCAAATCTGAGAACACATAAAAGGATTTTCATACTACAAAATGCACATAGCAGATTTTGCGTGCGCATGTCTGAACTGGTACACGCTATTAGATGTTTCGACGTAAGGCGAGAGGAAAAGTTTTATAGTGCAAAATTCTTTAAAAAAATATTGATATCTGTTACAATATTCTAGGTGGCTTACTATTTTTTTTTATTTTTTTTTTATTCAAAAGGAACAACAAACAGCTACAATATAAAACATAGGAACAAGAAATACATAAAAAAAATACAGACAATATTGCAGCCCACAACGCTGTTCACGGATTAGCTACAGGACAGTGACAGAGAAAATAATCGCTAGGGTTACAAATACATTTTTTTTATTTTTTTTATTAACTAATTTGTTTATAGTATATCCATATAACTTTTATGAAATGGTACACAAAAAAAAGAAGGAAAAAAAGAAAGAAGGAAATATGTTCAAGAAAGCTCCTTGAGTATACGACTTCTGAACGTATAGGGAGCACAAACAAAAATGTCTATATGCTCAAAGGTCCTATTGTAGGAATCGACAGCATTTATGGCAGTATTGTTTTTTGAGTAGGTATGTAGGTATTACCTACCTACTTTTGCTGAACATAAAGAGAGAAAGAGAGAGGTTGTTTCAGAAAACCTTCAAAACAAAAACCTTTATGGGTATTTTAAAGCATACCGTATTTTGCACAACTAAAGAAAATCTGCTATGTGCAGGAAAAAGACAAAAAAAAAATATATTTTGGGCTTAAATAGATTAACACTAACAAATATTTTTTATCACAGTATAAAAATTATTTTTAAATTTTTATTTATTATTTTATCATATAAAACAGTTTTTTCCGAAAAGTTGATAAAATCCACATACGCTAGGCTGTTTATGCATTTTGGGTTTCGTCACAATAGGCTTTAATGACATTTCTATGCTTCTGAATATTTGAAAAAGATACAATTGATATTATTTTACGAGGCAATGACAGAAAACTATACATAAGAATCTTTACAAATACATACCATTTATAACTGATGTATTTCTTGAACAAAACAGAAATGGGAGAGACGCAAAGGTCATTTTCGTTCACAATGTTTTTCAAATTATACGCATAAGGGTAGACGCACCCTAATTTGAGCATTGTACTCAAATTATTTTCGTTATTTTTTTGTTTTTCAGCGTATCTTTGGTCATCATTGTTCTGAATTTTTGCTAGATAAAGCTGTGGTCGCATGCTGGCAAGTTCTGAGTTTTTGTGGAAAAAGAAAGAAAGAAAAATTGTTTTATTGAGGGACGGAAGGGAGAGGGAGGTGTCTGGAAAGCGGTACCCCAGTACCCTTTAATGGCAGTTTTAAACATTAACTGATTGTTAATATGTAACCATAATACGAGTAAAACTGGATGTTATGACGTAAAGCGTTGATGGTTTGAGTCAAAGATGATGTGAGTTCAAAGAGGGATGAATGCGTAGATGACTGATTTTATAGATGTACGGAAAAACAATACGTACAAGCTATACCCGACCATAAAAATAAGCTGGAATTGAGTCTTGATTTTTCCCAAAAAATAAATACAAGGTGGCAGGGTCATCCTGCCAGTGTTGCAGTTATTGTCCGAAATGGTTACCGTGGCCCCTGGCAATAAAGGCAAATGAAGGAACACGGGTAGGTTTTAGTCACTAAGAGTCTGACACACTCTCCTGCTCCACCTAGAGCGGGAGAAGTTATTTGATAATTTCCAACTCAAAAAAAAAATGGTGGCAGGGTCATCGATTTGCAACCTGTTACCATTGATTCAGATGTTCAGTACATGATTCTGAACCCCCCTGTGTTGAACAATTTCAAAGTTATGTTTTTTTTTTTAAATTGCTGTTCCATACATTTTGACCGCATAGCTGTATTACACTTTTGTAGGAAACAGCTGATATTTTTTTAAATATCCAACGAATTATTTCAACGCAGGGGGTTCAGAATCATGTACTGAATCCATGGTAACAGATTATGCACCAATGCCCCTGCCACCCTGTATTATTTTTCTTTAAACAAGTGATTTAACTTCACTTAGTGTAACCACACCCTAGCACAAAAAGTAGAAATTCCTTCCCTTGTACCGTCCCATCGTTAGAGATCATTGTTTTAAATTTTTGCCCAGTAAGTGTGTAGAAGGGGTCTAAAAAGGCCGAAGTTACGCCTGCGTGTGTCAAAAATGTTAAGAATTTATCCCTAATTTCGCGGCTCTTATCTTACTTGGAAGGACTAACGTTTTAATTTTAGAATGTTTTTTTTTTGTCTGGACAGGGCTAGACGAATGATTTAAAACGGTTTTAAGTACTAAAAAGTCCTGAATACCTCGTTAGTTTAATGTTTGCGACTGCTATGCGTGGTGTCAAAGTAAAAAAGAAAAATACATTTATTTAGTACAGACTAAAAAGCTCAAAACATTACTCCACAAAATAAATAAAATGTATTCTGTTGTAAGAAAAAAACAGGAATGTGTGTGTAACCTAGGCATGGTACCCATTTCGGGCAAAGTGTTATATGATTTTTCCATAAGATAATTCTCATTAACAACCTGGATTTGTTTCCGGTTTTTGGCAATAGTCTCAACCCATATTACATGAAACATAAAACTGGCGAAATGTTTAGGTATAACCTAACCCTAACCCTTAGGAGAACATTTATCTACTTAGCCCGTAATGTCCCACTTCTGGGCAAACCCCTCCCTTTTCCTTTTCCACTCACGTCTGTCTACTGCCATGGCAGACCAGTCCTTTCGGTAGGAGTTAAGTTCGTCCCTCTATCTCCGTCTTGATCTGCCGTGATGTCGTTTAACATTTAGGATTATTACCCTTTTTAGTCAGACAACCATAAAGTTTAGTCTTCAGTCTCGTATTTGGCGTTTGTTTGTATTTTGTATGTCCGTTTGCCAGTCGGCAAAGGCCTCCTTCAACCTTCTCCATTCCTGCCTCTCTGGCCACTCTGCCCCATGACATTCCAGCGACCTGATTGATGTCATCATCCCATCTTTTGTGTAGTCTACCTCTCTTTCTTTGGCCGTTTCTTGGATACCACTGGGTAACTATTTTGCTCCATTTGTTTTTCCCTCTAATCATGTAAACAGACCATTAGCACATTAGTCTTCCTTTAGTCCCGCGTCACCAATCCTGACTTTCTGCATATTTTGACTGCTGAGACCAAAACTACAAACGAACGTAGTATAATGTGGTATCTTACAACTTCCATGTGATTGAAGTCGCGGGCAGAAGATAGTATTCAATATATTCATCCAAAATCATCTTAGTGCAGTTAATCTTCTAATTTTATTGGATGAGACACCTTCAATACCTACATGATTTATGAGCATCGTTACTAAATGGTCAACAATTGATATCTTAATAATTAGCGTCAAAGACAATTAAGTTTGGACCCTTCTCAAAATACAAGATTAATTGTATCAACGCTCACAATAATGTAACGGTTCACTTAGCTAAAAGCTGTTTGTGGATGAGAAATTGTTTGTAGAATAACAGTTAACAATTTATTAATTTTAAGTGAAAGCTTCACCCCTAGCACCTACACATGCCAGTGGCTTGTACAAAAGTGTGCAAACTTGTATACCATTGTGCCTTCGGTCAACTTCTGATGGTGAATACCTCAAAAGCATGCTATCTTCTTGCACAACTTTGTAGAAGATAAGTAAATAAGAGTTCATTAAGTACGTGCTTTAAAGCTGCATAATGCGTGCATATACAATATGTAATAAAAACCTGTCCGATCCGTAAGGGTAATTACCAAAAAGTAAAAAAAAAATGAAAAAAAAATATTGCTTTGATTATTGAATCATTTAATCAAATATTAAATCTTTTTTTTTTTCAAATTAACCCCAAATACTTTAAAAATTTGAAAATTTTCAACAGGGTCATATGTTATCAGTTATGACTTGTAGACATCCGCCAAACGACGGCCGCGCGCGCCGCATGTTAATAACCCCGTTAAATACCCCATTGAAAAAAAATTGACGATTTTTTTTCCATTTTCCTGAATATTACCACATACATAGACTCTCAGTACGATACCTAACCATACCCTCATGGATCGGATAGGGTTTTTTTACATGTTGCATAACTTCTGAGTTGAGCTACACGATTACTGACACATGCTTACCTACATTGACTGGACCGGTCCATTCAAATCCGATTTCCTCAAAAGACCATCTCAAACCATCTGCATGGTCCTCATATGGCCTGACCAAGATCATGAGTGGACTTTAAAAGAGACTGTGACCTCTGAGTTAGTTTAGGTCTTTCTTCTCAGAATAGTCGTTTAGGAAATACCGAACTCATCCAGATTTAAAACAATTTATTTTTGTCGTCTAAAAGTGTTTGTTTCAACCAATTATTTACAAAAATAAATATAAATTATATTTATAATGTATGATGATATATAATATAATATGAGTACATATGCCGTGGCTTGCTCAACGGCAAGAAAGGTTTTAAATTAATTTATTGTAATACCAATACTGTGACGTAAACCCAAATTCAAATCCCGATCAATGACTTTCTTAAAACTATAAGGTAGTGAGGTCACACGACCATCTGATATCAAACATATGGACGTAAAACCCGCATTTCAACCGTAATACGACGTCAAGTGTATACCTTTCACAAAACCCTTTTTTAACCCTCCTAACATTGAATTTTACCGAAGAACGTAGGATATTGTGTGGGGCATAATAGACCCAATCTGCTGCCCGAACCCGGTGGTCGGCCCACACGTGATGAATACAAATTTGTGGTACCAGTCGCAGGGTTAAAGGCCAATTTTTGATGGAAAATGTACCTGTATGAACCGATTGTGTCAAAAATAGTAAATGGGAGAGGTCAAAGCGGTTTGGCCAGATTTTTTCGTTGTAAAAGGCGGTGAAAATGCTTTTGAAAGGATGCTGAGCTTGCGTTTTATTGTTGAGTTATTTATAGGGGGTTATGTACATAAAAGTTTCATTGAAAAAAACACAAAACACAGACATTTGTGTGCGACTTAAAACGAAATGGCCACATCCTGAGGCAACCTGACACTTAACTGACTTAAATGACACAGCGTTTAACAACTCCAAAGTGGACAGAAAATTATTATTATAATAAATGATCACTTATCTTATTACCAATTAATAAAAATCTAATCTTTTGTTGTGGATGTTTCCCTAAAATTCCAGTGTCGTCATTAAAATAACGATCACTAATCATTTACAAAACTAAATATTTTTTATTCAAATAGACCATTCACCGTTTATTCTTGCACTGTTAGAGTTGGTCAGTTAGAAAGTTGAATCTAGCTAAATGATAAGAAATAGTTCTTTTTTATTTTTAGCCACTACGGGTATGCTTTTGGCCTTCATCTCACCTGATGGTAAGTGATGATCAGACCGAAGCTGGAAGTGAGCTTCACCCGGAATCCTCAACCACAAACATTTTGTGGCAGCGCCATAGCACAGCGTCATGCTGAGACAGTGTTCGTAAATACTCGCGATTATTATAGATTTGTCTTGTTTTTTTTTTTATATGCACGTGTCTGTGGCAAATAAACTTAATTTTCTTTTTCTTTATTAATGTAACCTGTGTCCACAGTAACACAGCTCTTAAAAAGCCACTATCACGTCCGCAACTAGACAAACAATACCTCGCTAAACCACTTACAATTGGAACATAAAGGAGGGTAGTCGTAATAAAACATTGTTTAGTGTCCCCCGCAGCTATAAAGTGCACATTGATATCGATTACATGGCGTATGTTCGTACCTGGGTTAACTTTCTTCCTTTCGTTTATTAATATTTATTTGGTTTTTGTGGTTTGTGAATAAACACTTAAAACCTCGAACCGAAATGTCTATAAACCCACAACAGGACAAACTCCGGCAAAGGCTACTTCCCAAATTGAGTGGTAACGTAGGAGAGGTCATTTG
This sequence comes from Omphaloscelis lunosa, assembly GCA_916610215.1. Taxonomy (NCBI): domain Eukaryota; kingdom Metazoa; phylum Arthropoda; class Insecta; order Lepidoptera; family Noctuidae; genus Omphaloscelis; species Omphaloscelis lunosa. Next base: position 17,923,399 of record OU744260.1, read on the forward strand.
CAACCAAATTACCCCTGATGACCCCTATGCCAATGTCAACCATTTTCGAGTAATTTGACTTTTTTTATGTATGAAGTAAAAATATAAAAAGTACCTAATAAGCCTGGTATACAGGGTTAATGGATATACGTAACTGTTTTCAAATAATTTAACATTTTATATTTATGAAATAAAAATGTAAAAACATTAAGACAAAAAAAATCGTCGGAAATACATTAAGAAATTGGCATAGGGGTCATCAGGGGTAATTTGGTTGCAAATGACCTCTCCTACGTCCCCTTAACGGATTGCTGACGTACAACCAATAACCCTGTAGGTATATACATGTGGAAATTAACGATAAAGTGGCAACCCACGAAATATAGGGGATGTTAAAAGATGGGTATTACATCACTGTGCGAGTGAGATGGTAGGACAGACAAGATGGACGACGGTTATTAAAGATGTAACATACGCTATCGGAATAACTTATAAAAAATATAAAAGAAGTTAGCTTTTTCTTTACCTACGTACATATCATAAATTAAAGTCATTTTTTGTGTCTGTTTTGTGTGACGCGTTGTCCCATATATGGTTTATTTCGCCCCTCGGCAAAAAAAGAGTCGTAACATAAAACACGCTGTATCGAGAAACATGTTTCATTCAAGCCTTTTACATGTTTATTATTATTATGAAAGTTGACTACGTTATATAAGTAAAAATTAGTTCATTTTGTAATTTATCTTTATATATTTCATAATAAATAAAATTTACCAGCATTTAGATATATTTTTATAATTAATAATCAAGAAAGTCTTAATTAATCATATATTATGACACTTTTTCGGAGTAAATTATTGGTATTTAAAAAAAAAAACTCAATTTTTTTTTTAAGAATCAACTTTATTTTACTGCAAAATCACAAACTTTCTTTTATAATATTTGCCTAAAATCACAGTTGGCTTGTTAGATTAATGACCAAATTACTAATTAATAATACCAGGGAACTAAAACCGGAACTTTTGCATAATCGCTAAACGTAAGCAACATTTTTTTTTTTTTTTAATAACTGGAACAAAATTATAAAAAATAAACCATAGCCGTATCAAACTTGGTAGGAAATAATAAGAAAACAAATCTTAACCTAGCATAATCTTATTATTTTAAAGATTTATAAAAAGATTCGTAAAAATGAGGAATATGATTATTCCTTAATAGCTCTAAAAGATCCTTTATTTTATTCTCTTTAAGTTTTGGTTTGGATCTATAAGCAAGTTTGAGGGAAATCTGAGCCAGGTTTTTTTTTTCGAGTAATAATTGTTTCACAAAATTCGTCATTTTTATAGGAAGTTTTAAATAATAACTTGGTAGGATCATCTTGCGTTAACTTGAACACCTTGACTTCTGTAATTTTAAATGCCTTTGAAGTGGTAAATCCAATATCCTTAGATAATCGCTTTAGAGAGTAGAAATCATCAGAAGACAATTCTGTTACGACATAGGGTCTTCCTTTTTTGGTCACCTTTAATGGCCTCAATATACTGACTAGGCACATAAATTGGACCCGATTTCAGTCTTTTTTGGATTTGCTTTTCGATAGTAGAATGAGCTGAGTCACCCTCATTTTGCGTGTGTCCGGTTATTAGCTACTTGTGTGTTATGACTTTGATTTTAGAGAAATTTAATAATACAAGTTACATGTAAATAGAAACAATAAATCGATTTTTGTTCTAGCCACAGCAATTGTTCGAGTAGAATGTGATATCTAATCCAGGTCTATCGTAATTTTGGGCACGCCACAATTGCGGCGATAAGACCCCTCTTTGAGGAGTGGCTTGAGAGGCGCCACGGCGTCCTCACCTTCCGCCTGACGCAGGTCCTCACCGGACACGGCTGTTTCGGGAGGTTCCTGCACAGGATAAGGCGGGAGGAAACGCCCGGGTGTCACCATTGTGTGGATCGCCCGGAGGACACAGTGGAGCATACGGTGGAGGTCTGCCCAGCTTGGGCGGAGCATCGCCGTGTCCTCGTGGAGGCGATCGGCGGCGGTGATCTCTCGCGTCCGGCCCTGGTTCAGGCCATGGTACGGAGCGAGAGGAAATGGGAGGCCGTCATCTCCTTCTGCGAAGCGGTAATGCTCGCGAAGGAGGAGGCGGAACGCGTGAGGGAGAGGCAAATCTTGCGCCCTCACGCCCCTAACCGCCGCAGGAGGAGACGCCCAGGGCGTCGGGAATCGCGAGGCGATTTCCGGTCACCGTAGGCGCGGGCTTGCGGGCGGTGAGCAATGGGTAGCTCACCGTCCGATAAGGACCAGGCCCGGGTCGACGGCGCGTTGTGTTCCACGCGCGCCTCAAAGAGATGTCAGCATAATTGAAGGGGTCCACTAGGACCGATGCCTGCCGGGGTTGCGAAGAAAACCGAAAGGGAGATCGTGGCCCCCGGCGACAGGGCAACCGAAGGAACACGGGTGGGTTTTAGTCAGTAAGAGTCTGACACGCCCTCCCGCTCCGCCCAGAGCGGGAGAAGTTATTTGAAGATTTCCCACCCTCAAAAAAAAAAAAATGGTCTATCGTAATTTCGCATTTGATTTTCTATGAACTTAAATACACGAGATCCTATTTCATCCGCACAGCGGTTCGCTTCCCCTTCATGCTTAAAGAAACAATCTGTATTATTATTATTAATGTGTGAAACAGTTAAATTGAAATTGTTGAGTTTAGATTTGTAATAAAAAATAGAAGTGTTCCCTCGTGGAAGCTGAAGGACAGCTTGCAGATCATAAACTGCAACGATATTATTTGGCCCAACATTTTTTTTATTAGTCTTCTTTTCTGCTCGAGATAGTTCTTTCTCTTCAAAATTTAGAAGCAGAGTATTTGCCTCTGCTTCTAAATTTTGTTGTACATTATCTTGGGCATTTTTGTATCGTACGCCTAATTTGCACCGATCTTTCTTTAGCTTAAAGAAACTAATATTAAATTCCCCGTAAAATATTCTTGAGTACAAATTTTCATTAGCATAGGGTGCGTTATTAGTCTCACAAAGAGCTTTATAATCTCTGTATAGATCACTGAGTGATTTTCCTCCATCGATATATTCCCTCGACGAGGTTTTTCTTACATAGTAGCCACTTCAATTCGCGGTATCGAGTTAATATGATCTCTTATGCCTTCTCGAATAGATTCTGCGATTTTTTTATGGTTTGTAAGAATCCACCTTCAGACTTTTCTAGTGTTGCTCTGAAAAAACTTTTACAAACTCTAACAGTTTGTCTATCAACTTGAAAATAAAAACTATGGTTAAGTTTTCTAGGTTTTTCTTTACCGGAAAATCTAAATGCAAGAATTATTGGTTTTATGCGTTTGTGGATGAAATTTCTTTGTAACGCTCTGTCTCCTAATTTCCAGTCATTTTTGAATATTGTTGCTCTCATGACATCTGGTATTTTCTTAGCACACTGTAATTTACATTTTTCTGTGCAAGAAGGTTTCAAACATTTCGCCGGGACATTTTTTTGGTTTTTGAACGAGAAATGTAAGACTGCGAGAAGTCTCTCGCAGTCTTACATTTCTCGCTCGCAGTCGCGTTTTTGCCTTATTTGTCTACCATTCGTCAACTCGAGCTACGCTTTCCTTAGGCTTTCTGACTGGACTCTTTTCTATCTCAGCAGCCTTATTTTCAAGTGTATGTATATCTTGGTGACATGACAGAGAAGCAGACTGGTACAGTTGCATTATTTTTACTAGAAGAGTTGGTGCTGGAGAAACTTGAACTATCAGGGCGTGTCAGACTCTTACTGACTAAAACATTCGCCATCGACTCGAAAACAGGTGATGTTTGCAGATGTGGTTTTCACCAACATTACGGAAGGTTTATGTGCATAATACTTAAATTGATATTAAACTTACAAATAAAAAAAAAAACAGTGGCATTCCAGGAGTGCCGACAGAAGTGAAAACTTGAACAATTTTACTGTGCAGGAAATAATGTAACGCGCGTTGATGTCTTTTTAAAGCTGGTGTCGGTAACAGTGTCGCGAAATCAATGGTTTATTCCCATCTCAAAAATGCCTAACGTGCCTAAAGAAGTTTTCACTTCAATAAAGATATCTCGTTTTTTTGTCAAATCGTAAAAAATGTGCGAAGCAGGGGCGAGTCGCTAGATAGGTTTAAATATAGATTTTCAGAGTGAGCAGTAGTTGCCCAGTGGTAACGGCCCTGACTTGACGAGTTGTACATGGTGGGTTCGAACCCAGAAAGGCGCTTTACTTTGTGTAAATAATTTCATCACCACAGCTCTTAAAACGATGAAGGAAAACATCGTGAGGAAACCGGTATGTTCAAGAACCGAAAATTCAAAAACATATGACATCTACCAGCCGACACTAGGTCTGTGTGGTAGATTATAGCACACTCCCTCTCGAAGATAGGAGGCCTGTGTCCCAGCAGTGGGAACATTATAGGCTAACTATACAGATTTTCTCCCTATGTTTTTCTCAGTGGTAAGTTAGTGATGATAAAGATGTTTCAAAGGTGGATGGCAAACCAATCGACAGTCCACCTGATAAGTGGTCATCGCCCTGCCTATAAAAATCTGCAAATAGCTAGGCTGTCGAAGATACGTTACCATCTCAGAGAGAATGCTGAACTGTGTGTGTGTGAATTTCCATGATACATAAAATTCGTTTTCTCCGAAGGGTTAAGGGAGTGTCGTAACTACAGTACATCCACATTTTGACAGTTATGTTTAAGTTCCATTTATTAGGGAGCTAGCCTATTACCTTCAACCGGGCACAACTCCAGACCCCGGGCTCAGAAAATCCTGATGGAAAAAACTTAATCACACTTTGCCTAATCTGGGAATCGAAACCAGGACCAGCATCCTTGCGACCAATTACCCACGAAGCAGTGCTTACTTGATACTTGGAGCAAAAACCGTTTTTCCTGGTTCATGAAGATCTGCAATACATATACTTACCCGTTTATTGAATCCAGAAATAAATAGGGAACATAAACAAAGTGACACTTTGTACATACAGTTGGGGACGTATCGAATGTCCCCAGTTCCAATCTGCCCCAAATTCTGGCTAGTGTCCAGCGGCCTCAACTAAAGTTTCCCTGCTTTGAATAGTTCTAGTTTTCAGGCTTGAACCATTTTAAATAAATATTTGCCTTGATAATTTATTTTGGTCCAGCATTATTTATTTGTTGGACTGCCTCGTTGGTCTAGTGGTCGCAAAGCGCTACTGCTGAATATGAGGTTCTGGGTTCGATTCCCGGGTCGGGCAAGGTGTTATTGGGTTTTTCCATCTGGAATTTCTCAGTAGCAGCCCGGAGTCTGGATTTGTGCCCGGTTGATGGCAATAGGCTCGCCCCCTATTACATGGGACTTAAACATAACTGGCGAAATGTGGGTGTACTATAAGTACACCTCTGCCTAACTCTTCGGGGAATACAGGCGTGATGTTATGTTTATGTATTTATTTGTCTATAATGTTCTAGAACACAGGCCTCTTAACTGAAAGAGAGAGGAACTAAAATTCGAAATTCAAAAGTCATTTATTCAAACTAGGCTGAGAATCAACACTTTTCGAACGTCAAAATTACATAAGCTGTGCTTTAGATGGGAAGAAGAAGTGGCGCAACAAACTCCCCAGCAGCACAGCTGTCTGTTCAGTTAGAAATACACCATGCGGCTTAAAGCCGGTTGGTTATTTTGTTTCTAAATAAACTTGAAGAGGGAGTTAGAACCTGTATCGTATTTGTGCCTAATGTTGCAAGCAGGTTTTAGCAGAAAAAGTAGTATAAGAGCCTTTGTGCACAGCATTCGATCCAAATCCGAGAAATGACGGTGCGAAAAAATGTTCTTAATTCGGACGAATGGAATCGGATCTAGTGCGCAACCGCTCATAGTTACAAATACTAGGAATAGTCGACCTTGTAATTCCCATAAAGTTAAAATTTTCTTCTTTCACTTATACAAAAATATCTTCTTGTTATATGATGTGCAAATAACATTCAACCTCGGGGTGATAAAGTAATTACGACGACAACCATACCTACTACTTCGATAATGCGGCTACATTGGCCTGTCTTTTCTAGGATTTGGAACAGCTGCAGTGCGCAAAGTGGCTTGGTACTAAAATCAGGCGTAGATCCAAGATATATCAGAACACATTGTTATGCATGTACAATTTACGAGTCGTAACGCGGTAAACACACAAACTTACGAGTGCCAAATTGTCTCGAAACCACATTTGGCATGTTGAAATGCATTACAATATATAAGGTCCCATTAAAATAGATGGACAAATTATATTATAACACAGCATTCAGTAGGTCTAACCAAAGATATCCAAGCAAAAAAAAACACAAATTACAGTGATTTTATTGTGGCCTAAAATAATTAACCAACATTAGTAACCAACATTTTTAGTGTATTTTCGTTAGCTGATTTTTTTCCTTGTAAGTATCTAATGCGTTTTTCTTATATGTTTACCTTATTTTAGTGTTCTGAATGATTTCTAAAAGCATTTCCATCTATTTTAATGGGACCATATAGTGACCGATGGTAGAATAAAGGACTGTCGTTTTTTTTAAACGCTGTCCCACTTTTCTGAAGCATGTTGGAGAATTTCTTAATTCATAGTGTGATTCACAACCGTTGGTCCAAGGTTTTTTTTTGGCAAAAAATATTTTAGATAGATAGAAGTTAGATAGATAAAATATTCTTTATTTACAGTTTGCACCACACATACAACATCATAAAATTTGATTAAATTGTATAAAACTAGACAAAATATTAATGAAATTAAACAATTTTAGGCAAAATTTAATAAAATTAAACAAATTAGATAATTAGATAGAATTGGAATAAAAATTGGAATAAATTATAAAATCAAGATACAATTTTATTTATTTATTCCAGGGAGATTTTACTGGAAGTGGAAATGGACTCCAGGTATCAAGTAACAGTGTTCAGGAATCTCAGTTACGTACTACTCGCAATGACATATGAGAATTCGATTATGATTTTGTAGGATTTCCAAATTTCAAAGAATCCGATTTTTTGGTCTAGGTTAGTAACAATCATTCGTTGGTCAAAGTCAAAGATTTATTTGCAGTTTATCTGCAAATAAATCTTTGACTTTGACCAATGGTTATATTATGGTTATAATATGGTTATAATATGGTTTAAAAAGTTCTTACTGTAGTAGCTTAACATATTTAATCCTAACATAATGAATGACATGCAAATTGGTATACAATTAGATCATTTTAATTTAAAAATATTTGTTTAACAGGATTAAAGTCTAACATTGTTTTTAAATTATTGTTAATATGTGTCTGTAACCTATTAACACCAGAAGATAAGTAAAATTGCTACTAACCCTATGGACTCCAGTCTGATTAAAAAAAAAATCTATTCTATTCTCCTAGACATATACAGAGTTTTATGTTAGTAGTATTTGTAACTCAGTCTGTTTCTGTTCGTTTTACAATTACAGATTGACATAACTATGCGTGATGCTATTAGCATTGGGTATTGAATTCTAGTAGGTACCTTAAGCGGTGTACCTTGAGTAGTGGTGGCCCAGTGGTAATGACCCCGACGTACGAGTTGTAGGTCGTGGATTCGAACCCAAGCAGGCACTTTACTACCTGTATTTAATTTCATCACCATTGCTCTCAAAACGGTGAAGAAAAACATCGTGAGGAAACCGGCATGTCCTAGAACCAAAAAATTTCGAAGACGGGTGACATCTACCAACCCGCACTGAGCCCGCGTGGTGAATGATGGCCCACTCCCTCTCACAGAGAGGTGACATGTGTCTCAGCAGTGGGAACATTACGGGCTCCTTTAAAAAAATATTATCTCGTGAGTGAGAAGGAATTAAGAATAACGGCTAGTAAGGGCCCTCGGTAAGTGTGTCTAGAATTTTCTAATACCTTTTATAAAGTTTCATATTAAGACACGAAGCAACAAAATATGATCTAGAAGAATGAGGCCGCTTTTCTTTAGATCGAATTTTGTTGCTTTGTGTTTCAATATGAAACTTTATAAAAGGTATTAGAAAATTCTAGACACACTTACCGAGGGCCCTTACTAGCCGTTATTCTTAATTCCTTCTCAGTCACGAGATAATATTTTTTTAAAGGAGTGGCGCTAGTGGACCATTGGACGCCCCCTTAAATATATTGTCAATGTGTATAGTATGAGTACGACCGATTTGCATACAAAGCGGTGCAATAGTTCAGCTGAATAATAAGGTCAAGGATATTAATTGTTTAGCAAATTTTCCACTAATTTAAATTGTCCGTATATTTGAATGAAGGATCCCCGAAACAATAAATTGTAAATATCAATTTTTACGTGATTGATACACATTGATGCGCAAAATGATCGTTTACAAAATGCAATTGAAGCGATTGACGATAAACACACAAAACATTGACAGTTGCAATTAATCGTTTCGGGGAACCTTACTGTAATATTACTGTAATTCTTTGACAATTGTATGAAATAGCAATAACACGGCAAATTGATTTGTGCCAATTCGCAAAATAATAAATTTTCTTGAATGTACATAAATATAGATTTAAGGCAATATTATGTAGCTGCTAGCATGAGTAGCACGGGACATGAATGTTAGCATAATGCATACATTCGCGAGTTCAATGTGACTTTAAAGACTTTGAGTGACTTCTTAATTACTGCAATTTAAAGTTTTTCATAATGCGATTCATGTGAAAGTTAGGACTTCCACTTGTTTGACTTTTAGGCCGAGATCTATAACTGTAACTTAGCTTGAGCTTTAACTTAGACGTGTTTCCGTCTCTTTCTTGCACTTGTGGTTTAAAAGTTGTGCGACAGTGACAGGAGTGGCGCCTAGCTAAAGTACGTGCTAACGTTTATAGATCTCGGCCTTAGTGTAAGGCCAGGTACATAATATGTAAAGCCCCCAGTTTTACACGTTGGGCAAGCCCGTTGGCCAACGGGCTCGCCCAACGTGTACTGGGGCTTTACGAACCATAATAATGTAGTCAGGAAAACCCATTATTAAGCAAATTTACCGTATTTTGAAATCACAACTTTAACATTTGAATGAAATGCCTATAGCACTGCCAATTGTCGAAGGGTGTCAATTTGCTTAACCATTAATTTCCCTGTCTGTACAAATGAAGTAGCAACTCTAATGCAATAACACACACACACACACTCATGGCAATTGGAATAAATTATTGCATAAACTTAACACAAACTCAGCGTGGTTCATGTCTACAGTCAAAGTGCACAGTGATTCCGATATTTTTTATTTCAATCGTAAACTTGTTAAACATTTCAATTTCGAATTCGTAGCGTTCAAAATGGTTCCTTGAAAGTTAATACGGAATTTGGATGTGATCCAGAATTCTTGGTGAGACAAAGTTCTGGCCCGGTTTCGTCTAGCAATCCGCACAGGCTTGTACTTAATCGAATATCTAATAATTCCCACTTTGCGCTCTTCAAAATAATATTGAACATGAAAGTAATTATTGGGCCTCCTCAAATAATTCCTATATTGGGGTCCTTAAATACTCAATAGCCAAGTGGCTGCTACCAACTTGGATGTAGCGCTCGCCGGCCGCTGCAGTGGCACCTCTCGCTTCTCTCGCTCGGCTCGCGTGCGGTGACCTTTTTTTTTTTGTTCCGGGTTGGAAAATCCTCATGAATGTCCTCCCGCAGTGGGTGCAGTGATGGCACCGAGCGTCCGGCTACCCGTTCATGCGACACAGGTAGTTCACGAAGCAGCCATGCCCCGAGAGTACCTGCGTCGCCCGAAACGACAGGGAATCGTGCCGCCTGCCAAGCCATTCGTCGAGCACTGGTCGGATCGCGTCGACGGTAGCGAGGCCGGCGGTAGGGCGCAGAAGTCTGTTCTGCCATTACGTCACCAGAACCTTGCGAAGCTGAGACCAACGAAGCTCGATCTCACGCTGCATCGGTCCACCTCCCCGCTGTCGCGCCTCCTCGCGCCACCGGTGCAATGAAGCGAGGGCTGTCGCTTCTAGGTCCCAGGGCGGGGATCCGGCCAGTGCACAAGCCGCCTCAGAGGAGATCGTACAATACCCCCTGATATCTAAATAGCCAAGTGGATGCTACCAACTTGGATGATTTTTTCCAAACTCAGCTCCAGTAGTCAATTCAGCAACCGATGCCGGCAGCCATTTCGGGAGCCGGCGCCGGCAGCGGAGGCACTTCCTAAGATAATTTAAAAAAAAAAAAAAAATTAAATAAAAAAAAAAATTAAAATATTTTTTTTAATGTTTCTTACTTATAAGAAAATGACATTACAGCAGGCCATAGACAAGCATTATCATTCAACTTCGTCCACCTTTAGTACCGTCATAGTACCCACGAATATTAGCCATTCAAAAGCAGGCCTGCTTTTGAACTGACTGGAAATTTAATGTTTTTCTAAAAGCTCATAGTAAGCCCCCTGGTCAAAGGTATCCCCCATACTTCGCATAAGTTCTACACAGTCCATACTTTACATAATTATGTAAACTTATTTTTTTATGTATTACACGCATTTGTTGAGTTCTCCATACCTAAAAATCCAAGCAAACTTAGTTTTATTTCTGCAAAGTTCCAAGACCACAAATTCGCTAAACACCAAATAATTTAAATTCCACTTCTCGTCCATAAATGTCACCATCATAACAAATTGGGACGAACTTAATAGAATCCACTATTATCCAAATCGCAATAACTTCAAACACACGAAACATAAACAAATTCGTTATAACCGACACAATTTTGATAGACAGCCGCATTTTACTGAATAAATATAAATGTCATTTTATTTGGTCGGTTTATCGGACAACGCGTACGTGACACCAACATAACAAAAATAATAATCGCTAATTCACGGTGACCAAATGCGTATTGGATGGTTCGCTTTGATGGTAACATATGGCACTCGCGTACATACAGTTGTCGATGGGTTTGATGCTTAGAGTATATATCACTGGAGAAGCCATAAACGCAATATTCCCAACAAAAAAGTCTGTCACTTTTGGCGGGGGACGCGTTAGCTTCTACCGGTAGAGAAGTCCGTACGTCCGGATTTTCTTTTTTTATCCATATCGACAGTTAACAGATGTAGAAACCGCGCGATTGGTCTATTTTAGCTACTTCCACAGCATTATGTCGTATGGCATTTTACTGTGGGGTCGGGCTGCTGACATTGAATCCATCTTTATTTTACAAAAGAGAGCTGTCAGAGCCATTTATAATCTACGTCGCCGCGAATCTCTCAGGAAACTATTTAAAAGGATTAATATTATGACGGTACCTTGCCAATTCATTTATGAAAATATTATGTACGTAAGGAAAAATCCACATCTTTTTAATAAAATAAGTGATAGACATAATTTTAATACTAGAAATAAAGATAAACTAGATCAACCATTTTTCAGATTATCTAAAGTACATACATCTTTTATGGGGTACTGTGTTAAATGTTACAACAAAATACCTTGTGACATATTGCAATTAAATGAAAGAAAATTTAAAACTCAGATTAAAAGTACACTTTGTAAACAAGCATATTACAAATTAGAGGATTATATCCAAGATAAGAGTGCTTGGAAACATGCTGGTCCTGCTCCATAGGACAATTTAGAATCAAGACAAAATCAAACAGGTTGCTAATTTAATTGTAAAATTTATAATTTTGTGTTATATGACATTGATTTTACATTCTGTGATTACTTCCTCACACACTGACTTATTAATTTTAAAAACATTAGGAAAATCGTCTACTTTTACAATGTTTGTAAATATGTGAGCACCATGTATCTATCATATAATTAAATTATCTGTCGTTGCCTCATTTTAATTCTTTGTACCTATTGTGGTATAGTAATTTTATTCTAGGTGCATCGTCTTCACATATAATTATTTAAGTAATGTACGTACTTATACAAACTATTGTAAAACATTTTAAAAGAGTAACGGTGGAGTTTCTTGCCCATTCTTCTCCATACGAAAACTACCTTTTGGAAGGGGCGACTAGAATCAATTATATTTTTCTGTAAATTTTGACGTTCAAAAGTGCCATACATGGGCCTACTTGAAATAAATGATTTGACTTTTGACTTTTTTTTGACGATAATCATTCGGAATTTTACTTGAACCCAGAAATAAAACAGCTGATGCATTAAAAAGTTAAATTATAATAATAACAACTATTAAATAAAAGTTTAAAAAAAATATGTTATAGTATCAACAATTCAAATCAGTAAATCAGTAGGTTCATAACACGTACTGATTTTTAAAATGAATCGATTTGGAGTATTAATGGCAAAAAAATTTTTGAGGGTCCCTTTTTTGTAATTTATTTATTTACTTTATTTATTTATTTGTCTTTGTGACTAACAATAATGATTTTCAAATTATAAAACCGTTAGAGTTAAAATATAAAACAGAACAGTATAAAAAAAAAACGAGTGCGTTCGGTGGACGACTCACGGATGATTTAAAAAAAAAATCGCAGCCGCCACCTTGGATTTATATTTTGACCACACTATCGACTTTAACACCCTCTAAAATTATGCAAAAGACATCCATGACTATAATTTTAAAAAAAAACGCATCCGCCATCTTGGAAAACTATGAAGTCGTAATCTTGGATTTTAATTTTGACTTTCTCTCTCTCTTGATCGAATTAGAAGACAGTTGGAAGTATAAACGATTTTTCACGTGACTTTTCTGCCAGTTTACTAATACCGCAAGCCGCGTTAAAGAACTTCGTTAAAAAACAATTTTCTTAAACAACAAAAAATACTAATTCGCCCTAAGAAATTATCGACATGTCAATTTTGGTTTCATACATGACCCCAATCCTACGGTAGTTTCGTTATCATTTTTGCTAGAAGACATAATCGCATGGCAAATGCATGTCAATTTAGCTGATTTGCATTCTCGTAATGCAAAAAAAAAATATTTTGAACCTTATGAACATAAAAACGAGGTGTAGCGAGATATGGTGACGTCACAAAAGCAATGCGAGAAAAATACTCGATTCATTCCTTGTTTTATGTTGAATCATGGTTGAATCGAATGAAAAGTCAAAATATATTATGAGGTTAGGATTTTGAATTTCACTGAAAACATGACCAGATATTTAAAAAAATACTTACAAATTGAAGGTTATTCCGTCTTTATTTAAGTTTGACGTATTTAAACGCTTTTTACATGTTTTAACAGCACAACTAGGCATTTTCACGGAGCACTGATGAGAACCCGGCGACTCGAAAACGATCAACGTTGTGCGTTCGAATCGATTTGAAAGTAGTTTTTATGATCGTGTTAGAGCATTTACTCTTGTACTTTTACAAAGGGGGAAGTGTTCGTAAGGCTTGCCCAGTGATATATACTCTAAGGTTTGCTCTCAACTCGATTTACTCGATGGTGAAGTCATTCGAATGATGTTGTCAAGCTGTAATAGAGCTCGGCTGCGAAAGTACTACCACCAAAACTATATTTGCCGCCAAGAAACGTTGCTATAATCCGAACTGAAAGGTATGACGCAGAGGTAGATCATTGACCTGCGGGGTAGTTGCGTGTCGGTGAGGGGAAAAGTAATGGTGTCAATAAACCGTTTCATTAAATTCCTATTCCAATCTACTTTTCTATTATGAGCTTAATGCTAATTAACGGTAAAAAATATTATCGCTTGGCAGAAGGAGGCGGGTGCGGGTGGGGTGGGGGAGGGGGGATGCCCCTTCTCTCCTTGCACCACTCCCATGAAAAGGTAACGCACCGTTCTTGAGAAAAAAAAAATTGTAACCTAACCTTAAACTACACACTTAACACTATATAAGCCGTTGCGGGGTGCGTATGAAGCTTGGGGAAAATCACGTGGTGGGTCAAAATTTTCCAATCAATAATAGTGACGGCGTAGTCGTCGGTGGCGGCGTAGTCGACGGTGACAGCGTAGTCGACGGTGACGGCGTTGTCGACGGTGACGGCTTAGTCGACGATGACGGCGTAGTCGACAGACTCAACACCTACTAGTTTTAACCTGTTTTAGCCCCATACAACTGCCAAAGGATTCTAGACCCAAGCCCACAAAACAAACACTGTTTTATAAAAAATGCTAATTAAATACTAATTGTAAACAAAAAAAGGTTAAAATGCGATTACGTCAAAATTTTCAACACGTCATTATGTCAATCGTTTATAGATGTTGGAGTGCCGAGCCCAAAGCATTACGAAATTCAACTAAACAAACTATTGCTCCATCTCGTTCGTACGCACGCATTTTCTACTTCTGCTACCGGCGGCGACGGCGGCGGCCGTGGCGGCGCGGCGGCGCCAAGACCAGCGCGTCACGTGACCTAAAGTGATGTCATAACGAGACGATTTTGTATAGAAATTGATCTCCTAGCTAGGCGGACGCGCCTACGAGTTATTTTAGAGCAAAATGTTTTGTTGTTGGATTATAAAGATAAAAATGTAGTGTAGGCATTTTGCAATGTTTTGATTTATTGTGTATGTATTTATTACTTACAGTTTTATTATATTATTTAGCATTATTAAATACTATAGACTGTGCCATTTTTCAATGATGATAGAGTGGTTGTGTTCCGAATTTCCGGAGGGAAGCCGACAGGAATCGGCTTATGGGCTAGCCTCGGGCCTGGTAAACACAAAGTAAGTTAAAAAAAAAATATCTTTTTATTAGTAAGCTTTACATATTATCACGCCCCGTGCATGCACATTACGGCAGTTATATTTGAGTCCCATCAGCGTTGAGCAGCGTTTGAGCGTGAACATCAGAATGACTAACCAAAATGACCGATCAGCTTTAAAATATTACTAAAATCGAATACCTATTTACTACTATTTGATACCTTTGTTTAAATAATTGATACCTACTTAATAACTGAGAAAATGAATAAAAAAATGGAAACATTTAGAATCTCCACGTAAGGGCTCCAAAATTTCAATTCGCCTTACATAAATTTAGTACCTATTTGATACCTAAACATATATATTTTTTATATATTTTTAGGGCAAAGACTTTGAACTAATACAGAAAGACAAGTGTTTTTTGTTTCATATCTCCGTACCT